>JAMWET010003853.1:0-704435 GCA_024036415.1 Prochilodus magdalenae
CCATTTTGGAGATACCCGTTTTTCTTTGGACAGCGACAATATGTGTTTTTGCTTGGCCAGTAGCAGCTTAGGCTGGGTTTAAACAAGGCTAAACATAGCGCTAATGATCGACAGTGAGAGCAGAAAGAAGGACCTCTCTCTCTCTTTCTCTCCCTCTGCAGTGCAGGTGGGCTGGGGGCTGCTTTGTGAGCCTAATAGGCCGCAGTCTGTTCCTGAATGACTGACAAGCACCTCTGAGTGTTGAATACATCCATGCCGCCAGCCTCCTCTTCCACAGCACTGGATTCATCCACGCATGCACACAGTGCACTTTGTTCCTGACAGGGATTTCTGAAGGGGATGCGGTCACACGAGCGACTCTGAGCAGCGATACGTTTAAAGAAAAACAATGGAGGCCGCACTCTGACACATGGATACTCTATACATTGCATATGCAAACCTATAGAGACAGTAAGGAAGCTGTTGGCACATTCTTTTGACAGTGACCTTGATGCGCTCATTAAGTAAAGATTCTTTTCCTGTTGTCGAAAACCTAGCTGTAGGCATTAATCAATGAATTAATAATAATACCAGTGTGTTTCATTAGGTGCTCAGGAGGCAGGAAAATGTAAATTTTATAGGACAATAACCAAAGGGCTGATCGGGTAGCAATGGCAAAACAATCATCCTTTTACATCATTTATTTCAATGACTTTAGCACAAAGAGCAACAGATCTCATTAGAGAGAATGCAGCTTTATGGGACCAAACAGGCCGCCAAATTTTTTCTTTCTGGAAGAACAGCATTTGATAACTAATCCTCAGCTTGGAAACACATTGCATGCATGATAAATCAACAGAGGGCCAATAAAGAAGGAGAGCAGTGGCTTTCTGTCAGCAGAAGAGATCATTCCTTTTCTGCTCCACAAAAGCACAATCAATCCATTATAAGCACACTTGCTTTTGTAAAGCTGGGATTTATGCTAGCATGCCACGACTCCGTTTGGCTCCAGAGGAGAGTCTGATTTACTGAGCCAGAGCATCAGAATAAAGAGCATAATCAGAGAGAAAGAGAGAGACAGTGAGAGAAGCATAGAGAAAAGGAGATTTATACAGAAAGAGAAGCAGGATAAATACTGCTGATAGAAATAGTTGCTGAGACTATGAGCATGGCTGTAAAGCTGATTGTGTTCTTTGACCCTGCGCTGCATTGATGCACTTTTACACGCATATCTGCCTAAACCAAGTCCATTCAGATATTAAACCCACGCAGTGCACACTACAAATACACTGAAGTTAGTACACCTGATTTAAGAAGGATACACCAGGCTGATGTCTTTTTGAACTGATTCTTGTTGGTGCTATTGTATGGTGCCCTGAATGTTCTGTCGCCATATTTTAAGTCGCTTTAATATATACTTAAAGTACTTTTCTCTGTGCACTCATATGTGGCTAGATGAACCATATTTCACTAAAAAGCAGCACTGCTGAAACATCTCAGGCACCACAGATTTTACTGTTTACATTTTCAGATGTTACTGTTCAATTTTCAAGTTTCAACAACATTTGAACTGCTAAATGGCTTCTGAAAATGTGTCTCCCTGCTGAAAGTTGTCCTTGGATTTCACCTCTACAGTGCTGGTGTAAAAAACAGAGGATTTTACAGAGGATTGCAGTGTTTCCCACACATGGGATATATCTGAACACTAAATCTACATTTTTACATTTACGGCATTTGGCTGACTTTCCTATCCAGAGTGACTTACAAGGTTAACTGTATTACAGGTAGGCCAGGGTTGTGTTAGGAGTCTTGCCCAAGGACTCTTATTGGTGTAGCACAGCATAGTCACCCAGACTGGGATTCGAACCCCAGTCTTTCACATGTGGTGGTGGCAGCTCCCTGGTGGGTAGTGGTGTTATCTGCTGAGCTACACCAATCACTACACACTACACCACTGTTTATGGACAGTATATTTTTAAACATTAAAACAACTCTTTGAATTTGACCACAGCATGAGCGAACTGTAGGTTAGTGTAAGGGGAGAGCAAGAAAGTGAGACAGAGTGATGGAGACACCAAACTGTCCGTGACTTTACATCTGCAAGGTGGACCAACACGACAGCAGCTCTACACTGAATGGCCACCGAGTTTAAAAACTTCAGCAGCCCTGCTGTGTCTGATCCACTCATGCCAGCACAACACACACCATCACACCACCACCACTTCAACATCACTGAAGTTCGGAGAATGATCCACCACCCAGCTTAATATGAGCTTAGTATGGCCTATACTGATCCATTAAAATATGCCATATTAGGTCCTAGAGTCATTTTCAGTTCAGATCTGCTCTTACCTACTGTTGAGGAGCGCTTGTGTTTCAGCAAGGCAATGGGTATGTCAGGACATTCTGCTTGGTGTGGCAAGGACACCCCATTGCTAGTCTTCATCAATGCAATGTGTGAAAGAGGAGGAGGATGAGGTCTTTATCATAGTTGCTGTCAAACTACGAATCCACTCTCAAGCACCACTGCTGATCAATGAATATGAATAGGAATTACTTATTCATCAAACAAGGCATGGAGGCAGAAATCACATGGGGAATGTGTGTGTGCGTGTGTGTGTGTGTGAGCACGTGCGTGTGTGTGTGTGTGATTTGGGGGTGGGGTTACATGGCATCGACAGGCTCTGAATCCTGCGCATTACAGCAGCCTATAGGATCAGTAGACCTTTTCAAAGCCTTCATAAATCAGGCTGGAAAACAAGTGTAGTGGCCTGTGATAAGCTCTGGACAGACAGCTTTACTGCACATGGACATCAGAGGGAAAGGGAGAAGGAGAGGGAGAGATGAGACATCCACACCTGGATCAATGTCCGGTTTGAGGAACAAAAGAGGAAAAAGTCAAGTTTCCAGTTGGCCATTGCTTAAGACCCCACTGGTGCCAAAAGCTTCCTCCCTTTCACAGTCAAGGTGTCAAATTGGTATGCTTTGGACAGCTCAGGGTGAGAGCGATTGGCTCCAGTGCTTTAGGAAAGCAGAATCAAAGGAAGAACGTATCCCACTGGCTCTGCAGAGGAGCTGCTTGACTTCAGGGAGGAGTTGCAGATCTTGTCGAATTGAGGCCTGTTAAAATGTGTGAAAGCTCAAGGCAGAGATACCCACTCTAGCACGCAGTGCTTCTCTCTCTCCTTTTTTTAAGACCTGCTCAGGTAATATCTCTCAGGAATGCCCATCCAATAAAATTACATGCCAAACGGATAAGATTACCATGATACAATCTGCAAATGTGATGAATAGAGGAGCTGGATCAGATACACAGGGCTGCGCATTCCCCAAATTTATTACAGATGTGTCTCTCGGAGATAGGGCTTCCCTTCAAAAGGACTTCAACACCGGGCCTCCGCTTCCTCTCCAAAACAGGAAATGAGTGCTGGAGAGTGGAGAGGCACTATCACCAGATGCCAGTCAACAGAGCCTCTCGTCAGAGTAAAGCTTCCATACCCAGCCTCTCCACACAGGCAAGAACACACCAAGAAGAAGCCTGCGATTAGAATCCTGCTGCAACGCGTATCAAAGCAATTGAGGCTTGATTTTCATAGAAGAGGAGATGAAGCTCCTTCTCTCAACACTCTTTCTCAAACTTGAGAGTCCCCATTAAACAAGCTGAGGACCACGTCCCCATACACACACACACACAGACCCTCTCAGATACCCTGGTCAGATGAATGCGTCTGCCAAACTGAGGCTTGGCTGACATTTTATTCTTGTTGGGTAAGCAGAATTTACGGCTCTACTGCAAACAGGACTTATGATCCAGACACCAGGAGGCTCAATGCCTGTACAATCTGCAGCCCAGACCTTGAAGCAAAGCCCAGCTCAAAGCTCCACATCTCACCTCCTTCCCCTTCAGGACCCAATTTCTAACAGCTAGCACCAAAATCATGGATCAAGCTATGCTCAAAACCAAACCGAGACGTTTCAGTTTGGTTAACATTTGGAGAAGTGTGATCCATACCTGTAGACATATTTTAGACATAAAGACATGTAGACATAATTATTTAATTCAACCTTTACTAGATTTGTTGACCAGTTCTTGTGCTTGTTAGTCTAACTTTTTCAGACTCTCAATGGAAGAGTCTGCTGAAGCATGGGAAACAGCCACATGTGCTCAGCTGCAGAATGCTTGCTATAAATGCAATGACAATACACGCTTTACAGCATCATAACAAACCTGACACTGCACACAATCATGGAGCCCTAAAACCCAACTATTCATCTATAATTACTTTAATTTTCACGATATCTAAGGATATGGCGTTCAATAACAGAGCATTACGAGCATTCTAATATATAATAGAGTCAGTGTTGTTGTCTTTGTAATTGTTTAAAAGTCCCATCTCTGTGGGGATTTTTTTTTTTGGCGAGGTGTCAAGCCCCTGGCAGCTCAGTGCCAGAGGTGTTCAGAGCGTTTTATATTCCACAAAGCCAGTCGTTTGCCTCTGGGCCTCTGCTTCCCCACAAGCCTAAATATGTGTCAGAAGCCCAAATACCTTTCATGTCTAATACCATGATATTAGCCTCAAAGGGAAGCTAAACTTTCCCAGCACAACATGTAATCCTGCCTTCGTTACAAGTGGAAGCACTTTCACACAGGTGAGGGGGAAGAGTTGCTTTGAGGCAGCTGATGTGAAAAGATGTGTATGTGTGTGTGTGGTGTGTGGTGTGTCCTTGTGTTAAATTTTTTATTTTTTTTTCAAGCATTAAGTTTTAGATCAACCCTTCATATAACTGTAGTTAAAGCGTTTAGGAACCATAAGGTTTCGTCTCCCACAAGCAGCCTAGTAATAATGCGGATTCCTGCATTACAGGAAAACGCTCTACAGCATATTAAAACTGTCCATGCATTCAACCTTGACCCTGCTACAATACTACTACAAACCTCTCAATACGAAGGACACTGAGACAACAATCAAGCTGTTTTACTGCATGTACCACCAGTAACAAATCTCTAATTCCACATGTGAGTGATTTAATTTGCCTCACGTACTAATGACTGTGTGCATATCTTCAAGGGATGGTGATAGAGCCTCATTTATCATTTGCAGCTTTCTGGAGTGCATATTCTCTCTCTCTCTCTCTCTCTCTCTCTCTCTCTCTCTCTCTGTCTCGCTCCCCCAGGTGAAGAGGCTGCTAGTGAATCCCTGCTCCTCCTGCCAGGCTCCTGGAGAATGCGTCTGGATGAGGAGGTGCTGCAGGAGGTGCTGCAGGAGCAGTGTGATGAATGCTACTGAAGATAATATTATTGGCACAGCTGGCTACGCCTGACAAGACATTTCTCACTCGGCCCAACCACAGCCACATCATTTTCTCCACCCCCCCTTGACACCGTGTGTCTCCATTTTTTGGGGGTGACAGAAGATTTGCACAGGACAAACTAGCTTGTCACCAAAGGACAAGCCAGCCAGCTGTTAAGGTATGGGTAACATGACAGATCGCCAAGTTTTACCTCCGATTAATTCACTTATTAGAGCTAGCCCGAAATCACACGTCACTGTCAAATCAGATGTCACAGCTAGGAAAATGTGTCAGGTATGTGCGTACCAGCCAGCCAGTCAGTCACCGTCAGTCTCTCACCCAAACACACAGATGTACACATTCACACTCACCTCCCCTATTAAGCCTCAGTCAGCGCATGGAGAAGTCAGGAGTTCCATCATAGTGTAGAGATTTAGGGCAGTGTGAAACAGTCAGACAATGCAAGGGAATGGATATGTGTGTTTGGGTATGTGTGAGTGAGTGAGCCAGTATGAGAGAGATCTTCAGCCCGAAGCTCTCATTGCGTCTATCTGTCGACACTTTACACGATTACTTATGTTTGCATACAGCATGGAAAACTACACAATAAAGGCAGATTCAGTTACAGGAATATTGTGGAATATTAGGTTTGCAGAATACATGATACATATCTGGATATTTTGACATATCGTTCATTCTTTCAGGGTTTTGTGGAGTTTAGAGTTGCTATTTGTGATGTGGTATATAAAGTTAAGATTAAAGTTATTCTAAAATGGCCCAAAGTTAAAGACCCTGAGCAAAGTGATGTCTACGCAACTTTCCACACAGTGCACAGAATCAAATGAATCAGAACTAATTAAGCTCTCAGTTTCTCATTTAAGTACTGACAGTATCCACAGCGAGCCATATTATCATGGTAACAAAATGTATGAGCAGAATACTAGAATACTGTCATACTGCCAATCTCTACATACACCTGGTAAAAATCTTTATGAACCAGCAGACTGTAAATCAATACCACCTGGTGTCTGTAAGCAGAAGAGGAGAAATTTGATTATGATGAATCATTTGTTATGATAAATTATTTCTTATGATGTGCATACAGTCTGTTTTTCCCAAATTCTTTTACATTTCTTCCACATAGACCATCCACAAAACTGTTCCACACCCAAATCAACCCAAATGGAAATGTAACATAACTGCATAATGTATGATGCAATTGTATTTGAATTATATGTAAAAAAACTAAAAGTAATTACTTTTGACCTGTAGAGGTTAATTACATTGTTTTCTAAGTAGTTACTGAATAACAGGTGGCCGTATGAAGGGTCTTAAGGGGTTAACTGTAACTCAGGACAGTGGAAGAATAGGCATGGATGGTTGAGTTGTTGTCAGACAGGGAATGAAGCATGGAAATCACTGCTAATGTGTGACTGCTGCTCTTGAGCAGGTCCCTGACTACCTGATTATTGACATGACACACACACATACAGCCAAACCCCACCCCCCACACACACACACCAGTGGAATTCTCCCTTCCACCGGGACAGAAAAACCATCAAACTGACTGAGGCGCAACTGAAAACCTATCTTTTGGCCCAAATCTGTCTCCGGTGCTGCAATAAAAAGATAATGATGGGGTTTTTAGGTGATAGCATAATGAGTTGTGAAAGTACAGGACAAGTTGTTGATGGTCATTTCCACCGCAGTGACACCCCTTTATTATACAGAGCTTCATGGGAAATGGGGGACTTGCTGAATCTACAGTGACAGTGCCATTTCCATCATATCATTAAAACTGACAAAAGCAGGGACAAAATTCAGGATTCAGGAAAGCTGTTACTGCTGTTTCAAAGGATAACAGCATGCCATAGAGTATCAGAAACCGCCTGAGCAAATCTGAGAGCACTTAACAACTTGACACAAGTGTAAAATGAGTTATTAATGTGGTGTGCACAATGGTAATTTTTGGAATATAGTCTATATTGAAGAAAATGAGTGTAGGTTATGATGCAGTTGTGCATATATATATATAGTATATATATGTATATAAGTTTCTGCCGCTGGGAAAGGAAGACGCTATTTGACTGTAGTAATATAAGTAACTATATTCATAGCAGAAAGTGAGAAAGAGAGTGAGAGATGGACTTTGGATCAGTGCTTACTGAGATGGAGTGTGCACAAGTGTGAGCTGGGTGTGTATGGCTGCTTGCCTTTGTGTGCCCAGCCAAACTGCAGCGCAATACAAATCTTTATTCGGTCTTGAGATGGTGACAGGTCAATTGAAGAGAATGAGTCTAGTTTATGATGCAGTTGTCAGAGGCGGTTAGGCCGGGAGTCTGTTTATCTGACTACTCGAGATATTCCGACAATCTCTCTCACAAACCCCCAGCACCTCGAGGTTAATTACTTCACCAATTTGAGTAAATGGCATGCCATAGTCCCATCTGTCTCCATTAGTTCCCCACTATTTCTCAATTTACGAGGACGGGGGTCAAGGCGCTGGGTGCAGGAGGGATGTAATAAAGCATGGGATTTTATGTTTACACAAATGCGGGAGCCAGGGCATAAATAACTGAAATGCATCTCTCAAATGGCGAGAGCATTCATAATAATGCTGCTCTTTAAAAAGTCGTTTTTGAGCCATTCTCCGCTGCCCATAGAGAATAAAAAACACAGCGCACTAAAAACTAACAAGCCAGAGAACAGTGGTAATAAATATATAGACCATGCCGCTTCCCCTCTGTGCTGCACACACTCGCGAGTGAGCAAAGTGCAATTACACCTCTCTCTCGCTAAAGCTTAGCAGAGAGCACCTCAACACTAGCCCTGTTATCTGTGGCCAAGCCAGTTGCTGGAGTGGCTTCCACCCTGTTGTACACTTCAGTGTGATTTATTCATGGCAACTACCACAACACACGCTGCAACCCTGCTGTCTAGAGCCGTCACTATTGATTATGCTAGTAATTGAGTAATCTATGATCATTTAGCCTATTAATCAGCTTTTTAGAGGACAAATAAAGGGAGTGAACTGAACAATAACAAACCATGCACATCCCTTTAGAAAAATTCCTAGATCTTTCCTGGAGAAAAAGATCAACTAGAAAGCAACAGGAAAAACAGGCCAAATGTGCTAAAATGGCAGTAAAACGGAGTGTGCATTCGTATTTCTGCTGGACATGCAACCAGATAATAAAAGTTGGACAAATGCACAACAGAAAGACCACTAACAGACAGACAGACAAGATGAGGTAGCTTGATAGCCCTGTTACAGGGTTCTAGATTTACTTTTAGTCAGCCCTTAGCTTTTGCTAAGTTTGTCAGACTCAAACGGACACAGCGGGATGCAGTTTTGTTTAAGCTGGGCTGGGTTAACAAGCCACATTAGCTTGGTGTGGTGGGGGTCACTGTAACACAAGCATTACCTGCGTTTACCTGCAGAATTCAAAATGTTAAGAGGAGAAATTCCAACTAAATACATTTAGTAATTTACTGAACATTAGAAAGATACTAATACGAAACACCTCTTATATCCGTGTAGTGTGCCCACAAAGACAACGCTGAACTCATTTTTAACAATGCCATGTAATTCCAAAATGTAAAAGAGACCGCTGGAAACATTTCATTTGAAATGTCATGAATTTAACATGTTCCTCATGTACATCCATCAAGAAGGTAAACGCGAATCAGCAAGGTAATAAAACAATACAGCTGTATGTGAGAGACACGTAAGTGCTTAGCAAAGTTCTACTCAATTCTTTATCCACTATTCTAACTGAGTAGTGTTAGCAAGACCATGACCAAAGCATTTCCGTGCTGGTCAAAGGCTTTCCTCAGTGTAGCTGTGACGCAGGTTAAGTTTGAGAAAGTATGTTAGTCATGTTCCATCACTAACACTACAAAACAAAATCAGATGTTTCACCAAAAAAAAGGCCTCACAATGTAGAAAAGGCCAAAAGCAGTTTAGTCTGAACTTTAACTTCATATTTTAAAACAATTTAAGACTAAAAATTCAGGATTTTACAGTTTGCCTGCTGAAAAATACACCATCCTAAACTAATCTTATCTGTGTTTACCCTCTTTTATTAGCCACCTTCAGCCTGGTTTTTAGAATTAGATGATCACACTGAAAAGCACATATTAAATATCATTAAGACTTTATGATTTCATTTTTTTAAATATTTTGATTGGCGCAAAATACTCATAAAACGGTTATGACTGATCAATTACTTTATTTAAACAAGCAATGGAGTTACTACCATGTAGTCCATACACAGTGCTAAGATTTTTAAATCCGGCTCATAAAAACATACAGATTAATTTATACCAAAAACTTCAAGGCTTCCATCACAAACAGAAGGCTAAAAGGGCGTCTGTTAGCGGAGGACACAGCTGTGTGAGTGTGTGTGACCCAGCCTGTGGCTCAAGTCCCTCAGTGTGTGTGCGTGTGTACGCGTGTGTGTGAGAGTGTGTGTGTGGAGGGGCACAGGGAGGGACTGTTGGGGCAATTAATTTCATAGCAAGGTAAATCCAGTCTGCGGCTCAGCTACCCCCCCACACTCTTGTTATTAGTCTGGGTCTGCCAGCCTCAGCCTCTGTCCCCAAGGATCCATACATTCAGCTGTTAAAGATGACCTTGCCAAGTACACTAAACTGCTAACTTTCTATCTCTCTCTCTCTCTCTCCCTCTCTCTGTCTCTCTCACTTCGCCACTGCGCCACCGCTCTGCTCTTCAAACCCACCCGAACGAAAGAGAGCCTTTTAAAAGGGAATTTTTATTTGTTCTGAAAAATACTATCAAGGAAAAACGACAAAAAGAAAAAAAAACACTGAGTGCCTCCACCCACATATCCAGCCAGTTTCTCTTCACATTGCTCTACATTTTGGAGGTTGTTGCTGTTTCTTTTTTTCAACCTGCTTCTAATCTCTCTCGTGTGTGTGTGTGTGTGTGTGCGTGTGTGTGAGGGGGAGTAGAGAGAGTCATAGATGGGGCCTCCATACACAAACAACAAAGCGCCTGTCACTTAATCAGGGTCTCTTTAAAGAGCGCGAGAGCGGCGCTGAGGTGGGACTCCGATGCTTCTCCCCCTTTTCAAGGACAATTGTACTTTACGCCCTCCGCTTGCGTAGAACTTTACTTTCCACGTAAACAACCCGTCATGGAGGAAACGGAGCAGTCGTTCCGCCGCTGTCTTTAAAACAACTTTGGTTTGGGCTCCTTTATTTGTGAATTATAAATCTAAATCCAGGCAGAGATGGCAAAGCCTTTCCACATACTCTGCACTTTTTCCCCCCCTCTTACTTGCTTTGACACGTTTGTCACTTGAAAGGGCACACTTCACCTAGAGACAGATTCTCAGAAAAAGACTCGCGCTAAAATGAGAAAAGGATAAAGTCGCATTCGCGCAAACCCCCCACGAGCCACGCGCGAAAGGAACACCTCATCTAAAAGAGAGTATGGGAAATTACTATTTGTTTTCAATTTGAGATCATCCAGATTGCTCTACAGGGGGAGAAGGGGCTTGATTATTAATGTGGACGAGCTAACAACGCTTCCTCGACGGAGCAGACAGACCATTAGTCTCCCCTGACAAGCCTCGAGCCTGCCACACACTGCAAAAGTAATGAATTTGGGGCGAAGATAAGAAAATAAAATCATCCTTAATTTCTCAGCCTGCCTTTGTGTAAACTAATATTTTTCCACCCCACTGGCTTTGACGTGTGCGGTGCTCGTGCTTGCCAAGCTGAAGTCCCATGAAGGATGATGGCGAACACTCTCAGAATGAAAAGGCCTGAAATATGACTATCAAGCATGCTGACGTTCAGCTCTCCGCCATGTCAAACAATGGAGACAGACTGGAGGCCTCTCCCATACTCCAGTGAGCACAGCTATAAATAAGCGGCTAGTTTATCTCCATAGTGGCTAACACAACCATACCGTTAGCATAGACAAGAGATGCGTGCCCCTCTCGCATGGCTGTGGCTCACTTTGTTTGTTCTTCCGAAGAAGCTTTGAAGTAAATGGGTAGAAAAGATAGACTTTCACTATTACCATTAAACAATGTTGCAACTACACTGAGCACTCCAATCAGCACAGAGCAGGGCTACCTGGACAAGATCAAACTGCATTAATGAGCGCTCTCCTTGTAAATATTCCCAATGCGCTCTCTCCCTTTCTCTTTTTCTCTCGCACACGCACAAACAATAACGGCAGGCAGAGGAGAAACCACTATCTTGCCTGGCTTAATTTGAAAACAAGTTAAGTGAGCAGCCTGGGGATTGGTGTTTTGGTATTGAAAAATCATATAGTTGTAGGTAATGGACTGTTTGCATTCAGGGGCAGGAAGGCAATTACTTAGCGACTCATTAAGGTGGCAAATTTGTTAATGCACTGCTAAACACGCTCTAACCAACTGCCGATTTATGTTAATCTCACTACAGCTGTTTCTCCAGCAGCAGAAATGTGCTCGTCTGCAGTGAAACTCCGATTTCAGGCCTGCGAAGCAGACCACATCATGAATTTTGTATGGATGATGGGTATGAAGAATTCACCCAGGGAAATATAAATGTGAGCTTATGAACTGGTGTTTCTAGTGCCCCTCTAACTGAGCTCCACGGCGGTTTGGGCACAGGTTTGTGTCTAGGTCCACATCTCGATGTTGCCCAAATATACACATCTATGAACACCATGGCAGAATCTGTGATCGCATATATGACTTTGTGTGTAATTGTGTGTATTTGTGCATGGCCTGATGTAAATGCTACCACTAAGCTCAATCTGAGTCTTCATCAAAAGGCAACAGCCAACCCTTCAAATCCAGCTTCAAATCCGGATGATGTATCTGGAACGCTGAACAACTAAATACTGTCATTGATTCTAGGAGTAAACAGTAGCAATGTGATCAAAACCAGCAGCTACTGGTGTTATACTGTCAAAATCACCGCTCCTGCAGTCAGAAATGTGTGTAACTGTTTTTGGTTAGGTTTTGCTTAATTCAATTATTTTATTATATGTTATTATTACTAATTCTTATTCTTACACTGATTGGTGCTATTAAGTTTGGGACTGAGGGGAGTTGGGTGCTCTTTGTGCTACTTTGTCTGTATTTAATGAAATTATTATGGAGCTTTATTATAAAAAAAAAAAAAAGAGAGATCTGTTCACCCACAAACGATCTTTTATTCCCTAAGGTACACTCATATCAGTTGCGTGGGTTTATTCACCATAAATCGAAATGATTCCTGCCTACAATCTTCAGCATCTCTTTTTAAACATGTTATTTTTGTTAGGAGCAGTTTGTAAGATGATGCCATTCTCCAAGTAATAGGGGGCCACATATCACCAGAAACAGCACAGTCCCTCCTCCTCCCTCTTCACTTTTTACCAGTGTAGAAGAAACACTGTGAGTCAGTCATCACAAGTATCTCCAGCGGTGGAAACACCATCAATGGGCACACGTTTTTTTTCCTGCTGCTGTTTCTATTACTTCTTCTCATCGCTGTTGAGGGTGGATCATTGCCAGAAGCAGGGGGTGATAATGACTGCTTGCCAGGAGCTTCAGCCAGGCTACTTGGCATTAAATGATCTAACTGGGAGCAGGACCTCCAACATGATTGACAAAAGGTTAGAAACCGAGCCCAGGCACCATTACTTCTGTATGCTGCCATGCTGGACTGATGGCACATAACCACAGTGACTCTTTATTGAACAAAGTGGTATTACAAAAACAGGACAGAACTGAGCTAGCTGTTTAGTTTGCTAACTTCCTCTCTACAACATGATATATGGACATGTTATTTCTGATAATGTTAGTTCATTGTTTATAACTTCAGTGTGGAAGGATGGGACTAAATGGTTGAAGTGTATAAGCCTTTACTGGCAGGTATTTCTCACATGGGTGAGATGGACTGGGGAGTGAATTGCAACACATCCAACTATTTTACCAAGAAAAGAGATAAACAAGGAAATTGTTCGTTTTTTAAATATTAAAAAAGATTCTTCACCCTCACATAACTCTTTAACAAGAACGTTTCTTCAATGAACCATCCACTAAAAAATTCCTTAATGAATCAATGGTTCTTCTATGGCATCACGTTCTAGCAAGTACATCCCTGAGCAGTATACATATACACAGATTGAACGGACCAAGAAAAGAAAACGTAGCCAGCTGTGTGACCCCATCTCTGTGGCTCGATTTCCTTTCAGCCTCTTCCTTTGTATCGCTGTGGTACTGATGCATGTTCCACCACACTGAGCATGCTCAGATCGCTCCCCTGAGAGTCAGCCAGCTGCCCACAGTCCCTCCAATCCGCTCCAGCTGCAGGCTCACTACAGCAACACCAGCACATCACATCACTCTCCACAGCAGTAACAGTTGATGTTTATGTGCGGATTTTATTGGGAATGCAGGGAGACATAAGGGAGATTCTGGAGCGGATGCTTGTCTGGAAGAAAGCAGCGCATGGCTCTGGAGGGGTTGAGAGGGTCTCATGGCACATAATGAATGAACCAATGCTCATGTCTCAATTAGCAAATAATTAATGGCTGTGTCAAAGCAAATTGCTGGGCTCTAGAGCTGCACTTGTTATTAACTTTTACCAACCGGGTGTGCACCGACAAACACAACAAACAAACAAACAAACAAACAGGAAATAAATACAAAAAGTTGTCTCAGATGTCATATCTCCCTTGTGAGCATGTGACATTATCCTGCGTATAGAAACACTTTCTCTCACATCCTATGGTAGCCCACCCCACCCACATACTTCCTTTACTCACAGCTTGAGTTACTCATGTCAGGTAGATGTTATAGATGACTAGCAACAGATACAAAACAGCCTTAAAATTAAACATATCATCCTTCAGTATTTAGTGTTCTGGGTGTTAGAGATCTGGACAGGAGGGCACAAACCTCCACACACAAATAATCGCTGGATTCCCCAGGACAATGGCTCTTGTGCTTTTTGATAGCTACACATCCTTTCAGACCCACAATGTTGAGCTGATTTATCTGCTGTTTGTCTGATGGAGACCTTTGTGCTGGTCTACCTAGTCTTGTACTGTCATAGGATGTAAGTCTCATTTGCTCTATACTTTTGTAGTATTATCGGAAGTAGTCCTTCCACTTTTAAGTGGTCTGGTGTTTGTATTGTTTTGAATTTGCTATATGTGACCAAAGACAACTGTCCTACTCAGTCTACACAAAAGCTTGATTCTATTTAATTGTATTGTATTGTATTGTAATCTGTTGCTTTCCAATCAAAACCAAATAAATCCAATGCATGCATCAAACAGTCATTAGGGTCTGTGCTGAACATTATAAAGTTGCTTTGTTTCAAGAACACACTGAACCCCCTCCCTCAAAATCCTAGTGTTGCCAGAGCCAAAGAGACAAAATCCATACAGCAGCTGAGGTGAGACGTTTTGGAATCAGAGTGCTTGTGGGCAGCACTGAAATGCAGAGTAAGACACCATTGAGAGGGGTGAGGGGACGATGTTCTGGGTTGGGGGGAGGATTCTGAGAAGAGATGCTATATGGACTAGGCACAGGAAACCACACCAAATAAAGATAGGAACTATAACCCCATTCTGATCAACTGTCTCTGCAGCCTGGCTTTACCACCACGCTTAATGTGTTCTTAATGTATATTCAGCAATGGCCAAAAAAAAGGCTGTTATGGGCTGCACATGCTTGGGGAGCTAGTTAAATGATTCAGGGGGGAAACTACGGCTTTCATTTAGGTTTGTGCCCTCCAGTCTGTTTATACTGGTCGATACACTTGTCTGAAGAATATAATGGATTAGCACATCATTCAACAAAGCAGCAGCAAGGCAGACTGGAGGCGATGGAGAGAGAAAAGTAAATTACAGTTAGCAGCCAAGGTAGGCCATGCCCTGAGCAAGGAAACATCATATCAGCTCGCAACTCCTATTCCCCCTCCCAGCCAACCGGAGTGAAAGGAGTGGGGGTGGAGGAGAACAATTGGGGAGAAAATAGGAGCAAAAGAATCTTGTAGCAACGAAATAAAACAATTTAATAAAATAAAACAAAACCATCTTTCCAGAGCAGTGCCTTCCTCTTTTTGTGCCCCTTTTCATCTGAGCTGTCTCCCGTTCTCCGACGATACAAAGAGGATACAGAAACATGAAGCCAAACCTCTTCCCAACCCCCAGCCAGGAAAATCACAGTAAATACAAATTCCACTTCCACTTCCACTGCATGCTGACTTTACTTAAGGCATGGATAGTGCCACTGGTTTCTAGTCCATGGCATTTGAATTTATTCTCAATTACCCAACTCGCAATACGAGGACAGAGGCAATGTAAATGAGTCTTCCATCTTATCTTAGCAGCAAGGCGGCTTTTCCTGTAGGAAACAAATGAGAAACATGGCTAAGGGTCCTGGAATCTCTCTCTCTCTGTTCCATTAAGAGAGTATCGATCGGAACCCCTGTTGCTCCGTGCTCTGAAATGCCATGATAATCAGAGAAGTTAATACAGCCATTCATTTTCTCAGGGAAAGAAGCCTGTACATATACCCAATGAGAGTTGTCTTTCTTGAGGAAATAGTATTAGAAGCTGGCGAGCAGGAATTAAACTCCGAGCTATACATTTGGCTTCAGTATAATGACCTAAAGACGTTTGGATAATAGCGAGAAAAAGAGAGTATTTTATTGTCATTTGTAGAATGGCGCTGAGCACAAAGCCATCGTATTTTGCAGCTGTGCAATATAAACACGTGCATTTGTCAGCGCGCAGCAATAGCCATTTCATTTAGAGCAATTACAGAGAGGTTATTACAATCTACTCAAAAGAGCATTTGATATAAAATTCAAATAAAGATTCATACACTGCTTTATCACTCACAGGCACCATCCTAGACTCGTTTCCTAGTTTATGGATTAGCTGATTCTGCCACACATCACAATACTTCATTCCAGTGTTTCTCTAAACCACTCCCAATCACAGCACCCACAATCGGCAAGGGACAAAAGATGGCCCAAAGGCCTCGGGCTAAATGACTTTTTAGTGACAGCATCATCAAAACGAGCCTTTTTTGTTACCCCACTCAACCAAGACATTTGAGCGCTCAGCGCCAGGCTGACTGATGCGTGGCCTTGCATGATATAAACAAATCCACCCAAATGTGTCCATAATTTATACCCTGTGGCCTTAAGGGGAGCTGTGTTGCTCTGGTACATGTGGAGCAAAACTGTCGCTTGTAGTGCCTGAAAAACAATATCCTAATCTCTCCTGAGCATTCCACTAATGGCTGTTGACAATCACCCTTCATAAAAATTTCATTACCCGTCCAGGGCTCACCTGCACAAAGAGCATCAGGAGAAAATGTGCAATTAAAGTGGAAGTAATGCAACCTAATATGACCAATTATTATCACATTAAAATCACAAAGCATTCATACAGTAAAATTACATTCCAGCTATTTTGTTAACTGTATTGATCAGGTTAGGCTTTTCTTCTTCTTCTCCACTGCACTAGAATGCAACCCTATAATGCATCGACAGAATGTATTTGATAGAAAGAGGAAATAGGAAGGTTGGACCTTTATCCTTTTGACCTTGAAATAATGTACATAATCTATTAAGCTAATTTTACAATCTAGTCCTTGGTTTTACACACAAGCTCAATAAAACTGAGCTGACCCTGAAACGTAACAGAAACAAACACTTTAGAATTTACTTGGGATATTTAATCATTAATGCCAGTTTCCTGGGCCTACATTAAAATCTCATAACTTGCAGCTTTATGATTTAGCTATAATGAGAAGGCACTTTTTAAGCCCTTGCAGCAGATCTTTACAATAGATGCTATAACAGTAATTACAGACGACTCTTGTAGCATCAAAGTACAGCCCTTCATTTGTCTGGACACCAAAGAGCACTTATTATAGCTGGCTAAGGTGTAAAGCTACTAGTGATGTGTGTATCCAAATGCCTTGTCTCAATATATTCCTGTATGATGAGACATCGTTGGGTTTTAGTCATAAACACTATAACCTTTTACTCGCCCAATCCCTTTACTGATTTCATTGAAAGAGAAAATCTATGCCTTAAGCCAGGATGCTACCTTGCTGATCGCCCTATTCTCCCGAGACAGAGCTCTCCCACTGAAAACCTTGAATTTACAGTATCTAATGTCTAATGCATTTTCAAATAGATCGTCGAGGCACCCAATTCAGTATCTTTTTATTGCATGTCAAATCCTGGTGTAAAGTAAGAGGAACTTAATCTCCCCCATACACCCCCCCACCCCCATATGCAACCGCCGTATCTCACAAATGAAAAAGTTGTCAACATCTGCATGTACAGAACCTGCAGGCACTGTATCGGCTAGATCTTACATATAGTAATATGAGGCAGATATTGTCACGCCATAACCATTATTAGAGCCGAGGGATAAAAAGGCTAATAGGAGCTGTAGATAAAACGCATTTGCTGTGGTAACCACATGTAATGACTTACCCAGAGCTACTGTGCAAAGCATCTCAATATGATCCATATAATCCGGGTAATACATCTTAACTTTAAAAGGGCACATGAAGAAAAATAGCAGTACCCTTTCCTAAGTAGCACTCGTCGCAACATTCCTAATATCCTTTTTTTATATGACTATTAGACTTTTCAATAATGTGTCTTCTACAGGGTACAAATCCACAGCATTTTCCTGCTAATTGTGCACAATTTCTATGTACCTGCTGTGTTTAACAAATTGGAAAAAAAAACCAGAATATTTTTTAAAAAGTGCAGACGTGCACACTCTGTAGAGGATGTGTTAACCTGTTTTCAGTAAGATTTGGTAAGGAGTGCAAAGATGTTTGCACTAAGCCTTCTAATTTGTAAAGGCTTATTTTATCAAGTGTCAGTTGTGATAACACTTGCTATGTATAAAAAACCCCCCCAAAAAAACCCATTAAATTGGCAAAAGCAAAAAAACTGATGCTTGTTGGAATGAGCCTTTATAAATGTTTATAAGCGTTTATTTAAGTTGCCATGCAAGGCTCTTATAGCTGTCCTGTGGCTAGCATTGTGTCATCTTAGTGAATGAGTTGACTCTTTTTTCTATTTTTGTGAATTAAAGCAAATTAAAGAGAAGATCTTATGATACTGTAGCTGAAAAACACTGGCCTCCATTCTGCTCTGCTCCCTTATTATTTAAGACCTGCTGCTGTTGGTGTTTGCCTGATTGCCATCTTGGCGGTTCATGTAAATCTTAGTCATGTTTCCAAGTGAGCCTCCCTCCTTCTTCTGATATTTTTTACCTTTATATAGATAGATAGATAGATAGATAGATACTTTATTGATCCCAGAGGGAAATTCAAGATGCCTTTGATTGATGACTGATTGATGGATGTGTCTGCATTTGGCCCTATCTTGATAACCTGATTTTTAGATATTTGTAATTTTGTTTGTTAAGGTTTTAATGAAAATAAAAGAATGCACAATCCTGCTAATGTGGCTCATTTGGGAAACAATGGTAAATAATAAAGAGCCGTTTGAGGACTGTTGAGGCCTTGACTATTATTTTTCGACCTGAGCCAAGTGCTTGAACTAGAATACTACATTTAATATACTAGGTGTGGCTTTACAAATGTTTCAAACTTTGCAATGTATAGAGAGGAATACTCCAAACACTCGAAAGGCACCTTGTGTCCTACATCAAAAACTAAAATTGAATAACAAGACTTTAAAAAAAAAAAAAGGCACTAACCGAGCATGCCTTTCAGGTGGTTAAGAACGGCTAAAACAAAATAAGAGTTTCACCAAAGGAGGGTTAGGATGACATTGGCATGCAGCTGCTAAGGCTTTCCAAAATGACAGCCATTTGCACTTAAATGAGGGGATTTGTGCCCGGCCGACCCATTACCAATACGCCATATGTGAAACCATGTCTTTATCCCACATTATAGAGGAGGGAATGAGATCTCCTTAGACCACATTCTTTCTCTCTCTCTCTTCCTTTCCCTCCAACCCCGCAACCCCTAGATCACTTCAGACGGAATTCCCTCTTCTCCATCAGGGACAAGGCCTACACATATCATACCAACTCTCTGCTTGTGACTTGTTAAGTGATTAAAAAATGAACGGGAATCTTTCTTACACCTGTACGGGACTTCTGTCAGTCTGTCAGTCTGTCTGTCTGCTAAAGTCAAATTAAGTGCATTAATAACCACCAAAGCCAAACTAATACTCACCATCACTCACATGCTCATTGTTATTCCGCAAACTCTTCCTCACTTGTTATGAGGCAAATGATGGGGTTCCTTTTCCCCATTCACGTGTTGTGTCTGATGGATGTAAAGGGATTAGAACGTGCCTCTGGCCCAGCAGCAGATACCAAGCGCAACATCCCTCTTTCTTAATGCAGTCCTATCAGAACGGAGCCATAAGGATGGAGGACAGATATCATACACTCGCCAAAACAGAGATGTGACTCGGAGGCGGCACAAGGGAGCGCACTCATCCTTCACCGGCGTCCCTGCCGCGCCTCGTCTGTTTATTTTAGTCCTTTATCAGTCCTGAGGTACGCCGTACTACTCTCTCCATCCTCACGCACCTCTACGTATTGATTCATTACTAATTATCTATCATACGGGCCAGAGTGCGCCGTGCATCATTGCAGGTGTTCCTCACGATAATGGATGGATGAAGTTATCATCCTTGTACACAAAGTGGCAGTGACATTTGCAAAATCCTCTAAGCAAATTCCTCCTCTTATCTGCTCATAGTTGTGGCGCAGAGGTGCCTGCTCACAGCACCCTCATTAAGTCACAATAATTAAGTCTCATTTGTAAAAGCTCATGTACATAAATCCAGATAATTGTATTAGCCATATTTATGGAGGGGAAACTATATGTGCTTTTTTTGGGGCAACTAAGTAAGAACCAAAGCAGCTCCTTCTACCAGACTGTGCAATCCAGCCAATCCAACTACGGATCTTCTGGACAGAGACAGACATTTGAACTATCCTATGAAGATGGAACATCCATAGAACATTTAGTAATGTTATCAACAGGCTCTCTAAAGATTAGGTTGTAACATTACAGTAATGTCAATACAAGTATGTTCTGCGTCATTGCTCTTTAAATGGTGCTCACACAAGGTTGTTCAGCAACAAAGCTATAGGATGTTCCACAACCAAACAATGGGAGGAAGTTCCCTTTCTATACCTAATGTACAATATCAAAAAGTACACAATCCCTCTGTACATTTTAACCCTGCACCCTTTAACCCATGTTGAGGTTATATACCCCAAAGGGCACGAGACACACAAGTATTGTTTATTTGAATATGATATACTGGGGAGAAAAGCGGCCTGTGCCATAGTTAATTTATCTATTGGTCTACAACATATTTAACTAAGAAATAAATGGAAACTGTGGACAAAAACCATTCAGAAAAAGATCAGCATGTATCCTGCAGAGAATGTGTAAAATTATATTAATACATCTTTAAGACTCTGAATTTTACCAGGGGTGTTACAAACTTCACACATGACTGTATGTCATGGGTCCTTTGATAACATTCTCATCAAAGGTAATATTCTGGAGGTATTTTACACCAAGATGCTCATTTCACCAAGACTTTAGAATGTTATTGTGAACTATATAACGTGACATGCAAAGACTTTTAAAAAAGTATCTCATGGTCAGGTGCAATGCGAATGGGATTACTTTATTTACCAGCTTCTGTACTATTTTAAAACGTGCTACAAGTTACAGTATCCTAGCAAGCCCATTCTGAAGAGATGAAAATCCGAGCCCTCCTGCCTCTTTCTCTCTATACATCTTTTTCGTTTTTCCTTCCCCCACCTCTCCTTAATGCTCAATGATGGTCTTATTTTCCCTAGGTGAGAAATTGGAAACAGGAGGTATACATGGTGTCCACGACTCGGTGCTCCTCTTTCAGAGAGGGTCAAGTCTCATCTATTATTCTCCATGGCAAGAGTCACAGGGCCTCATCAGGCCTTGTTATATCCTTATATGATGGGTTTCCAGCCTCTAATGCATGGGAGAGATTACAAACACATTTTTCTCTTTTGCCGCATCTGGGTGGATATGTCACATTAAGGTGTCACCCTGGCTTCTGTTAAAAGAGGTTATTACCAGTTTTATGGGCCAGCCTCAAAGAAAGAGAACACAAGTTATGTGTAATGAATGTCATCTTCTTTTAAGCAGGCTAACTGTACAAGGACATGGGGCCCATTTGTCTCTCATCTGACTCTTTATGATTTCATTTGACTCGTTTTCTATAGGAAATGCGGACATGGCTAATTACTAACTCTTCATTTCCCTACTAATATATCCTTTCAATCATACAATCTTAAATCACTCTCAACTACACTGAACCGTAATTAACCACACCAAAGCCGGATGCAAACCATTAGGTCAGTATAGTACTCATTCCTTCACAGTTAACATCTACCAGGCCAATTATTTATCTCTTCACCTCTTCCTCTTTCTCTGTTTTTCTGCTGAACTGACAATAGAAAAACTCATCAATTTTAAGTAGTTCTAACAAATTTGTATGTTCAGCACTCCTACAGTGTGAACATACACTGGAACAGCTTTCCAATAAACAGTGATCACGTTCTACCACTAGGGTTTGATTGGAAACTCAATTTTCAGTTGAGTAAATGAAGTAATCAGGGAAATGGGATCAAAAAAGCTGAAAGTTCTGAGTAAAAGCTTTAAAATTGTAATTTATTTTTAAAGTTAAACTTTTCTTAAATAATAGCAACAATGACTGATTTGGTTTTGTTCTAACAGGCCTAATGTGCACACATTGTGCTATTGTGCTCTAATAGAAGAATTATAACCCATCAAGCTGAGGCAATGATTAAATAATAGTTTCTATTCAGAGCAAAAAACACAATAATAATATTCCAATGTCTGAGCAATTCAACAAGCCAATTTTGAAAAAAAAAAAAGGTTTTCAGTTTGTGTTTCTTGGAAGACAAAACCGGCACTAACATACGGAAAGCTCAGATTAAAAAAAAAATAAAAATTATCCACTACAACTCCAGTAATGCTGATAAATAAGATGTGTTTATCACAACTAACAGAATCTATTTCACCCTGTATATGAAATCTGCTGAGACTGATCCCATCCTCCAGATCAGCACTCAGATCAAAGGCAGGGTAAAACCCCTGTGTCAGCATGCTAGAGCTGTGATGGGACCGATCTGCCATCCGATATTAATAAGGGGCAGCAGACATCTGAAATGAGAGCCGCCATATCAGTCTGGAGATGAGCTAGAAGACGTGGAGAAATCTGACCACTGCGCTTATCAACGAGCCATTTAGAGATGGATGATAGCAGCGAGGCTCACACATGACCAGCCACACACCCCTCTAGACAGGTGGGTGCATGCAGGTGAGTGCACACAGATCCATTACAGGCCATGACTAACTGCAGGTGATGCATGGTTCAGCGAGAAATAAATGTATGATAAACTTTCCATAAGCATAAATTAACTAACCTGTCCATGCTCCGCCCTCAAACATGTTCTTTCATCTATCTACTGTTGCAAGGCTAAAAAGCTTTACAGAATTTTTCTAAATAAGAAAACACTGTGTTTGTTTTTTTTCAAAATACAGGAATGGAGTATGTTATACATTTCCACTCATATGTATTTAGTGAGTCTATGAATAGATTAAGTAGGGTAGGGGGTACTGGGGTACCTGTGCACATCAAAACCATCTTTAATCTATCTACATGCATAATTTCAGTACAGTACTGTCTGCTGGGTATCTCACTCCCTCTCTGCAGTCACACTTTGTTATGAGAAGACATAAATAATAAAATATACAGATCATATTTGTTCATTCTTGCAAGTATGTTATTTTATACTTTGCTTCTTAAAACATGAGTGAACAATGTAATGGATGTTACAGCACAACTGTGTTAGTAATTAGGCTAACTGCTCAAGCTAATAGCTGCACAATGCAGGACTACATGCATGCAGACTGCTACGACGACCGCCCTTAACACCAAGTCAGTGTCACCAAAATTGCAATGGTGTCGTGCCATATTGTCATGCACTCAGAATGGCAGGTCATCTTCAGTGTTGAGTCCCTGTTTTGTCTTGTTGGAGATGACAAATCCGTAAGTGAAGGCACCATGGGCCGCAGCAAGATGAACAGCATGTTGTCATGTATCGCATGCCCAGAAGGCATGGTGTCACTTCCCTTCCACCCCTACTGCAACATCTGCAGGAACTGTGTGAGAAAGCTGCATTAGCAAACATGGCAGTTCAACGCCATACTGAGAGACACTACTTCCTCAGGTGTAGCTCAGTAAATATCGCCCATATCAGTAAAACATCTAATATAAAACTAGCCCATATCATAAGCAGGGCGGCTCATTGGTGTTGTTTTCAACCTACGACAAAAGGAGACAGAAGAACAGAAATCATCTTGAAAGTTCTGTGACCTTGACAATGCACCGCCAACCCATCTGCTCACGAGTTTCAGCAGTGCCCTGCTTCTCCCAGACGGCCTCCCTTTCTCCTGTTTCTCTCAGTCTGTCTCTCTTTCTCTCTCCTTCTTCTGTGAAGGTGTGGCTCAGAGTAAGTGCTAGTCTAGGACCAACCTCTCCTTGTCCATGACATCCAATTTATAAAGATTTGAAAGGTGGAAAATGGCCTCATATCAGAACACTTCCTGTGAGAAGGTTAATAAACATGCCCTCTGTATCTTCACTTTGTATTCCACTATCGCTTCAGAGCCATTTAACCAAGGAAACAGCAATGCCTGCAGTTAAACAATAACTATGCCATGCTAGTGCGCTGTCTCTAACTTACATTCATCCAATTATTAACAGCCTGTGTTGACTTTGAGATTCTTGCAGATTCTTCTTTTTTTATTGTTTTTGGCGTGATATCAAGATGGCAAGGCTGGAAACTCCAGCTCCCAAAAGAATGCTGCCCTCCGAAACCTTGACATGCACAAAAGACGGGCGTGCAGACAGGCCTGCCCTGCCGAGAACGATAAGGTCACCCGTGGGATTGCCGAGATTATCTCTGTCAAGCACTTGGACACAGTGCAGTCAAATGATGCATCATGCAGTCATTTTCAGGGGGAAAAAATCAATTTCTTCACCAGGTCGCTATTTGCTTTTCAAAGTGCCCTTGTAGTCTTTGGCTCGGAGCATTTATCAATTTAAATGTTGTGAATTGATAATGTTTTTAGCCGCACGCCTTGTAAAGACAGTTCAGCTGTGAACACTGGAAAACCTGCCATCGCATCCTCCCTGCTGTCTTTCCGTCACATCCGGGAGACATGTCTGAGGGTTTGCTTAAAGGGAAACTCCACCAATTTCTCTACATTTCTGCAATTCAATGGTTTGGATGTAACAAAGACATTCAAGTGTGATTTGCTGTGCAATTTTGATTCAGCAGAAACTTATCAAGTCAGAATTTTGCTGTGACATTGCAATTTACAATTTACAATAGTTCTGAGATTAGACTGTGAACTAAAACATGTACTTCTTTATACATTCATGGCAGAGAGAGTGTTGTAAGAAAAAGTAGCACTTCAAAGAATAATGTTTTTTATTCCTCATCAACATTAAACTCAAACACTGATTGTTTCGGGGAATAAAATGGTAATAATTAAATGGCAGCTATCGCATCCCCCAGTTTCTACCGGCACCATTGTAAAAAAAATTCATTCTGTCCAAGGCTATAACATA
Organism: Prochilodus magdalenae; assembly: GCA_024036415.1. Classification (NCBI taxonomy): domain Eukaryota; kingdom Metazoa; phylum Chordata; class Actinopteri; order Characiformes; family Prochilodontidae; genus Prochilodus; species Prochilodus magdalenae. The sequence goes on from JAMWET010003853.1 coordinate 24,985, forward strand.
GCATTTCATATCAAATCACTCAGAATGACTTTTAAATGGGTGAACATTTTTCCACACCACACAGATTTATTACCGATGACTACCATATAAATGTTTCCTATTATTATTTTATCAAATGTCATGCGATCAACACAGAATTAAAACGGTAAATTTTTACACTGTATGGATATTTTATATGGATATTAAGTTTTTTTTAAGTGTATTCTTTCTTGGTTTGTCAGGTAGGTGTCTAAAAGGTGTATTCATTACCTCCCATGAGGTAATACAAAAAGCACTTAGTACAACCTGTAATGGAGACCAAGATGCATTTTAGACCAGTTCTACATGTCTACATGAATTCTACATGACAACAGAATCTGTGGTAATGAGCATGTGGTGTACACAAGCTACCACACTGTTGTTGTAGAAGTCATTTTCAACATACACTATCACAGGAGCTCAGTATATCCTAAAACTGGAATCCTGCCTAGTTCTTGTCTAGAATTCAGGTAAAGTGAGCGTCTGGCCCATCAGGGCATGGAGGGGACAGAAGGGATCGGAGGTGGCTCAATTAAACATGACCTTCGTGTGCCCTGCCTCTCTCCACACCGCTATAAACCCGCATGCAAATACTGACCCTCAGCCGACACAACATCATAAATAAAAGAGTACTTATTATACATTTAGTACTGTTCTGCTATTCTGCCTCGATGGGCTATTAGAATAGCAAGTAGAATAGCCCTCCAGTGCTTTGAGAGGGCTTGTCTAGAAAAAAGTGTATAAAATAAATAGACAGTGCTCATAAGAACACACTGCAGCAGCCCAGTACATGGAACACGTAACAGGCTGATTAAAAAATGACCAAATAATCGAACCACTCAGAAGCGTACTTTCACCCTGTACATATTCTCTATTATAATATTATTTTTTGTGCCATTTTATTTGGCCGATGGATTAATAAAGTGTGTACACAATAGCACATTTGGATTACTGTTTTTAAACAAAATAGATTCTCTTTAGAAACCCCCCACACACATTTGCCAGGTATTCATGCCAACATAATACAATTCTTCTTCATGCAAAATAGCACAATTAATAAATAAGCAAACAAACAGCAAGAACAAGAAAAAAAAAAACCCACAAAAGATTCAATTATTTGATTAGGTGGAACGCAGCTTTCAAAAATGGCTTCCTGTCAGACAGGTAGAAGAAGAGGCTAAAGCAGAAGCAGAGCAGGGTGTAAATGAGTGAAGGAATGAGGGATGGGATAAAGTGAGGGAGCAGGGCTGATCTCCTCACAAAGATGTGATCAGACATTCAGGCGGACGGTTATGCTAATACATTCAATATTCCCGTGCTCTCTGTGGCAGGGCTGGAACGTGGGGGCGGGGAGAGGAGGGGATGGGCGGGGAGCGGGAGGGGGTGGCTGTGGTGGGACGAGGAGTGAGGCCTCTCTGATGGCTCTCAGGTGGCAGTGCACATGCTGCTCCGTCCCGCGCAGCCCAGCAGGTGTCTACATTCCCTTCCAGGCCTCCTTCTGTCTGAGCACACTGCTGGGATTTCAGCCTTGTTGGTTAGGGCACACTTTATTGTGAGGGAGTGCGCTTGTATAATGAGCTTTTGTCTTGGCCAGAGACTGTTAACTAAGAACAAACACAGCAAAGTTTGCACAGTATATCAGGGGCTGATGTATTATTATACGTGGGAAACTATTATTATTATTGGTTTAATAATGAACGATAATTATAGTGACAACTAACACCTACTATTTGCTTAGGTTTACACTGCAGCATGCGTAGACACTAGGAGGAGCTCTCCTAAATGTTTAGTACTGTGCATAATACTAATGTCCCACACATTGTCCAGCTACTACTGTACCAAAGACACCTAACACTACATTCACGGAGCATTGCAGGTAGCCTCCAATAAACTATTCGCATTTGGAGAAGTGGCTTATCAGAAAAAGCCATCTGTAGCAGAGAACATATTTTTGCCTGTTACTGTTAAAACTAGAGACATTGCATCATTCAGAGAGGCAAAAGAGTGTGTGTGGGATGATTAAAAAAATCCTATATATTTAAATATCTAATTTAAAAAATTAAAATGGATTTTTTATTTATGGGTAGCAATGGGATGTTCTACTGTGCGTGTGTGTGACTAACTGGTCTGAAAAATGCTAGTAGCCCTGGCAAATGTAGCTTTTAACAGCTGAACAGACATTTCTACATTTTGTGTCTCCTTCATTGAATTCAATAATAATTTGACAGCCCTAGTAAGCAATGCATAATACGTACATGAAATTACAGTAATTATAATGTTTGAAATTTAGCAAATAAATAGAATCTGTGCACTAAAATGCAGTACAGTGCAGTACAGTATTTATTGCTCACCTGTAGCTAAGCATAATCAGTGAACATCTGGTTAATGCAAAGACTTGGGTTAAAAAGTGGAACTAAGCAGAGGCATAAGCCATGTGCAAAACTATAGTTGGTCTAGCTGACTACAGCTACTGATTCCTACTGTTACAAAGCAAACACGAAAAAAGTGCATACCCAAGCCATAGACCAAATATGACCACACCAGCAGGTGTCTGTAACTCCTTCCAGCGCTGCTTCAATGCGCTAAGGGGACGCAGGGCAGACGGCTCCTTCAGAAACAGCAGCCCTCTCTTGTGAAGGAGAGGCTCTGCTGATGCAGATAGGAGGGGTTGGCCGGAGGCGTTCCAGACCCGCCATTATTGCCAAACACAAACAACCGAGAGAGACAAATTCCTCCGCCATATGGTAGATTACACATGGCCTTCAGATGTCGCTGACTGTACAGTTACGCTACGCTTCCAGCTACAAGCAACGGGTTAAATCGAAACCCTCCGTGGCAGATGAGAACTCAGATGCTCTCTGTATTCCAGATGTATCAATTTCCTTGGATATCCAGTCCATGCGAGTGCATATGCTGTACTGGCAGGGGTGCAGGCTGAAAAATGGCCACCTTCCAAAAGCTAATATTCTTTTGGCCAGAATAATGCGATTATTATTTTCCTAGCCATCAGCCTCAGCACACAATGCCATCTGTTACACAAAGCAAACATACACATCTCAATTACAAAACAGACAGCCGCCCACTCGCAAGCTGTACCTCAATATCACTGCAGGGACTCTGGTGACCCTGCAACAAGGTCTTACAAAAAATGCCTCATTCAGCCTACGACCCTGCACCGCACTGATCGCCTTACAGACCACGTAAGGAAGGCCCGAGTGGCATGATTATGCTGCTGCCACTCAATTTGTGCCGTGGGACGGTTTATTGAATGGCACAAGTGCAATTCTGGTGATTAATCTAGAAAGACGGCAACCCATCCATCACATATTAATTATTGGAAACGAACTAATCACCCGGCTCAGAAGCCAAATATTAGCGAAGAGGCCTGAATAACTAAGACATGCGAGAGTTTTGGCAGCATATGCCTATTTACATGCAGAAGTGAAATGATCACAGCTATTAGCACAACAAAAATGGTTAAATGGCCATCTGGTGGAGTGAATAATACAGGGAGGAATCGCAGTGTTTCACCTACTGTCAAACACGCGCCTCATTATCAGAGGAATCTGGAAGTGGAGTCACAGACAGCGGCGATAAGAGAGCAAGTACACATCCACTGCCTTCAGCTCAACCATGCTGAGTGCATTATCAAATAGCTAAGGGCATCTGCTGAGGTTGTACACCATCACAATAGTGTCCGCAATACAAGAGGAAAAGCTTGCTCGCGCTGTAAAAACCTGTTAGGTGCTCCGGTCCGCACACATTAATCTAACACAAGGTGGTCAATGGCCACAGAGGGAAAAGCAATTTCACATCACTCTCTCATTCAGCTTGGGGGTGGTGCGCGGGAAAAGGAGGAGAGAAGGCTGTAAAAGCGTTCTCCTGGGTGCATGGGCCAGAAAGAATGTCTCTGTAGACAGATGAAAATTTAGCCCAATCACAGCCTAGGCCACGAGGAATAGAACATTCATTTCCTTACATTACTTTCAAATCCTTATTTTTCAAACCTTAAAAGTTGAGTGTTATTACTCTTGGTTTGCCACACCATATTTAAATATAAGAGCATATATATTAAATGTATGAAATATTGATCATGCAGAAATACATAGGGTGCTGCACAATGAATTGCATTTATATTTGATTTACATTATGAATTGAGAGCTTCAAGGCTGCATTTCTGACACTTGACCTTTTTTTATTATTATATATTAAGAAATGTCTAACATTTGGAATAAATGTAGAGATCCCTTTTGCCAAACAAGGCAGTATGTGCAGCAGTAACTCTTCTAATCAAAATAATATATCTCCTCTTCTTACAAACGTGGTAACAAGTGAAGGTTTTTGGCTGAACGTTTCCACTTGATTGAGTGAGCTGTGAGTAAATTGCACCAATGCACAAGTGAATTACACCTTGTTTTGTTATGGCTGCTGATAAATTCCAGGGTTAACCCAGAGACATGTATGGACTTGTAGTTTATAAGTTCTTCAGATTTCATCTTTTGAAGTTCCTCACTCAGCTAAAAATCATACTTGATGGCTGATCGCTGTGTTACAGATTTTAAATCTCAGCACAGAGCTGTGAAGTACAACAGATATAATTGTGGCAGTAGCTGGAAGCACTGTGTCTCTGCTGCTGAGGACAGTAGAGGATGCTTTATATCTACTATCAAAGACCTGAGGAAGGGCTCGATTGGGAGATTAGCGCTCCTCCAGTGCCTCTGGAAGCCTCAGTGTCTCCCTGAGAATAAAGCTCGGATCTGAGTGTCGGAACACCCGGATGATTGAGCAGCAGTGCTCAAAGGTCATGCTATCGACTACAGCACAGTGTAATGGCTGCACTATGATTCAAGTCTTGAATGTCTAATAGTGCCCATCATTAGCTCTTTGAAAATCAGAGCCAATGCAAACACATGCACTGCTTTACTCATTCATGTGATTACACAGTTACTGGAAAAAATAGGCTTTAATGTACATACTGTAAGACATGCTGCCCTGATCTCTGTGCCATAAAAAAAGATATTGAGTAAAAAAATGAATGTGCAAAAACGTTTACTTTTTAGACAAAAACGTGCCTCTTTAAAGTTTTGTCAGTGAATTCATTAACATCTTATCAAAGAAAAAAAAAAAACCTTCCATAAGCCAGAACCTTGTCACTTTGCAGAAGCTTAAACAACACTAATCTAATTAATGTTAAAAATAATTAACCAAGCTGCAGACTTTTTTGGTTCTAAGACAGATTAACAAGCTATAAGGTTCCCAGCAATTAAGATGAGCAGACTCGCAGGATCAGCTTAGCCATGTAAGATAATAAACTCTACTCATACTAAAGACTTAACAAGCCCTTTATCAGCGGGCCAACCTCCCGACTGCAGATAAAACCACATAAAAGATAAGTACAACAAATTCCACCAGCTTTGGGGACAACTAATCAATTATTTGATAAAAATCATCAATCAATTAATGGTGAATTAAATTAGAATTTGCCGTAGTCTGCTAATAATTCTGCCAGGCAGTAGGCCATTTGGCTTTTAGTAATATGCATTTTTTCTTTTGATCTTTGGAGCAAAAAGAAAAATGATGATAGTGTTAGCACCTGAAGCTTTAAAATGCTTCAGGTGAAGGTAAGTAAGAACCATCTTTACCAACCCATCCCATTCAGTTACTAAGCTGTGCTGACTACTGACTTTCACTGGGCACTGGGCTTATCTAAACACTGCTGGCCAACACATAGGTGTTCATCTGATTGAGTCTTGCCAGTTCTAAAGACGGAGCTCAACTACACAGAGCTGTGTGAGAGCTCAAGGTCATGCGCTCACTCTCCAACCCCTGCGATCACTCGCATTATTGATAGGCCCCGCCCATTAGGAGAAGCAAGTAATAAGCATCCTCATGAGAGTCTGTGTGCTAAAACATGCAGCACTAAAGGCTGCAAATTAAAATCAGGCCAGCAGGTTTTTAAATTAACGCTAATTTGTCCGAATTGTGCTCTGTGATTGTGAAAGGAGACGAAATTTGACATGCACTCACCTGTGAAAGCCCCAGGTATATGGACACGGTCTCTGAGATGTATAAAAACCTCCCCTCCTTGTTTAGTGCAAATACGAATCCATCCAGGGACTGTGAGGGAACGGAGAGAGAGAGAGAAAGAGAGAAAGAGAGAGAGAGAGAGAGAGAGAGAGAAAGAGAGAGATAGAGGAAAAGAGGGAGAGAAGAAGCAGCAAGTGAGACGATATACACACAAACAGCTCGTTTTTCAAACCAGAGGGAGAAGCGAAGCTCACAGCTTCGCCCCTAAAACAGTTACAACCGCAATCACACCCCGTGTAGAAAGGCCTCGGAGAGGTCGTTAAAGCAAACAATTACAACATAAATCAACAGCTCCGTATCACAGATGAAACTACTGAAGGAATCATGGAGAACACATAAAGCCACGTGACTGCAAAGAGACACATTCAAATTAATTGCGGCTTCAAAACACGAGACATGGGCTTCTTTAATGCCTTCCAGATTACATGCATATAATTAGGGACTTTGGCAGTACGGAAAGCCTTGTGGTATGGAGCTCACTGCTGGAGACCCAGAGACAGGGACTCCAACAGGCAACAATTAAGGCATTGAGGTCAGTCGGGTTAATTACATATTGTCCCCTACTGATTCAGATAATCTGTAGGACCTGCTAAGCACAGGGGAGAAGGTCGGTAACAAATGAGAAAAGGCTTTCTTGGAAGCAAAAAAAGAGGAGTAAAAAACAAAGCACTGTGCACAATATCCCATCCGATCTGATCACCTTTTTATAAAAAAGAAGTTTACACAGACTGGGTAGAGAAGCATCTCTCTCTTTCTTTCTCTCCCTCTCTTCCTCTTTCTCTCCCTCTCACTCTCTCTCTCGTTTTTTTCCAGCTCTAAAAAGAGCAGTGGCAGCTGGCGAGAGGAGTGCGCGGTCTCTACCCGCCGATAAAACAGCACAGCCCCGGGCTATTTACAGCACGCTGATATGCAGCTGACAACAGCAGCTCCCTCAGCGGGCCGCCCGAGCCCGCCAGCCTCCCCAAACACAAGCGTGCTCGCGCCAACGCTTAGCCTACACTTTACGTTACACTGACTTCACGCCGCTGCCGACGCTTCCTATGACACTTCACAACACACGACTCAGGATTTAGCACATTTGAATCCATTTTACGTGAACAGCGCTAATGCTAGCACCACCACTTTGTCACAGTCTGCATCATGTTATGTTAATAGCATCACTGTGATTACATTAGCCCTAATCTCAGCCATGCTTATGCCAGCACTGATGCGTAAGACTAAGCATTATACTGCACTAAGCTTAAAGCAGGAGACAGTCTGGCACTTAGGAATATTAGAAAACCATGTATGGTGTAATGCAGAAGGCTTAGTTGGTGTAATAAATGGATAGCATGTTAAAAAAAAAAAAGCAGGTACATCATTTGAAAAAGACGAAAGGATACCTTAGATAATATCTAAAGTTTAAGGTTTAAGGTAATAGATGAACCTGCCCAAACAGCTTTATGAATATACTGAATATGAATATATATTATAGTATATACCTAAAGCCTACAATTAGCATTTGCATATAAGCGGAATCACTCTTAACCTTACATTTGCATGCTATAATGCATTTATGTATCTATTATGCATGCCATTATATTATGTTACTTTGTGATTTGTGACTTTTGGACATTTGGAAACTCCGGGTACCCATTATTTTGAACATTCCATGAAGGATAGGCCAGTAAAAATGGTTTTATATAAACATACATTAAAGTTTAGAACAATTTCGTCTGTATACATTGCAATATATATAGAGAGCCTTGTTCCACTCTATATTGCACAAATGTGCACACTCACTCACTCACTTATTTCTCTCAGGCACTCTGTATTACTCCCAGTTCCACATCAGTTTTGAATTGCTCATCACTCTTGCCCAGTGTATAGTGCTCTCCGCTGGGAGACCACCCTTACCCCTCCTCACTGAAGGATTATTCCTCAGCCTCTTGACCGGGGGAAGTCTACTCAGACACTAACACGGCCGCCTGCATCCCCGCAGACCAAACCCCGTCTGTCAGAGAGGACCGCCAGCAGTCACCTCCAGCCAGGCTGCAATCATCTCCAGGCCGTTTGTCTCTCAGAGGCGGTGCGGCTGAGGGGCAGCAGAGCCGGGTCTCTAGAGGAGCCTCCGCCAGCCTCAGCCTCAGCAGCCTCCCCCCATGATAAACGGCCTCTGTTTACAGGCTAACCACTGGGTAAAGTGCCCTATAAATCACCAGGCAGACAAACTTCTGGGGAGAAATGTGGTACATTAGGATGGGCTTTTTATGTCATTTGTTTAAAACAGTCATGCCTCGTGAGCTGCCTCTCTCTCACTCTCCCCAAAGGAGTTGCGAGGGAAGAGGGAGAATCCTGCAGTTTTAAGAAGTGGTCTGGCCAGTTCAAGGAAGGCTAGAGACTTTCTCTGAGGTGGTGTGCTTGACATTTGGCAATAGACAGCACGGCTGCGAGCTCACAGAGGCTAGATTAAGCTAGGACAGATGAGTCGAGTCGGTTCTCGTGCTCCTCACAGATGGAGAACTTTGGGAGAGGAAGTCCTCAAATAGGAACACATGCTGTGCCTTTGGACTTACGCAACTGAATCTCTCTAGTCAGGGAATGGGAAATTGCATGCATTTCACAGAAATGAATACTCGACTGGTATTACTTTTGTGTTTCTACACTACTAAATGTAATTACACTACTATTGGATCTGCATGTCCAACGATTACTCATTTGTGTCAGGGAATAAATATGCAGCAAGTACGTAAAGCAGGGTTGCTGAAAGCTTGTGAATTCAATCACAAGTGATGCCACAGTCATCCAAAGCCAGAAATACAAAATGGCCAAACTGACTTTCCTCTCTCTGGGTCAGCCTTTCTTCCCTCCATCACTCAACACAATTTCTGGCAATACAGGCAGTATTCAATTTTGACTTCCAACAATTATGAAAGCGAGGTAATCAAGTTTAAAATATTATTGTGCCACATTCTGTTTTACATCAATGCTCCTGCTTTATATTATAGTCTTACACACCCCATTCCTTTATAACAGTGCGTTTTAATCCTTCCCTAATAGCCCAAATTTACCCTCTGCCAGGATGTGGCATTAGTTCTGCTCAAGCCAAGATGACGGAAAAAGAGCCTTTGGGCAACAAGAAGATAAAACCAATTGAGCTGTTTTGACCAATTTAATAATGTGACCAATTTGTTTAGTCCTTTAAAATAAAATCTGTTAAAAACCTGTTTTTAGCTTTAACAAATGCAATGTTAAATAGCTGACATCTCAGGACTGGCCAAATAATTGTTGTTATAATTTTGCCCGTAACTGAGCAGTCCTGATTTCTTTACAGTGGTTATGGTAGGAACTTGGGGTCACAGATGTACAATGCAAATATAGTCATTTTAGTGACGTACATCAAAATATGTCTTCTGGCTTTTACAGGGCTCTAGACTAACTTTTTGAACTGGTTGCACTGGTGCGCCTAACGTTTTTTCTTAGGTGCACCAGCACCAAAGTTAGGTGCACCCAAATTTTCAACTGCATCACATTCAGAACAGCAGTTTTGTTCGTCAATGTTCGTTTTTTCTTTTTCTTTTTTTTTTTATTCGCTGTCCATATAGGCAATATTGACTTGTAAATGATTACCTAACAATGTGGTCAACATAAAGTTCTTTATTTGAAGCACAATTCTACAAGAAAGGTAACACTTGGGCAGTGCATTTGTCGGGCGTGTAATGTGTTTGATAGATGCGTTGTGCTTTTTCAGCGCTTCAATTCTAAATGTATTAGAACCAGTCACAAACGCACTACTGCCGGCCATGGTCTTCCCACACTCCTTACAGTCAGTGCAGGCTGTGACTCGGAGTCGATCGTATGTGGCTAGTTATCTGATGCCGTCTCCGGACCAGGGCTCGACATAACCAACGCTCTGACACGGAGCCATCAGCCTCCCAGGTTAACAATTTTCGAACGGACCAGGCCTGAACTGAACATTCTTAACCAAAATGTTGTAAATCATTCTTTTCATTGTCTCTCGTCATCCGCAGCTACACCGCTCTGTTTATCTGACGGGCCTAGGCTGCTCACCGCTCTGTCTGACTGCTAGTGTTGTGTCGTTCGCGAACGATTCGTTCGAATGAACGAATCATTTAAGTAAACATAATGAACTTCCTCCGCTGATTCGACTCAGCAGCGACCGTGCAGGCCGGCAGGGAAACTGCTGTGTGGTCTGTGAATCACTGAATCACCCGCGAATCTGGTGGCGGAGACTCTCATTGCGAGGGAACTGTGCTTGCTCAGTGATTCGTTCAGTGAACTGAGGGCTCCCGTTCACTCACTGATTCGTTTACTGAACGTACTATCACTCAGTGCTGACGGCGCTCCGGGGTCCCGCCCTTCGCTATCTTTGATTGGTTTAGACCACGAAATGGGCCTGATGTGTGTCTGTTTTTAATCACAGGGAGACTTTCAGAGTCGCGAAGACTTTTTCTTTTTTCCCTTATCGAACGGCTGGTCGCACTGGTGCGACCTCAGATTTTTTTTGGTCGCACAATTGAGAAATTAGGTCGCATGTGCGACCAAATTGGTCGCACTCTAGAGCCCTGTTTTAGGTTATAGAGTTTTTAGTTATACATATTAGTTATGCTGTTATTAGTTATAAATCCATTTAAAATACAATTAATAAATGAAAACAATAATAATACAATTTTGTCTGAAAACAGCCAACGTACCTCTGTAACATGAAAACATGCTTAAGGCCAAAACCAACTAAAAGCTATTGCAAAATACTGTCTCAGATATCAGGCAACATGTGCTAAATCATGATGTTATTGAAATCTGAACGATTTAATCACACTGAAAATTGGGTAGAATTCCCAGTGAACTGTCCCAGCCAGCCAGCATATTATTTACATTTACACATTTACATATGGCATTTAGCTGATACTCTTATCCAGAGTGATTTACAAGCCTATTCATATTACACGTAGGCCAATGTAGTGTTTGGAGTCTTGCCCAATGACTATTGTTGGTGTAATGCAGTACAGTCACCCAGACCAGAAAATGAATCCCAGTGCCCCACGTGGTGTGGAGTTATCTGTTGCACCACACCAACCACAAACTCAGTGACACCTCTTGCTTAAAATCCTGAAGCATCATGCAGCCCCACTTTTCTGGTCAGTATTCATAACGAAAATCAAGAACAAGTGAGCCCGCCCTTCTGCTCTTTTGGTGGTTTCTGTCCTCCCTTAGCTCGCCTTGGAGTATAATGAGAGCAACCCAGCCAGGGCATTAAAATGAACATGACTAAACGAGAGTGAGAAAAAAGAAAGATAAATATTTTTTTTTAACTTTACCAACACAAATATAATATTGATGAAAACCTGCAGAATCCAGTTATTCTTCCTGCTTGTTTTAAGATTCAGCAGAGAAATAAACACTATAAAATTACAACACGGATTTGCTGAGATAACTGCACTCCTTTTAGGGTTAAAGTGTACTTTAATTTCAGGGCTCTGGTCCACAGCTGTCACTGATACCGTTAGACTGTCCCTACTTTCGAGCTAAAGAGATATAGAACTGAGATGCTAAAGATGATCGATATTTTTCATCACTTTTGGTTTAAAATGACTCGAGCTTGATGTGATATGAATAACAGTAAGGATGAACACCGCCATCTTGAGCAATAGCACAGCACAGGCTCGCAGCGCTAGAAGAGCAAACAGTGCCTCTGTCCAAACGGCCCATGTTTTTCCTAACAGAGGACAAATATGCTGGGGCTGAAGGACACGCGCTGACAAACATCAATCTGCTCCCTGCGCCCCGTCCAGAGTCACCGCGCTGCCATATTAACACGCACAGCGCTGGCCAGCAGAGAGCGGCCTCACTGACTATTAACATATCATTAACTATTAGGTCAGACAAAATGGAGAGCCAGAGAGGCAGAGAGGGAGCAGGGCAGCTGGCGATGGGGGCATGCCACATGTTCAAATTCTGCTAAGACCCCCATCCCTCCACCACTCCAAACCCCCTCCTTTAAAGAACAATCACTGCAATCAACACTTCCAGCAGGGCTGCCAAAATCAGCCAGTGTGGACTCTGTGTGTTCGCATGTGCGAGTGGGCGAGAGGAAGAGAGCACATAGAGGCGAAGAAGACTCCTACCGTCAGAGACGGTTCTCATTATTAGCCAATCTCCCTGCCTTCTCCACACACAAACATGCACAGCAGAAAGAGAGAGAGATTTAAAGAGTCTTTTAATTCAGTGAAGAAATCAAAGCGAGCGGCCAGCCCATCACTGCTCTGATCTCGCAGATGGACAAAACTGAGAGCGTCCCACTCAGACTCATCACTGTCTCAGTGGTCTGAGGGCAAGAAATCCTGTTTATGTGCAGGAGAGAGACATTTGGACATAGAGGAAAGTTGTGTTAAGAGAAAGAGACAGAGAGAGAAAGAGAAAGAGAGAGAGAGAGAGAGAGAGAGAGAGAGAGGGGGGTAGAGAGAGAAAGAGAGAGAATGATGAGGAGCGTTAAAAGAGATCTTATCAGCACTCCTCTATTGCCATGGGAGCCAGGATAAAATATATTTTTCACTGAAGTCAATTTTGAGGCTGACAAGCCATGTAGAAATGTGCAAATATGGATGCGGAGTATTGATTTATTTATTGAAGGCACTAGCTCGGGGGATGCTCAAATCACTCATCTTACCTCACGCCGAGACCTCCTTCAAATAACAGCATAGTTATAATGCTTATTTCAGTGCTTAGCACTGGAAAAAGGATTTCAGCTTCTGCTCAACATGACGTATTTATTGGTCTACTTTATAGGCCGAGTGACCCACTGCTGGCATCATGATCTTAACGTTGCAATCTCTTATTCCTAGACGGAGGATTCCCCCACCCCTTCACACTTCAGTCTGACATTTTCATTTACTGCAGAATCAGTGCCAGTTTACATACGCCACAGAAACAAAATTACAATATTAATGTTAGCAATATATCATAATCAGACAATGATGTCTGACCTAACCTAAGATCTTTCTTTTTTAAGGGGTCAAGGTTTTTTTTAAAAAGGTTGTGCAGAAGACTCACATAAAGTTTCAGACATATGTGGAGTTTTTTACGGTAGTTTAGTCATGGATTGCAGTAAAACACTGAAGAGCTAAATCATTCACACAAGGTGACCTAAAGCATTCGGTAGGGATGTGTAGAGTACTGGATGTGCAGGTTATTAAGCCAATACAGTGTTCATTTATTCGTACTCCAATACGATGTGAGCCTAGTGTTAGCTTAGGTGCTAATGACCATACGCCTGAAACAGGCAATGGAGGAGGGTTTTAAATGAAACCGTTAATGGACAGTGCTGCCTGTAGTGTCTGTGTTTCACAGGACATCCAAAGACTGTTTCTAAACAGCGTATACATCATACGCTTTGTCCATAAATGACATGCTATTTAAACTTACAGTGTGACTCACCAAAGAACAAGATTGTAGAACTTGTACAGTGCATGTCTGGCTTTAGAGGATGCTCACCTACATCCACGAGGGATCTCTTCAAATTAGCCATGGATGCAATAGAGGAGGATGTAATTCCTACTGTCCCTGTGCTACAGAGACTGATGTTGTTAGAGGCGGATGAGGAGCATCAAAATGTATTTTCACTTACACCTGTACAGAAGCACTTTTCTGACATCTGTTTTTCTTCACTGCAGTGTTCCTGGTTCCAAGCCAACTAATGCAACATAACCACCGAATGCACTAATTGAAAGTTAGCCTGATGTGAATGGTTGACCTGTTAATACACATTGTTTCCATTTACACTAATTCCTAATTCAAAGTAGACAATTTGTTATGGTATTAGTTAGTGCTTAAGAATTATGCACTCACACTTGTGACTAAAAAAAAACTATATCAATGCATTCCTACTGTTTAGTTATGCACAAACTTCCCCAAAATGAACATGAAAGAATGCAGTGTCTGATTAGGGCTTATAAAAAGAGCATTGTTCTTAGACATGGGCCACTGGCGAAAGAGACTGCTTGGACGGCTGATATTTGAAATCTAAATTAGCGTACAGTACCGAGGGAGAATATGATCTGCACTCGTGGCGAGTAGAGAGTGAACATGGGCTTTTCTTGGTCCAAATTGCCACGCTTTGGAAAAGTTCCTTCGGGTGACGAGGCAACAATATTGTTTCTACCTCCCTGCGTGTCTGGATTTAATTAAGTGATAACAGTCACCTTCGGGTGATGGCACAAGACAATAATATCAGAGTTAAGAGAAAGTGCCGGGGAGTCTGGGCTCTCTCTGTTATCGCTCGAGCGAAAGAGAGAGAGAGAGGAGGGGGGGAGAGACAGAGAGAGAGAAAGAGAGAGAGACACATAGAGAGAAAGAGAGAGGGACACACAGAGACAGAAAGAGAGAGAGAGAGAGAGAGAGAGAGAGAGAGAGAGGAGAGAGAGAGAGGAGAGAGAGAGAGCGAGAGAGAGAGAGAGAGAGAGAGAGAGAGAGAGAGAGAGAGAGAGGGAGAGAGAGAGAGAGAGATATTCTCCTGTGTTCCACCCGTTAAAATCTCACTTCTTCTTGGCTTTAGCCAGGTCAGGCTCAGGAAATATTTCCTAAGTCTAATCTGCAGGGTTAGAGGAGGATTTAGCTCAACCCTAAGAGGATTAATTGTAATTTGAATGCTTATGTGTTTAAACACAGGCTTAATAAAGTAATATGACGTCCGTACAAACAAATGAAAGGCCTGGCTGACTCTGGAGGGGACTGCTGATTCTAAACCCACACTGAGGTTAAATACATATACGCACAGATGGACTTGCACATATATATTCTACCTGTAATAACAAAGACGTAAATGTATTATATATGTAAACAGCAGTGGTTGTGCATCGTCGTTGTCCAAAGAAAAACTGGTATCTCCAAACTGGCAACTTTACAGGAAAGGCCAAAAACCTTATTTAATTTGAATGGTAGTCAATGGAACAAAACGTCTTTCCAAGCAGTTTTTAGCCATTTCTGTCCATTTTTCATGAAATTTCCACAAGATGTAAATAGCAGCTCACGTGATCAAATGAGGCATAAAACTAAAAAATCAACAGAAAATGGAGATACATGTTTTTCTTTGGACAGCAATGATATCAACCATTTTTTCTTGGTGCAGAAAAATTAAATACTGTGTTACTTGTGACTAGAATATAAATATATTAAGTGAGGCCTCTAACGTCTGCACAGCATTGTATATTGTAGCATTGTAAACTTTGTATTTCTTCTTACAAAGATGCCTAAAGATGCATAAAAACACACATATACAGCACATTGTGTGAGGTTGGGTGTGCCACATGGACTTGTGTAGGCTTTCTAACCTTGGGCAAAATCTCCAGCATGTGGCAGGAAATGGAAGAAGTAAGGCAGATGAATATGAACGAGGACTTTCCACGCGACAAAGAGGACTGACCTCAAAATCTGTAACGGACGGCACAAAGCCACAGCAAGTTCACAAAGCCATTAAGATGATTAAGAATAGCACAGTACCAGAGAATCCATAAAAATGTCCCCTTCAAGCTCACAAAAAAATGTTAAGCTGACCTCGGCCTGCCGGATGATATAAAAGTAGCTTCCAAGACCTTGACTAGCCGTCATAGCCAAACATGAGTGGCTTATTGAAAGCGTCGTCATGTAGTAGCTCAAAATCCCTGGTATGAATGTGGATGTAAAAAGCGCTGAGGGTCAGTCTCCTCAGAGGCACTGGAGCAGCGGCTCTACAGGACCCGACAGAGACCCATCATCAAAAGGGTTGTATTACTGCAGCAGGCCGACATGATAATTACACTATAATCAGCTCGTCACTAAGGGCCTGTGGAGTGGCCTAGGGCTCAGGAAGGTACACTCAGGGTATATGACTCACACTGAGGTCAACACAACCAGACTGTGGCCTTCTCTTCAACATACTCAGGCTGCACAACCGGGGTCTAGTGCTCTTTTTAAGTGGCTATCGAATCAGCCGCTTTGCGAAATGGTTCCTCTTTCGGTGATGAGCCAGCACAACGGAGTCATTTCAAACTGTGCGATTCGGCGGAGCTGATGTTTTGTAACTGTTTGATATGCTTACTCACTCTGAATAATACATAAGCGTAGTAATGTCAGATATTGAAGTTTTGTTGTGGAGGTCCAAGGCTAGCTGGGCTACTGCAGTCCTGCAGGCAATAAGGACCTTCAAACTGACAAGCCTGATTGCCTTCTGCTGTTCTACCTATCACCACTCAGACACACAACGCGATACAAACAAAGACCGCACGCACACGCACGCACACATGCACAAACCTCGGCAATGCCTCTTAAGAAATCACATAGGGCCTGACCACCACAGTCTAATTATGCTAATTGCTTCAATGCCCTTGCTTTATTTATGCGTGGTGGCTAAGATAAATAAAAGGAAATTGCTTTGGATCTAACTGTATTCATTTCAGAATGCAAACTAGCTCGTGTTTGTTATGAGATTGCTGATCTGTTTACCCCTGAAATTCTGCAGGTAATTGCAATTTTGATTGTACATTTATTTTTCCCAGTGACAGTCCCAGGACTGCGTCTGTCTTCAGTTTTTATAATTAAATGCTTTGTAATATTTAAGCACACCAAATGGAAGAAACCTAGCACACATTAGAATATTTTATTCAGTAGACTGAATAGCTCACTCAGGGGGACGGGGATAAGCTTGCAGAATGGAGATGCTTGATCTGAATGCTTCTGAAGTTCTGGAATTTGGGGGGGGGGGGTTTGTTGATGTAAGTATTGAAATGTTTTGAGCGGTGTATCAGAGGACCGAGTGAAGAATCTGATGAAAGGAACAGTCCATCAGGTGTGCGGAATAGTCTCTTTGCAGACTCTTTCACAGACTCAATGGGTCTGCAATGCAAAAATGGACCTTTCACAGCAGTTAGAAACCTAGAATTTAGAATACATAACGATAAACACATCATTTAAAGGGGCCATTTAAAATCATCCTTCAAACAAATAGGCGGCAACGTGTCACCAGAAGTTTGTGGCGTTCAGCCCCGTCGTAAGAGGCAAGTAAATGCACAGTCCCTCTTCCTAAATGGTAATGTTAACAATTGTTTAGTCTTGCCAGACTAGAGGACATCCACCCTTTACTCATCAAGGGCGGAAGAATCACCAGTGCTAACCGTTTTTCCTATTTGTTTAAGTTTTTCATTTCAGCAGGAACCAGCAATGCTGTAAAGTGCCAGTAAAGTAATGGTCACTATCCAAGAGCTTCATTGGCTGCCTGTCCTTAAATGACCTAACCGGGCGCAGGACCTTCAACACAATTGACAAGAGGTCAGAATACATCATCGAGGTAGCAGCACTACTTCTTTCTCCTCTCTCATACTGGACTGCTTCGACTCAATGCTAGAGTGACTCACTATCGCCTCTTGAGGTACAAAGTGGTGTTACAAGCCAGAACGGGTCTGAGCTGAACAAGTATCGCCAAAATGGCAACTTTACAGGAGAGGCCAAAAACTGAATTCAATTTAAATGGAAGTCAATAAAACCAGACGTCTTCCAAGCAGTTCTGGGCCATTTCTGTTGGTCCATTCCTCATGAAATTCACACAAAGTGTAAAAAGCAGATCATGTGATCAAATGAGGCCTAAAAGTAAAAATCAGCAAAAATGGAGAGACATGTTTTTCTTTGGACAGCAACGATATATGGAATGTATAGACCAGCTTTGTGAAACTTTAACAAAAGAATTATTACTATTACTCCAAAAAAAGTGAGGAAAATTTGTTTTTCCATGATACAGGCCTTTAACCTGACGAAATGCTGCAGAACCATGAATACACAAGAACCCCCTGCACTGCCATGATGTTTCAACAAGGCCAAAGCTCTAATTCTGTTTGCTCTAAGCTTCTTTGAGGCATATTTATGCAGCATTGTCCGTGGTTATTTAGAAATTACTAAGAGCCAGTCCCTAAAAAAATAGGAATCCATAATTGACGCAATCTCTTTTAATGAACTGCTCGGTTGAGGATGAAGGTTAGATGAGTTTTGGTCCTGGTCCAACCGCTTGACAGATACCGACTATGTTCTGCAAAGCTGTCTGACCAAATGACCCTCTGGCTAAGCCTGTCTCCTTTCTTTACAAGTGCCAAACAAGGCCAACTCTGAAAGGGTTTTACACACGGATCATGAAGATAAGGGGCTGATATTCAGTGTTTTTGTGTGACTTTGTGTGGCACTGTTCCTTTGATAAAACACAGCACTAACACTGATACACACTCCTTCTCTTCCTAACTTTGGAGTGGAGGTCATGCTTACTCTAAGCTCCCTTTCACGATACATTAACAGCAACACAAAGCAGAAAGGACAGAAAGCAGACCTGCACCTGTAATTGATTTGTTGGCATATCAAAAGCCAACTGTTATTCTCTTTAATTGAACAAACAGATTTTGGTCTCATGGATGATGAGATGGTGGTCCAGCAAGTTGGTTGTTGGAACTAGGCTAACTGTCATGGTCATTTCAGGTAGGCTGTTGCTGTCTTCTTATCCAGGCCTAGGTTTGTGAAGTATAGATTTTCGGATTTTCCGGAATTTCGGATTTTTCGTGAAAAGGCCTGGAAGTGTGTTTAAAATGTTGGAGATTAGCCAAGTATTTCAACTTACAGTAAATGCACTGGATCATTCTCTCTGATTAGAACTGGCCTCAAGACAAGCAGTCTTAAAGCTTATCTGGTCTATAATTCTGTTGAGTATTTGAAAGGCTTTTTAAAAATGATCATTTTACCAGACATTTACACACAATTCAGATTGAAAGTGAAATGTACAGAATTAGAAACGAAAGGTGCTGTTGGTTTCATTCTGTCTGACCTGGAGAGTCTCTAATAATTTCCTTTTTGCCGCTACCTCCGATAAAAGCACATTGTTTTGTTTGTTCAGTAAGCACAACGGGGGTAAACAAACCTAAAGCCAAAACAAAACTCAATGGCATTTACTTCACAAGTTTGTTGTGGAGGGGACAGGCAGCATGGGGGCAATGAATTCATTCATACTTATCTCATTAACTTTACAATCCTGTGGCATTACCATTTAAACGAAAAAAAGAGGAAGGGGGTTTTGTTGCTGCTTCTGTTCCCCTGCTAGCAGCAGACAAGTGTGTTGATTTATTTATTGTATTCGTGCATTCCCGCCTTATGTGGAGGAACAAATGTGCCGACCGCGGGAGACTCCATTGACAGGCCCTTTGTACAGCACGGTAAAAAATGAGCCACTTACTTACAATACATCCATAGGAAATCTGAGGCAAAGAGAATCGGAATGGAAGTGCTCCCGGCGGTGACGCCTCTTCAGACAGGGGCTACATGAGGGCGTGGGGGAGGAAAATCAATAGAGAATAACTCCTTTTCTCTCTCCTTTTCTCTATCTCTCTCTCTCTCTCGCACAACTTAAGATTCAGCAAAAGTTTTGTCTGGGGAACTTCGCCTGATATGGGTCCAGGAATGAAACCAACATTAATCATTCCAACAAGTCCTACACTGCTTTAGTACAATGACTTCTCTCTGGAGCTGACGGCCCACCCCGCTCCTGAGCATAAAGCCTATCACTCAGCGTCGAGGCTGCACAGCCATGCCCTTAAGGGCCAGATAAGCAATCGCCAGGGCCCCATATTCTGTTAAATCACTGTAGCCACATTAGTCTGAATGGAGAGAGGGGATCTGAGGAAGAAAAGGAATCGCTTCACGCCGCCTGTGCCCAGATGCTTATCGCCCTGCTGAAGAAGACATTCGTCTTTTGTCTGGATTGCCCTTGACACATCCTTAAGGGAGAGGAAGTCTTGAACTTGTCTTTGTTTTGAAGAGCCCTCGGACCTCGCTGGTTTAATCTAGGTTAAACACTGCGGGGTCTCAAGAGTATTTAAGCATTCCCCCCGATCTTTGATAAGCAGACACTACTATCCCTCTTCCCTTTCTCCTTTTATATATAAATATCTATTCAGGGGTCTCGCTCTGACCGAGAAGGATGAGCTTGGCATTGTGATCCCACTGCACACTCTCTGATCAGAACAGAGTACACACTAAAGCCTTCAGAACCAGCACAGAACAGCAGTGCTAAAGCACATCTCAAGCACAGCACGTTAGACTACGGACATACTTTGGATTAGCTGAATACAGCAACTCATACGTGCTTACGTAAAGAAGAGCATTACTTTACAGCTGACTCAACTGCATCATTTTTGGAATGTTAGAATGTATTGCCACCAGCTTAAATAATATTAATGTAGTGTATACTCTTTAGTTAGGCCACAGTAAAATTATCCAACATGAAAATCTCAAAATCCTAATTTTAAATCCAATCAAAACCAGGAATTTTGAGAATATATCATGCATTGAATAGCTGAAATGCTTCCTGTCCCATCAGTATTTTATAAAAATCTTGTCTTCTTTTTTTATGCTACTGACTATCAACAAAGAAAACATACGCATTAAAACACACATTAAAGAAAAAAAAATCTAACGTGAATACTTACCCAGCAGCTCGAATGAAGGGGCAGGCAGCATGGATAAGGTGGTTTGGGAAGCATATGGGTATTTATAGGCCTCAGCCCCTCGGAGAACACATTTAAAACCACAGTAACTGCACCCAAAGCCACATTATGAGCCCATACGAACCACAGTAAAAGCCGCCTGGTGCTGCCCACGTGTGCCATTATGGGGAATACTGGGGGCGTATAAAGCAAAACACACAAACATGCAGTGCCTTGTTAGAGGCAGGTAGATGCTTGTGGTCTTGGGAACGAGGCTTTGACGCTCAGTTTTTGGAAAACTACAACCGCAGTGTTTATTGCTTGTGCACGACACATCAATGCCTGTTCATTCAGAACACAGGATGCTACTGATCACTTTTGTATATGTGTGTACATATGTGTGTGTGTGTGTGTGTGTGTGTGTGTGTGTACATATGTGTGTGTGTGTGTGTAGATATAGACACATACACACAAAGGAGAATGTTCTTTAAAGAGCTTTGCTGTTAGAAATGTGTGAAGTGTTTTCTTAGTGATAGAAAAGCTTTGGAGGCTTCTCTGATCATGCAGGCCCATTAAAGAGAGAGAGGTTTAAGAGTGAGCGAGGCACAAGTACAGTGGTCTCCTGGGAGGAGTGCAGCAGCATTATGATAATGAGAGGCTCCTAAGGGACACCTGCATGTGAAGGTACTCGTTAACATCGGTGTCATTCTGATGTGAAGATTATCACTGAGCCTACAGTAGTCTCCCATCTCTACAGTGAGCAGTTTATCCTAAACTTACATCTTTCTGCATGTCAGACAAAAAAAAAGTTTGATCATGAATCTTCAGAGACGTAACAGTAAGATTCCCTTCAGTTCCCTTCCCTACGCTCCAGTTTACCCTGTCTAACTACGGAACTTACAAATTCTTACAAAAGCTCCATCTGTCCATGCATCTTTAGGCACTTTCAGAGGTGTTAAAGCCAGGACGCAGTCCTTATTGTTCTGATGGAGGCCCCGAGCTGGAGTCAAGGGCGAGGGTGACTCCTACTTATAACAAATGTAGTGACAGGTTAAGATCAAGGGCCGCACTGACATTCTCACTGCAAAGGTCAATGTATGGTGAGGCCGGCGATGAAGAAATGAGCACTCTGCCATCATTGCCAAGGCAAAAGGTCAGACACAAGCTGATTGGTGATAGAACTATCAAATTAACCAATCAATACACGGCTGGGATAGGAGGAAGCAGGCCCTCAAGGGAGAGGAGACAGACTGGACCAAATGCCAAGATGTCAATAGCTCTGCGCCAGAGAGCGCCGACACAGGTTGGAGGAGAGGGAATCTCTGCTGCAAATAAACACACACCTCCACATGCCTCACATTAATTTGGCGTCATTTGAATGAGCATTCCAAAACAAACGGACACTTAATTTTGGTTAAATGTTCATTTACTTAATATCAAACCAAAACAGCTTAAAAGTTATGTCTTTTTTCTAGGATTTTGAACAAGATGTAAGATAATCCACTTGCATGAGGATGGCAGAAGTAACAGAAAATAACACTTAAAGGTGCAATCTGTTATATTTTCTTGTATAAGACACTCAATAAAAATTAACAAGTTTTGACAGCATGACAGAGGCATCTATGCATCGTGTTGCAGAGGAGTTAGCACGCTATCCCAGATAGCCCTGGCCCTGCCTATCCCATTATACCATTTTCCACCTCAAGAGGCAATAGTGAGTCACTTCAGTGCTGAGTCAAAACAGCCCAGCATGAGAGGATGAAGAAGCAGCACTGCCCTGGCAGCATATTCTAACCTCTTGTCAATCATGTTGAAGGTCCTGCTCCCGATGCGATCATTTAAGGACAGACAGCAAATGTAAGTATCAGTAAACATTGTTGCCTGTAAGAGGTGAGAAAAGTGTTTCTGTCCATCCTTCTATTCAACATTGTGGGTCTAAAAGAATGTGTAACGTTCAAGAAGTTAAAAAGGAAATAGCTAGAACATTAAAACCAGACATCTGAGATGTGGAGGAAAGCTCTATTGAGTCTACATCTGTTAATGAGATCATTAGGACTGTTAGTAGCAGAAAATGCAACCAACTTCTTAGACTACAAATATCTCTGCAGATTTCTTTAAAACACTTAAAGAAGGAATCAAAGCTGCAATTAAGCAAAATGGTGAACGCACTACTGAAAAAGGCTTATGTGTAAATATTCTTTACATATTATATCTGCAAATCTGTCTGTTCTCAAACATATTACAGTTCAAATAAACACTGCAATGCATTTGGACTCTAAATACCTGGATTTACAGCATTACTCGCGGCATAAATACTGGATGGACGATGAGCATGGCTTGATTATCTAGCCATTTTCACTGCAATTGAGAGAGACTAAGATGGAGCGAGAGAAATCAAGTCGTCCTGTGAGGTGTGGAGCACACAGCCGGACAAGAAGGACGAGGATGAAAAAGACACACAAGGACATGAGTAGGACATCAGAGTGAGCGTGTAGCTGGGCCGCTTCGGCACAAGAGCTTGTAATCCTCTTCTACATTTACTGCCGCAGCTCAATATCACTTCAATTCCCCCATGAGTGCCTGGCTGCTTTGTACCTATCTCCGGTGAAGAGGGCCTATTCACATACTCACCCCCCCCTCCAAAATACCAGCTCCCCTTTAGACCTGAGGGGCCATTGAAAGATGAGCTCGTCTAGGGATTAATTGAATTGTATTAGCCATGTCAATCAAGCTAGAGTGCTGAAGACCTCCAGGCTGGGTTGCTGGGACACTAGGAGTGTAACAATACACAAATTTCCTTTGTATTAAACATTTTATTTTTCATAATTCAATATATGGGTTTAAATTTTTTTTTTTTTCGATTACCAATTTATATATATATAAAGAAGGTAAATATGTGTACTGTGACAGCACTATGGGACACTAAGGTAGATGAGACTGGAGCTACACATGCATCCTAATCACAGCCAAATGTACAAGGAGGGATCAGGGTAGGCCAGGCTGGTGGGTGTGGATGCTGATGAAGGCCAGAGTTCGAATGAGGAACAGCTGCTGAGGAGAGTGCTGATGTACTGGAGCTAAACAAAAACAGTTTGAACAAACAAGACCATCTCTCAAATTACTCCTGCACTCACATCAACTCAAGCTCTATTGTGGGTCTTTTTCAACACACTCAGCTGAGGTGAAGAATTAGTTAAAGAATCCCTAGATCCACAGTGCTACATTTAATCATTAGGAAGTCATGTGATTACATTAGTTTTGCTAAACTATCCTAATATAAACTTGGAATAAACTTAGCGGGGTAGCGATTTCATCCCTATGAACTGAGTATCAACTGGACCCCAAAATTCTATTAAGAGGAAATTACACAGATTTTTCCAAATGTCTGCATAGTAAATGTCTGGAAGTTATTAAAATAGTTATTGATTATTTTGCCTTCTGATGTGTTCTAAGGCAAAACAGCTCCAGATAATATATTTTAGTCCAGTTGAACTTTTTTTCCTTTACATGCTGACTGCACAGACTCCCTTTTGATTTTGGTACTTTACTAATGAGCAAAAAAGAAAGAACATACAAGAACGAGTACGTCCTCCTTATTAGGAAACGTATTTGTGCTGATATGTAGGCATAAGTTATGGACTAACTTGCAATTATGCGACTGTAGTCTAACAAATAACTGTCCACAGTCAGTAAATAGGTAAAGTAATAAGTAATCATGTACAGAAGAAAGGTATGACAGATTGCTCATAATTTCAATAAGAAGTAAGCAATGTGTAACACATTCCTTTTATGAGTAAAACCAACCCAAGCACAATTAGTAATGAGTAATCAGAACCTTTACAGAAATGTCGTCAAGTCAAAAGTGTAATATTTATCTTTCAAATATAGTTGAATAAAAGACATAAGTTTTAAGTCATAAGTGCAGATGCTTGAAAAATGTACTTAAGTGGATTAATCAATTAACTGTGCTTCATTAAAAAAAACCAGAAGACAAGAGGAGAAGAATCTGAATACAGCAGAAAGAGACTTTTCTGTTCACTATGCAATAAATACAGGACAACCTACTTCCCCCAGTCCTCCCCTCTGCCTAGCTCCATCTCTGGCATTCTCCACATGCCTTGCGTCTCTCAATCAAATGATAATTAATCAGTAATTAAATCACCTTTTCCTATTACATGGATGGCAATCATCAGGTCAGCTTGTCACAGGGTAATGGACGCAGCCCTGAAGGCACACATAAGATCAATAGATGACATTCATATATGTTTACATGGCAATGATATACAGGTGCCCTTTATATTTTAGAGCAGCAAACGATCTGCTTCACAATTAAAGGCCATTCTTAAACAGCCCTATAACACATAACAGGAAGATAATGTATCATTTAATTCTGTAATTATATACTTTTATTTCACTCTGCCAGTTTTGCATCTAGTGACATCAACAAATCAGTATGGTATTAAAATCACATTTTTCAAAAGACTTCTGCATGTGTATCTGCTCTTTTAAACTGCAACGCTTGAGAATCTACACACAAGCAGTCTCAAATCAGAGATATTGACAATATATGTTGCAGTTTAAATCATTTCTGAACTCTGAATGCATTATTCTCTCCCCAGTGGTCTAGCCTCTGCATTTCCAATTGTGGAGCACTGTGAATTGAACTACTAACAGTTCAAACTTCCACAGCAATTAAAGAGCAGCTCGAACACACAGCACAGAGGCTGCCTCTCTGGCTCTGCCGGGACCGTGTCAATTTTGGACGTAATTAATGATTCTTTCAAGCCTAATATTCATGCGATTGTTATTCAGTTGAAGGGCTGAAGAAATATGGTACATACATTTTCATTATGAGGCCTATCCAAAGGGGAGATGCTTCAAACAAACAAACTTCATTTGCATATGCTTTGCTATTTGTTAAAAAAAAAAAATAGCTGTTTAAGAAAGAAAGAAAGAAAAAAACGAAGACAGTTCAGTACTTTCAACATGTTCTTCAATTAACAGTTGTATAATTTCGTCTTAATCAGGGGAGCAAGATAAAAGAATCTAAATGAGGAGCTATGAGAATATGCATGTTAAGTATGCGCCAGCGAAACGCTTTTTGGGCACAATTTAGATTCGGTAATTTTTTTGTAATTTTCATAAGGCTGACCTCTTTGAACGCTGAATCTTATTTATTTCAAGACGCCTCCTTACTGAGTTAACCAACCTCAACAGAACATTAGCAGGAATTGGTTTTGTTTACCCCATTAAAGTAGCAATACACTTTTAGCCCCATTTATTTATGTAATTCTGTAAACTGTGGATAAATTATACAGTTATATGTTTCTATGTCTATCGGTAACTTCATGCATTATTTAACTTAGACTAATGACATATATATGGGACAACACTTCAACAACAGGTTCTCATGTTTTGTCAGCATAGCAATGGGTCCATATTAAGTGTGTCTTCTATGCAGAGCTGTGACTATGTGATATGCAGGAAAGCAAAGAGCTGGAGGGAGGACAGAGAGTGAGAGGACAGAGGCTGTATATAATCGATTAAATCTGCACTACACTATACCATATAATCCTATTCTTCACATTCATGGCTAAGTTGGCCTTCCATTCCTAGAATCCTAGATACACGGTTGCTTGTGTCAATAACGTGCTGTAATAAACAGAAGTGAGTGAATGTCTTTTCGTATATATTCCCAACAAATCACCAGTGCACAAACCCAACCTGCCTTATAGTTTCCATACTCTACCAGGTCTTGCTGTAGGTGGGCTAGCAGAGGTTCCTTTTTTTAACCTCTAGTTTGGAAAATGACACCCCATTTCCTTAGGTATTCCCTGGATTATCTTCCATCCAATCTTCCCTAAAATATTTGCTAAAAAGTGGTACATATGGTAAATTTACAGCAGATATGGAAAACTTTTTTCCAAAATTTTAATGTTAAAGAATTTTACAGCAAGTAAATCTCATCTATTTCTATTGGACCATTCAGCACAAAGGCAATGGAAATGTAAAGGGAAGTTTGTGTTATCAAAAAGGTAGAATATAATAGAAAGGTTAAGACTTAAACAGCATTAGGGGCAAAGTGCCTGAAAATGAGCAGCGCTCTATGAGTGCCCTGAGAGAGTCCTGTCTTATCTATTCATTGGAACATGGTTATGTGAAGAGGTCTGTGGACCAAGGCCTGATCCCTAGGGTATATATGCCACCTGAGAGAATGGCTTGGCCAGCCTAGAATAGTTACACCACTGAGTCACCTCACTTAGGCTTCAACTTAAATTGATCATTGCCTTCACACATTTAAATGATACAAAATAGATCAGAAACTACTAACACTACAAATAACAATCATAATCCAAAAGTCTTTCGCTTTGTTTGTCCAGTAAACAGCACTTTTCTGTAAACATTGTTTCCTCTCTGTTTCACCCTTGCTGAGACACTCCTGCTAATAAATCTTTTTAGCTAATGCATTCCAGATGGAAGCTACATTGGACTAGTTTAACCTTCCTAAACCCTTCCAAAATCTCCGCCCACCCCCAGCACCCACCAGTTCATCTGCCTTTGACTGAGAAGACATCAACCTTTGACAATGCTGTAATATCATTACTGCTATTGGGGAGGGGGGCGTGCTGAGGTCTGGTGACCAGCTCTGCCTGGCCCCACACATCACATGCCTTTTGTTTTCCCATTTCTGAACCTTATTAAAAGAAGATTTCCCAGAACTAATACTACTCCTGCATACTTTATTGTTTATTGTTTATGACAACACTGGCCAGTGCAATATATTCACATGATCTAACAAACATAAATACATTGGTAACAATGATGGATTCCAGTCTTCATCTGGTTCACAGATGTGTTTTTAATGTACTGCAAAAAATTCCGCAATATAGCAATAATCACAGTAGGGTATTATGTAACCCTGACCACTATAATAAAATGAAATGCCTCTATTCCGAAACAGCAGTGTACATAAAGTTATATGGTACATACAGCAGCACCATATACATTGCTTGCTTAGAACCATTGTTTGGCCAGATCAGGTTTTGAGTGATTCTCTTTGAAAGTGCAGGTTTTATGTGCTGGTTGGTCTGCGGCAGAAACACAGCAGTCAGTCAGTGAGTGCTTAGAGGGAAAAGCTCCAGCTCAGAGCCTGTGGGATAATAAAGGTCTTTGTGCTTCTTACCAGTAGAGGGCCCCTTGTCAACAGACAGAAAGCAAATAAGAAAACACAGACTCCGCAGCAAGCAATTGCATCTCTGGATGGATGAATGAAGATTTACACCGAACTGATACAAATATAGACTGAAAAATTACACTGGAGAAGGAGCCTGACCATGTTTCATTATACTGTACAACCCTGTATTGGTATAATGACAATAAAGTTGAATTGAATTGAATTGAATTGAATTGAATTGAATTGAATTATTTAGTGTTCAGGCACAATTAGGAAATTAGGAATTAGGAAATAAGCTATTCAGAGTGAGATAGAAAATGCAAAAATGCTCATGTACAAAGTGAACCTAATCCACAACACAACATCTGAGTAAAATTTTATTAAATCATGTTAAGTCAATCTCAACCATCAGGATAGTAATCCATACACATTTGGGAAACAATCTGTGTAGTAACTTTCCACTAAAAAAGCACACAAGAGCATTACATATACTTTAAAATAAAGAAAGCACTTATCAATGTACTTTGTGATCACTGCCCCATTATACAAACAGTCAAACCTTGCGTGTAATTCCACCCCATATTCCCCCCATTATCAAAAGAACTCCAGACTGCTATATGCAACATTAGGAGTGCAACATTTTTTAGGATTTGTTAAGAATAGGACAACCAGGAATTCTTCGCCTCATTACATCACACGTCTAAAGAAGATGATATTGGTCTTTGCTATACTGCAAGGCATCAATGCAATTGTAAACAAGGTGCTTAGAAATAGTCAAAATCAAGTACCTCCAAATTGAAAGTCTGTTAACCTAGTTTTTTTCATCTCTCTGTGAAATTTGCCATTTTGCGGCATGGCGTTCAGTCCTTTTTGCTCGTAATTCAACTGTGGGCCCCCTCAATTCGTCATTTAAATTATTGATTAAAGCTGTTAAATTACAATAGTACTACCTGTTTTCCTGGGTATTGGCTGTTTTAGCAGAGACGGAAGGTGTACAATGGCTGGGAAGGTGTACTAGGAATAAGAAGGAGC
The DNA here is from genome assembly GCA_024036415.1 of Prochilodus magdalenae. NCBI lineage: Eukaryota > Metazoa > Chordata > Actinopteri > Characiformes > Prochilodontidae > Prochilodus > Prochilodus magdalenae. The sequence goes on from JAMWET010003853.1 coordinate 53,779, forward strand.
ATTAAGACTGGGAAGCTTCGCTACGTATCAAGAGACTATAAGCTCTGCAGATGAACACAGTTAGTAGTAAACGAACTCTGGGCAGTATGTTAGAGCGATGCCGTGAGGTGATTCATGATGGATTGGTGGTAGGTGTGTGGAAGCTGATATTGTGTATGAAAGGATGGTGTATGCCATGGAGCCGTGCTACATAGGGAGTAAGTTGTGTGTATGTGGTGTTCACGTGAGTAGTGTGTTTTAGTGCACAGTCATCCGCCATACTGTAGGGACACACACAGAGTGCTCTATGTCTGCTGCCATTTTCTTCACCTTCACTCTCTCACACTGCAGCCCAACCTCCATCTCAGATCTTTCACACTCTTCATGAATCTTTAACAATACCCATCTGCACACGCACACACACATACATGCACACATACCCTTCTCTCTCTCTCTTCTGTCTGTCCAGCGAGCTCCATATGTCCCCCCTCTGTGAAAGAAGAAGTGTGCTGAAGATGCTGGAGGAGGTAAGGGCGGTGGCTCATGGAGTGCGTGTGTGTGTGTGCGTGTGTGCAGGTCACAGGAGAGAGCTATAAAGAACATCCGTGTACAGTTAGGACGTCTCTTTCACTGAGGTCCGCCAGAGATTATGATTCCAGGGCGGCATGCTGCATTTGTCTTCATTTTGTCTGACTGTCTTCATGCGTTATTATTAGTGGCTGTCAGAGCAGAGAGAGGGGGAGGGAGTTAGGGGGCTGCACACACAGACACACACACACCCTTGTTTTTGTACAATGCCAGCACATGAGGTCGTGCATATGCCCCAGAACTGTGGGAACAAAACCTTGTATCTCCAGAATGATAACTTTGCAGAGGAAGGAAATAACCATACTTTACTTCTGTGGAATAGAACCAATTATGCCTATAGACTTTTGGCCAAGTAATTTTTGGGCATTTTGTTTTGGTCATTCATCATGAAATTAAAGCACTAAAGCATTAAAGGCAACAGATACTTTTAAAGTCAAAGACTGCAAAACAAAAGACAACAGACTCTTTTGTTCTGACAGCAGTGACATGTAACTATGTATGTGTAATCATATTTTATATTCACAGTATATTTAACTAAATATATCAGGGATGCACCAAAATGAAAATTCGGCTGGAAAAAAGGACACACTGGGACAAAAAACAAAAATGTAATCTGAAAAGCACTGTCAATAAATTAAATCATTCTACGTAAAATATTCATCTCTAATACTATTTCATCTCTAATTATTATAGTATGTAGACTAGACTAGTGACACAATTATACATATTTAGCCACAGTGAACAACAGGTCATTTAAGGCATTATATGACCTTAGTTGTCATTAGGTCATACTGTGCACTTGTTTTTTTGAATATTGCAGAAACTACAGAAGTTACAGAAAAAGTCGGATGGACTTTTCATTCTGCTTCTGTCGTTTTGCTTTATTCTGCATATCAAACAGCATGTCATGTTTTCAAATGGTATTAAAATAGTAACGGGAAATGCTCTCGGACATCTTGTAATACTTGTCATAAAGAAAGATCAAACAAATGAATTGTTCCAATTGTGTCACAGAAACTGTGAAATAGTTCCACATGCCTGATAGCTTCACTGAAAATCTGTGAAACAAAAGGAGATTTTAATTATTGTTTCTCATTTTAAAAATGAGAAATTCAGCTTATTTGTATTTCTGAAATTTCAACACTTATTTTTAGGGCTAAAGAAATATTTTTATTTGTTTTTCATCAAAACGTCTGTCTGTTCAGATAAAGTACCACATAACCATATTCAGATGAAAAATGTCAAAAAAAAGGTATGCCATCTTTAGGATTCATAGAAGTAGCCCATTTTCCCATGATGTCAACTTTTAGCACTCTAGACATTCTCTCATCAGGTTCATGAGGAAGAAATGCTTTTCCAACAGGTTTCACATTTGCTGAGACCTTGATGGCTGCTGAAAAGTACTGTTCGGGACGTAAAAAAAAAAACACATTGGAAAGAAAAATCATACATGGGGTGAGCAACTGAAGACATTTTTTATGATACATGACTTGTCACAACACTTTACTATTCTCTTTAGTTAGATATATTAGAAGAGAAAAAAGTCTCACTAGTATTAAACATACTAAAAAAGAAATACAAGCAGACAGGACTGAACTAAACCCAGTTAAACAGATCTAATTCTGCTCTCTTCATAAGGAACAATGCAGATCTTCACTGTTCTTTAAGTAATGTCAGTACTGTCATCAGCTACGCTTTACTGAGAATATATATATATATATATACTGTTACAAATATATAACAACTTTACAATTACTTTTATGATTATGAGTCTTTATGATTATACATCCAATCAAGATTTGGTGAATATGAAAAAACTACATGCAACAAGAATTTTTGGTATCTGTAACCATAACCTCAAAAAAGAAATTCCATTTTTATGTTCCTGACATTACATGTTATGTTTTTATCAATGGTGTTCTTACAACATTAGGACAATGTCCTGAAAATGTACAAAAACAAGCACATAAAAACAAAACAGGAGAAAGATCTCCTCTGCTATCCTGGAGTCCCACCCCAGATGCCCCCTTCAGATATCCCATCATTCTCCCAGTCACACTGATGAAGGTCAATGAGCTCTTGTGCTGTGATGACGATGCATGATCAAAAGCACTCTCGCTGAAAAAAGCCATCCATTTTTTATAGCCAAGAAGAAATGCTCTCTGCTCCTGATTCACTGAGGCGACTGAGACTAACACCCTGGCAAACAAATAAACTCTACAGCCGAGCAGAGACATGGAGTATTTGCTCTCAACATTCTCTCTCTCCCGCTCTGGTGTGTAGTACTGTATGTAAAGGATGCTGTGCACTCTGTCTGTAGGGTTACTTACACAGGCATGGGATGAATAATGAGTGCACGGCTGAAGCACACAGGCCTGATTCTACAGAACTGTGCAGAGCAGGTACAGCTGTTACATAAGGCAAACAAGTGGCCTTCTCTCTGCCTTCACCACAGCAGAGCACCCTACTGTAATCAAGCTATCTGAAAGGCAGCACCCTTGCATGCTTTAAACGAATACTTGGTAAACCATTACATGTGCCGACATGCAAATACCGATACCACGACTCAGATATTTGTCACACTGCATCAGGGAAGTCATGTCTTATGTGGTTATTTGTTGGCATGTAATAAACCTTATTACTGCACATTTAATATTTGGAGCTCATATTTCTCTACTGTTTCTGTTATCCACAACCACATCCACCACTTACTGAAAAACGCTAATCACAGCAGGTGTTTTTTACGACATTTTGATACTAGCCAGGTCTTTTTTCGGAATAAATGGGAAAATTTATTTATTAACATTATCACTACTCCGTGTTAAATATCAGAAAGAATCTGTTACAATGTTAAGCACTTAGTCAGAATGTACATCAGGTACATCAGTCAGCATCACAAGCTGAAGAAGAGTGATTGGTCCATTAAAAATATAGGTTAAATGTGTTTTATATATATATATATATAAAAATTAAAGGAACACTTTTTAATCAGAGTATAGTATCAACTCAGTTTAACTTCTGGGATATTAATCGGGTCAGTTAAGTGGGGGTGGTTAATGATCAGTTTAAGCTACTCAGGTAAATACATTTTTTCTCCACTGTGCCGCTACTCGATCCTACATAACTAATGTAGTTAGCATAGCTAGCTAATGCAGGTCATGGCATCAGAATTGGTATCGGCAGGGACTAAAAAAGCAGGTACTGTTACTCTCACTAATGAAGAGCAATGATGTTGATGCTCCTGCAGATTTCTGGAGAGATGTATTACTGTTGAAAATGACTCAATACAGAAGCAGAAGAGAGCGAGAGCAGAAGTCAAACATGGATCCAAACGGATAAAAAGCCATTTGGGTCAAAAATATTGAACCTGTCTCTTGGTCACAAATATAACCTTTCAGTTCATTTTGACTGCAGCTTTCACATTGTGACGAAACTCCAGGTAACTTTGATTGCACAAAGCCTGCTGGGCAAGAATAATAACGACACAAAGAAAAAACTGTGTGAATCCAATGTAACAGCGTACATGCAAACGCAAGTGTCTTAATACATTCAGAAGCAACACCGAGCAACATTCACCAAAAAAATCTAAACAAAGTTGCTGTTTAACGTACTGAACTGTTCAAACTGTTACTGAAATGTCTGCGAGAGAGAGAGAGAGAGAGAGAGAGAGAGAGAGAGAGAGAGAGAGAGAAATAGAGAGACTTTAAAAGCCCTTTATTTAGGCTACATTTAGAAAGCAATAAGCCCCTTGAGGCCACCCCTTCATAATGATATAATCACAGTGGCCAACATATAATGACAATGTTATATTATGGTAAGTAAGTATATTTACCACACCCACTTTTAGGGGTTGTTTCTTCCCCCGTTGTGTTAGAAGTTCCTTATTGTTTGAAACCAGATCACTCTTTAAAAGCCAAAAGTGAATAACGCAAGTAAAGTCTAAAGGAGGCTACTGCTGTGGACATGAATCATAAAGTAGCTCTGCTAACCCAACGTTCCCACCAGCTATTTAACATTAGCTAGCATGGCATAACTAGCTAGCTCTAAGGTTAATGTCTTAACGGACAGCTTCACAAGCACCTGACGTGTCCGCTCCACCGGAGCGCCATAACCGAGGCATTTCTCTGGGTAAGGATGCTCTGATGTCTGCATCCCCTCCACAAAATGGTAAGAGCAGACGTATAGACGTTTGGGTGGAAGTTTTAAATTTAGCGCCGTCAGCCACAGATGCAGGTCCGCTTCTTTGGAAGGTGGTGGGTGTAAGTTATATGGTGCCCCACAACACTTTGATCAGTTTTTGTTTGCTGTTCAAGCAAAATACTCCTCTTCTTCCAATTATTGTGCCACCCTTTAACTGAGCATATTATACTACTCATACTGTATGTTTGCTTTCACTGTGTTCGTACTCTATAACAATGGATCAGCAGCTGCACTGGAAGTGCTAACACAAAGTAAAACAAAGATGGCTCCTCCCTTGTTGTCATGGAAAATAGTGTGAATATAGTGTTTTAGCCTACCATCTATCATTGTACATTGTGGCCATTTGAGTTTGTACACTTCTGGTAACAAGGCGGGTAAGAAGGACTGTGTTATGAGGCAACATCACCTTGTAACAGAGACAAAGGCATGCCAATGATGTGATTCAGGAAGCTGGTATAAGTGGCCTCTGTGGGAGAGAGTTACTCCTTTTTGTTGTGTATTAGGGCTTTATGAGTTTGCAGATGGTTTACATGCACAAAAAGGTACACAACACACTAAAGGAAAGGGAAACTCAGCAAAACATAATATGCTGCCTTTACTTCAGGCATCATTTAGGAAGAATCTCTGTGATTGAGTGAAAAACTACGGCAAGAAAAAGGAACACAGGGACAGAGAAACAGAGAGAGTCTAACAGAAAGAGAATGAAAGACTGTATTAAGAAGATACTCTTAACCTGAATCATATTGATCATTAAATGAAAAAAAAACAAACAGCTTTTACTTCGATCATCAATAACAACTTGTTCCTGAGGTTCGAATCCAGCATTTAAAGATAGCTCCAAAGTAATGGCACATGAGCCCCAATAAAAAGGCATTAAAAGCTCATTTTGCTGCTTTGTACTGCTGAGACGAGCCGTTAACACGGTTAAAACAGAGCAATCCCTCTCCTCGAACCAACAGGGCCTCTGCTTTCAGCTCCAACGCGATGGAGCTACTTACTCTTTACAACTCCTGGCTGACAAATTCTGCCTGCAATAAAACAGCATGCAGAAAAAAGCCAGCACAAGACTCAACAACGCCATGACAAAGGGCCTGGAGGCCAGATGCTATCTGCCTTGCTGCCTGATGCCTGACAGTGCACAGATGCAGCTTGCTTCTCCGTAGCCTTGTTTTTATTCACTTTATTCCTGCCTCATTCTCTTCACTGATGGATCAGAGGAGCAACCCCATAACTGGTAGACAACACACGGATTCCAAACTAATCTGTATTTCTATCTCACGGTTCATATCCCATATCTTACAATGCTGAATACATACTGTGTGCTGAAAATAACCCAAACTGGTACACTATAGGTCCAAAAGCATCCTGACACCTTTACTAATTACTGAATTTAACTACAGCAGGGTGCACGCATTGCTGACACAGGCACACACATAGGTTGTATAATGTTGCTGTTCAAAGAAAAACATCTCCAATTTACTTTTAGTGTCAGTTAATACATGAAGAAGTATTATTTAAGGCAACTCTGAAGCATTTCTACTGTAACATCCATTCAAATTTAACAGGATTTAATAGGATGCTCCGGAGCAGCCACATGGGTCTAAAGTCAACATGACCAATGCCAAGCATCAGCTAAAGGGGTGGTGGAACTGGAGCGGTGAAACTGTGTTTTCTGGAGTATCGGAACGGCATACAATACTATTGGTATGGAATAGAGTTAAGTTCTTCATCCATTTAACATCAGAACCTGAACACACAGTAATTCCCTTGTGCCTGAATGCTATCAAATCCTGACTGTTACTGTGGTGAAGAGGGACAAACCCCTTACTGATAACTTTAATTAGGTGTACATACAGAACAAGCTATTTTAACACTCTGAAACACTACAATCAAAATGCTGCAGTTACTAATCAGGGCTGAAACGAACTGAATGGGCTGATGTGGAAATGTAGGTTTGTTACATATTAGTTTTATGTCCATATAAAAAAAGACATGGGAGAGATATGCAATGTGTTCTATACACGCCCATCATTCCACTTCATCAGACAGACCAAAATCACATGAACATCTTATCAACCTTCCACCTCATATGAACTTCTGAATGAGTCTAAATCATGTGCCTGGCTGCTTCACCCTCTAGCTTAACCTTCTAGCTTCTGAATCATTACTGTCATTTTGTTGGACTATTTAAATGCAATCGTGTGCAAATAATACAGTTATCAAAATAAAATTAAATCAATCTTTCAAAAAAAAAAAGACATGATATACACTTTTATATCTGCATATATGTTTTTATTTATATTGATGCACATCTTATATCTTAAACATAGTTAATGTTATCAAAGCTTTTACATCTTTGGCCACAGATTTTTAGAGTTTATTTCATTAAACAGATTGAACAGAAATATGAAGGCAAAAAGAAACTAAAATTAATTTATATTAAAAAGTTATTTCACACAAAAGATGTATTATTGAAAAATTCCATAAAGGTCATGTATAATAAATTATCTTCTGGGAATCTCCTTAATTGTCCCTGGCTCAATGTCATCTGTCACTGCGACACCATATTACGTGATGCTTCTTTATACTACTCCTCCTTTCACTATCCCCCATGCTCAGCACACCACTCTTATAATTTGTGTTTAAATTATCACATCCAAACACATAACATGTAAAATGCAAATAACTGTTTGTAAATATGCAGTGAGCTGTTCTATATGCTGACTTTGTGTTTACAGCATGGCTATATACAGTGCAAGGCTCCTTTAACGAGACTGGGCTGCTCTCTGCTCACAGGCAGACATAATGACATTTAACCAGAGATAGACAGCGCCTGATAATCAATACACATTTAACTGATGGGTCAAGGTGTCGCTCACTCTGTTCATAAATCTGATTTCACCATACAGTAAATAATCTCTCTTTCCCTCCCTGTCTGTTTTTCCCTTTCTCCACATACTCAAACACCATATGTACTCTAAAATTGCATAACTTATTTTCTCCACCACGACCACCCCCCACCCCCCCGTTAGTCGTCCGGAATGTGCTCTTGCACCATGTATTAAGTGTTTTTCAGTGCGTGTATTTGCATGGCTATATGTCCCAGCCACCATTCCTCTTCTGGATGCCTACCTATACAAAAACATTCCCCTTCTTGTGTTATTATACAGGCCATATTCTCTTTTACACAAACGCCCCCAACGCAGAATTTATAGGTGAATGATTTGTAATTGTAGGGTAAATGAGAGCAAGACCATTGCTCCCTCGTGTGAAAGCCACAGAATGCAGATGCAGCCAGTGTCCCATGACAAACTATAATGAAATATGGGACTTTTAATAATGTTGAACACGTGTGTATCTATAGGTCCATTGACTCAGGACTTTTAGTGTAAAGCGTCACGGAGACTATTCGAGTCTGTGTCATTGTAGCAACTGGAGCACTGTGCTACATGCAAGGCTTGTAGGTTTGCTGAATCTTACTGTGACAGAGAGAGAGAGAGAGAGAGAGAGAGGAGCAGAGAATGAGACAGAGGCCGACAGAGAGCAGAGGAGGGAGAGCCAGAGAGAGGGCCCAAGCGAAGGAGGAGACGAGAGAGAGAGAGATGAGTGTAAGCGACGAGAGATAGAGATGAATAGTACCAGGAGTAGAGTGTAACTATGAGTATGATGAAGAAATCACACAGACGTAGTCAAGCAAGCCGAAGAAAGCACAGAGACCCAAATACAGTCGACTCCGCGACCAGAGCCTCGGACACACACACAACAAGAAAGAGAGAAAGCAGGAGAAAGAAAAAAGAGAGAATAAGACAGATTGCAAGCATGTAAGTAAGAAAGAGAGAGTAAAGGATTGGGAGCGAGAAAAAGACAGCATAACAGGAAAAAAACCGATAGAGACCAGGTAGCGCTAGTGTAAAAGAACGAGATGGGGAAAGAGTAACAAAACAATGAGAAAGGACGGCAGATTCTGTTCGAGTGAGAGAGAGAAGAGGCAGACCCGAGAAGAGACAAGACTAAGATAAGTGAGAGAATGATGAGAAAAGAGATGAGAGAGAGAGACAGCGAGAGAAAGAGAGACAGAGAGTGAGAGTGAGAGAGTAAGAGAGAGAGAGAGAGAGTGAGAGAGTGAGAGAGTGAGAGAGAGCTTCTCCTCCTTCCCTTACAGTGAAACCACTTATTAATCCACATGCTCACACAAGTATACCTAATGCAAATTCTTCCCATCTCAACCTGCGTGGGACTCACACATATCCTTTAGACCGTGGACACAATGAGAACAGATGAAATGAGCCGGATATAATTTCCCACAGTCGGATCCTTCTGGCGCTCACTATATTTGGAGGACAGATAGGTTTACATTTCTCCCACCAGTCATTTAAGGGAAGTTCAGAAGGAAACAAGTCTAATACGTTTCTCCTAAAGCTCCAACCCATCGCTGGCCTGCGGATTCACGTCCCAGCCCCAAACGACACAGCTCAAACAGGCTACTCCAGCAAAATTGGGGGGGGCTCATACCTCAGATCACAGGCATGGAATATCTCGCTGTAATGAGATATAAATGTTATCTAACGCTGGCTGGGCTGTTTGGGGGCGTTGCAGGCAGTCAGAGGGAATTGAAAAGCAGTAGAGAGCTAAATGTGTCCAATGCTGAGCGCTCTGTACTGAGCGAGCGCACTGTCTGAATTACTGCCTATTCCAATCACCTAAATAATCACAACACATACTGAATCCAATTCAAAAACTCTAACCTCCTTATCCCCGAACAAGCAGAAACGATATGACGATTGGTCCTTATGCACATATAAACATACTCGACTACTTTGTGTAGCCCCAACGCTCGCGCAACTGGCCTGACATTCGCATTTAGCACAGTCAAAAATCCAACTGATATGACTGTCAGCAATCAAGCACCTATGCATTGCTCCAATACAGACTGTATTGTGCAGTTATTACATACAGTGTCGCAGGAAAAAATTACGTGACAAGCCTCGTCAACCTGATAGTTCGAAGAGCGGCTCTACTAGAGAACGGAGGAGAGAAAGGAAATCCTCTGACAAAACTCATCGGAACAAACGACAGCAGGAACGGCACTGGCCGTAATTCAGATCATGTTCCCAACCCGAGTCCCAGGCTGCCTCCAGTTCCACACATTAAGGTGCTATGCAGAACCACTTCAACAGATCAAGGGCTTGTTAATGAGTTGATCAGGTGGACCAGGTGTGTTGAGAGCAGGGGAAATGCAGAGGGCAGAGGGCACATCATGGCCAAAGTTGGCAATCACTGATGCTGACAAATTCAGACACACACTATTCTGATCGATTGGAGGGTGGAGGTATTTTTTTTGTAATCTGATGTCTGCACTATAAAACACAATGTTACAAAACAAAGATCAGTTAGTTTAACTAAGTTAGCTTTATTTAGCTCTTCAATAGACATTGAATGGATGAAGATTAAACAAGCAACATGAGCTACATAAGGTTTGGTAGTAAGAATGCAGTCATAGCTAGCTGATAGGGTATGGGCGGAGGCGTGACAGGAGCGACAGTTTGGTAGAGGCTCTATTTAACCACAGCTGTCGGTGTGGCCACGAGGGCATGGGCTGTAGCATGAGGACGAGGGTTGGTGGGGCTCTAACTAGTTTGCTCCAGGGCGGCTCGGCGGCCGCTGTCTCTGCTTCCCGGTAGGGATGTCGCGTGCGAAGGTTAGAAAGCTGGTGTGTACTGTGGTTGCGCACTTAGCGTGGCCACAGACTAGCTACTTCAGCTGTGGAAAATTAATATAAGAATTAGACTGTATTCATTCAAGGAAATGTTGTAGTTAAGCAAATAAAAACAAACCTATAATTTATGAAGAAAATCAATATAGAGCTGAACGGGGGGGGGGGGGGGGCAAAGAATCAAGTTTAACATGTAAATCTTGTTTTGGCGAGAGGGGGTGGGGGGCGAGACGCAAACGACTACTTGAAGGTCTGGGGGCAACCTGCTAAGACTGTATGAGCAGGACAGCTTGCGCGTAGTTAGAAGGCCGCGTTGACGCAAATCGAGCTGGCTTGTCCGTGATGGCACCACAGAACACACGCCCCAGCTCGGCCACCGACTACACTCCCTGTCTTCGCAACAGGAGTCCCTATAAAATCATATCCTAGTTGACTGAATCTTGGTTAAACTAGTACACGGCCAAAACTATAAAGGAAAAATACCATTTCTCACGTGACAACACTATATCAATTCTCTCCTTTGGCACTACTCTATGTAGACCTCCTAATTCAATTAAAAAGATATATTCACTAAGGTGCCGTGTTATATCATCTAATTAATGAAGTGCAAAAGGCGGAACTAATCGTCTGTTATGTTGGACGTCTGTTATTAGATATCTTTAAATTTCAGCCTTCTTGCTTAACATAAACAGCTAAGTAACATTTAAATACAATGCTACCCGCTCTCAACCAGAGCGGGGGGGGGGGAAAAAAAAGAAATTATTCATTTCACACCGTAGCGATACTAATAACATACAAGTCCTTCTTGATAGTAATCCAACCGATAGTAATCCGGTTTTGAACAAATATTGTTCTTTCTGTACATAAATCTGTAACCCAATCTACACCTCAAGCAGATAGAAGTAGCTAGTTTTAATAGCTGTAAGCGCTTCTGAAGAAGGACTTCTGATACCGCCTCACCAGCCTTCATAATGACTGCCATATTTACACCTTTCATCTGCTGAACACGCAGACTACTTAAACGGCAGAAACTGGCGACAGGCGCATCAAAAACTCCTAATGCTGCATATTACATTAAGGCAGCAGAGGCCAAAGGAGAGACACACAGCTGAGACAACAGCCTCTATTCTGTCCCAGTTAAATCACTTACACACCTACGCTCATGCACTGAGGTATGACGCTACTTCAGCCAAGAAGAGGAAGCAGCATATGGCAATTATCATATAAAAGCATGCTAGAACAAAACTGTACGGGTGTGTAAGAGTGAGTGTGTGCAGTGTAAAAGATGAACAGAGAGGTTTCTGGAGAACAGAGGAGAGATGAAATGCGGAAGATGTGGAGAGGGAAAGAAATGAAAAAAAGAGTAAGAAAGAGTCAAAGAGACAGATTTGGCTGCTGAAAACTGGTGTAGGTGGGCAGCAAAGTATCAGAGTGATGTTTTCATTTATGTGTGTGCGAGAGAGAGACAGAGAGAGCAAGAGAGAGAGAAAAAGAGGGTAAGGAGCGAACGGGAGAGAAGTAATAGAGGAAAAAAGAATGAGAGAGAAAGAGGTAGAAATAAAAAATGGGATGAGAAAAAGTATAAAAGGTAGAAAAAGAACAAAAAGGAAGTATGAAGACAGGGAGCAAAAGGGTGAAAGAAAGTGAAAGGCATTCTGTAACAACAGAATAAGAAAGGCAAGAAAGTAAGAGAGGGAATAAGGGGAAAGACTGGGAGAAAATCAGTAAGAGAGAGAGAGACAGAGATAGAGAAAATATAAGAAAGGAAAAGTGAAAAAGAGAATTGGGATTGAAGGAGACAGAACATGGGACAATGAAAAAGTGGGAAAGCAAAAAAGACAACAAGAGTGAGAAAGGGGGAAAGAAAGAAGGCAGAGGGAAGGGAATGAGAAATGGGAGTCTGGAGAAAGAACATGCAAGATGGAGGGAGAGGGAGATGGAAGAGAGGAAGAGAGATGAAAAAATAAAAAAGAGGCAATGTGGTAGTAAAGAGAAACCAGTGAAAAAATGAGAGAGAGAAAGTATAGAGAGAAAGAGGAAAGTGTGAATGAAGAAGCAAAAAGCCAGGAGACAGAAAGCCATATATATATATATATATAATAGAGAGTGAGTGAGTGAGAGAAAGAGAGAGAGAGAGAGAGAGAGAGAGAGAGAGAGAGAGAGAGAGAGAGAAAGAGAGAAGGAAGTGTCTCTTTTGGGAAGATGCCCCTGCACTGCTCTCCCGGCCAGTTGAAATTCTGCAGGTATTTCAAGGTTGTTATCTATTTCAGATCAACAGTGCAGGTCAGGGTTCAGGGCTGCCCCCGTCCACCAATCCTCCACAGACTCCTGATTGACAGCAATCAGCATCTCGCCGCCATCACTCGGGAAACAAAGTGAGGGTCAAGACAGCGGGCGATTTGGTCTGTCATTTTTAATTATCCAAATGATATTCACAGACAAAACCTTTCCCATCCATCAGGGCAGCACATTACCATAGACAATGTTTGTTTAAAGACTGGCCTATAAAATCAAACAATTATGAATGCAGACAAGCCTTGCTATTGACTGCATAAATAATGAGGCAGATTTTTTTTCCCTCCCCTTCTCCCCATCCAAATTCCCATTGCTAATGAATCGGCAGGGCTGCACGAAAATAGAGGGAGGGATCATCAAAATGCCTGGCTTCACACTGCCCATTGACCTTTTTTCCCCCCCAAGATCCTTCAGTGGCGTCCGGTCAGGCTCGCACTGGAGCGTTATTGACAGGGAGGCTGAGCTGAGACTAAAGGCTGCAGAATATACAGTAGAGGATACAGCCGCCCCATTAGCATGCAGGCTAACGTGCCTAAAACAACATGCCAAAGGTCAGTAAGGGCTTATACACCAACACCCAACACTGGCCACTTAGAACTACGGCATGAATACATATCTGCATGGTGGAGTCCTTAAGAGTCCTGCTGCATGGCTTGTGTTTACCCGTTGCACAGGAGCAGCTGCTGCACACACTTACTTAATACCTGTGGCTGTTTAACACCTGCAGCCCAATGACAGCAGAGCTCACAGCACACCTGCCTACATCAGCCACCTGCAACCACACACACGCGCACACACACACTTGCTCATACATGTATTGATCCATGAATGCAAGCATGTTTGTGCCTACACCACCTGAAATATCACCTGTGACCTGTGCATGCTTGCAATACCAGTTTGAGTTAGTTCTACAGCAGTAAAATGCGCTGATGTATCTTGATTCATTGATTCAGATGCATTTATTTTGAATTGTTCTCAATTACAGCAAAGTACAAATTCCAATCCAATTTTTCTATCATCTCTGCAATGCTCCTTTGATGTCATTTGTGTGTTCAGCATAGCTTCAAAAATGATTCTCATTCTCTGAAGAATCATAGTTACAGAATCATTAGAATCATTGATAGAATGACGATAGAATGAATTGATAGAATCATTTTACAGATGCAGGTTTCCAAAATAATCATAATTACACACTGAATTATTTTCTTAGCAAATATATTTCATTCTAAACATGGTAAAATTCCACAATGCACTGACTCACTCTCTAAGGAACCAGATCAACCATTTCAATTCATAGTTACATTTCCAATTTCAATAAGCAGTAATCATTTCCAGAATAGAATCATTTTCCACCAAAAAATAAAAAATCTAATTAAGGGAAAATTTCATTTTATGACTTACTGAATCATTTTCTAAATAATAAACCATGCAATTGATTCATGTGGTAAAATGTAGGATTTAAATTTCAAAAGAATTTTAACTGAAACAGAACTGTGGTAAAATCTGAGAAATCATGACACACTGAAGCATTTTCTCAGGTTTTCTGTTCAATTCTAATCCTGGTGAAACTTTTTCATTCTGTAGAGAATCACAATCAAATTGAAACACTGTAAAATTTGAGATTTCATACTCTACGTTTCATTGCATATACATTAAATTGAATTACATATCTCACTTTTTGATTTAAATTTCATGACATGTTACTTTCTAAGAAAAACTGCAATTAAATTAAATTGTGGTGAAAGGTGAGTTTCATAGTGAATTGATTCCAAACAAGCCCCAATGGAATTAAATTGTGGTGAAATTGTGAAATTTTGTGACACTGAATCCCTTCCTATAGAACTGTGATCAAATAGGTCAGAGATTTCCATTGCTGATTTTTCTTCCAGACACTCTGCATGACTTAAGGAGTGTAGCGCTCTGCTCAGCATGCACTCTGTCCTGAGTTCTGCTGTCTGTTGTGCATGGAGGACATGTGTTGAATGACACAGAGGTGTGACAGTTCCAAATATAGAGTCAGAAAGCGAGGGAGGGAGTGGATGAGTATCAGAGACGTTTGTGTGTGTGTAGGCTCATCAGTTGGGCTGGACAGCATCATAAATGATGGTCTGTCAGGAAGCTATCCAACATAGAGATGAGATCAAGTGGGTGCTGGGGTGTGTGTTCGTGTCTGTGTGTGTTTGTGTGTGTTTATGGATATGTAAATTTTGCTCCCATTATGTTATGCAAGCTAGTGAACCACGGCAGGAAAAGCTCTGACATGTTTGCTTTCAACAGCAAATTAGTCAACAAAGAAGAAACTCCAGTGCTGCTCCGACAGTTGATCTAAATAAAAGAGCTAAAAGCACAGTGGGCTGACCTTCAGCCCACTCAAATGGACTCTTCTCACCAGCTCTGTGA
Organism: Prochilodus magdalenae; assembly: GCA_024036415.1. NCBI lineage: Eukaryota > Metazoa > Chordata > Actinopteri > Characiformes > Prochilodontidae > Prochilodus > Prochilodus magdalenae. Next base: position 68,954 of record JAMWET010003853.1, read on the forward strand.
TGGACATGTTAGAAAACATGTTTTTCTCAGATTCTCACAGCCAGGCCTGATGAAAATACATGTAAGCACACACGTGAGACAAGCCAAGACTAATGCAGACATGGTAAAAAGGCCAGTCTCAGACATAGTGTCTACATTACAGTAGGCACAGAACTAAAACCACTTACTGAAAAGATTCTAAAAAAAATTGTTAAAACGCTCTTTACTATTCCACTTCCATGAAAAGATAATAGACGATAATATTACACAATCACGATACGAATGTGAGTCCAATGTTCATCAATATTGTTAACTGTAGGTTCCATTCAGTTATTGATCTCTTCTTAGGAATATCTTATGAATGAACCTCCAACTACAGTTCATGGTATTGTTAATGAGCAGTAGAATGGTGGGTTAGTACGGCCATGTATTTGTGTCTATGGTTTGTTAGTGCACTCATAAAAAAATTCTAAACACTAAACTTTAGAAATACACTGAAAAAAGAATTCTGAATTGCATAAATTGCATCAAAGCAACTAAATTAAATAACAGTGAAAGTAAACACAGCATACATTTGGTAGTGCTAGTGATTAGAGCTAATGATTATGGGAAATGAAAGAAAGATGAAATCCAAAAGGGAAAAGGAAAGAAAAACTTTCCAAAACAAGGATATGGAAAAGTTGGATACTTTAACAGTAGAGTGGTATAATATGGACAAAACGCTAACATTGTGATTATATTCTTAGATATTGCACTTGTCTTGCTATATTAAAGCTACACTAGGTATGGTTTGGGATTTTAGGGACCTCACTTGGGGAAAGTTGTAATTGCATGTAACATGAAGAAGAACATTTTGCAATATATGAATTTGATGACTGTGGTGCATTGTGTGTACACTGGTAAAGCATCAACCCAGTATAATATTGATTTTGCATTTGAAACCTAAAAGCCTTTAAACCTTTAAAGCCTTTATGTGTAAAAACTTAATATGACAATTCTGACTTTTAAATCATTATTCCAGGCTTTACAAGATGCCTCGCTGCAGTGCCAGGGCACTATATTTTACTTGGTGCATTTTAGCATTTTCCCCTTGTAAACAAAACCATTACATATAGTGCAGCTTTAACATAATTTAACTTAAACACTGCTGACTTCATTTAAAGCCATTTATAAAGCTTGTATTGTATTATTGTCACCAAAATGACTGAATTGCGTTGGATTACATCACTTCGTTCCTGGAACAGGAACAGGAACTGTAAGTGATTAAGATGCTCACAGACGCTATCTACTGCTTTATCTATGATAGCAGTGTTATATAAGGCAACATTGTGATATGATTCCCAACATACTTTAAGGCAATACATAACTATACTACTAAGCAGTGGTAATGAAAAGTCATGTTCTGTGAAGAACATAACCAAGGAGAAAGAAAGATGTTGGGACAGCTTGGGAAGCTTTACTGCTTACAATCCAAACCTTTTCTAAATCACAATATCAAATCAAGGCCAAGTCTGACATGACCAGGTTAAACTGGTGTCTCCCCATTCAGGGATCCATCAGATCGATAATAGCATGATAAGATGATTTGACAGATTGCTGTTGCCTAGTTATGGCACATACCAAGCTTAGGTTGTTCACATTCATTCACACAAAAGCACACATGTGCTTTTAAGATTTGAAATTGTAGAGCATTACACTACATCATTACTGTATTACTGCCAACACTGCACAAGTAAGCAAACGCTTGAACATAATAAATAAAATAAATTAGGGAAATATAAAAAACAGGGAAATAGACGAACACACCTTATACAGAGGACAAGCCATAACTTTTGCAACAAATATTTTCAAATAGAATATCAACAAAGCATCATGTGACCAGGGCGCAGAACTTTTGCATTTTTGCATCAACTGCGCAGCACACATACATACACACACCCAGAAATACACAGAGAGAATTCCTATACACAGACACACACCCACATTCCAGCAGACACCCAAATCCATGCGCTGTCCACTGTGTATAGAGCAGCACAATGAGTGGCAGGTGGGTGTGTCAGAGTGCGTATGAGCCGTGCTGTGTCCTTTAGCAGCAGGCCACATTCCTAGACTGTTTTGTCTGGAGAGACAGACTTAACACAAAGCCTGTTTCCAACATTTTCCCAATTAACCTCCACCATTATGGGCCGCTGCAAATCCAGCGACGGTCACGTGACTTGCAGTCAATAGAGCCAGTCTAATGGACTGGGCTGATCTGCATGAGGAGTAAGGGACGGACGCCTCTGCGGCATTAGCAGGTGAAAAATGCCATCACTCTGCTCTTTTCTCCTCACAGCCTCAGCAGCACTCTTCTCAGCAGCCAGCTTTAGCGAGCCAAGCAGTGGAGCGGCGATGGCGATTGGTGTGAACCACAAATCAACCTGCGATTACAGGCTGTGACAGCTGCACACAGACGGCCTCAAAGACACTGCCTCGCTCCTCCTTGATGTTATGCAAATGTAAACAGCTGTCATTTCACAAGCCGCCGTCTTTGTGCTTTCCGCCGGTGTGGAGATCGAAGGGTTCTCAAAGTGTGTGCGCGTGTGTGTGTGTGTGCGTGTGTGTGTGTGTTTCTTTTTTTTAATCTGAGCCCCATTACCACAAGTCTGAGTTGAGAACAACAAAGACAACAGCAGTGAAAAAAACAAACAACAAGAGGAAAGAAAAGAGCAAAGTGTTGAAAAAATACAAAGTAAACAGAAGTTGATGAAAGATTGGGCCTTGGGATGAGGAGATGTGAGGCATGTTAGGAGGCGTGTGGTGCTCTGTCACCTCTACTCTCTACAGGTATGGAAAGGGGCTCTTTCTGACACACACACACACACACACACACACACACACACAAGCTGTAATTAAGTCACTGTCGATGAGAGCTATCCTTCTTCCTCACAGGAAACACCACTCTCTTCATCCATTATCATTAAAACACATCAAAAGCAAAAGGGACTTTTATAAACAACAAATAGTGAATTAATGCATTAATGCAGTGTATGGAGAAAGTGAAAGAGAGAGGGAAAACTTTTTAGTGCTCGTAGGGGGAGTTCACAAAAACATGAATATCTATAAGAAAGTACTCAATTTCATCAAAAGGAATGAATTTTCTGATGGATTTCAAAATTCCACATGTAAGGAACAATGGAACAAAGATTCCACTAGAAGAATCCAATTATTGGCCCCTGGACAGTTGCAGTGTATTCAAACCATATGAGTTAGATTTGTTTCAGAGGACAAGAACATGTCATCATTTCCCCACTTATTTTTATATTCTCACTGTCTCAGGTCTGTTGTGCTGGTACAACAAAGCTCAAGTGTCACTACTAGACTGAGAATTATCCACCAACTAAATAGTTTTGGCGGTGGACGAAGTACACAAACCATGTACTTGAGTTAAAGTAGAGATACCCAAGTTAAAATATTCATCCATTATAAGCAAAAGTTCCTCCCTTTAGACCTGCACTTCAGTAAAAGTACAAAAGTGCACGCATCATCAAAAAAACATTGCACCCAGAAGGAAGTGTCAGACTGCAATGCTATTGGAAAGGTTACCAGGAACAACAAATGATGATAACTGTAGACAGACATGGGCAGTATTTATTGAGCTACACACACAGAAGCAGTGTCTCTCAGTACGGAATCGGGCCACCATGTTTTCTAACGCAACATGGCAAATGTCTCAGTATGGAGTTGTAGAGGTTCCTAATAATGTGATAATCCATCCCAAGCTTGAATATTCTCACACTGTTCCTGAAGATTTTGAAATAGGAATGGAGTGTTGACAGTACGTCCAATAGCCTCCCACACATTTTCAATCGGGGATAGGACTGGCGATGAGGCTTGCCTGTGTCTTTAAGGCAAGTGTAAGTGGACAAGTGTTGTTGCTGTAGCAGTCTGCATGCATGTTGTCCTGCATTGCACAGCCGTCTGCCAAAGGTACTGGCACTAACAGGATGACTTATGGAGGACATCACTGCTTGATGAATGTCCATAACCATGGCTGCTGGGTCAATGCACAGATTAGACCCCTCTCCAACTCTTCCAACTGCAACTCTTCTCTAAGGCATACTGCACTTGCAAAGGATGCTACCAAAACAACAGCATTCAACAACAAGAGTCATAATGGAAAACATGTGCAACAGGGTGACCCTATGTAGTCAGTCAAGTATAGTCAAAACTACCCACCAAGTTTTATTGCTGTCTGTGGCTTCTTTCAGGGTGCAGCTATTTTCTGATGATGAGTGTGGATGAAATTTGCAGCAGAAAACCAAAACTGCACATCTGAAATTTTGGTATGGGCTTATAGTTGTCTAAATTTGTTAGTGCAGTTGTGAGAAGCAAAAAATGCTAAATCAATATCTAAGTATGGGGGATGGGGAAAAAAACCTGAAAAAAAAAGAATAGATGCTGCAATAAAGGCAGAGTGTGGACACACTGTTTTATATATTGTTTAATGTTCTGTGTAATTTTCTATTAAATACTGTTTAACAGAACATCTGCTGTTTCCCTGTCACTGGAAAAAATGTATATATTATACAATGTATATTTAATGAGGATTTTGACTATAAATGAAATAAATAAAAGGTGGTCTCTGACTTTTGCACTGTATATGATAAGCATCACAGAAGTATAGCTTTCCACAAACTAAATTTTTAATCTGCTACGTCTGTACTTCTGAGAAAACAGTGATAACAGGCATGGGTAGCAGCTAGCAGGCATGGGTAGTTGGCACACTGTGATAGACTCACTACACTGGTCATCTTAAGAAGAACCCTAAACAGTATGCACAAACTTAGTCGTGCTAGACAATGCTATGTCCTGTTTGGCACAGACTGCCATTTAAACAAGAAACATATTTTATTTATAATATATAAGATGCTCATCATCAAAAAACAAGCTGGGATGCCCTCCATGAGTTATCTTGTTAGTGCCAAGACCATTAGCAGACGGCTGCAAGAGGCAGGACAACATGCACGAAGACGGATACGACGACTGCCCCTAAAATAAAATCACCAAAGACAGCAATGGTGTCGTGTCAAATTGTCATGGAGTGACTCGCAGTGTGGACATATATGCTCTGCAACTGTTCTGGGGCACTTTAAAGGTTAATAGGAACAAAAACCAAAGTGTCTAAGTGTTAAGCTGTAAGGCTGTAGTAAAGCACAGAAGGTCTGACAGAAATCAAGGTCAGTTCATACTGCATATGGCACACAGTGATCACAGACATTTAGTGGTTATGGTAAAGATCTACTAACTCATGCCTAATTATACAGATAGTCTTCTCTGCTATAAAGAGAAGGCAGCCCCCTCCTCTGTCCCAGTCCAGACATTTGCCCTTCATAGGCAGCTGAGCTTTTATCTGCCTTTAAAAAGTAACTCTGCATCTATAATTTATCTTGGGCTAACTATGATTTGGGCGATATAAATGCTGTTATTCAGCTGGCTGGAGGGAGCGCTCCTCTGACAGCACAGAAGGGCTAACAACCTATTGCTGCTGTCGCATTCAATTCAGCCCAGAAGCGCCTGTGCAAGTGACAGTGCTGTATGGCAACGGCCATACACACGCAATACTGAACCTCCTGGCTCCATGCCAACCTTTCACGCGGATACTATTGGAGGAGGAAAACAGGGTGGGCAATAGAAGATGAAGGTGGCACACATGCCTATAGAACCACAGATACATGCACAATACCCATTGTACAGGACAAACTAACAACTCGGACTAAGTTGTCCTGAATCTTCTTAAACATGTAGGTCATGAAGCTGTCTTCCTATTCGCCAGCATGTTTTGTTAAATGTCCAACACTGTCACAGTTACATCCTCACCCACTTTACAAGATTTATCATTTAAGCTGGATCAGAACGTCCCATTAAGAAGCTAGTGAAGAGGAAGCCAGCTGTAGCTTTGTTTAAAGATGTCTGTTGACAAAACAGTTACTTATGAAAAGTACCAATATACCTTTTACAGCCTGAAACAGTATATTTACATCCTACATTTTCAAGACTAAACATGACTGCCTCTGGAATTGTCCCGTTTTACAAATTGTCCTGTATTGCAAATGCAGGATTTGTATTTGAAGGAGAAAGCAACAGGTGTCTGGGGTTCAGGGTATGTCAGTTGTCAGTTCTATGTACCAAACTCAGCTACACCAGTGTAAATGCAGTTTCCCATTCTATCGCACTACGAACAATACTAATACATTCCATTCATCACATAAGAACATTATCAACATGATAGCGCTGATAGCTATATCACATCTCTGATGGAACAAACCATGTTTGTTTTTTTTGTTCAAGACTAAGTGGAAATTACTTGTCTATATATTTTGATGTAAAAAAAAAACAATCGAATCAATGCGTTGTCCAAAATCATACATTAACTTGCATTGAGTTAAGAATAATTTTCTGTCTCCTGTAAAGTTTTGTTACCTTTGTGAAAATATGTTACTTTTAAGAAACATTATTAACCCTGTTTTTTGTCTTGGAAATGACACAAACTAGCAGCTTTTCACCTATATCATCCAGTTTACTCTTTATACCACACACTTTGGCTGTTGCTATATCAGGTCCCTGTGTTTGGGCAGCAGACACAGCCACTTGTGGAATAGGGGTGAGAAAAATGAGAGAAAGAAGAATAAAAGAGAGAGATAAAGAAAGAGAAAAAGGGAGATAGATAGATAGACAGACAGACAGACAGACAGACAGACAGACAGACAGATAGATTGATACTTTATTGATCAATAAAATTAGTAGGAGAGAGACAGAACGAAAGAGAGAGAGAGAGAGGAAGAGAGAGAGAGGAAGAAGGGAGACAGAGAGGGAGAGAGCGAGAGAGGGAGAGAGAGGAAGGGAGGGAGAGAAAAAGAGAGACAGAGAGAGAGAGAGAGAGAGAGAGAGAGAGAGAGAGAGAGAGAGAAAGCAGCTGCCTCCACATGCAGGCCTACATATTAAATCAGCTAATTGATTATCTGGGTTGACAAAACAGGGTGGTAAATGTATTCAGCGTATTTGTGGGTAAACAAAGCACACAGAGGGCTTTCAGTGCTGAGCCTTTTTCTGAGGTCACCCAGGGCAGTTCAGTCACAGCACAAAGACCAGTGCGGCTACAGCAGCCCGGGAAGGACACAAAGACACACGGTATGTCATTAAAGATATCTACATTATAAATATAATAAATAGTGTCCAAGGTCATAAACGATGCACAGGACACTACTGGGTTTAATACCCATTTTTATAGAAGGACTTGGGCGACCCACAGGGAGTCATAGTGTGTGCCTGTGTGTGTGTGTGTGAGTGTCGGGAGGGCTGTATGCGAGTGTGTATGTGCTGCACTAGCTGGCCAACTCTGCAGGTAAGGCCCACAGAGGAGCTCATCACCTTTCTCTTTATTAAGCACTATCAAACATGGTCTAATCTGTCTAAAATTAGCCACCACGCTCAACAAGTAATGACTGCCTCGCATCCATTATTAGTTCATTTTCCCCAAATCAATCACCAGCCGAGCATGCTTTTTTTAAAATGTCATCCTAAAACTTTTCACAATCAATTAAGCTGAAGATTAATGGGGACAATTTGCCAGGAACAAGTCCTTCCTTGAAAAGGCCACGCCTCGACAGACTTCCAGGCCGGTATTGATGTTAATTATAAATTTCCGCTTTCCTGTCAGACACTTAACCTGTCGAAGAGGGAAGAGCGCTAGCAGTCCAGGGACCACAGAGCGCTATTTAAATATTCCTAATCCGCTTTCTGGACACAGGTGACTGGTGTAAATTGCACTTTCTGTTCTGTGTCATTTAAAGGAATCTGAGAGGACACTGGCGCTATGGTTCAGCGTGGGAGAAGACACACACCCACCCCCCCCCAATCCCCCAGCTCCCCTGAGCTCTGCGAATACTTGCACATCGCAGGTAAACGCAGTGAGATGTCACTTCTCATTTTCTTCATGTTTAATAGCACAGGAAGATGCCACATATGCCTGTCATCGCTCTCCCGCGAGACCACAGACATCTACTCCGTTCTGTGATTTCATAAAGCATGTTATCTGAATGGAAATGCAACGTTTAAACAGAAATCAAACTAACACATTAATAAGTGTTTGACCTGAGAGACACAGCACTTCAGCATCTGTTAGCGCCAAATAAAGCCGTTAGCCTGCCTCTACTGTTCCATGTGGAGAAGCTCCATATTTACATAAACAGCATACTCACTGCTAATCTGGAACTGGAATGGCTATTAGGAAGCATTAACGCTACGTGTGTATGTGAGACCTATTAAAATGTGTTTCAAATTCTGGTACTTTTTATGCTAACAAAGCACCCATACCCCTTAGCTTTTTCTCCTGTCAGTCAACACAACCAACAAGGCACTTAATAGCAGCTTGCTGACAAGTTAGCTTGGCAATTTACTGGAGATTATACTGCAAGGTGCACAGCAGATAAAGTCAGGTCCCAATTTTTCCAATTTAGCTTTGCAAAGACAAGCAGAACTGCCAAAGTAACAATGACGGTCATAAGGCATAACTTGTAATTGTGAGATCCTATCAATAATTATCCCAAAGTTTTATAATAAATATGAGCAGTGTGGATTGTCTCCAGAGCAAATTTTTTAAGGAAGTAATTTTTGACTGCAGGTTTAAACTAATTGTGACTACACTTTGTAAATGATGTATATTATATTTCTGTGAAAAGGGTTGTTGGCTAAAGTTAATAGTACTTACTTTAAAACATCCAGGAATGCATTGAATTAAGTCTGGTTTTGTCTCATCTTTTAGTTAACAAAAACCTCTATTTCCTTTGCCTGGGATCAGTAATTGCAATTAATCAGTTTGCAGCTAGAAGGCACTGTGCCATGTAAACAACGAAAACATCAAAAAGAAAGCCGGAAACTCATTGCGCTGGTGGGAATGCTTGAGCAACTCCAAAATCTGGTGGGTTCCTGCATGCACTAGCAAACTCACAATCACAATGTGCTGAAGGGTGGGTGCAGAATTAAACTCCTTGTACCTGCAGGATGTGGCTGCCCAGGTGAGGCTCGAAGATTTCTGCAGCAACTGCGTTCGGGTTCCTCCTCCGCTGGGACCCGATAGCTGAGGAACAGGGAAAAAAAAAGAAACAGTGAAATGAGGAAGAGCGTGTGCGCGTACGAGTCTGCGTGTGCATGCATGCACGTCCATGCTTTAGTAATTCCAAATGAACTTGGAAGTGGAATTTGCCGGTGTGATTTAAACAGATATGGTAAACTGTTGAACAAACACTTCTGCCTCAGTAATACTAAGCCCCTGCTACTGTAAATACACAGATGCAAATCAAAGCCTACTTATGGCTGGGGCTCATCCCCCTCGCTGCATATTCAGCTGAGCGGAGCATCACAAAGCCCCCTGTTTATATGAGGGATAATATCAGTGCATTGATTCGGCTGCACAGGCACCGAGAGAACGGTGCCCTTAGGGCATTTTTTTTTTCCCGGAGTCTCCAACTTTAAAGCAGGCTCAGGCATTGAGCTGCGGTGCAGCTAAAAAATGGCCTGGGGTGATTTCAAACTTAACAGACCTTGTCCCACCAGAGCTCATTATTGAGAATTTTATAACAAAGTGCTCTGTACTTAATTTTCCAAGCTTAGCCAGGCGTTTGGGTAATGTTGCCGAATTAAGTGCAATTAATGATGTAATAAAAGCATTGAATGGCCATTAAGGACTCTCAAGGACCAGAAGCAAACAGGGGGCTCCGCGGAGGGGGAAGAGCGGCAACGGGACCAGCTGAGAGGGGCAGACGCCACGCCTCTGGAGAGGTGCGCACAGGCTGGGCACAGACTGTGGAATGAGGGGTCTCTGTCCTTCAGAGCAGCTCAGGGAAAACACTCCTCTCCCCTCCAGTTATGCTTTCAGCACTTAGCCCTGTGTCTGGCCCAGTGGAGGGCCAAGGCCACACTAGCATGACCGGGAAAAGGCAGCAGCAGCAGCAGGTGGAAAGTGGGCAGACACGCACACACTCACACACAGGGATGTCTCTGGAGCAGGTGGGTCAGCGGCAGCCGCTGCAGGGGGGAACACAAACAAAGCACAGCCAGCAGGACAGCTCAGCAGCTCACAGCAGAGGGAGCTGTTACACCCTGAGAACAGTCCAGTCGGGCAGAGAGGGCACACGCACATACACAAAGCATATACGCAAAAGAAAAATGGTGCTATATATATATATATATATATACATACACACACACACACACACACATGTGCGCGTGCGCGCACACACACAGCCTTTTAAAAGAACACTAACATTGTTACAATGGATGGAAGTGAATAGCCATCAATTAACATTATGCAAATTTCAACATGCCAACTGGTGGCTACTACCCTTGACTCATTGTTAGTCTCACTATCATGCTTGGTACAGCTACTCCTTTATGCTTCTTCTTATGTACTTGCTGGAATCTAAAACACACATTTTGTGGAAACAGCCTTTGAAGGAACAGTTAAGTCTTAAACAGTGCTAACAATTAAAGCAGCTGGTTTTGGTGACATTATCATGCTTCATCAAACTACCCTTTAGTGTTTTTCCTATATATTTGTTATGTAGTACACAATGCACATTTACCCACGTGTCAAAACTAATATAGCCCTTCACAGAACAGTTCAGTGCTAACACTGCTAACTAGCATGTGAATACACCTAAGGTAGGAGGGCTGGCTTTCTGTTCACTCACCATAGCAGTGCTGATGCTAACTTTAATGGCAACAAAATGTTTGGTGTCATAGTTCTTCTGGAAATGCTCTTTTCTAAAATGGTAAGGCACTCCTCTGTGCACAGATGGAGATTGTGCCCCTCTCCTCTTCAGCTTGACATGATTAACAATTAACTCTTTCCAGCTGTCTCTTGGGAAATTGGGCAAGTTTTCGGAATTACAAATATGTTACGCTATATTGTATAGTTTTCAGATGTATCCCAGACAGAGTTACAGTTTCTAGTCTATGAAAACACATGGCTAAACCAATTTGCTACAGCACCACCCTGAGGCAGATCAGAACTACATCTATATTTAGTCAAGAAAACAGGAGCCTGCCGGTTGTGAGCGAAGTAGCTAAACAATATTTGCAAAACAAAGTTTATTTTCAGGGACACCCTAAAATATAGATTTTTAGACATTCAGGATGTTCAAGAGGTTAATTAGGATGTCCCAGACCAGCCCTCCATGCACTTCGCATCTTGTGTTTTGCACATTACATTATACTAACTGGACTTCTTCCATTTATACCATCTATTTATTGCTGGCATTCAACAGAACAGATTACTAAAAAGGCTAACATCACCAGCAATAAATGAAAGCAAAAAACTACAAATTAACAAACTAAAAATAACCTGTGATGACCAGCATCATATTAGCATGTCTGGTTAAACTATCACTTTAAAGGGGCATTTTACTGATTTTGTCATTTCTAATATAATTAAACGGTCAATATATAAACATTGCATCCCCTGGCACCTACTGTATCAGCACTATAAAGAAATGTTCTCTATAATGCACCATATTGTCTTGGTGATCTTAATGATGTATGCAGAAATTCTGAAAAAATCTGTGGAATTTCATCTTTAGGTTTTTTTTTTCCTAGTTGTGACTTGGTACATGCATTTACTGAACAATCTCAGAACCTAACATTATGACCTGGAACATAGCTGTACACACACACGTACACAGCCTAAAACAGGCAGCTTGAGTAGAAAATAATCAAAGATCAAAGCACACTTGACCAACTTCAATTACCATCCTCCTGATCCATGCAGACTCCGAGGAGGAAATGATTTTTCCTAGCCCATACAATAGCCCTCATCACAAGGATCCTTGCCTTTGAATGAGCACTGTATGAAAATCAGGCGCAGATTGCTCCATGTGTGGAACATCCTTTGACCTTGGGGATCCTTTTGAGCTCTGTACTTGACGGCAGTTAATATTTCATAATAAAGAAGTTAAATCAGACCTGTTCACAGAGGATGGGGGCCTAGTGCTTTACACTAATAGCAGAATGCTGTTCTTAATGACGCTGGCATTAGTCATTCGGAGCAGTGCTTTGTCTACAGATGGCCCATCGGCCTCACACCGTCTCGCATACTGACGGACCTCCTGTGACACCAACAGCCAAACACGTCACATACGCTGCTGCAGTCCAGGCGGAAAGAAAAAATAAAGAGACAAGATTAGTCTGGCTGAAAAAGCTAAAGATGATGAATGCGACAGACAATGATGGTCTGAAGGTCATTCTCTGTGATCACATGATAAACAAAGATTTCACTTTGTTAGGTTTGTTTAATGAGGTGAAACTGCAGATGAGCGGATGCACTTCAGCACAAGGACCTTGCTTTGACCTTCAGCGTTGAGATTTGCTGAAGGGCTGGATGATCTGTGAAGCAGTGAAGTGAACAGCTCTGATGCCAAACTGGCCAGTCATCAACGACCACGAGGAAAAGTTTAAAGGACAGTGATGTGATAAAGAATGTTCCATAGGAACCAAGAGATTTCAACATCTGATTGTGACCAACTCTGACTGCCCCAGGGCTCCAGCAGAGTATAGGAACTTTACCTCTTTTTTTTTCTTTTCCAGAAATGAAGCGAAGACCTTTAAAAACTCCCAGTTCCGTCTGAATGTTCATTTCTGTGTGTCAAATGTTTGGGGACAAATTGCCTTTGGTTGAAAGCTTGATTTCTACTGTTACTGTTTTGAATCAAGAGAGGAAACATGTTTGCTTTTGTGAATATTAAACAGCTGTAACACTTTTTCAATGTTTAATGTGTAAATTGTGCTTCAGTAAAGATCTGATTCACGTACTTATTGTTTTTTGTGAAGGTGGTTTACGTGGTGCTGACTTTAGCTGATATCAGAACAAGGTAATAACATGTGTCCCTTTTCGGGTTCAAACATGCAAACAAGCTTCCTCTGTACTAGATAACTACAAAAACATGCTCATTTATTACAAAACACTTTAATGAATCAAGACCGGAGTCCCCAAATATTTGCCTTGCTACCTTCACGTTGCTTTTTAAGCATTCTGTCTATGACAGGTCTACGTGAGTAGGACATTGCTGGAGGTTCAGTGCACCCCTACAGGTGTCTGAGCAGCCATAGAGATGAATATAATTGCATATTGATCTCTGGCATTATGCTCTATTACTCTGCTTCATTTTGCGCACGCCACAAATTACACACGAACAGTGAGCTGGCAAAAGTGCAGGGGCTACACACTGGCTGCCCTGTCACTACCCCAGGTCGTACATCTTCTCTGCATTTTGGAACATCACATGGCAGATTGAGCAGATAAAAAAAATATTAAGTGAGGAACTTCCTCCAAATAAACCCAGGAAGACACAATGACACAGAGAGAAATCCGAATCCGTAAAGCTTCAGGACTGTTTTTGTTGTGCTGTTTACCACTTTATAATCAGAACATTATGAGTCTTGATGGGTATTAAATAGTCATTTGTTGAATACAGGTGCGAGCGGGGCATTCTCCAGGGCTCAGGCTGGAATTATTCAGTTTAAAGTATCGCAATTTCTCCCCTGCGGGATGGCAAAGGTGCATTATTCAGAAGTCCTTGACTCAAATTCATGTACATGCAAATGGCGTAAGGACCTTCCCTGATTTAGACTAATAGCATTTTATTATGAGAAAATATCAGTTCCCATTTAACAGCCTCAATATTTAATGTTGGCGTTTAATACTGCCATGCCACAAACAGCTTTTGGTGCAAGCCCGCAATATATGGAATTTGATTCTCTGCACAGTGGCAATTTCAAATCACAGCACTATTTGAAAGTCAATTTAACTTTCAGTCTTATAAGTCAACATTATTGCTATTGTTAATTTATTTCTCATTTAATGGGAAATTGGCAACATGGCCCACGACTGTCATTTTAAATCTGCAATAATTTCTCGCGAAGCTTAGCGTCCTTATTCCCTGCTCCTGGATTAGCGGAGTTAAATGGCAGCCCCTTGCTTCACCAAAGCTCAGGGGCAGGTACTGTTACACAAATTGCCAATTCAATTAACAGAGTGTAAATGCTCAACTGGCAGCTGGCACAGGCAACGGCTATTTTGGCAAGTGTCAGCCTTAATTCATCAAGCTGTCAAAGTGCTCACGGTCGGGAGCCGGTGGACACTGTCAGTGCCGCCAAGGCCACAATGGTGAAGTTGTATAATCCGGCTGCACACACACAGGAGGACTGTTCACAATGGAGCTCCGCCGATCGGCTGGGGCTTCACCACGACTTGGATGTGTTTTCATCAGCTTGGAAAGATCAGTCCCCGAGTCAAGAACTGCTGGAGGGCCACAACAAAAGAGCAAGATTTGGTTCTTGGATCCACTGCAGTAACAGGCTCAGAATATCAATCTGCCTCCAGACTATAGCCTCCTCGATTATTCCCAAGGCGACTCAACCAGCTAACTTTCAGCCCGTTATAAGGATGAATAGTTCAGGAACTCATTTACTTCTTTTTCAATACTAAAGGCGAAAATAGATTCAGAGCCATAAAGGATGCTTCTCCATGTACAAAGACAGTATTTCTGCCAATACAGGCAGTTGTGCCCATTTATATGGTGATGGCAAACTCAAATGATGTTTACGAGGAGAAAGATTTTTCTTCCAATTCTAATTACTTTGATTTAGTCCTTAACAGCACAACAATGTCAGACTTCTCCTATGGTCTTCCTATTCATTTGCCTCCATCTTTCCTCCATGTCTCCTCTCATTAGACAGGCTAGCTTCCTCACAGAGTGAGACACAACAGGGCTTAATTGATAGGCCTCTAGACACACTCCAATTAGAGATGAACGCACCACCACTCGCAAGCACACCTGCGCACACACCCACATGCAAACGCAAAAACCGCATTGTATTGTACAAAATGGTTTTACTCTTATCCGCTCTTCCCTACTACTGCAGGATATCTGCATGCAAAGATGTGGAAAACGCCCATAATTTCTTCATTCATTTGTATGAATCAAATGAAAGGCGCATGCACACACGAGGATGAGAACTGAAATGTGTCTGGGCGAGTCTTGCCTATCAGCTCATTAACATGCACAGGCCTTTAACTAGCACTGGATGGAAACTTTCCCTCAACAGTCAGGATATTGGAAAAGCGGAAAATAACACATTTCTGTCGAAAACCTAGCTCCAGCAGAGTCGTGGGTATGGTTCAATAAAAATGACGCTTTTTTTTCACCCCTCCGCCGCAGCTTGTTCTTCAAGGTTACTCTCATTTGCAAATACACTATACCAAAATCTTTCAAAGGTTACACATCACAAAAGAAAGCGCTCAGAATGAAACACACCGCATGCACTGAAATTACAGCAAGATGTTTATTTGAAATCAGGCCTTCCATCATCTTGAGATGAAAGGGCGAACTACTAATCAATATTTTCAATTTTGGTGGCTTTTAAAAGCCATAGTGAGACCACAGTTAAACAACATGACGGCGCTCGGCTCTTGTAAAGGCTTTGGACCATCTCTACTAATTGTAACATATACATGTGGAAGCAAGGTCCTTAATCTTCAGTTAAAACGGTTACCAACCCCACAAAAAAATGAATGGATAATAAATTATTCACTTTGATTACTATTCAATTAATCCGGGGCTTTCAGCCTTCCTAACACCCTGTTATATTCAATATTCAGCGCATTGATTAGTCTCACATTGTATCTTGAGACAAAACTCACTAAAATAATTGCAAGGGAAAAATCCAATTGCAAAACTACAGTTCAGAACATAACGGCATTTCCTCTGGTCTCCTTCTTCCTATTGAAAATTAACATTCCTCCCTCTCTACCGCTCCGTCTGTAATCCGTCGCTAATGTTTTCCCACAGCAAAAGCCATTAAATTATTTACTGACCAGCGATAATGACAGCTCCTGATCACACACTGCTCACATGTTCCTGAATAAGTCATAGGCATGAGAACGGAGGTTGAAACATTTGTTTTAATTAGTTTCTTTTAACGCCTTTGACTGGTTTAAGTTTTCATGATGATGTGTTTAATAATCCATGCTCATCTTTCTCCTCATTTATATCATCAAATTTTAAGCGGCTTCGTTCGGCACTAATGACGGTGCTCACAGATATGCCTCGCACACTTTTTCTTCCTCACAGCACGGCACTATTATCTGCTTTCAGCTTATTACCAAAGAAAGTGGATTCCCACTCAAGCTCTGCCAACCGTTCTGTATTTTTCATGCAATTCATAAATGACAGTATAGGCCACCATTGTAAAGTAGATATTAAAGAAAGGAGCAGGCCGACATGTTAGCAATTAATCTCCCTTTTCTACAGAGGCAGATGAATTGACTGAAACTTTTTCTTCTGTCCACATTTTAAAGTTGTAGAACAGTTTGCCGTAATAAACAGTAACACCAGGCGTTTTTATGGCAGCTCTTTCAAAGCTACAGACCTTCTAATAGCTTGAGGGTCAGGTGGTTCACGCTGCTTCTGATTACATAAAAGACAGAAACCATTCATATTTGACCTATGTGTTCCTATGTGTTCTACTATGAGCTTGTACTTACAGCTGTGCTGCTGTTCTAACTCAGAGATGTAGATTGGTGGGAGTGCTTGAAAAGAAGCTGCTGGAATCATAGATTATCAGCAAAATTAATGGTGCTTTGAAATACTCATTAGGAAGTAGTTATATAAGTCAACAAGTGATAAATCGCTCCATTTTATGTTGCTCTTTAAACAGGTTACTTTAAGTATGCATCCAATTGACCGATCTTTAGTAACAATTGCTGCTAACAACATTGCTGCGAGCAACAAAGAACAACACCCAATCTATCATAACAGTGAGACCTCTAATCGAGGTATTTGTAAGATGATGCAACCTGTTGAATTTGGACTCCAAACTATAGGGGGCAACACATCACCGCCACCCTCAGTTCCTACCAGTCTAAGAAATATGTTGCAAGTTTAGCATAAAGTTCTATCACTTTATTTGCCAAGAGTGTCTCTAGTGATGGAAAGCAACACTTCCTTTGTTTATATTTCTATTTGTTTATTAGTTTGCTGCCAAACGTGGTTTCTAGTTGAGATGTTGGCGATGGGTTCAAAATATTCAAAAGCTCTAGCATTTCATTGTGTTTACTCCTCCTCCTACTCCTACAACAGGGGGCTACACATCACCCCCATCTCCAGTTCTCATCAGTCTAGAAGGAATGCTGCAACTTGCATTTGCAAAAAATGCTGCCATGGGCGTCTCTAGTGGTGGAAACAACACCAATGTTAAGCTTCTATTTATATTACTTCTTTTCTTTGCTGCCGAATAAGGTTTCTTGCTGAGAGGCAGGCATCGGTTGTTACAATGGTTGCTTGTCAAAAGCCTGAGCCATCGTTGTGTTGACTCTTCCTCCTACTCTTCCTCAACATGACTGAGAAAAGATTAAAGAAAACAGCCGTCCTACTTCTTTATTCTCTCATTTTGAACTGATGGAACTTCTACACTCACACTCGCCACCTGAGACACAAAGTGGTATTACGAGACAGTATGGCAGGGCTAGCTGGTTGGAATGCTAACTTAAGTAGATACAGCATCTTTACAACATGATAAATCAATGTCTTTGACATAGCATCAAAATAGCTACTTCTTTATATTCTGCTGATAAAGAGTACTGAAAAGTACTCTGAATTTTCATCTCGTCACAAAAGTGAGCTGCATAAAACTTGTCTAACCTCACAGAAGTAACTACGGTAGAAAGTGATTCAGGATGGAGCATCGACTGGTCAATAGATTTGTATTCAAGACCACCAGAGCCAGGTCTGAGGCAAGACAGAGACAGAGTGAATAATACAATATAATGCTAATTCAATATAATATCACTATTATAATTAAATGTAAGTTCACTTTTCATTTGGCAAAGACAGAAGCGTGGCTGGTTTCAACAGTAAAGTCCGAAACCACTTCCCCCCAAGAGTAAGACAACTGTGAGCCCAAGTGATGTTGCGACTGAGACAATAAACATTTTTAAAAGAGTTTTGTTATCATGTTGAACTACGGCTTTAAAGGAAACCAAACAGTGACATTTATGTAACAAAGCTGCTAACAAAGTGCAGAGGTAAGTGATATTAACATGTCTGAGATGGAAAAGGAGAATTGTCAGTGGTGTGCCTGCAGTGCGTCTAGCATTATCTCGGCATATTACACATGTACAGGAAATGCCTGCGCCCCAAGTGGAAATCTCCAGCTTGGTTGTTACGCCGATGCGAGATTACACCTTGAAGAGGCGCTCAGCGAGGAATAATTGTCTATGGAAAGCTTCTAGTGGCTCTGACGTCCTCGCTGAAGTGATTTGGTATTTTATCATCCTGCCATTTCCTCTCATCACAGCCAGAAACAACTGTGTCAGATAGCATGATAAGAGGGCTGAGAGAGAGAAAGAGAGAGAGAAAAAGAGAGAGAGAGAGAGAAAGAGAGAGAGAAAGCAGGACAGAGGCACGCTGCCTGACAAGTACTGTCCACTTACGATTCATATCAAAACACGCAGCAAGAGAGACAGATAGAAAGAAAGCAGGAACAGGAGGGGAAAAAACAAGGCAAACAAAGGAGAGAGAAAGAGCCAGATTGGAGCCAGCATACAGAAAACATGCATCATTTAAAAACACAAGCAGAACCACTCATTCTCCCATGCACACAAACCTGACAGAACAAAGTAAACCCTGACAAGACTGAATGATCAACTCCACACGGCACACTGGAGTCTCTATAAAGGGTTATGACACAATCTACAACTTTCAACATCTTCAGCATAAAAGAACAGATTTTCAAAAAGGTGTATCCCATAACAATGGTGACTCGACTAATGACGGTTCCAGTTGCTGATATTAAATAATACTGCTGAAAAGGCCATTCTTCTTCTATTGTAGCCCCATAAAGCCTAAGGGTTCATATCTGGCCCACATTTCAATTTCTCATTCTCATGACTAAACAATTTTCTCCTTAAAGGAGCAGTTTGTGATGCAATGATGCAACCTGTTAAATGTATAGTCCACCTAATAGGGGACTTATAAACAGGAAATACACAGTCCCTCCTCCTCTCTCTTCAATTCAAGGATTCAAGGATTCAAGGAGACTTTATTGTCATTCACATCACATGTGGTACATGGGGTGGAACGAAATTGTGGTACCCAAGGACCCAGTTTCACCCTGATAGAAGTTTCTTTCCAGAATAGAAGAAACATTGTGAGTTCAGCATAAAACGTCATACCTTTCTTCACCAACAGCATCTGCAGCAGTGTAACAGTACCAAGGATAACTGGCTTCTGTTTGTCACTTCCTTTGTTGTTTTTAAGACGGGACCTTTAATATGACTGATAAGAGGTTGGAATACTCCCAAAGGAAGAGTGTTACGAATGCTTTCGATTTGACTCACTGCTACATTGACTCGCTATCGCCTCCTGAGTGGCATGACAGACAGAATGGGTCAAGTTTAGCTGATTAGCATGCTAACTGTATACCATCAAAACTGTTATTTATCACATTGTTATAGTTTATCATTTTAGTTCATTTATTTTTGTAACTAATTTTGTTTTACATATTTCTCATCTAAGACTGATTTGTAAATAAAGAGTTTTGGTTGTCTGCCTGTATTTTCATGTACTCAAAAAGCTGTCTGGGCTAAAACACTCTACCTCACATAAGTGGGAGGAGCTAAATAGTTGTTTTCAAAGCCACTTCAAAAAGAGCTGATTTGCAGCTACTTTAAATACAGTATATAGTAGACTGGATGATATGTTAATGATATGATGAGTTAATGATATGTTTTGAAACTTTATTTAACTCTGAACACTACATCAGAGTTTTATTCCAAAGTATGGTGCTTTCAATGTTTCTACTGAATTCACTACAAAAGCATTCTACAGTGTTCTACATCCCCAACACAGAATAAGTTATTGTGTTAACAAGAAATGACCAACTCAGCTCCAAAATGCCCATGGATCTTTAAATCTTGAGAGCCGGCCATGCTAAATGCATCTATCGATATCTCCCTCCATCAGGGAGAGGCGGAAGAGGACAAGATTATTGACATTGAGCAACATTGAGCGAGGTCAAGTTCAAGGGGCATCGCGAGCAAATCAATACAGCGGGATGGGTGAAAGAAAATATTGAAAAAAGAAAAAGAATCTCATCTAATTTGTAAATGCATATATTATGGCTAACCGCATTAAAGCAACAGACAGGCCAACTGCTCTGCCCTAGAGCAGAGCCATACAGATAAACAAACATTCCATTACTGAAGCACAGCGCCGGGTGCATCTTCATAAACTCAGGTCTAGCCTATGGGACACAGGCCTACTTAATGAACCTTTAAACCGCAAACCAGATAACACCGGGCTCTAATACTTGTAGGAAGGAGTCAGCGACTGCATTCAGAGGGTCTGACTGTGTCTTTGTGCACTGTAAAAATTAATAATCTAAAAAAGTGCTTAGAAGCTGGCACCTCAATCACTGACAAAGCTACAGATTTCAAAGCCACTACATCTGTAGCCTTTGAGGCTGATAAATTCGATTCGCATCCATGAGTTGAGACAGGTTTGAACTTGAGGGGACATTTCCAATGAAAAGAATGATGGTGAGCGAAGTAGCTGCATTTATACTTTGAGGGAAAACGGCAAAAAGCATAATTACCCGTGAAATTTAAACGCCCCTTAACACATTCCACAGGACTGAGGTGCTTCTGTATGGAGGATCCAAGCTTGCTGTTGGAGACCAATAAATCGCAAAGTACTCGCACAGCTTTCGACTGCTAGGTTTGCTTATACCCTTGAATAATTTACACACATTCACGCAACTGATGAAGACCGAGTGGAAAAATTTCCGTATAGAGACACCCTAACCAAACCGTACACACTGTCACATTGACGCTATGATTACAGCACAGGGTCTCTGAAACATTATGTCTATAGGCTGGAAACAGAAGCTCATACTTTTCCACTCCGGTCTCTGTTTTATCCAATGTTTCTTTTTCTCTTTTTCTGCAGTGAAACAAATAATTCTTAATGTCATGGTTGGAGTGCAAGCCAGCGAGAGGCTAAAGAGCATCAAGGCCAGCCAATGCAGCATGGAGCCTGAACCTTCCACAAGATTCCCTCATTCAGCTCAACAAGCAGAACAACCTGTGTACCACACACGTTTGTTTCTGTGAACTGTGGGGCCATTACAGACTTGCAGTGGTTTTCTGGAGACACTACTAGCCTAACATTAGCACACAACATTAACCTTAACATTACCCTAACCCTTACCCTAACCTTGAAATTGAATGATTTACATGTTGGCCAGCTTGTGGACCCTTTATGGATAAAAGGTCCCCACGCTGTGAATATTGGTTCAGGTTTTGATCATCACAATGTGATACAGACAAAACCTTCCGCACATTAATTCTAACGCATATACATACAACACAAAGGATCTGTACAACATTCACTGTCTCTCACTCACTCTCTCTCTCTCATTCACACACATGCACAACAGCACACACACAAATACAGAAACACACAAACACACACTCTCTGTCCTCTACTCTTGTCCTTGATTCACCACACACTGCACCTGGCAAAATGCCCAATATCAACATACAGTAGAGATTATTGTGTGTGTGTGTGTGTGTGTGTGTGTGTGTGTGTGTGGGCGCGTGTGCAATAGGAGGGAGTGTGCATGAAGAGGCAGGAAGGTGAGATGGTGTGTGAGCAGTATAATGCACAGTGTGTGCACGATAATGGAAGAGACAGAGCTATACTATCAGAAAGAGCAAAGAACACAGAAGCTCTTCTTTGGGGTCCATTTCTGTAGTAGATGAATACAGCTGGATGAGAAGAGTAAAGGAGACTGAAAGTAGCTTTAGTGAAAGGGCTGTGGGAAAGGCTGATGGTATGGAGGGAGAGAGCAGGGAGAGGTGTGTGTATGTACGTGTGTGTGTGGTTTGTGGGGGGGGGGGGTTATGGGGGGCGGTGAATGGTGGGTGGAACATGAGGCACCATGCTCAGACATTGAAAGGCTGATGTTTCAGTCTGCCAAACAACATAATGAGTCGTTGAGGCAGAAAAATATTAGCACCAGGGGAATATTTGGAACGTCTCAGGGAGAGAGTAATTAGGAGCTAACCTATAGTGGCACGCTCCACCACTAAACTGCATAGACAGAGACAGATCTAGCCTGTCGAATCCTAGACTACAGAGATTCACCTACCAAGGGTTAGCCACTTTGACCAGAGTCAGTGTTGTAGAAGGACATGTCTCTTATTAAGAGGAGCTGTAATGGATCAAGGGAAAATGTAACATTGGCTGTAAATGTTAAACGCTAAAAGAAGGGCACTGGAGGGAGAGAGAGAGAGAGAGAGAGAGAGAGAGAGAGAGAGAGAGAGAGAGAGAGAGAGAGAGAGAGAGAGAGGGAGAAAGAGAGAAGAAGAGAGAGAGAGGCTGGCAAAAGACCATGACTTGAATATGAGATGAAACAGGGATAGTGAGCATAAAGAAGATGACTTTGTATGATTGTATGCAAGCTTTAGTTTATCTGCAGGACAAAAAATAGACATTTAGGTTAAAGCTAGGTTTAGGGCTTGGCTTAAAACATTCTATTACATATACCACACCATGTAAAACAACAAGGCTGCAGAATCCAAACCTCAGCATTTCGGAATGTGTTTGGGATTACTTGCATCATAAAAAAAAACTGTAAACAATTCCTCAAACTGAACTTCTGAGGTGTGAAAAACGATTCCTGCTGATTTCTTTGGAAAACTGAAAGCAAGTCTTCCAAAAAGACATTAAAGGTTTGAGGGGGAATGCATTAAATACTGGACATTTTGCTACTATATCTCAATTGCATATTATAATGCTGGCGTTTATGTTACATTACCAAAATAAATCTAAAATATGCAGATACAAGGTTACATATATGGTACACATCATCAGAGTCCAAATAAAACTTGTTTAGAGTTACTCTGAAACAGCAGCTTTACAGGAGAGGGCAAAAAACAGTCAAGCAGAAAGATTTTATTCCAAGCAATTCTGGAGCATTTCTGTAGGTCTAACCATCATGAAAGGTTTGTTGCTGCTTTTCACTCACATTAATGACACAGAATTGGCTGAAAATGCTGGTAAGTAGTACAGATACAGCTGAGAAAGGTTTTAAGAGAGGAGGCAGGAAGGCTGGAACAGCTTAAGCCTTTTGTAGCAGAAGTAGGGGTTTATGGTTGGAATTTAATTCCAGCATATCATGTTGCTGTCATATTAAAACCTTGTATCTCCATTTGGCTTTAGCGTCTTATACGATATGAAAACAACAGCTGCTCTTTACAATATAAACCCATTAAAAGCAGAAAAGACTAATTGAAAGAGGAAAAAGAGGCCCTTTTCCTTCTTTTCCTTTTCCTATTTCAGGGTTTATATGTATTTCATGACTCTTGGACAGGGCTTAACACACACACACACACACACACACACACACACACACACACATATATATATATATATATATATATATAATGTTTGTATATTGTACAATTATGTATAAAATGTTTTTTAGAAATGTATATATTTATTACAGTTACATATATAATGAAGTGTTACTGCAGTGTGTAGTTTAGTTGCACACAGTAGTGACCACTGTAATTCACTGGCACTCCACCAATTAATCACCCTAGTGAAACCAGCACTCCAGTCTTTCCCAGATCTGCGCTCTGTGGTTTGTGTGATAGGGCGTGTGCAGTATCATTCTCAGAGCGAACAAGTGCAGTGTGCGGGTCCAGTATTTGTGCTGGTGTCCAGGTGGAGCTGGAGCAGGCAGGAAGCACCTCTGGGAGAGTACCTGCACAGTAAAAATTAATGAACTCTGAACTGCTCGCTGCACTGCTCCACCAAATTGCATTTTCAGCCTCACAACTCCGGGACATGCTGGGTGGTTTGATGCCTTCCCTGCTATCCATCTTTCTGCTGAGCCAATTTTCATTTAAACCTAATTAAGGGCCTGAAATGAACATTATGCATTAGATAAAATGTCGGAATCCGCTGACTATCCTTAGAACGGTTCTTGGGGTAAAGCAAAAAAAAAAAAAAATGGGAGGAGAGGGAGAGTGGAGGGTGTAAGAATTAATTACAAGCCATTAGGGTACAAGTCATCTCATTGCAAATGTTGAGTTAAACGGAAGAATTAGTTCCTTCGTTTTGTTAAATAGTCACCGCTGATTTAGTAGGGACTCTCCGATGTATTACACAGAGGTCAGTTTAGAGAGTGACAGAGCAGAGGTGGGTGAAAGACGAGGTCTTCCTTTAAACAGAAGTCTAAATGCAGAGTGTTTAGTGGCCATTAATAAATCATGCAAAACCGTAATAAAGCGTTGCACCACAGAGAGAAACACTGAAGTATAGCAGAGATTAGCATAGCAGCAGCAGCAAGCAGTTTCACCATACTGTATCCCATATCAGAGTGATTTAACTAAGATCGTTATCAGAGCTTATTTGTACACTGCATTATCTACAAGCAATATCAACCCCACCAGCTCTATTATCAAACATAATAAACGTGCTTCCGATTACACGTTAGCGACTCCACCTAATTGGGCTCCTTTGAGTAGAGTGGGTTTTTTGTTTCTCATTTTGCTAAAGCCTTAAACGGCGGGCAGATGATGTAGCATTATCAGCGAGCAGCAGCAGACTGCAGGTAAAGCAGCCTGAGCCCTTATCGCTCCAGGCCTCTTATCGCCTCTCTTCTCCAGCGCCTTTTGAAGGTCTCGCCTGTGCCACGGCTTGTAATAGATCTCCTCTGCAGAAGGCGGATGCTAGAGCAGGCCGCGCCCCCTCGCCTCCGCCCTCACCCCATTCACCCCAGCCACACAATTGGGCCAAAGAACAGGTCAATCTCCCATGTTGGGATGCTTCAGGATGGGGAAAAAACAGTGTGTTGTCCTTCTCAGACGACTGATTTGGTGCTCAAATTGCTTTACCCCCTCCCCCATTTAAACTATAACCCCCACCCCCTAAAAAGAATGAAAAACCTGTTTGAAGTATTTTGTCCTGGATTGCATTAGGCAGCCTGAAATTAATCTACCATTACGGAGGAAATTTAAGACTCTAAAGCTTTGAGGGTAGCGGCAATAAAATAGTTTAACTGCTCTACTGAAAACATGATTGGTTGAAGGCAGTCACGGAGCATTTTATCATGTGCTAATAAGAAGACTGGGAGGAGAGAATAGGGAAATGAAGAGGTAGAGAAGAGTGCATAGTCACTCTGAATGTAGCCTGCTAACACTTAAACTACACAAGTACACATGACACTGTGTTGACCGAAAGACAATTACAAAGCGTTGTATTTCAGAAATAGTGTATGTCTGAGAGATGCATGGATGTGCAGGTTATTGTTTAAAACAAGGATGCAATATCTCTCTGATACAAAGCACTAAAAGCTACTTTAAGGCTAACAGTGGCCCCTTGTGGAAAACTGTCCGTCTGCCAAATGTGAGTTGGCGAGAGAGTTACAAGCCAAGTTAATGAGCTGCTTTTCTAAAAACATGGATATATTTATACAATGTTTGGGTGACAGGGAGCAACTTTACTAAAAGTAAAACTCAGTATTTTTTGCAACCATCTGCAAACAAAAACAGCCCGGATGGATTTAGCCTGTATTTTATTACTGTGTATGTACCGGCATCAATAGTGTCGTACATGAATAGTAGTGGATGTCAGCCTCACCCCAGAACTCTGTATTCCTAACCTGAACGCACATGTTTGCAAACTTTATTTACAGTAATTATTCATAGTTATGTTATATATATATATATATATAGTTATATATATATATGTGTGTGTGTATTATATATATATATATATATATATATATATATATATATATATATATATATATATATATATATATATATAATGTCTATAATCAGATATAATAAGCTATAATCACACACTAGAACTGCTTCACAGTAAAATGTATTTCGGGATGTCATGTTTTTCGGGTGTATGTTTGGGAATTCTGATCAGTCTTCTTTGCGCCATTGACTTTGATTAAGGTAATGTACATAAATCCATGTGTTGCAATTCTAAACCAGCTTCATTTAACAACAGCACAGTTTTCCTCTACACTTTGCCAATTTGTAAAATGAGAGACTGCTAAGGATGCACAACATGACAAATCAGTGATGCGTCAAAACAGCAGAGTGTAGTTTTGGGCAGCTAGCAGTGCACTGGTACCACAGGACTTCTGTACTATTCTGAAACATAGTTAACATTTATTAAGATAAAACAACAACACCTTTAACCACCATTCAGTAACTTCATGCAGTTATAGAATCATGAATAGACACAAGCCATATGTTTCTTTCCAGCCATGTTTTTCCCACTGTACTTTGACCCAAAGAGGAACCATCTAAATTCTAAAAAGAGATTCAACACGGGCTGGGCTGATTCAATACAAATAATGTTCAATTTTTGGTTCACAGTTGTATATTAATACAGCACAAGGCTATCACAATCACAATGTGACTGTGTCCATTTCAGACCAATTTGACTGTGACCAAATCAGAATGTTTGCAAACATGATGTTTCTTTTTGTCGTTTTATGTAACACTAAAGCATCTAAATGTTCCATTCAGCTTAACTTATTGGCTGATAGGAAACCTTGTGTCTAGTATCAACCTGCTTTTCAAAGCTAGAAAATTACAGGAGGTTGTAATTGCATGAGATTCACAAAGACTGACATGAGACTTTTTTCTTGCATGCTAGCCTGAAACAGGACTGAGGTATGATGACTTCCGGAAAAACTACACAACTCAGAGAGACAGGACAGACATAGATAAGGGTACAGCTGACATTGGAAGTTTGCATAAGCAACACTGGCAGGGATGTACTCTCTTCTGTTTGATTTCTGTTGTTTTCCTGTTAGCTGTGAGAATATCTCGAATCCTTTTATCTCTCTAAGCTCTCGCCAATAAAAAGCCAGTAAAAGCCAGACTGAGATTTACTGTGGGCTCTTGCTTGGTCACTCTCTCTTTTTTTTTATTCCTGGCTTTATCTTTATCTTCTTATCTGGAAGTCTTCTTCTGTGTCTCTACCATGATGCCCAGTCTAGGAATGCCGAGCTAGCTCCATCCTACAGCTAGCTGAAGACCTATAGTTGGTGGTGTGTGACATGGTATTTTGCAGCTCTTGTCAGAAATCTTGTGCACACTCCTCCAGAGTGGCAACCATCCTCTCTGTAATAAGTCAGTAAAGAATTCAAATGATTTTGAAGTTATTTGTTATTTTCAGGTAAAATAATGTTCATAATGTTGCTTTAATGGTTTAATAATGCAGAAATTCTGTGTGTAGACAAACGTACAAACTGGACAGAGGTAGTCATTCCTGCACCTGCATAGTAATCCTGTATGTAACTGCTTATGACGTACCAGTCTGGCACCAAGGCTAAGGATAAGACACATATTATAAGGCCACCACTCAGCAGAGCAGATTTTTGAAGGCATGGTGCAGTGCCCTGCGGCAGTGTCAGAGGGCTAACAGAGAGAGCTGTACAGAGTGCTGACGGCTGACAAGGCTGATGTGAGCACTCTGCCGTTAGCTCAGGCTGGTGGCGCAGTCTACGGGGCCTTTTGGTTTTGTGAGAAAGAGGGTCAACCCAGGTACACGCACACACACACACACACACTGGCTGGATCCTCGTTAGACCCGATGGGGGAATATGCATGTCAGCAAACAGTGGCTGGGAGCGGGAGAGGAGTGTGAGAGCAGGGCAGCCCGTCACATTTCTCAGCTGACTTTGCAGAGTAATGAGGCGAATACAAACCTGTTTCACAGGCTCAGCCTCTGCCGAAGGTGTTTTCCATGTAATGTCTGGCTAATCGCGGCAGAGAAAACCCCTCCGAAAACCAAACAGCATCTCTGAGGTGCTTTCCGCTACAGAGAGTGAGCGCTTGACTAACTGCAGCACAGTTTCTGATGTATAGGTTTAAGTTGGATATACCCACTATGATGTGAGCTTACATAGAGTTTCACAGCCGACAAACATGGTCTTGCTGTTCTAAAGTGTTTTTCTTTAAAAGACAAAGGCAAGGTTTATAGCGGTGGTTATCAAAATCTGGAAATTACATATCGTCACTGACATAACAAAACCTAGCGTCTCCTAAACTGTAATTTAACAGGTGACACGAAAAACCAACCGTGGTGCCTGGTAGACCAGCAAAACTGTGAACATCAGAAAAAAACAGCACGTAAAGCTTTCCTCTTTGAAAAAGAGAAGGAAATCAAGCTCCACACCTGCTTCAGATCTAAACGCAAATCCATAAATGTTTCTGTTCATCCCTCCACTGTGAGAACCCAACTCTATGGGTGCTATGGGTATGGAAGGTTTGTGCAGCTGTCAAGAAATCCTCAATGAGAAAAGCAAATAGACAAAAAGGAACATCGCAAATGAAAGAAAGAAGCTGCTGGTGTTCTCGGAACAATGGGCCTCAACATCACTGAATGTGTTTGGGATTATCTGAATTGAGAAAAGCTGGAAATGCAACCGGGGGCTAAGACTGAACTTATTTATTAAACTAAATTTAATTATATTACATTTTTAAATTGTGCTTGTGCTTGTTTAATATTTGTTTTCTGCTTTTGTCCTGATATTGAAACATTAGTTTAGACTGAAAGTTTTTGACTTATACACAGTTAAATTTTAAGCACAGTAATTATGGATCACTTCTACTGCCCCACTAAATGTGTGATAAAACGCTCACCCAATGTAAAGATCAGCTGTCATTCTTAAAAAGACTTAAACCATCTAAAAAAATGCATCTATATATTGAAATTGTATAAGAACAAGTGTGTGTGCATGGGCTTGTGTGCATGTGCGTGGCTATGTTTGTGCATGTCAGTGATGTGAGTAAACAGGAAACGGCCTGCCTGTTTAAGATGCACCCTCCTTGTCATTTATTGATTAAAGAGATCACATAAATGCAGGCGACACCAGCTTCCTGTCCCCTAATTAAAGGACTTAAATATTCATTCGGCATTATAGAATCTCTAAGGCTCTTCCCGGAACTACATATGGGCAAGGGCAGACGGCTCTACCCATGGAAAGCAAACTAATGTCACTCCTCAAACTTCCACTGAGCGCGGTGTTTAGATCAGCCCCATTGTTACCGAAACACTAAGCAGTTTGCAACAAAGAGGAGAACGAAAAAGGAGTTTGGACATAAGACGTATTTGAAACGCGCCTTAGATGATTTCAAAAGAGCTGGCTTTTAAAAGCAGCGTTCAGCTGTCTGCAGTGAAACGGCAGTACGGCCGCAGACAGCAGTCTGGGCTGATCCCACCGTTAGAAGTGACAGACCCCCATAAAGTGGCTTGTAATTGTGGTGATTCTGGAAGCAGATGAAAAGTGTCCCTGTTTTTGAGCAGCTTGACTTAATGGAAAGGCAGGGGTGCTGCTGGATACAGACCTAAATTGAGGCAATTATTTGATGGTGAGAACGAAAACCTCTGATTCACTATCTGAGTCACATCAAGAACACACCGAAATGTGTTGAAAATTGATTCCAAAGAGCAGTGATAGCGGCTAAACAACTAAGCATTCTTTTTGTTTCATCACTTTCAGAGGCTTGCTTGGCTCCAGTTGGAGTTAGCTCCGTGCTCTTTGATAGCGCAGATGGGCTTTACGTAGGAGCTTTCAGAGACTGGAGGCAAGTTCCAACCTATGTTAACCCTTTTGAAGATGCGTGTGTTGTTGCACAATGCTACGAGCTACTAAAGCTAGTGCTTTTTGAAGTGTATTTTCACCAGTGTAACAGTTGGGGGAAGACAAACTGCAGTGTTTACCGGGCTCCGGCGCTCACTGAAGCAGTCGGGCGTTTGCCTTTTGAAGTAAATAAATTCTGCTTATTTCTTCGTTCGCAGACACCCTCCTGCCTTGTTTGTTGCGAGGACCAACAAGTGCAGTTTACAGCGGATTTACATTTAAAAGGAGCCCCCGCATGCAGTGGAAAATAAGTGTTGATTCGGAGGAATATCAGCTGTGAAATCGATTGAGGTTGCGCCGCGCTCTGGAGCAGGCGGGCTGCGGCCAGCCCGGGCCCTTCTAGCCACAGCTACGGGCTACTTCAAAAGGCAATTAGTCCGATTTCACATTCCCCGGCAGCTGAATAATTTCGTGTAATTTTCAGCAGTGCTGGATGGAGGCCAAGTTTGCTGGAAAGCGCCTAGCCCCCCTCTCCCTTCTTTTTCCCCTCTCTCCTCCCGTCTCCATTCCCCCCTGTTCCCTCCTAGCCCCCCTGTCTTTCCCCCCAGTGCCTCCCCTCTCTCGCACTGGTGATAATTTGGAAATCCTGTTGAAACACGGCTGTCCTAATTACACGCGGAGCAGCACGCGCCGTCGCCTTTACCCAGCCTCAGTCCCACTGGGCCTAAGTCACCTGTGGCCCCTACACACATACACATACACACACACAGCACACACACAGCACACACCCCTCCTAGTGCCTCTTACTAATTTCATCTTAGTACAGTGCTGTCAGACATCTCCCCCATCTGGGCGCTTTTAATCGATTAGCTGAATGTCTCTATAATACATCATCAGCTGCCAGGCAGAGGGGATTCAGTACCAAGACAGTTTAATTACTGTACCTGTGTACCAGCATAAAAAAGCCAGCCGCTGCATCCTCACTGCCCAGAGTCAGGCTACTGTTCTCTTCTCTTTGACCCACACTGGACCCTGCTGGACATCACCCCACAGAGCAAAGGCAGAAAAGGTGAATACGAGCAGCCAGAAGCATACAAATGATGTACATTCATAAAGTGCTTGTTTTGCAGGGGGCTGTGAGATATATACTAAATCACAGTAATGAAATCATCTTTCTCAATTACATTTTTAACATGCTGGTCAAATTACTGCTATTAAGTCACACTGCTGATCCAGAGTAATATGCAAATATCATGCAGGACAATTTGGCGCCAAATATGAAAAAGCCCTCATTTCCACTCATGATGCTGTTTGAGTGGGCTAAACAGGCAATCATTGCCGACCCCCAACAAAAAGAGTCTGGGGCAGTAAAATACTAAAATCTATAGTAACCTAGTCTAAACTCGATTGCATCTGACCAGCTCTCACACTTAACACAGCTTGTGTGTGTACGGCCGAGTGTTCCACCGGCTATAAATATGCTCCCGTGTCAGATATTTCTCTGTGGCTGTGTCTGCCTAGCATAAATAATTACAAACTAAAAGGCTTGAATCATTACGGGGCGGCTGCCAGTGATTGATACGTGTACAGGCTATGAGAGGGCTGGAGGAGAAAGAGAACAGACAGTCCACTTTAGAAAGTGTCTACCGAATTGATTTAACAAGTTTAATGTGTGCATCAATGTGGGACTATTACTGGTCGTAAGCCTCAGTGATGCTATTTGTTCGACTGGCAAAATACTGCTCTTTAGAATGAGTGCATTAAGTCTAAAATTGCAGAGAAAACCCTATTACAACTTTATTGCTGGTAAATTGGAACCAAACGTTGTCTGTATTTCAATTATTCTGAGTTACCCAAGAAATAAATCGATTTTGTATAGGCTCAATCACAGAGACAGTGATGAGAAACGGCTTATTACACCCTGGCAAACCAAGGCTGGTCTTTTGTTTTTCCCCTCAGCAATTTTCAAGAAATTGTCAATTAAGGACTTTCTTTCTCCTCCCGTATTGGGCTCCAGGAGCACATCGGCCTGTGCTAGTGCAATCGCCATGCATCTTGTATGGATGGGCACCATTCTCAATGCTTGTTTGGGTTTTAAATTTTAATCTAGCACTCCTACGCCCTGCGTGTCAACAAAAACTCACCCAGTGTGACATGGAGAATAATCATTACGTAGCTCATCTCCCGTCTGCGCCACAAGCTCCCCTAGAAAGCCTGCTTGCCGCGCACCGACAGAGCACCGCTGAGGTCATGCAGCCTGCTACTCAATGTCACTGTATTAAGACAAGCATTTTCCCTATTCCTGCACACCTGCACCCCGAATTGCAATGTGCAGGAGGCAGGACGCTTTTAGAATGGAAAGAATTCTTTTTTGAATTACGTCAGATGGTCAAGGTGTCAGGAAGATCTTGAGAAATGTGAAACCAACCTATGAAACATTTATGAGCTGAGAGAACAGAAGTTTATAGAACTGTAATTGAAAGCATAAAACTTATGCCTCCAATTTAACTTAGCACCATTAAAATATGTATCAATACTGATTTAGAAGTTGGCCAAACATGTTGGCCGATATTGGCCCGTAAGGTTATCAGTATCTACAACAAAGGCTTCATAGGTGAAACCTTTGGAAGTTGTGCCACTAAAGAAGGAGTGGCTAGCTATATGCAGGCAAGACAGTAAATCTAAATCTGATCAATCTGAATGCAAACCATCATCAACGTTTGAACAAAAAGTGTAAAAAATGTGGTACTGGTTAAGAATTCCTATAGCCAGAGCTACAGTAGCCAATTCAGTCAGTTCTGAAACATAATAATAATAACAAAATGTCCAGAGACACCAATTACACATCTGTGATTTTTATTCTAAATATGCAGGCCTTAATATCAATTTCAAATAAAGTGATGTTTCAATTTCAGGCGTTTTAAGGAACACACAGACACGCAGAGAATGTTGCACAGGCCTTGTGGGACTGCGAAAGAAGCAGTCACATGAAGCAAATGGAATAAGAGAAGCCACATTACACAGAGCCCGGAGATACAGCTGCCTAACATCCAAGCAATGCAAATTCAAACCGACCAGTACAGACAAAAAACCAACAAACCCACGGCGGAGTTTAATTAAAGGATCTGCATAATTTGAATGTTGTAAAAAAAAAAAAAAGAAGAAGAAGAAAAAAAGAGAAAAAGTTCAAAATCAAAATGATGCCTTGAAGTTGATATCATTTAATGGCATCAGCTCTTTTTATAGCTCTGTCTCCGGCAGAGAGCTGCCACGACACGCAGACGACGCAGGAAACACTGATCTCCTCTACGTTAACACAAACGACACTCTCAGCCCCCTCAACTCCCCCATCCCCACCCCCCACCCCTCCTTAAAATTAAAACTCTCCCTGCTAAGATGCATCTCCTTCATACGACGACGAGGCGACACCCAAACAAATCAGAGAGGAAGAAAAGAGAGGCGTTATTAATCAGGGGAACATGCTCTCCCTGACCCGCTCAAAACAATGGCAATGTATGCCAGAGGATTTACCCAGCCTCTTCTTGGCACACAAAGCTTCCTTTAGCTGTAATTGGCTTGGCAGCTTAGGAACTGATAGTAAAAGGCAGGATGTGTAATACCGCTGACATTATTAACACCGTGCACTTCTGTCCTCTGAGTCAAGGAGCTGCACATTAGGTACAGCGAACATGCTACAGCTGTATGCACATCATTTATATAAAAATAAAATAAATTAAAATGTTTTGTAACAAAATCCTAAAGATGATAACTTGTTGATGAAAAATACTGTATGTTCTTAACTTTAATATATCCAATGAAATGTTCCGTAAGGTAAAGATGTTCATTGCATTGTTCATTCATGCAGTATTACTGGACTATTGCTGTATGTCACGTTTACACAATTAATATTTCTCTTTTCTTGTTTATAATTAAATGTATACATGTATATTTAGGCTTTTTTGTAATATACAGAATAAACAACTAGCAGTTCAGCACTTTGTCTGAAGGTATCCAACTGTGGTGAAATCAGTGTCACTGATGCAAAGCCCCACTTTCATTAATCACCAAAAACTGTAGCGCTGATAGTATTCCATTAAGTAGTTTCTTCAGCCTGCTAAATGTGAGTGAGTGAGTTATAGTTTTCTATATATAGTATATACAAGTTATATGCCTAGTTCTACTACATACATGTCTAATTAGCTAAATCAGCAATGCCTAATTTATTAATCTAAAATTGAAAATGTATGGTTTGGTCTTCAATTTGGCTAACATACTAGTCTTATCTTTGTCAAGGAAATCGCCCCACAATAACAGTGTAATTCCATTGTGCTTTGGCGGCTAGAGCCTCTTCCAGCATTCTCTAGCCTGTTTCAACAAGAAAGCATTCATACAGTATGTTATTGTAATATTGAACCAAGAAGAGGAACGGCTTATTCAATAGTCTATTTTCAAAGACGAAAGAGGGCCCTCTGAGTCTCTTAAACTAAAGTATCTCGCATCCAGCTGTGGCCAAGTCTCTCGTCAAATCTATATTTCATTAACAGTTTAGAGAGGACTCTGGAATTCCAGTTAATTGTGTCGATTTTCACTGGCTCCTGTCTTATTATCTCCAATAGAAAATGTGAAAAATTCTACAATAAGATTGGACTGGAAACTATAAATGAATCTTGGGTCATAGGGGATTGATAAAGCGTAAATGAAGTAATTTTCTCGGAGGTGCTGTCCAACTGAGATTTTCAGGGCGAGGACAGCGCGACAAGGAGAAGTCCGTGTTATTTCTAATTACTTAAAACAAGCAACAAATTCCATCAAATGCTGCTTGCAATTCAGCCGGGGACTTCAAACACAGACTCCTATCAAGAAGCTACTTGTGGCAAGAGCTTCGGCAACCAAAAACAATGAATTTCATGTATTATTCATGCTTACATATACATTCTCATTAGCGGCGGCCACCATGTGAAGGCAGATAGCGTGATTGAGTGGGGGTTGGGGGAGAGGCTGAGGCGCTGTCTGAGGCCTTGGGCTATCTGCTGATTGACTGGGCTTTGGTCCCAGCATTGCTGACCGCCAGTCTCAGATATGGACACACAGCAGAGAACAGTGACATGGAGCAAGCTTGGAGTAGCCTGAACTTAGGATCATGTGAGTGTATACTGTAGGGATGCTAGTATGCTATGCTGTGTTAGACCGCAACAAGATCTGTTATATATGACTCAAGAGGGTCAAGTGACAACACTTCACCTTTCTCATGTGTCCTGCATACGGCCTGCCCCACTGTCAAAACAATCAACACCTCAACCGACGGATAATGCAGGGGGTGGAGGGGAGAGTAAAATCCGCTGTGCTAGCCGGCGTTATCAAACTAGCTTATTATAGATATTAATGAATAAAACGGGTGACCGAAAACTGTTAGTCATGCGTTGAGATAGCAATAGCTAAATGCTTCACGCATGAATTGCTCGCTTTTTGAGCGGGTGCTGGCGCCTCTCGACCCTGCCGCTCTTGCCCTGCACCCGGCCTGCCACTAAATGCTAAAAATCCATTGGTTTCGATATGAAGCCCTTTTGTGACAGCAAGCAAACGGGCTGATTAAGCCGAGCGGGGGCTACTGAGGGGCAGAAAATGGTGTGATTAAATTGGATGATTAGGGGAGTCATTTGTGTCCTGCAAGGGGGAGGAACAGTGGCAAACACGGATGAGGGCAGCTGCCTCTGTGACCTTCCTCTCAAATCTTAACAGCTCACGCACTTCACCGAGCCCTCGCGCTGCCCGCTACAGAGGGTTAGCGTTAACGTTTCAGCGGCATAAATCAGGGTTCAGTTCACAGACGCTAAAGCGCGGAGCTTTAAAGGACATACGACTTAGAGAAGATGGAGAGACTCCTCTCATGTCGCATTAGCCAGTAAACACATGAAAAAAAACAGGCCTTGTGACATTTTAAAAGCAGGATATCAAAGAAATATTTCTGACGTTTTGATTCATGCAATGTTATAAAGCTTCGAGACAACTTGGTTTAATTATAAAACATATTACTGCTGCTTAAGTCAAGCCAATTAAATTTGATTGGATACTTTCTTTATTCAACAAGCTCTTTTCATGTCATTCTAATTTACTGTCAAAGCGGCCTGAATATTGGAAACTAAATTATTTACTGCAGCCCATAAGCCAATAATGCTCCATTTGTCTCATACTGAGAGGGACTGGACTAACAAGATTATTAAGGACATTACTTGTAATAGTGGATGCCCTTCACTTTATTTGAGGCTCATGCTGTGCTTTCAGACGCTGCACTTCAAAAGAGCGCCACTCTATCCTGAGAGCGAGTCTGTCAGCCGGCCAAGTCCGCCAGGCTAAGATGTGCATACAGGTACAACGCACACTCACCAAAGGGTAAAACCACATGGTCTAAAGTACATAAAAATGTCTGCAATCTGCAGCAATACAACTATGATCAGATAATGACTATTTTCCCCTGTTTTCATGAGCAAAGTGAGGCATTTGTAACTCAACTGCTCTGCAATTTTGCTTGTTGGCACTCTTCCTGCAGGCTTCTCTTTAGTACAGTGTGAAGTCAAGGCATGGTGATTTGTTATACTTTGTGAAGATATTAGCCACAGCTGACTACAGGTTCAGTCACAGAGCTGGAAACACTTCCATATTCATTTCAACTGTCTCCCTGATTTATTTCTCCATTATTGGACCATTTGCAAACGGACTAATTACCCCCAGCCAGGCTGCAGGAGGCATGGAGCTGACATCCATATAGCATGAGTCTAACAGGCCAATGAGAATAAAAGCATTCAGCCATATATCATCATAGAGCCCTTCGATTTGGTGAGGAACAATGATCATTTTCTTCCGCTGGCAGAACTTTCTGCACTGCTTCTGCTGAGAAAACGCAGGCCTTGCTGGAGATAAACACACACAAAGACTCGGGCGCAAACACACAGCGGTGCACACAACACACACCCCAGGACCCACAAACGCACTCGCAAACAAGGCTATTGGGAAACTGAAGGCACCCTGGAGGGCTGTCTCACACAGCCACTGCCAACCCTGGCTTTGTTGTCTCCATTCGGAAGAGAAATAGGCCATTAAAAGCGTAGTCGCACACAAGTGCTCTATGCAGTCGCCTCGCGATTAAGACCCAACCAGTTAGCTGAGTTTGTGCGTCCCAAAGAAAATCTGGCACAATGAAAAGCTCTAATTTAATAAGAAAATTACAGGCTTTTTTTCCCTGCATACCACAGCGGTACATCCCTGTTTTCCTGTTTAATGGCAACCTATTCATGAGCAAAGTATGTACACTGTTCACTGTTATTAAAACACATTGTTCGACAACAATGCTTCCTCAAGCCGTTTCTGCCAGCTGAAAAAAAAACAACACAGGGAAAGAAGGTGTACAAGTAATTGTTTCCATGGCAATTACTATTTTCTTTTGGTGTGCACTGGAAAATAAAGAAAATAACACAAACATGCCCACAGCCTCCTCACAGCCAAAAGCAATTTCCTCTTCTAAATTTAGTTATGCAAAGCCTATGGGCATCATCAGCATTTAGTAATTAGTTTTATAATTACTGCTGTTTTGCTCACTGTCATTCAATTTTTCTTACACCACGACTGGGGACTGGAACATCTCACACTCACAGCTGGGCAAATTACAATCCATTTATACAGTGAGAAATATCGGGGAGGCTGTTTATTTATTTATTTATTTATTTATTTTACCCAAGATGCTCTGCTTTGCACAGTGCAGCACCTTTGAGCTTGCCATTTTCCAGGTTCAGGATGCAGGAATTAAAAAAAAAAGCTCTTTCAGTGTTGTGAGAGCCCATTGTGATGTAAAACGCCATTAATTCCCTCATTACCATTAACAATGAGTGTAGCACAGTGGGCACCCGGAGAGAGCACTTTAATCAATGCCCTACTCACTGCCAACCTGCTCCACCAAAGCAGTGCATCCAGGACTAAAGAGTGACTGGTCCATCACTTTGTCCACTGGTTAAAAGCTTTAATGAGCTCACCCTGTTGACTGCATTTGATATGTTGATATGTTGTTAAATCAGAGCGGCCGATGGCTGTGCTCAGGTGGGAACCGGTCCCGCTCACTGTAAACATGTACGCAGTGGTGCGGGCACGCATGCGTGGAGCTAAATGCCGAGCGGGAGATCCAGGGGACATTAGAAGACTTAATGAGTGGAAGAGGGGGAACGGGGGAGGGGAGTAAAAGAAGGTCTGATGTTGCTTCAAGGTCCCTTTGGAGTTTATTGATGAAATTATGCTAATTGGGACAAGTACATGAACGTCTGGCACCAGTTCCATTCCTTCAGCCCTGGTAATGTGGTGGGGAGGTAAAAAAAAAAAAAGGCTAACATTTTTATGAGTGACAAAACTGTAAAGAGAATTCATTGCTTTGGATACTGTATAAAACTTGCAGGCCCACTTAATGACATTGTCTGAAAGATGAAAACAGGAGGCACAAAGAAAAGAGCAAACTGTGAAATGTTCAGCAGGGTTTTCTTTTTATAATAAACAAAGCAGCTGTAAAACAGGAGGTTCTGGATCTCCAACAGGATGACATATCTACGCAGCGTTGCAGTCACTAGAGATCAAACACTGACAACCAGCGAGCATACAAAGACCTCCAGTGCTCTAATAAAGACAGTGCCGTTGAATCTCAGGCATTAATCCCAGGCAGGTGACTCTTTCCATCAATCAGGTCCTATGACACCACTGTGCTGCTGAACAGATCAGAAACAGCCTTGATGAGCAAACTTCCAGCACATTTGCAATAGAATAAAGCTAAGCTTGGTCGGAATATCTAAATGATCATCATTCATTTCAGATAAGATTTCTTTTGCATGGTCACACTGCTAGGATCGATCAAATGTACTGTACTATGCTGTATAGTCAAGCTAATGTTGGCATGATGAGAAATTAATTTAGTATTTTAGAAAGTATTTTAAAGGTAATGCAAGTGCCAGTATTTCCCCACTTGTGTCTCGTACAGTTCGGATGAGATACAGATATTAGGACGTAACTGGTTATGTTTGGTTTTTCCAACTGAAGTCCCTGACCTGTCCTGTCCCACAATACCACCTGAAAAGCAATACTGAATAACTATAGCATCAAGTCTGCCCTCAGTTCACATTTAAGTGGAAGAAGCAGCTCGCCTTGCTGTCTACAAGAAAGCTGTGACATAAATAGCAAAAAAACATGAGTTAAAATAGGAATTACTTTCCAACTCTGGCAAAAGCTCATGGTATGAAAAAAAAAAACACCTTCCGCATATAGTCAGAAATAAGAAACCACAAGGTCCCCCCTACACAGACTATATTCTGGCTCCAGCCCAACTTATAACACATGGGATAAAGAAAAGCAAACAGGACCTAGATCTATTCGAGCTTTCTTAAAGACCTCGCAGCCTTACAATCCAAACAGTTATTCATGTTTGTTTAAGCTACTTTTAGTACAATTCTGCAGAAATATATGCAAATTATTCTTTGGCCCAGCATGAAATGTAATGCATGCCGTCGCACATGAATTCTTCTGATAGAAATGTATAGACTACAAATTAACCCCTGGTCAATCACAACCAATCAGACACCATGTTTGGGGGTGTTGGAGTGTACAGAGGTGCTCTAAACATCACACTCTAGTTTCTAGAGGCTGGATATGATTTTTGCCAGTTTTCAACTCTTGTCCAACTGAAACTGCAAAAGACTGCAACTGTGGGCAGAACATTGATGAATCAATTACAGTGCAGAAGATTGGCCATGAGTCCATTTACTTGACTACTGAACATTCCTCCAAGCTGAACAAAGAGATTTAATACAATCATCTTTTTCTGTCCCTTTC
The DNA here is from genome assembly GCA_024036415.1 of Prochilodus magdalenae. Classification (NCBI taxonomy): domain Eukaryota; kingdom Metazoa; phylum Chordata; class Actinopteri; order Characiformes; family Prochilodontidae; genus Prochilodus; species Prochilodus magdalenae. The sequence continues at coordinate 108,512 of JAMWET010003853.1, forward strand.
CTATTTTTAAATATGACAAAATTTCTCCTCCAAGTCCACACATCATGCCCTTCTCTACTGTAATGGAAAAGGACAGAAGCCTGCACGTCCTCTGCTCCCTGGCTGCCTATAGGCTTGAGACACGTGAATGGCAGAGCCAGCAGCGTATAGTTTTGAGAGTGTGTGTGTGTGAGTGTATGTGCCTGGTGAAGTGTGGCATTTTGGTGACTGCTCTCTGCTCTGCATGCATGAATAATGAATGCACAGGTGGTGGAGGGGGTCAGGAGGCCCGCGCCAGCCTCCAAACAACAGAAAGGTCATGCTTGTTTGTGCAGTGTCCTTCAACAGATGTGAAACGCCTCTGACAGAGACTAGCAAATTTCGGTTAAAATGCTCCGGAAAAAAAAAATAAAAAAATTAGTTGATGGGTCAATTACGGTAAAGGTCAACAGGCGCGAAGTGGAGAGGCAGCTCACTCGTAGGAGTTATGATAATAAATCAACTCTTGAGAGGTGGAGGTCAAATTCTTTTAGTTCAGATGCCAGTAATATCAGGAGCTTTTATTACCGATAAGGGCCCACAATCTGTGCTTTGTCACCCTTGTTTTGTATTCAAGGGAAGAGGGCTTTCATTCCAATGATGTTTGGCGACTCTGGAAACCATCACCACAGTACAAATGCCAGCTCCTACCTGTGCTTTATTCGTATAGAAATGCGAATAAAAAAAAAAGAATGTTGATTTTTCTTTAAGCAAAGAGCCGTTCCTGGAGAGCAGGGAAATCTGCCAAACGCAGCTGCGCTGAGATTTCCCTAAAGGTTACAATCATCAGTTATTAGGTAGAAATGCCTTACAAGAAGTCAGCGCGGGTTTTTTCCTCAGCGAATCTGGTGTAATAACAGTCGCAGGGCCCGCCGCCACAGCTCCGCATGTAAAGTCACAGGCAAATTGATTGAAGGACTGGACTGCCAAATGAACTGGGGACTTCCATGCATCAGAAACAATATTATTTTCCACCGGCTCACCTTGACTCATGTGCGCCAACAATCCAGAGGAGAAATGGGCCTTGCCCTCTAAGCCGCTCCACCTGATGCAATAATGCACCATATGCTTGTATTAGCATGCTCCACGTTCCCGCCTCTCTGACAGCTGCACGCCGATCAAAATGTGCCGAGCTCTTTTATCCTAAAACAATCCAGCGGGAGCTGGAGAGGGAAAGCTCCGTGCCGCTTTGGGTCAAGGCCATCGAGCAGCTCCGATTGGAGAATAAACACAGATTCATGGGCTTGGAGGGACCGTTGGTGGGCCGAGTATCCATTAACTCCAGTGACGCAGGGCAACACAACGGGAATCGATAGCAGGCTCTGTTCGAAATGTAGTGCAAATAAAATGGGCCCAGCTCCTGATTCAATTTAAAGTGCTGCTGTCAATGAGACGGAAGGACACAGAGCTGGTCTCATTGTCCCACTGTTTTAAAACTAACCTTGCTGAGGATTCATTAAATTATATGCAGTCAATGTAATTAATACATTCCTCCACCTCATAGCATTCTCTCCTGCTCAAGGTTTCCCCGTCATGAATCCACTAGTGCACTCTACAACAGATTATTCTGTATATACATTTACTCATTAAAATGCATGCAGCTCTTCAAAGCGAGACGACAATGATGCCATCTGTTGTGTGCTGGCCAGAATACACAGAACGCGGTCCCCTAAAACGCCTGCAATTTCTCCAGTCCCCATGGCCATTGACAGCACTGCAGCCATTCCAAATCTACAGCAAGCGACTGATTCTCATTTGCGCAGTATGCCAGAAGCAAATTGTACACAAAAAATATATGAAACTTAGTCAAACACTTTGAGAAATTATGCATGACTAGCTTCAGCTGTTCTTGCTTTCCAAAACCACTCCATAGACAAGCTCCTGAAAAACATGAAAATGTAGAGAACTCCTGTCTGCTAGCACCACATATAAGCATGTTTCTGCACATTTTCCTTGAAACCTCCCCAAATCCTATATCACCTATCAATTAGCATTAGTTGATTAACCAGACCCATTACACACACAGTCGTTACTGCCCAACAAAGAATCCATAGTTACTGTTAAATCTATAGACTGTTTTAGTGTAGTACCATTCTCAACTAATTAGCTTTCTACGGGGCATGACAAACGGTCGTTTCTACTTCCACACTACTGCAGCCTGTTAGTCATCTATAACCAAACAGCAAATTATGACCTGAGACTAGAACTCTACGGCCAACTAAGGGTCATTTTTAATATTCTGCTCGGCTCTGCAATTATATTAATTGAATAGAATACAATAAAATAGAATAGAATAGAAATAAATCTAGGGCTGCAGACAGTCTCTTACCTTTCACTGAGGTGTTGGGCGGTGGTCCTTCAATGCGCAGGTTCCATGGTGGATCCCCCTGGTTGGCGAAGTCCCTCATCTTCAGGTAGCTGATGGTGAGGCGGATGATGGAGGCTTTGTCCAGCTGGCTGGTGATGGCGCCTGGGAGCGGCAGCATCTTGGCCAGCTCATAGAACTCAAAATTCTCTTTCCCCCGCCGCGAGCGCGCTGCATCACGAGACTTCTCCTTTCTCAGAGCCTGCAACCTGCACAAAAGAGGAGCAGAGTTTAAGCAGACTTACAGAATAAAGGCAAGAAGGATTGCTACTGTAGAGGCTGGACAAAAAAACGAATGCGCCTAAACAGATGATGTGGGTAACAAATCAAGTAGGTAACGGTGCAAATCTCTGCGATTCTAACAGGACGGTTTAGGAAATTATTCTGTGCCTTATAAAACATCACATTTTACTTTTTGTAATCATAATTTTGATAAAAAAAGATTTTTTTGATCATGTATTAATTTGTTTTTTATTCCCATTGTTGTTCATTTTGTAAAACTAATCTGAATGAACACACACTGAGGAGCATTTCAGCCTAATCTGCTTTCACTTTCAGACAGAAATGACATGCTTTAAAGACACAAACAAGAACCAGCCTTTCATTCCAAAGCATAAAGAGAGTTTGTAAAATGGCCATGTAGGTTCCGCTTCCTGTCTGCTTCTCTGACTCTTTTGGATCAACTTCTATGTATCATTTTGAACACATTAAGAGTCCTGTACTCGAGTGCATTTGTGGCAAGCCAACGGCAAGACCTGTCTGTTGAGGACTGTATATAAGAGGACTGAATATCTGCGCTGGGCCCTTTCTCATCGACTGTTTATAGTATCAAGCACACCTCTCTATGTCCATCACCCTCAGTATAAGCGGCAGAGGTGTCATGGTGCAGGGCTACAGAGCTCTAAAGTTGCGCTCACACTGACTTTGTTCTGGTCCAGGGGGAGGCCTCAGCTCAATTGTTTCAGTCATTGGAATCCAGAAGTGGGTCGAACTTGTGATTAGCTCAGGCCTCAGGTCCCTCGAGACGGCTGAGTGAATGACTTTCAGATTGCTGCTTTTTACCAGAGACCAGAGCGGCAGGCCAGGGATCTTCTTCCCCAGTAGAAGAGTTTAGCAGAGAAAGAGACCGGCACAGAACATTCTACTGACCTGACCGAGTTCGCTCCCAGGTTTAGCCTGGATATCAGACTCCAAACATGCAGCATTCTAATAAGAACATGAAACAAGTGCTTTGTAGTGCTATCGCTACTGCCACAACACGCGCCTCAAGGTTTATTTAAAGATCTCGGACGAGGAATGTAATCTCCCACAATTCAGCGAGCTTTCCTGTAAGTTCATTGAACTGTTCCTTCCTAAAATAACCCCCCATTTATTAAAACACTACACTTCAAGTTGTTTTCATAGTGTGTTGTCACTTTGTCTGAAAAACTAGCTGAACCGTGCTTTCATGAGGCACTAGCTCAGATGTCCGGGAAAAAAGACCTGTGGAAAAATATCTCTCTCTTATCTGAGCTCTCAGCCAAGAGCTATTTTATTGAAAGGCAAATAAATCCTGGGCATTTAAAGAGACGCTGCGCTAATAATGTAATGTACAGGCTGCAGATTTTTGTTTAGAGATTTGTAAGACTCTGCTCCAGGCAGAGAGTTTCCTGATTTATGTGATTTTCAATCAAACAACTCGGAACAGCCGTTTTCACACGTTCAAAACGCAACTGCCCACTTTCGGTGGCGTTCATCATCTCCAGCCATTCTGAATTAAGTCTGCAATAAATCAGCCTGGATCCCCAGCATTCCCCACCGGTCGACACTTAGATTAATTTTTTACCACCAGAAATGCAAAATTGGGTAGAGCAATTGAGGGTGGGGGGTGGGAGAATGTCTACCAAGATGAAGAACGACTGTTAGTGGTGAAAAATCATCTGATATTGTTTGTATTCATATCAGTGATCTCAGTAACTAACAAAAGGCAACAGAAAATGGAGCTGAAATGGACCCACTAAATATAAACACACACAGGCAGGGAGCACTGTCGAAGGCTGGACTCTATATTGAGTATGCAAATAAAGTCCTCAGAAGCAGCCTTGAATTCTCCGGCTCCTCTCTGCCCTTTGGCCATTCATTCACAATGTATGCAATTTCCAGTGAAACCCGGGCGAACGGCAACGCCTGCACCTTCACAAGGCGCTGGCGATTCCCTTACGCCTCCTTAATGTTATACACACAGTCGTCAAGACCAATTTCTGTTAGTTTTCATAAGCATCTAAAAAGTATAATAGGACCATTTTGCCAGCAAATATAGACACACACCCTGCCCTTACATCCTATTGGCAGATTGTTATTCTCCATCTTCCGGACTGCTCTGGCACAAGAAGAAAAACACCATTTGATGGTCTGCTGCTCAGACAATATATAAAGCTAGTTGTAATGGTTGTTTGGAGGCAAAGTGCAACAGAGCAGCAGAATTTCATTTGTTCCGCAAACTTGGAAAGCATTATGTTGGCCTGCCAAATATTTCTTGAAGCGTCGAGGTTATGTGACCTTCACCCTAGCGACATATTTGTCACATTCTACAAGAGTAAATGCAACCAACATGAAACGAAATCCTGGCAATATTCACACGCTGCTTGACGATGACTTTTTAAGTACCTTTCAGAGGAAAAGGATGAGGCGCCGTTGAACTGTGGGCGTGTTGCTGGTCTGGGGTTAAGACACGACACTGCCATAGCCAGCTTTATGCTAGCTCACATTCAACTTGTGTCAGACTTCTATATGAAAGTGTGCAATAAATTTGGGAAACACTAGAACAGCACTTCCTGGCGATGTGAAGATGTTCACTGGACAAGCAATCTGTTTTGCTCCAGGTGAGTGCTAAGTGGAACTGCTTAAAATCTGTACTATGAGGTTATAAGAAAAGATTTACCTTCTGAAAGCAAGTCTCCTGAAAGAATGGAAGTTGTGATAAAGGTTACAGGTGGACACACTAAATGCTGTACATATTATATTACATTTAATAACTGAGGTTTATACGTTACTTGCTATTTAAATCTTTAGTTTATCAGTTTATCTTCTCTGATTTTATTGCTGATACAGAGAAAAAACAAATAGCTTGTGCTTGATAGCTGTTTGTTGATTGGAAAAGAAACAAATCAAGGATGGTCTCTGAGTTGTGTGCAGTGCTGGATATTACAGCTCAATGATTAGTATTTATATAAAGTCAACTTTCAAATGAACAAGGAAGACGTGTTTATAATGTAGCGTCATCCTTCTTTATAAACAGAGAGGAGGATGTTTGGTGTCAGATGGATGTCTGGATCCACGGCATTTAAACAGAAAAATTCCTGAAGGGAGGAAATTAAGAATGGTCAGATCTTCCAGATGGCTTTTATTAAGAGAAAAAAACGACATGCTATTTCCTTTTCCTCCACGCAGAAAGATTTGGTCAATCAAATAAGATCCAGTTCAGTATCTCACAAAACATCATTTGATTAAATATCAAAGAACACCGAACACTGTGCCAGCAGGATATCTCCGCATGCGTTACGTAAACAGCTAATATTTGAGAGCTTCACCTTGCACACAAGCATATTGCCCTATTTACCAAATTAGCTAATCACCCCCGCGCATTCCAACTCTGAGCACATAAAAGGGGGGGGGGGAATCAAGCGGCTGAAAGTTGTGCAAATGATCATTTAAGATTGCTGTAATTGCCTTCATCAGTGTCGAAAAAGCAGCCAGACAAGAAATGTCACTTTAGATTATCTTCCTGCCTCCTGAAGCAATAGATGACACCAATGATCAGAGACTAAATGCCAAAACCAATCAATTCCTTTTGTGCCTCCTCTCCTTGCTGAAGTAAAAAAGGCCATAGTCTAGGTTCTTCTCCTAATTAAACTAAATGTTATCTCTATGGTAACCTCATTAATATTCTCATCGACTTAGCTACACGTATGTCATGCAAGTGGTCATCGCTGGGCAGAATGATTACGGATAAAAATATTGACCAGAATGTCCAGAAAGAGAACAAAGTGCATGCCAATGTTCTGTTGTGTTGGGATCATTACTGATGTATTTTGGGGGATGTATTTTGGAGGTCTCTCAAATTTCCACAACATAAAGAAACTGTGTCAGTTTACTCAACATGAACATCATGAATTTTATTCAAACTCACTGCAAACCCAGTCAGGTCAAAAGGTCTCTATGGCTGGGTAACAGCTGCAGCAATGCTACTGTATTTTCAACAGCTGGCACATCATAATAAAAGTCTAAACCATACTGTAAGCATGGCCAGCGGCTACATTTTAGATTGCCCTCCCAGCATACGGAATCAAGAACAGACAGTGCTCAGATGTACACTGTTAAAGAGGAAGGTTACTTCTCCAGAGACACACTGATTCCCTTCAAGGTCTGAGTGTACTTCTCTATCAATCAGTAAAGTGGATCTGGTATTCCTGTAGATGTCCATTGGCCTCATTACATCTGTCATTCCGATGCATGTCCGCCGTGACTTTGGCGTCCTGAAAGCTGTGTGTGTGTGTTTAGCGTACCACGACGAAGCCTCGTACAGGAGATCTATACCACTCTGCTCTCCACACATCAACACTTTAAAATTATGTTTATTAACGGGTAACTACAATTAGCAGGCTGCGATTACTACAGATCAGTGTATCAAGTTCATATCAGCAGAAAATGCTGAACTGGATACCTAGCCTGAAATAGCACACACTACTGCGTGATATGATGCTGTTAGCTGTGTATTTCTTTATGTGGGCTGGTAGAGTGTATGAGTGGTTTCAGAACAAAAGCCTACTTTTAGATGATCACCTTAAAGTCTACAGCTTCTACTAAAATGTTTCACTTTAAAATATGAGTATTTTTATAATAAAGAAACACTGGAGTGGTATCAGCTATCAACATATCCAAGGCGTCCTTAAAAAACTGGTAGTATATACCACAATAGTCCATAAATCTTTACCTCAGACGTTCCCAAAATCAGAATCTATACACTGTTAAAGCTTCAAAAGTACCTTTTACACTCCATGTATGGAAAATAATACACAAAACAGTTTTAAATTTATTGTTCAACATCAATGCATTTATGTCTATCTGCTTATTTAGCCTGAGGCGTCTTAGCTCTGCCCATCAATGTTAAAGTTCTAAGGATTGTTCTCAGCACAGATCAGCTTTTTAAATGAAGCACAACATGTTAGAGCCAATCAGAACAGAGATGGTTTACATGTATCAGTCAGACTATTAAATAATAATGGATGAAAGAAAGTTGGGAAAAAGAACAAATAGAGATATATTTTTTACTCTTTTTAATACAAACGGCCACACTTATGGAATAAATGGATCTAAAATAAAGGTAGTATTATATAGGAGGCTGTGCCACATACTAATACACGTCACATAGCAGATCCAACATGGCAGTGCAGCTGTAGCACACAGAACGTGCTGCAGTAAGAGTACCTATGAACTTCGAGTTTTTTTTACCATCTACTTTATTATGTCAGTAAACTGTATTAATTTAACCATTTATATCATTTTGGGATCAATACTTCTTTACACAGGCGGGCTAGAAACGTTACCTGAGGTAACTACCCTTTAGCATTTATCTGTTTATCTAAAAGACTGCCTTTCTTTTAATAAGAAGCTGATTATCAGCACAAGATCGTAAAAGCTGTACCTCTTGAGACTGAATAGGAAATTCTGAACATGAAGCTGGCAAACAAGAAATTGACTTCACTCATCTTAATACAGATAACGAGTAAAAATCCTACGTATATTAAACCCTACCTGGAGCTTTTGCATGAAGCAATTGACAAATGAGCTACAGTAGAACAAGGTTTCCTCTTCTTTCCATGTCTTCCAGACGGTGCTATAGAGCCACTTAATTCAAGATGCATAAACTCTCAAAACAAGAGGCACTCTCTGCAGCCCTTGTGTGGCCTGTCCGTTCTGGGCTACTGTAGCAACACTGCGGTTCTACATGATGGCCTCTTTTAGAAGACGACCTTCTCCTATGTACATACGAATGGTTTATTCTAAGCTGAAGTAAACATGCTGATTAGTAGTTCCAAAGTAATTATGCACAAAGGAAAACAGCTTTTATACTTTATTCTGTTTCTGCTAATTGATCCCCTAAAATTTACACAGATAGTTCTGGCAAAATGCTAACTGCATGCTGGAAATGTTGGCAGCAGAGTGCAGACCTTCATTAAAAACAGTGGTTTCAATGTTTTGGATGTTGCACAATACAATACAACACATTGGGAGTTCAGTGGCCTTTAAAAGCAATCATTTGGTGAGGAATAAAAAAGCATAGTGTCATTTGATATGAATAATTGCTCACTTGCAGCTCGTAGCTTTGTGTAAGTAAGTAGAGGAGCCAGTGTTTTCTGTATAGCCTGGTTTTGTGGGGGAAAGGCATTTTTCCATGTTTTTGTCATTGAAACAAAAAAAGAAAATCAAATATTCATTACTTAGCTTTGTAATTAACTATGTAATTATCAAATAACACTACAATTGCACCACAACAGACTTCCAGGGGTTAGGCCAGAGTAGCCCAAAGACATTACACGCCTTGGCTGGAAGTAATTGTGTCGGTGTAAGCTCTCGGACTGAACGCATGTGAACGCACTTCTGGTTCTACACTGAATCATGTCCACACAAGAATAGCTCTATATGAATGGGTCACTCCTTTCCTTTCATACGTTTAAATGCACTCTCCTCTATAAGAAGGAGAGAGAACAATATGAGTGCAGACTCTGTGCTGTTACGTTCGTGTTGTTGTTCTACCTCTCGCTGTGGGGTTGAGGCTATTAAAAGCAATACCTGCTGAAGCACAATGGGGGTAAAATAAAGACGAAGGGAGGGAGGAGAGCAGAGAGCCTTAATCAGCCTGCCTGTGGTACGTATTGATTATGACTACAATCATGAGGTCAATTTGAAAAATAATACCAACAAATTATGCAGAAGCCCTGTTGGTGGTGAATAATCCTTCTTTTTCCCTGAAACACATCCCTCATTCTCGCCGTTTTTTCTCTCTCTGCCTCCCTCTCTCTCTCTCTCTCTTTCTCGCTCTCTGCTGCAGTGGCCTTGTAAGCTCTACTGAAGGCTCTCCAGAAGGCCACATTGGGAGTAAATTGTCCTCTTGTCTTCCCCAATAGCTTAGAGTGGCATATACTCTCCAATAGCTCTGAATACAATTTACTGAATACTTACACATACCAGCCTCTCCTGGCTGAAAGCAATTTTGTGTCTCTTTTGTTTTGTTGAAGAGGTTGCAAAAATAAGACACGAACATAGCGCCAGGTCTGAAAAGGTGTCTGAAATAAATGTTAAAACATTTCTGTATCCACACAGAAATGGATTTCTAGAGCTGTAGCTCAAGTCACGTCATGACAAACAGCCTCTTGCTAGCTGGGAACACAGAATATAAACCTTTAGCCTCTGTCCTTTTTTCAAATTCAAGAACTTGTCATGAGCTCTTAACTCAACCCACATTCACCTTATCTTAAGGATTAACGGGAGGGATAGTTTTACCCACATAAGCTTATTATTAGGCTCCCCTAAATCAGATTTCTTTATTGGGTTGATCACATTGTCTTTATGTGGCATGGATCTGACATAAGTAGGTCTCAACAAATAAACGCTCATGTCCCAAACAACATCTTACTCAATCCAGCAAACACAGCTGTACTCTATCTTTCCTGAAGATTAATAGACTCCCCTCAAGTGATGTCAAAATCAGTCCATCGTACCCCAGCATCAAACTTGAATCACAGCAGTAGACACCCAAACAACAAATCTTGTTTGTTGGTCAGTTCATTTGGCAGTGCCATGCTTATTTGTTTATTTTGCCCACAGCTGTCTTGCTAGTCCACCACAGCAGAAAACGCTCAACTGTAAACAAAGTAACAGGCATCATCTTGATGTTGCTGAGTTTGACTTAAAAGTCAGGATCTGACTGCTTAAATAGAGACATGTGTCTTTTGTGTGACAGTGTGAACAGCAACAACACAATGAATTTGTCAGTTTCGATTTAGATTTGGGCAACTTTCATATGTAGTACTCAAATATGTATTCAGTATGTGGAAATGTCACCTTTGCTTAAACAGTCAGATCAGAATTCATGGACTTTGTCAGTCCACTTGAATTTCCATCTTAATCTCAAGCACGTGAACAGAGCTTTTATGGCAATGTCGTCAAATTGCATTACTATGTTTATGCGTTGTCTTTTCTCTTGTACTGGGAATGATCAAGACAAGTGAGAGCAGTGTACACAGATAAGCAATTTATTTACCCTTATTTAACTAGGCAAAAACCTCACTGAGATTTAAAGTCCCGTCTGCAGGAGAGTCCTGGCCAAGATCTCCTAATGAGTTAACAGCTGTTTAAAAGTATGCTTACTTCAATGATATATTGAAAAGAGAGAAATAACAGTGTCAAGATCAAGTCTCATTAACCAACATACACTTGCTGAGCACTTTATTAAGAACACCTTCTTGTTTCTACACTCACTGTCCATTTTATCAGCTCCACTTACCATATAGGTGAACTACATAATTCTACATTCCCAGGCTGTTGTTCATCCATTTCTCTGCATGCTTTCTTAGCTGCAGTCTGTTATGGTCAGCCCCCCCCCCCTCAGGATTATCACAGAGCAGCAGACATTATGTGGGTGGGGGACACTGATGTGGTGGTGGTGTGTTAGTGTGTATTGTGCTGGAGTAAGTGGATCAGACGCAGCAGTGCTCCTGGAGTTATTGAACACCTCAGTGTCACTACTGGACTGACGATACAGTTGATTTACCCTCTATAATCTTACATCTACAAAGTGGGTCAACAAGGTAGCAGGATCTAATCGAGTGGACAGTGAGAGGACACAGTGTCTAATCTACTCATACCAGCATCACAAGCACTAACAAGCCACCACCACGTCAGTGTACCTGCAGTGTAAAAATATCCACCAACAACATAACTCCTGCTCTGTGGTGGTCTTATGGGGGTCTAGCCACTGAAAAACAGGATAATAAGGGGCCAACAAATTTATCCACCTGCTCTGAAACCAGACCTGATAAAATAGACAATCTGTGTAGATACAAGCAGGTGTTCCTAATAAAGTGCTTGGTGAGTGTATACTGTGATTGCTAGCAATCTTCCTCACAGCAGGTAAACAAAAGAAACTGTGCTGTCTTTCTCAAATAGACCAAACATAGAAACTTACAATTTGTACTCTTTCTGCAAATTTTGTCCTGTGTGATCATTTTGGTGTTTGTCCTCCACGTTTAATGCATCAGTTCATACAGGCTCAAGCACGATGCCACTTAACAGCAGTCTGTTAATCTTAAGGAGATGTAGAGGTTGGCTGTGTTTGCTTGATAAGAAAAGGGGATGACTGCAAAAAGCCCTCTTTTCCAAGATACAAAGTCTTCTTGTGTTTTTCAGCAACTCTGAAGCTACCCAAGCCACAGGCATGTGGGCAAGCATTTCTTCATTCATTACAAACCACTACGCTGGCTGGCCACTCTCTTAGCCAAGCAAAAAAAGCACAAAAAGCCAAACATGACTCCCACTCATATCTGCTTGTTGATCGTTTGACCACATAAGCGTGGCATATTTCTAAGCCCATAGCTCATGTTTGATCTCTAGTCATACATGATAACTCAATGGGTTCGGAAGGCCATGTACGTGTGTGTAGTGTCAGTGGACTTGCAGTGCGTGTGATTGGCTGGTAAGGACATAGAGACAACCTGATTGGCCGGACAAAAGAGAGGCTGTCAGAGGAAAAGGTCACTGTGCTTCTTGCACAAAGTAAAAGTGATGACAGAGCTTCAGAGAGAAGAAAAGCTGTTCAGTCAGAACTGTGTAGTGGGAATAAAGCGAATGGACAAAATAAAGGAAGTGCTGTTAAGCTCATAAATTGTCAGGACTCACACTTTATACTCCCGTAAATTAAGAATAACTCGTTTGCATTGTTTTCTATGTAGATACTGCATGTAAAAGTGGTTAATATGTATTTGGATGTGTAGGAATGCGCCTCTGGTTACACCGGAATACTAAAATTCAGCGAATAAATGCAAATATTACAAAAAAATTGTCCAACTGACTTTAATGGGCTTAAAAACTCATAAACAGTAACGAACACATTGTATTACTGCTGCCAATGTGTATAAACTTCATGTAAATATGTTTGTTTCTAAAGCATGCTAAGCCAATTAGGAAATTATAATAGGGAACAAACACCTCAGTGTCCAACATGCAAGCAAGCAGGTTTAAGTCAAACAAAGTAAAAAACTGGAAGGGAAACTGTCTGTTCTCACACAATGCTGTCCTTGGGCCTTGGAGAAAGTAATGGAAGAAAGTAATACAGTCTGCTGAGATCTCTTTTACTCTCCTTCCCACATCTGGATGCATTTTTCTTTTGAGCAAGCCAAAGGAAGCCTGCTCCCAACTGCTCAATATGATAGTAGGTTTGTTCGTCATGAGGAATGGACCAATTTCCCACTAGAAATTGTTCAAAATGTGTCTAACAGCTTTCCAGGAAGGAGTGGAGCTGCTCTGAAGACAAAAGGCAGCCCAGTTCCTTATTACTGACAAATCCATACACGCTTCCTGGCGTTCTCAACATTCTGCCTGCCTCCTGTATACATGCTGACATATATAATACCACGGAGGAGCCTAGCCCAGAATCAGATTTTCAGATTTTTCACCTTGATTAATAGGCTTCATTCGGTAGGACTCTAAGCCCTGAAGAACTTACTATTAAAAGGAGAGCTTTTAAACTCAGATGCAGAAAACCTGAAGAGAGGAAAAATCCTTACTTCAATAACTAGCCCAGGAACACATTCAGCTTTTTTCACACTACCTCAAACGGTCTTCTTACACTTATTTCTCAAGATAGTCACACTGCTAATCTGTGAGTGCAGAATGCAGTTTGCCAATCATTGCAGTGATACTGACTTTTTGTAATAGGAAAATTGCAAATATATATAAATGATATGCAAATGAGCCCTCTAATCAATTACATTTATATGAAATCGGTATCTGGAGATATTTGCTTAAAAATAAAATACTGACCTCGTTGGACGTTTAGATTTGATTGATATCTCAGTCTGATATTTGATTAATATGTTTTCTGTACCTCAGAACACCAGAATGTTTACGTAATGATGAGCTGCTGTGTTAAAACTAAAGATGCACCCATCCATCAGCTCGTACCCTAAAACTTTACGTTTTCAAGATCACCTGCCGGGTGTTATACCCCTGGCTCTGTGCCAGACATATTTACTTATGCACCACATAACGGTTCATGCTGCTCACAGTGGGCTCATGCTGGGTTTTTATTCAGTAGTGCACCAGGTATTTATATTTTTTCTCATCAACTGCAAGTGGGAAAAATTGCATTTCCCAGTTTCTGACACCACTGAAACAATTTACCAATTTACAGTTATTCACCGTATTTGTATGTGCCTTGTTACAGGGTATAGAAACACTGCAGTTCATTTTTAGATTTTGGGTTAGAATAAGACAGAACCCTTTTGAATTTTCTATATTCTTGCATAAATGTGACCCATCGGTTTATCTTAGAAAGCAGTTAAGGAGAGCCAAACCTAAGAAATTAGACAAAAATATTAGAGATTATCTTTTATTTATTGAGGGAAATGATCCAATATTTACATATCTGTAAATGGCAAAAGTATGTGAACCTTTAGGATTAGCAGACAATTTGGTGAAATTCAGTGTTTTACATCAATGGGATGGCAATCAGGGGTAACTGGGTCCTGGTTTTATTTAAAGAAATCAGGAATCAATCAAAGTTTGATCTTCACAACACATGTTTGTGGAAGTGTATTGTGGCATAAACAAAGAAGATTACCAAGTAAGAAGAAGAAGGGAGAGCTATTGAAGCTCATCAGGCTAGAAAAGGTTACAAAACCGTCTCTTCATTGTTTGGACTTCACCAATCCACAGTCAGACAGATTGTGTACAAAAATTCCATCCATCCATTCTTCCATCTTTTTATACCACTTAACCCAGCTAGGGTTGGGGATGTAAAAGGGAAATCAGAGGAAGCCCAGAGGGCATTGTTCCCCACAACTTCTTCAGCTCATTCCTTGGGATAGAGGAAATTCAAGACATTAATGTTAATGTTCATGAGCCCACTACCAGGAGAACACTGAACAACAAGGGTGTGCATGGCAGGCTTGTGAGGAGAAGGCTGCTGCTCTCCAAAGAGAGCATCGCTGCTTGTCTGCAGTTTGCTAAATATCACACGGACATGCCAGAAGACTATTGGAACAATGTTTTGTGGACCAATGAGGAATGGGAATTATTTATGACTGGAGAAAGGAAAACACTGCATTTCAGCATAAAAACCTTATCCCATCTGTAAAACTTCCAAACACCACTGTATCAGTCCTTTATTCCTATATTACATCTCTAGTGCTTTGCAGGGTCAGTCTGTAACCATGTCACATTACTGATTAACCAGTGTGCTTTACATATTGCAGGTCATATCAATATGTGGCTGTACAATCCCAGTAATTTATTCACATTGTACAGACCTACTACTATTAATTTCCCACTCATCTCAGCTGATGTCACCAGTCTGTTTTTTTAAGCAGCAGGCTACAGATTCATAGTAGAGGTGACACAAAACAACAATACCAATAACCCAACTAACCAAGCACGCTGATGAAATGAAAGCATGGGCGAGCTGGGTGTGCATTTGTGTCGTATGGCAGTTGGAAGCAGATGCAGGGGGGCTTCTCTGTGGTGTGATCAGAGGGAGGGTTTGTCAATGCTGATGTCCTGTCAGGGTGTAATTAAGAGCGCAGAGGAGAGCCGTGGCGGCGGCGCTTCTCTCTGGAGCTCTTCAGCGCGGCAAATCCCGTTAGCTGTGAATAAACCCATTGGGGGCGGCACAGGTAAGCCAGACGCAATGCGATTACATGGCAAGAGCGATGCCTGAAAAGCCGAATCGCCAACACAAACCTCCCCCATCCCCTGTGTTAGCAGTACAGAAAAGAGCACTGAGCAAAATCCGGTTTGCTGCCTCTCACCTAAGGCATAACAGCAACAGCTACTGGACAAATAGGACTCTGTTGGACATTTAAGTGCATTTGGTTATACAAGGAGACTGTTAACCCTTTAATGTACATGCAAAAACAAACATATGTCCTTCATGTATCTACTCTCCTCCTTTTAAGACTGTGATTCTGTTGTTGCACATTGGTTCTGACATAGAGCAGTCTGCAATAGAGTAGGCACCCCTGTTTAAACTCGCTACAGAAGACACACCTATTATATTAAAGTAACGTTTCTTTCCTGAATGTAACATATTGGGACAAAATAAAACAAAACATATCATATACAAAAATACATATACAAAAAATGGCATATTTGATATGCTCTGTTTTTGTTCTGTATGTTAAAATCTACAAATATACAGAAGTCACGCTGTAGAGGACGTGTTCAACTTATTTTCACTCAGAAAATCAACAAAACAATCATTTAAGCAGGGGAACCGACACCGTGGCGTATGACTTATATAGAACGTGATGCAGCTAGGTTGAAATGTGCAGTTATTTGGTTTGCCTTTTATTCTTTCATACTTTACTACTATATTTTTACTCTGAACAAGCACATCAGTAGTAAGCTCGACGCAATCTGAATTAATTCCTCAATGTTTGTTGTTTGAAAATGTTGAGTGGATCCAACAATAAAAGCAGGATTGTGCTTCCTTATACCGTGACTATACAGAAAATTATATAGTGGAAACTCACAGAAAGCTCAGATTCTACATACTGAGTCATTTTTCTATACCCCTCCCACACGCACCCAAACTACTCCGGTGGCAGATTTCAATTGAGTTAAAAAGAGACAAAGCCAAGGTCAATGAACCTTTGCTAACAACCCATGGGATTTGACAGAGTTAAAAGGAATATATTCACTCAAATATCAAAAAATATTCAAAATATATTCAGCACTCTTCTTTATTTCCAACTACTTACTCTATATCTCTAAGCAGAGTGCACTGATGGAGGTTGACAGAGAAAGAGAAAGACAGAGACAGAGACAAAGGCTAGGACATTGTAGATATTTTAAGTGGCTGATGATAAATAACCAGCTGCATTGTCACTTTAAACAAAGTCTCTCCATACACTGGGACCCAACTGATCGTTTTATCAGTCTGGTCGATGGACCTATCACTCACCTACCACCCTCCTGGAGATCTACTTCCTGTAGATTTTTGTTCCAACATGCATCTAACATGATCCTTACAAATCACTACTGCATCTAATCCAGTCAGTCAAACACTTCTGAAAAGGTGTTTAGCTGAAGCTGGCGTGGCAGACTATGCAGGACCTGGGACGGTAACCACTGGCATAGGTAATGTCCTTTACATGTTGAGAGAGAGAGAGATGCTACATGCTTCATGAATTTTCTGGCTGAAGACATGAAACTACTTTTAGGGGGTTTCAATCCGAAAGCCACTACAGACCACAATAGACCACTACAAACGACAATTAACCACTGCAGACCACTACAGACAACTATAGACCACTACAGACCAGTATATACAACTATAAACAACAACAGTCCACTACAGACCACTATACACAACTACAGACCACTATACACAACTACAGACCACTATAGACAACTACAGTCCACTATAGACCACTATACACAACTACAGACCACTATAGACCACTATACACAACTCCAACAATTTTCTTTTTCCAGTATATAGATTTTCTTCAACTTCCCTTACTCTCTTCCCATCCTTCTCTCTGCCATATTGTCACCTCCCTCTCTATCTTTTCACTTTCTACCCTCTTCTCACCTCTTTTACTCTCTACCATCTCTCTCACTCGCTACCCTTTCCGCTCTCACTCTCTCCCCTTCACCTTATTTTTCACTCTCTCCTCATCCCCACTTTCTCTCTCTCCCCTTCCCCGCTCTTCTCACTCTGTTCTCTCTTGCGCTTGCTCACTCAACCCCCCAACTCTCTCATCCCATCTCTCTCCCTCCACTCTCTCTTTTTCTTTTTCTCTCTCTCACTCTCTCCACCTCTAATCATGGAAGTCAATCAAAGAGAGAGGAGAAGAAATCCCTGACAGGAAGAGGTGCGCTGGTAATTCTCTCTGTGTGTTTCTGCGTCTCTCTGTCCATCCTCTCTCGCCGTGTCCCTGCAGCACCTGCCGCGCGCGGCCCGGTGAGGTGGAACGGCTCAGTATTAGCTGTGAAATTAGCAGCACTGGCTCGTTAAAGAGCTGGCACGCTCCGCGCCAGGACAGACACTGTTAATGGCATAAAAGCCTCCATCACCTGGGAGCCACACAATTACTTGAGCCAAGACTCACGCTCACCACATCTCCTCCAGTAACACACACACCCCAAATCCTTCAGACAGCTCACTTCTCTCTCCCTGGCCTCTGGCCAAACCAGGAGAGACAGAGAATGAGATCTCTCTTTCTCTCTCTCTCTCGCCCCCCATGTTGCTCTATATCACACCTCAACTGACAGCCACAAAGTCAGCGCGCAGTGGAACCGATGCTGCTGTGCCCTACAGACTCCAATAAAGGAAGAGATAATTATATGTTTAATAAGTAAAAAGATTTTGACTCAGTGTAGTTGTTGTGACACAGATGGCACTGTATAATCATGGCATGAAAAGGCCTCTTTGTTCAATGAATTGAGTCAACCTTCAACTCCTTTCAAGCTGAAGTTTTGACTGGCAACATTTGTATTCGCCGAACAGACAGGCTTAATTAAACCGGAAATATAAAGCGCTTCCCAACAGTGACATGTGACAGCGCTGGTTAAATAAGTTTTGTGTTTGAGAGATCAAAAATGCTTGTTCTATTGCCACCATTCTTCTACATCACAGGCACCAGCAATACTAGACCACCGCTGCACAGCATGTAGTAATGTGCACTCATTTAGACTCAGACTAAAAATGCACCAAGCTGAAGGTGGCAGTGATTTCGAAATGTTTTGGAAATTGATTATTGTGAGTATGTACTGCAATTACACTGCAGAATATCAAATTCTAAGGAAGTTTTCATATGAAGGAATCCCAAACAAACAATCAAACCAAATGCCTTTCATCATTTTTGTTCATTAACCTGGAATTCTCTTTTCAGTATTAGGAAATTAGGAAAAAGATTTTTAGGCCACAAACCTTTTTTAAAGGCATTTTAAAAAAAAAGAATAGTTATTATTAATACATGTTAAAAATAAATTATTTATAGCTGGTTATAGCTAAATCATAAATTGATGGGAGGCGTCTGCATGACCTCTCCTTAGACTCCAACAACTTGCATCACTTTCCACATGGCTATTAAAGCTACACAAATAAAAATGCATTAGAAATCAAATATGTGTGAGCACACTAAACTACAGTCTGCTGCTTTGTGCTGGTATACCAGAGGCACAATAGGAATCATGAATCATCTCGGATCCGTAAGTATAGTGATCCTTATCTAAGAGACACCAGGCCACACTGCCTCTGACTCAGCACTGTCACAAAAGAAGTATCACCCCTTTTCTCTCTTTCTTTTCCGATTAAACTTTTTTAGACCTCACAGAACAAACAGCTGATCCGTTTACTTTTCCCATTTTGACATAACTTGCATACAACTGTGCACACTGTCTACCACATAATGGCCCAAAATGAAAAAGTGTGTTTTCACTGTTCCATTTCCTATACAGTCATCATTTTGGAGATGCAAGGCTTTGTTCTGACTGCAGTGCTATACGGTTTAGAATCCATAAAGAGTGGCTTCACTGTTGAAATCTTCACTAGTGCACTAGTGGAAAGACTTGTGGCTTGTGTTCTGACAGATGCAGGACACACATATTCTATAAACTAAAACAGTGATTAGGTGGTTTAGGTGGCTTTGGTCAGGAGGATGACTAAACATGCACACATTCTTGTTTTCACAAGGGATGTTAAGAGCGAGTATTCCAATACATGAAAGATCATCATGATTTTTTAAAATTATTATTATTATTTGAGCCTAAGGTGTACAATCTGAGATCTTCTGATGCATTCAATCGTTTCCTGAAGAAGAATGGAAGAACTGAATGGAATCATGGTGAGGTCAGAGATTTACCACTTTGCAGCCATAGCCAGAAAATAAACAGCATGGCAGAGGTCAGCGGGTGTTGGTGGGGCCATCAGGACTGGCTAGTGAAGAGCGTGTTGGGAGGCATATCCACTCAGGCCTGGCACTCCTATTAACCAGCACGGTTCCTGGAAGCACACGGGCCTGAACGCTGCCCTTCCTTTTCTCACACAGGACCCTCCGCACCTGCCCACTGCAGCGGGGGAACACAGCCCACCCCTCCCTACACCCACTCGGCTGTGTCCTGATCAAAGCACTGCACAATGGACTCCACGCCGGGTCAGCCACACAACAACCTGTACAAGATTTACACCCTCAATAATAAATGAGAGAAACATTTGGAAGTAATTGGCTGTGCAGGGGCGCACGTCTCTCCACCAGGGGAGCTTGTTTGTACAAAGCAACAGAAGCTAAATAATTGATGCTCAATGCAGAGCTTCCCTCAGATTGCCTTGATTTGGAACATGCTCCGACTTCAACTGTTGTGTTGATGCTGCTGATGATAATCATTGTTTAGGAAAACAAAAAAAAAAGGAGTTGAGAGGAAGACAGAGATTGAGGCTGGGAGAGAGAGAGAGAGATACAGAGAGAGATACAGAGAGAGAGAGAGAGAGAGAGAGAGAGAGAGAGAGAGAGAGAGAGAGAGAGAAAGAAGAGAATCTTTCATCGCAGTTTTTTACCCGAAGCAGCGATGACCTGACTACTGATTCATGAAGGTCTCTGCTCCACAACAACAATAATCATGAAAAATGCACCCTGGACAACTTGCTACTGAAGTTGCCTTCTTTGATGGCTGTTCTTTTTCCAGATTAGGCCCTGCCTCTGATGTTCCATATGTCTATAAAATTGCTCCCACCTGCATTTTTCTCCCTGTTTAGGCAGTGGTCATGGTAAGTTTGCAGAAAGGCAGTGTATAAGAATTAACCCTGAAACAGCGGATGGGAGTGCGGTGAAGGAAAAAAAAATGGGTAACGCTGGCATTTTCTGCTGACGGGGGAACATTTTGCACAAGCAAACACTTTTCAATTTACGGTCTTCACACATTGTTCTTTATTTATCTGGGTGGTGTGTACACCTCCCATGTGTGTTTGTTTACCAGTGTTCTGCGTTATTTATGAGGTTTGTCGCATGTGCAATTTGTATAATGTGTCCATAAACCACCGGGGCAGACGGTGCGCAGGCTGCTTTGAGACTGATAAAAGAGCAGGCACAGGAATGGCAGTTATCTGAACTCTAATCAGAATTCATATTGTTAACACACCCAGCACTTCCAGGGACCCTACAATATCACCCATATTATTATCATATTGCTGCCCATAAAGGATATTGCCAGCTATGGAGAGCGCTGCTCTGTAGGAATGTGGCATTATTACTTTTTCTGACCAGGCCCATATCACTGTGATGGACAGCTATCACACAAGAAAGTTCCAGCTAGAGGACAGTATAATTTAGTGTAATGCATTTTTCAGCACCACTGTGAGCAGCTGAAAAGTTTTACAGTCACTTGTAGGCCTAAAATGTGGCTAAAAATAAGGACGTTATCTGCAACACAGGTGCTAACTCACCTCGGAGAAAGGTGAAATGTTCTGAAAATGCAATCCATTATTAGGATTGCTGATAATCCAGATGTATGGAAAAATAAATGGACTGTAATTATGCACAGGTGCATTACTCTGAGCTTCATCTGGGTGAGTTTGGCTGCACACACTGGCTATGGGGGAAGCTGTGCTAAGGTGGATCAGTAAAGCTGTGGAATTACATACGGAGCTCATTGTCTCCAGCCTTCATGCAGGGGAAGGGGCTTTATGAAGCTCTAACGAGCTGTTTTGATCTGATACAGAGCACAGCCATTACGCTATTGCCATTTAAAAGGTCATTGTAAACAATTAAGAAAACAGAAGATTACAATGATGCCTTAAATGGGGTGAGAGAAGGGAAAGGAATGTTGTTAAGACACTTAGGGCTTGATGTCCTAAGCCTTTTGGCCAGTTGTAGGAGTAAATCAGACAATGTGAAAAAACTAGTGCATGTAAAGTGTGTGAGGATGGCATGGAAAGTAAGAGATAATCCATGTGTGGGTGACTGCGCATTCCGATCTGCTACAAAAGTACGAACCACATTCTGGCGATTTTGCTCAAGTCTCAGAATTGGAGGGTTTAGATGGAGACGCATGCTGTTTACCACACAGGAACTCTTCGAAGCAGATGTTGTGTAGTGCAGTGAACTGCTAAATACTGTAACAATCTGAGTTCTCAGGAGAAACTTGGATGACTCCAGGTTACAGTCCATAACGCAGCTTTATGTTTTTTTAATTTGCTGAAAACAGCGCCAAACACAGCCAACAGGAGTCGTGCTGAGAGAGCCACAGCACTCTGTCAGGAAAGCAGCCACCCCAGAGATTTGGGTTTTACAGCGAATGAAGCCACGGATGTGCTTTCAACACAGGCGTTGGACGTGGATTGTCTGAATTACATTTTTACACTCTCTAGAGGCGAAGCTTCGAATATTTGCTGTTGATTACTGCCAAAGCTCCAGAGCCTAAAAATGGTATTCGGGACAAATCTACTTGCTAAGGCTGGCCCTCATTTTTTGAGAGCTGATCTTTAACAGGCCAATATCATTAAAAAACAGAATCCTTTTTTTTGTGGGAAATAATAGTTATTAGGTATGCAACATTTAAGCATTTAGTGTTTGCTGTGTTGACAAAACCAATGTACACTCATCATCCAGAAGGAAGTGTTGGAGGGCAATGCAATTCAGAGGGAGGATAAATACCAGGAACAATAAATGATGAACTATTTAGACTGATGTGGGCAATATTTATGGTCGTAGCGCTAAGGGCAGTTGTCGTAGCAGTCTGCATGCATGTAGTCCTGCATTTTGCAGTCATCTGCCAATGGTGCTAGCACTAACAGAATGACTGATGGAGGGCATCACTGACCGCTAAATGTTTGGTCAGTCAGGTTCAACAATAAGGCCTGTCTTTGCTTAGGTCACGTGTGCAGCCATGTATAGAACATGAATCATTTGCATGTCCCACAGTGTTAAAACTACACACCAAGTTTCATTCCTGTCGGTTGATTTGTTCTGGTTGCAAGTATTTTTCTGATGATGAGTGTATATTGCTCACCGGACAAAGAATTTG
This sequence comes from Prochilodus magdalenae, assembly GCA_024036415.1. Taxonomy (NCBI): domain Eukaryota; kingdom Metazoa; phylum Chordata; class Actinopteri; order Characiformes; family Prochilodontidae; genus Prochilodus; species Prochilodus magdalenae. Next base: position 131,178 of record JAMWET010003853.1, read on the forward strand.
TCATTATTAGGCATTAGGCATTGTGAATGTCGCGTTCGATGCATGGAAAACAGGTCGCAAAGCAGATGTTAATGATTGGCAAAAAGGCATGGTTGCATGGGAGTGCCAAGGGCCATAGTGTGGAGGTAGTAGCTGAATTTGCAGGTGTATCTCAGTGTACGGTCATACGGGTTACAGTGGAAATAGTAGTCTGGATAGTATTTGGACAGAAGTCCAGCACAATGTGTGGTGGGGTGAAGAACATCCTCCCCGGACAGCATGAGTGAATATTTAGTCCAGGAACAGACCTCTCCCATCTGTCCTGTGGAACTTGTTAATGTGTGAGACAGGTGGCCTGCTGAAGGTTTAAAACCTTTGGGTCTTGATATGATTAAGAAGTCAAATTAAACTGTAAACATGATTTCAACATTAAGGCGCTCTTGGTGCACACACGAGCAAGCCTGCTGGATTCACTGGAAGGACAGGGGGAGAGGGCCACTAGTGAAGTGACTCAGCGTCTGCGAGGTGCAGATGAGGACGGCACAGCCGTGCTACGTGCTGCTTCATTTTTCTTGCTTGCTTGACTTATCTGAAATGACTTGGTGACCGTCCAACTGAGATTGACCAAACTGTCTGACTGAGACTGGGTGTAGAAAAGGGGCATGTGGGTGCAACACGGTGCTTCTTTCACTAGCTTTTCAAAGGTCACCTGAAATCTGTCTATCCATCTAAAGCTGTGCACAATGAGGGTCTTTACAAAACTAATACCACTAATGGTTCTCGACTATTGAGACAGGAGCCAGCCGTATTGGACAAAATGATGTGAAAGGCGGGCTGCGGTGTGGAGGAAATTGCCTGAAATTTTCCAAGATGGCGAGAAAGTGCGAGATAGAGAACGCGTGAGGACAGAGGGGAAGGCGTAGCGCACGTAAACGCAGCGTATCTCCCAGCAGCCCACAATGACAGGGTTCAGCCTGCACCCAAAGCAATCTAAGAGACGCTTTCACAGTGTAATCTTACCTCCAGACTCGGCTCCTGCCTTTTATTTCCCACAGACACATTCCTTTAGCACTCCCCTCACAAAACAGTGCAGGAATACAGCTCACACAGATAAAACAGTATACTAAACGCGCCGATCTGCAGATTGCCGGAACCGCACAGCTCGGTTGGCAGGCCTTTGGTGAGGAACACATCCATCCTGTCTTTTGTGTCACTTGATAGAAGGGGACAACAGCTATTTTCATTGGGATGAAACAGAAATTAAATATTTCACTGCTATGAAACAGAAAATAGACAGCTTTCGTATATCTGCTATCCAGAGCGAACGGGTTGCCAAAAGACAGGTGTTTTGCTTTAGGTCAGGTGCATGATTTCTAAAAATAAAACCTTTTTCTTTAAAAGAATAAGACATGGTCAGCCCAGACTGCTGGTTAATCTCCATTTATCTGAAGCCTGTGAAGTCTAGCTTTACTGCAGCTGCTTGCCGTGATGTTCCATTCGGAACGAAAGCATGATTAATCCCTGTATCTGCGCCGATGGGCCTCGCTAATGGACACGGCCATTAGAGGAGCTCTGAGTGGTCGGACAAGGTAACTCATTTGCTGGACAAAATAAGTGGTTTGATTTCGATTCCCTTTACAATGATGACACATTTGGATTTCTCCAAAGTTGCATTCTGACTTTAATCATCGTAACAAGATGATTTCTAACTTTTAATTAGAGCTGAGAGCGCATGTACTGTGGGCTTCTTAGAAGGCTTGGTAATGTCCTCAGTCTCAAGTACATTAGATTGCTTAGTGTAGCCTCAGGATGGATTCTGGCGTGTGATTAGAGAGGAGACACTTTCATACATCAAATAACATGGACATCTCCAGATGGAGCTGGACCAAGGCAAATTTAAAAAGTTAGTCTAGAACTTTCCAAGGTGCACATTAAATACTGCAAAAAAAAGGAATTACATGTACAAGCCTCCGCTAAACTATCACAACTACCACGACTTACAGAAAAGCTCCTGGGACAAAATCTGTGGTCTAAAAAGTAAACAATTTGCATTCACATAAAGGCTTTACTTCTTCAGAGGTAAATGCTGCATTGTTTATGAACAATCTAATAGCTTTCCTTCTAGTCGTCCCCAAAACAAAGAGTGGCCCGCTTTGTCAACACCATTCCAGCCCTGATTTGTCTAACCTCACTCTCCCTTTTTCTGAGAGCAGACCTCCTGTTTACACAGCGATTTAGTTAGCGAGACTGACAGATAATTACATCAACCCGAACAGTCAAGCAAAAGAAAAAGCAAACAGCTAATGCATGGAAAATAATGTTTTGACATAGCTGACTGCATTCAACATCTCATATACATCAATTCATGCTGTCAGGGTAAGGACAATTTACTTTTTCATCCCTTTGGCTGAAATTGAAGTAATATTATTTTGCATGTTCTGAGGGCAATGCCTGCTCATATGCTTGTTGCTATATGGGCAATATGTGTATGGTAATGCGGGTGCTTTACGCCACCCAAAAAATAAAACACTTTATAGCCAAGTGCATTCTAATTAAATAAACACAATTAGGATCCAAAGACACTCAAAGCAAGCAGATTTAAAGATTTTAGTCACTTTAAAGCCCAATTTTTATTATTATTTTTAACCTTATTGCCAGTACAAACTGTTTTTCATAGGTACCTAAGATGTTGGTTGAGTGCTGTGCATGGTACAGTTAATTGTTTAAGGTGCCAGGACTCTGATGATGAATAATGAAATCACTATTCTAGTTTCCACAGAAAGACAGATTAAAAAAAACAGGCTAATGGTACTGGGAAATGCAAACTTTATGTACCGACAGGTCTATGAAATGTGACAGTTTTGCGAGTAACTGTGTTATACTTTTATACTACACATAACTGAATGAGAGTCTGTGGCCAAGCATAGTTGTTTAAAACACGACTGAGAAGGCAACCCAGGCTAACTACTCTAGCTGATGTGTGATGGATCCAGAAAAAGAGAATATATGCGTGAAAAATATACAGGCATATCACCCACTGAAGACAAAAAAAATGTAACCCAATTTTATAACTATGTAAAAAGTCAATCTACAGCCTTTTTCATAGCTGTTTTTCCTTCTTTGTGCTTCCATTAACTCCACAATCAAATATTAAACTAGCCAATACGTGCATCCTTATTTCCAGCTTTTACAGCTCATCTAATGTCTTTGTGACCTCAGCTGATAAATGGTTGTTACAGCAGTACACACTTAGCATCAACAAGTGCTCAAGCATTGCTCAGATTCAGTGATTGAGCAATAACACTACAAGCTCTGCTGCTTGGGCCAGCCACGATAAAGAGAGCCCATCAGTGTAGCGAGAGCAAGACACCAAAGCCTTCACGCTGCGGGCCACGGTGGCTGAGGCGTCCCCAGGCTTTAATAAGCGTAGCTTGCTGTGGACGTTGCTAAGCCAAGGCGCTTTGGCTCTGTGCATAATAGTGGAGGAGGAGGCTGCTCTTGCAGCTCGAGAGGCCATTACCTGAGCCAGCGTGCTTCTCCAAGCAGAGCACCGCTAGCCACCATGTTTATTCATGACACAAGCAGCGAGACCTGCAAGGTGACTACCTGTCAGGAGCTGGCAGCCTCGCCCAACGCTCTCTCCATGATTCCATCTGATAGATGAGAGGGGTTGGCTGCTGCACGTATGAGTGTGTGTGTATGGCAAGAGGGGGAGAGGAGCGATCTGGGGCTAATTCACAGACATTATGGAGAACAGGCTGTAATGTGTAAGCGCAGCGTTGGTGGTGAGGAGAGCCAGGTTCACTCATACAGATACTGGGTCTGAGAAGAGAACCTGCAGTTGCCAGCATCGCGTAAGCCCATATTGGTGGCCAGGTGTTGAAACAAGGGTTAAATCCAGCTTCTTTCAAGCTCACTGATTGAAAACAGGAAAATACGACTACAAAAGTAGACTGATAAGGGTCCAGGAGTGCAACACCTGGAACTTAAGGTATCTACTGATTGAATGATGAAGCTTTCACTTCCCAAAACTGTCAAGAACAAACATGACTTGGCGTCAGCACTGTGCAAAGTTGCCGGATAGAGGTACAATCCAACTAACTGAAGCAACACACTCTGTAAATAAACAGGCTATAAGCAACTGCATCAATAGCTGCTACGACTTAATCACACCGAACAACAGACAGCTCTGAAACGCAGCGCTTTCCTTCAGGTGATAGAGTTTCAGCCAACAGCACGGTCGAACCCACCCAGCTCTGACGACTCACTGCCTTTTTAATCTTATCTTGTTAATATTTTAGAAAAAGCTTACAGGCATATGAATCAATTAATTATGGCTGGTATGCAGCTCATGAATAGTGCACATGGACTGTGCCAAATACACATGTCAATCACAGCTCAGCAACAGCTGGGTAATTACTGCCGTCCACATCTAAAGACGGCTGCAATGCCACACTCAAAGAATGTTGTTGCTCCAGGCTTACGAATTACAGATTACATGGACCTGGATGAACTTAATTTGACTTTGATCCTAATTTTTCAAAAACATTAAATTAAAAGTTCTGCTGGGCTCACTCATGCTGGACAGAGAGAAATTAATGATATACAGTAATGTGTGTCTGGAGAATGGGAGGACAAGTAGTTTACCTTCTGTTAATAGATTTTTTTTATAGAAACATGTTAGGGTAAACATGTTATTAAAAATGTGCATGCTCATTTAAGCATTAGGCCCATTACGCATCTGCGTCTGTTTTACATTCTCATTAATGCCACATTTATAAACTATACATGCTACACTGTATATACTTACTGTACGACACATACAATTTACTATACTACATATGGTAAAGACACTCCCAGTAGTTCGGTCAGTGTGTCAACACAGTGAAAAGTTCTGAAATACTAGTTTGCATGTATTATTGAGTCTTAACTATTTAACGTTAAGACTAGGCACTCTGCTCACAGCGATAACCACTCACTCTTTTTCTTGCTCTCTTTCTGCTCTGTTTTTTTTTTTATTTAGCAAACTACACACACCCCCATCTCATACAGAATACGCACTGTGGATCCAATTGATTTATGCTTCACGTGCCATAGAAAGGGAGCTAAACAAACTAGAATTTGTGTATGACTGCACATCTCAGTCAAAACAGGGGAGAAAGAGACAAATAAAGCAAGCACGTAACTAGACGTATAATTTTTTGGCTCAGTGCTGCTGTTATTTAATATGTGGAATTAAAGAAGTGTGAATATGCTTCCCAGCATTAATTGTCAGTGGAACCCAGAAGTATCAATCAGGCAAGTCAGCCTGCGAAGCAGCGCTGTTAGCAGTGCGACACTGCAGCCTGCCTGGCGGAGGGCTTAGCGATTGAGAGATCGCAGGCGCTCCGGCGTCTGTTCTCGGTGTCAGTGGGCCGTGATATTGAGACGACGAGGGGTGTGAGCCGGCGGCGAGGGGGAGGGCGGGGGTGGGATCAAAACCCTTCTCCCACCGCCCGCCCAACGCCTGAATCAGTGGGCAACCTGCACTTCAAAAGCTGTCACTAGCATCCCAAGGCTGGTGGGGAAAAGCAGGGGGGACGGGTTGAAGCCCTGTCCCACAGACAGGGGGCAGACGGGGTCAGGGTGGGAGAGCTAAGCCATGCTGTTCCATCACACAAACCCACCCAATGGTAGCAGGACCCCCTACCCCCACCACCTCTACCACCACCACCCATCCTCTGCTCTCCAGGAAATCTATACCATTCATAATTTACACACGCACAGACAAAAGAAACAGGTAGATAAAAAAAATGAAAAGAAAGCAGTTAAATTATTGAATGCTAGGTACCTTTACTAAAAAACAGAACAGAATTCATATAGCTCACCATTCTGGGAGAGAGAAAAAGTAGGTCAGAAAAAGAGAAAACATCAAAGAGAGAAACTTGCAACAAAGTCATATATACCAAGAGTAAGCTCATACAATGTTCAAAACATATCACTCAGAACACGCACACATCATTCCCGCCCCCTCAGAAAAGAAAAAAGAAACAGTGGGGGGGGAAAGAAATCTAATCCGAGACACACAGACACTCGCCGCAAACTTCGCTGCTAGGTGAAATGAAAGCTAACATGGCTAGCCATCATAATACAGCCATCAAAAATCAATACAAACGCGTTTAACAACCTGCTTCATAGTCACTGACATTTCGTGATAATGTGCTCCATATTCAGGCCATTAGCATGTTAGCTGGGTGCGCGGGCGCGTGCTTAACGTCGCCGTCTCATTGTGCCCCACTCATTTGGTTAAAGCAATCCTGCTGCTCTGGCTGAGGTTAAGTGCAATAAGTCCAGTACGCAGCAGGGATGGTTATAAAGCACCCTGTAAACCCCCACCATCCACCCTCACCCAATACAAACTCTCTCCACATTCTCTCACTGAAATAAAGACCAAGCCACACTCCATTCCAATGAGCTAATACGGGAGTGCTCCTGTCAAATGGAGAGGTGGAGAGGTGTAGGATGAATGACACAAAGATACAATTCACTGTATATTCATGTACCATTTAGTGCAACGTTCAACTGCTAGCTCTGCATTTATTAACCCTTAATATGTGATCGCCAGTAATAACAAATGCAAGGTGTGATTCACTATTACTTATGTGGCGCTCATTGTTCTTTGAAGGCTGTAGAAACGTTCTGTTGAAAACGTGGACCAAGTTGTTTTATGTGGAAGATAAAACAAATGAACTCATAAGTCAACTCTTCAAACACTGTTTGAAGGCAGAAAAGCAGCACTAGCACTAGGACGACTGTGCATACAAAGCAGAACTCTGCACGAGCACGACCTAACCTGAGACTTTGAGACCCGACCTGACCCAACCAGGACCATCGGGGGCTGTTTAAATTAATTTTTTTTGCCACAACATTTTAAGCTTCTGCAGAACAGCCACTTACAAGAGACTGAGCTGCAGTCCTCCAAAACATCTCAAGCGCTACACTGTACAAGCCCACTGTGCTTTTACCTGATGTAATGACCAGCTTATTAATCAGCATAAGCATATTCAGAAGCATATAACAAATCTACTACATAAAAAACACCTCACTCGATATCATAATTAAGAATCTGTGGCCAGAATTCTGGAGACATGTTTATGTAACCTGACATATTTTTTAATTAACAACTATGCTCAATATTCAAAAGCCGCCCGCCACGACTTCCCTATGGAACTCCACAGCAGTCTAAAACCTTACACTTTGTTGAGCCATGTCGGACTTGGCTCAACTAGCAGAGGCATGATACACACTATGAAAGCTACACACACACACACACACACACACACACACACACACACAAACACACACACACACACAGACACACACACAGACACACACACAGACACAGATGCACACACGCGCACACGCGTACACACACACACACGCACACACACACACACACACACACACACACAGACACACAGACACACACACACACAAACACACACACACACACACACACAGACACAGATGCACACACGCGCACACGCGCACACGCGTACACACACACACACACACGCACACACGCGTACGCACACACGCGTACACACACGCACACACGCGTACACACACGCACGCACACATTTCAAGAATCCAGCTGCAACTAGACGTTGATTAGTTTCTCTCTCACTCTTCTTCTCTTCTGCTTCAGTTGTGTTTGGTATCTCCGATCAGCTCTAAACAGCACAGTCCAGTCCCACTGTTCATCAGATCAGTACCTGTACTGACCACTCAATAGCTATGTCCAGTCACTGTAAACACAAACAGCTTTCCTTTCATGCTATTACATCAGGCCTTCTCTCTCTCTCTTATTCTTGCTCTCTCGCTCTCTCTCTATGCATGTGTGTGTGTGTGTGTGTGTGTGTGTGTGTCAGAGTGGGGGATGAAGCATGCTCTCCTGTGTGAGCTGCAGCTCCTGCTCTTCTGAGCGACAGCGAGGCGACGGCTGAAATGCTGGCGTCTAACCTGAAGTATGGAAGTTTGCAGTTGCATAAATAAAATCCCCATGGCAACTAAATGTGGATGGAGATAAGAGAGAGGGGAGGATTTATGCGTTTTCTGAGCTGTCATGCCCTAAAGAGCCTCCTCAGGCAAAGCAGGCCACCTGCCACACACTATATTAAACCAAAGTCTTCAGCCTTCCTCTCTCTCCCTCTCTTCTTCTCTCTCTCTCTGTCTAATAGGCTGCTTCTTTTCCTCCAGAACACAGGCATGCAGCCGCTGGTCTAGGATAGAGACATGCTTTTATAAAGAGCAGAGGAGGAATACTTTTATCCAGTGGTTTACCCTTGTCATAACAGAAAAACACCAAAAGCAGGAAAACCCGTGGTGATGTAAGCCAGGCCAGTAATAAGCCACAGAGCATCTACAACCATCTTAAGAACTCTGCTGCAATTAGATTTGCCTTTAGCATGTATCTATTATGCCAAGGAAGACAGTTACAGCCTGTGACAACAAAGTTTGGCGTAACACTAATGATTTCAGACTGGTAGCGCAACGGAAAACTGGAAAGGTTCTGTCAGACGTGCAGCTCATTTGTGTTTGTAAGCAGTAACTTCTAATTTCATTTTTAAGGTAATGACAAAGCTGCAAAATATCCATTCCGAATGTAAATGCCATTTACCACAGCTCACAATGTCATTAAAAGTTAAACTAACAAAAAAAAAAACTTTTTCTGTGTTGGATTTTCCCCTCTGAGGACCCTTTACAATGCATGTGTGTGCGTTTATGTCTTAATTCTTTTATACGTGACCATTTTTCCAATCTCTCTTTATCCATTAGATCTAAACAGCCTTATCCAGTTACTGCCTTTAAGGCTGATATGAAAATGAACTCAGTCAGAAAGACATGAATAGGCAAAGCTAAACTGCTGCAAGCTGAGAAAGTGAAAACACTTGGGCCCACCTGGTGAATGTGCATGTTCATGAGGTGGTCCCAAATACAGTTTTTTGGACTCTGGAGCTTTGGCAGTAATCAGCAGAGAATATTTGAAGCTTTGCTCCAGGGGGCTGAGAAAGTCGGCATCCCTCCATTTAGTAGTTTCTCCGTACAAATTGTCTGTCCCGCTCCGACTAGGGCCACTAGTTGCTTTTTGTGCAGACTGCTGCAGCTCTCACAGTGCGCCTGTAACCGTGAGCTAAGGGATTAACCAGCACTTCACGTTGGTGTAGGTGTGTTTTAGATTTGGGTTTTCTGGAGTAGAGGGCTATGTTTTTAGCTGTTGGTGATGGAGAGGCTGTGTTTCTTCTTGCCGTGTTCAGCTCTGGTTTCAGCAAATTAAAAATAAAGCTGCTTATGGACTGTAGCCTTGAGTCATTTGTGCTTCTACAGAGAACTCCAAATACTAGCCTACACTATTTTGCAGGTTGTCTTTTATGGTCTACATTTACAAAATAGAAGACAAAAGAATTAAATTAAAAACCAAATACCCAACAAATAAACAAACATATGAACAACACCTACCCAATGAACAAACATGAATGATACCTACCCAATGAACAAACATGAATGATACCTACCCAATGAACAAACATGAATGATACCTACCCAATGAATGAACATGAATGATACCTACCCAATGAATGAACATATGAATGATAACTACCCAAAAAATAAACACATAGATGATACATACCCAATGAAAGAATCTAAATGAAAATAAGTTAACACATCCCTTAACCTCCATTCACTTCAGCAAACATCCCATCTAACCAAGGATGTTCCAACTCCTGCATCCGACTGTATGGGTTTTTTGGTATTTTTGTGAGATGCTCTTTTTCCACATATGAAGTACATGGCGAGACAGTGAAGTCATTTTGAAAGTGAATAATGTATTTATATGACATAAGAAGTCTATAATATGAAAAAAAGCACTTATGTAGTAGTTAACCATGTTTTAATGCTACCGGTGCAGTATCATACTGATCAGCTGAAATAAGAGAAAAGGGGGAGAGACAGACAAGAGGGAAAAAAAGAGACAAAGCATATGTATAATGTGTGTGTGTGTCTGATGGAGGCAGACGGCTTAATCCTACTGCGTGTCTGGCTGTGTGCAGGGCCAGAGGTCCCATCAGGCCTGAGAGGGCTGGACTGGTATGTGTGTGTGAGCACCGGGCTAAGTAACGAGGAGAGACAGGTGTGTGGCTGCCCCTCAGCCCCGCTGAGGCCTCATGCTGGCCCCTCGCTGCAGGAGAGGTGGCCGTCCCTCCACAGCCCTCTCCACACGACCATTTATCTCCATTTCAGCCTGCCCCGCACAGCCTGCTCAAACAGCACTTAAACTAAATAACCCTGCTGGAATTCAGCCCCTCTCTCATCAGAACAGGACACCACGGTACACAGGCCAGCCCACGGTCGCTTCCCCAGCCTGACAGCAGGGTTGTGTGTGTTCACTGTCTCGAGGGACAAGGACAGTGCATTCTGATACAGTGTAGGCAAAAACAGACAGAACACAACATGCTGACACCTATTAATCTTATCAGATTTCCTTTCCTATGTTTCTGCTGGTTCATTTGCTGTAAATTGAACAAAGTAATGGGCATCTAGCGTTTTCAAATGATGTACAGTAGTGTGCAAAAGTCTATCACTCATTTCCGTTTCCCGTCAAAACAGACCTGAATGTGTTTGACATTACCTGGAGAACTCAACCAACTTCTGATACTAAACTCTGGAGATGTGGAAAAACAGCCATGCCTATTTATTTGAAAACTGAAAGCAAACCTCCCAAAAGGAACGGAAGGTGCAATAAGTGGAAAGAGCAGACACTCTAGAGCAGAAAAAAAAAATATGATATTCAGTTGGTGAGGCTTTTCTCTAATTGTATGTTTAAAATATGTTTATGCTTTTTCTCTGATGATAAAAATACATATATTAAATAGCCACTATGACTGGAAATTAAGCAAATAAATAAACAGTCGATTTAGCACAGTACTGCTTACAAACAAACACAGAAAAAGTTAGCTTTTCCTAAGACAGTGTGATGTTGCAACATATTGCTACAACTCCGATACGTCTTGCAATACATTCAAAACATGCTGGTGAATCCTCAAGCCACCATGATTAAAGGCTGGCTTCCATTTTTGACCACAAGTATTTACATTTGTCCAATTGCGTGAATGTCCTGACTCATGAAAGCACTCACAATATGCTCATCTGGAACATCTGAGACTGGTCAGGGTGCGCACAGCATGCATTTATTAGAGGGCTCCTCTGTAAGATTTCTGCCAGTATTGCCAAAGCCAATGCAGTTCAAATAAGAAATGACAAAAATATTAGGAAAGAACACCAGACTGGGCAAAGAATACTCAAACAATCATACTGCTTTCCCCATTCATATGACTAAGGCTGTGTAATGGATTCTATTGGACAGGTGATTGTAACAAAATCAATAGAGTGAAGGAAGTTGATGCCAGCATGTTGCACATTGGCTTGGCGGTGTTGGCATTGTGCTCCCGTTCGCTGGAATGCTTTCAGAGAGCGATAAAAGGTGAAAATCTGTTTAGTGGCATTACGCCACACCTAAAGCATTAAAGCGTGAACTGGGTGTAAAGAGAGAGAGAGATGATAGAATGGGCTAGGCACTGATGACAAAACAGGCAGATCCTCTGTTATGCATTGTGGCAGTTAGTGCATCAGGAGCAGAGGGTGGTAGTACTAATAGTACTAAATACACCACATGATGAGCTATTAGAGGAGGCTTTTTGTGAAGGTGATAAATAAATCCTCTTTAGTCAGTGTGACAGTAATCCCAACGCCCCTGTGCTTTCATTCCTCACCAATCCATCAACCTGCACCAGAGTATTAGCAGCACTGCATATTCTAAAATCTCTTTCATTCTACTGTAGTGCGAAGGCACTGCGAACATGAAGCATTCCATAAATGAAACATATCTTCAGAAATCGTCAGAGTAACCCCCAGCGGAATACGAAAAGACTCCACTTCCCACAATGCCTCGCCCTAGTAATTATGAGTTTGGGATCGGTGAACAGGCTCCAAGACCATAAAGGGCCGCCACTTTCTGCGACCGGCCATCGTTTATCAGCTCTCTAAGCAATAAGGCTAGCCTTAATAAGCCTATTACATATTGGATTTCTCTTGGCATGAAATAAGTCATTTGAACTGCTGTTGCTCAGAAGCAATAATACTTGTTTTTGATCAATTAACTATGTCCTTGTGAAATGTGAGGAGAATTACTCACTCTGGTCTAAAAATGCCACTGATGCAGTTCTGCCTCTCAGAGTTATGCCAAATCAGTCCATTAAAATAAAAATGACTCCCATGCTGCACGTTGCAGGAGAAACTGGAAATCTATCTGCAATCTCGTCCAAACTGAAAACGGCTCACGCTATGCTAAAGCAAACAAACTGATTAAAAAACACCATATTAAATTCTTCGTTGGGACAGATGTCATTTAAGTCGTAGCTCACCGAAAAAGTTAAATAATTCTTAGGAGAGTTAATCAGTGCTCGTCAATGGTTTATAAGAGTAAAGTATCTACATATCACTTGTATTGCAATTACACCTTAAATACTTCTTCATAACTAACAGTTTGTGTGGAATGTGTGTATGTGTGTGTATATGTTCAGTGTGAGGTCAGTGCAGAGTAACAGAGCTCACACCAGGCTGTGCTGGCTGTGATGTGAGGCTGAGCTGAGCTCTATTGGCTCTGGCTGGCCAGAGGGCAGGGCAGTGAGAGGGGAGAAGGGGAGGAGTTACCATGGTGATGAGGTATGTTGTTGCCCTCCAAGGTGAAGTGTCTTGGGCCTAGTGGCTGAACAGGAGCTGGCATTAGCTGGCCTCTCCCAGTAAGGGTCGCTGTGGAAAAACGTGGAAAAGCTCTTAAAGGCTATACTGCAATGATGAGCCGGCCCCGACCCTTCCCAACCTTCACACAAACTTCAGCACATTAGAAACGACATCTCACATATCAAGAAATGCAGTTCACAGTAATGAATGGTGATGGAATGTTTGTCTCATTCAACCAGCAATAATCATGAGTGCATGTGTGCCCATGTGTGTCTTTACAGGAGTACTCTGGTATTGTTCAACTCATGCAGATGCATGGTCAATTACCATGGACAGAACTTTTCATGTGTTTCTATAGGTGTCAAAGTCACAGTCCATGGCAATTCACTGTATGCTCTAGACATTAGAGATAAGGTTGAAAAAGCCAGAGTATCCATTTCAGACACTGTGCAGACATACCCTGTGAAGTAAAATATAACATATTAAAATAACAGTCAAGGATTGAACAGGCAGAGTGTTACATCATAAAAAAAGATATGCAGCAGGAAATACTGGCCTAGAGATGAGAGGTAATGCAAATGGTAATGGTAATGTGTGATAATAATGGATTGTCTGTGTAACTGTGAGCAGCTGAAGATCAACAGTTGATTTCTCTTTCACCAGCTAACAGTACTAGTCAGAACAAGGGAAATATTAAACTATTCTGATCTTCTAATGTTATTGGCAATAACCATACACGATATACCCAGCAATACCCTGTTCTTGCTTGTACAACAATAAGTCTCCCAGGACAAAAGCCTCAGGTTGTACAGTACATTTCTTTTTCTAATAGAAAACTACCTGAAAGCCCCAAATAATGCACATTTGCAGCATAGGTGTGAGACCGAACCAAAGGCAGCCAATAAAATGTTTTATTGGTTAATAAAAACAAGAGCATTTTTCAAATCTGTGGTTTAAATGCAATAGATATTCAGCCAAATTTTCCTTTAGAGACATATGATTAGCAACCAGGACTCTTTTTGTTTTGTTGCTGTGGAGCTGATAGCAGGGGTGTAATTATTGAGCCCGTTCTAATCTCAACTCGCTCTCATGTTTCTGCTACATGTATTCAGTCCCTGCACTCACACACTAAAGAGCTTTTATTGGGTAAGGGCCCTTCATGGGACACTATGAAACAGCAGAGGCTCTTAGTAGAAAGCTGATGTGTTGAAAGGGAAGGCTTTAATGGGGACGGATTGATATTGGTCTGAGGGAATGCTCCTCTGCATGATCACTCTTTCACCCTGAGATTGATGTCTTGCAATTTACAAACTTCTGCACTGCTGCATGTCATTTAGCACAATATATTCCCCTCTAGGCATAGACAGTACAAGGTACCAAGCTTTTTCCACCAGTTTCAGGAGCAAAAGACACCCATCCCCCACCCTTCGGCCCATGCGTTCTATATAAAAACACAGAATGAGCCTATGCATGCTGTTTATGTGCCGTGTGCACGGTAAAGCGCAAAACTGAGTGGAGATTAGGGTCGGCACATACGACAGTAATAAGGTGGTATTTAGAAATGAGGATCAAAATTTTGTTGCATGCCTGAAAAGCCAAATATACATCTTTAACTTCACAGTTTAGATGGCTCACAGACTGGTTCTGGGAGAGTTTGCTGATAGGTGGCGCTGACAGAAAGACAACTAAAACTAAAGACCACTGCTCAGGGGTTGTGCTGGATCACACAGCATCACTGTATGTGTTAGTGATGCTGCAAATACACACTGAGGTTAATTCTTTTTTTACACTTTACTCAAATAAAGTTAATGAAATAAAACTCAAAAATTACTGGTCATTCAGAAAGGGTTTGAAATTGGCTTTCTGTCACTTACTGAACTCAATGTTAGTTTACACCATCTACACTTGACACAAGGGTCAAGCTTGTACTTTGTACGGTAACAAGTTCATCCAATCAAGCTACAGATACAAACACCAAGGAGCAAGTTCAATTTCATCTTTCATGAGACGTTAGATAGCATAAGCTGACACAGCACATAAGCACCAAAACGCAGTTTTGGCTATTCAGGGGCGTAAGTCTCAAACACTTTTTCAAAATAAGCTTTGACGTAGTTGGAACGCACACACACAGTCCATGTTATAGTTTCACAAACTCTATTTTTATACCTGTAGAACATTTTGGTGGTATAGAATTTCATTAATTATCTTACTGTTATCAGTTGCCAGGTGGCAACCCTAAAGGATATACACACTACATACACACAACCCCTCACATGCATATGCTGACACACACACACACACACACACACACACACACACACACACACACATACATACATAAACCTCCACATCCATATATGGGCTTATTTTGATTTTGTTGCAAGGCTGAAAAAGGCACTGTATATTGCAGACAGCGATGGAAGATTTGGTCCATTTTTCAAAGCCGACTACATTACCCCTGTAGCAGGCATTCTTTTGAAATCATACCCTTTTCCCCCCCCGCACATGTTGGGGAAACTAATCCGCGCCTGGCGCATTGTACTCCATAAAACGCTCCGATGTGGCCTTTCCTGCGATTTCCAGGGAATCGAGTGCAGTGATTGAAAACGTGTCAGCAGGGTCTGCTCAGCCTGCTCATACAAACAGGCTTGCTGACCCCAGCGCTGTTCCAACAGTCAGCCCAACAAGCTCTGAATGCGGACTGAGTCGAGTTCTGGAGGCCCAACAGCATAGCTGCCCCAGCACATACACACACGCTCTCATCGCTGAGCAGAGCACACACACACTCACACCGCTGCTCAGTGGCTCACTAATAAGCGTTAGAGGATGGTTATCCGACAGGATGGATGTGTTTCTGAGCAGAGCGGCCTGCTCCACAGAGCAGAGAGAAGAGGGGGGGGCGAACGAGGGGAAAAAAACGGAGCGAGAGAATGAGGTCTGCAGGGGGAGATGGGAGTGGATATTCTCCAGCTCTGCTATTCTAACAGCATTCAGTGCACATTCTAACAATAGCTGTGCGATCTCACTGGTGCTGGATCACAGCACTGTTGGGCCCTCATTGAGTCACTGTGAGCGAATGGTCAAGCAAAGTCTCACTCATCCTCACAAATAAAAGCATCAGTCTGGTGAAAGAACCTGGCAACACAAACTTCCCATGCTGGAACTCTGATACGAGATAGGAAGTTGAAACAATGCTGCTGAGTCAGCACTGTAGGACAATCTCCAACGACTAATAAACCATCTGATTCAGATACTTTATTAAGACTTTTTACACCACTGTGCTACACTTCCGTCACTATTATAGAGGCAATGCAGTGGGAATTATCCACCAGTTGGGCCTTTTTAGGAATCAGCAAGTCATTTTAATGCCTGTAGTACGGAAACAACAAAATTGTTAAATGAGCCACACACATTTTCCAAATTGTATTGCAGAAAATCAGTATCGTAATGCATATCAGGTATCAAGAAAACGTCCTCCAGTATATATGATATTACAGACTGAGAAACAGCTTCTTCCCAAGAGCTGTGGAATCCACGACACTTCACTGACTGACTGATTATGACCTCTGGACCAAATTTTGCTCACTCTACACATTTATGCACATTTATGTACCGTCACTTCATGATATACATTATTATCCATAGTGTAATGCTACCCCCATATTCTGTCAACTTATCCATATATCCATAACATATCCATGCACGGTCACTTCATACATTCATAACTTATTTACGTATTTATATTGTATTTTTCTGCTCTTTTTATTGTTTCTTCTTAGAGAATGTAGCACTAAATCTTGTTGTATGCGATGATAATAAAATGATTCTATTCTGTTCTATACCAGGAGAATACTTACTTGGATTAGAGGCAAAACAATACAAAGAACTCACCAGGACCAACCCTAGTAAAGGACACCCACCTGCATTAAAGTAAAATAGAGCAAAGTGTAGAGCGAGCTCATGCTGGTGTCAGAGGAGACACACCGACAGGATGCTAGCTTTTTAAGCTCTGATCTTAAGCAGTGGCTTAATAAGAGTGGTCATGCTGAAGAGGGGCAGCATACAGCCCTGAGCCGCAGGCATGTTTATTGGCCTGCTATATTGACTGCTGGATTGGGCGGAGGGCCCGGGTGCCCTGATTTACGCCAGCTTTTATCGATGTCATCTAGAGGAGCAGGGTGACTGACATTTACAGGTAAATCCTCCCATGTGAGAGTCCATTACAATAACACCGTGTCTACCCTCAGCCCCTAGTCCCCCAGGCCTGGGGTGACCGCCGCCCTGCCACCCACCGTAAATCTACCACCCACACCACACGCTTAATTCTGCACTGGCCTCAACACCGACCACTTTGAGAATGGTTTCCCCAGAAGATGAACACTCTAAAACTGACACCACAGGAAAAAGAAACACTGATTCAATACAAATGTAATTTAGTGCATAACAAATCATGAGGTTAATAATAATTTTCATGAAATATAAACAGCACACCAAACAGCTATGGTATCTCTGGACTACAAAGGGTTAACAACATGCTGCTGTTGCACTTGGAAGGAGCAGCTGAACCCAGGCTGATCTGTACTTGTTCAGCTAGGTAGCGAACATCACTTGATAAGGCATGAAGCCATGTAAATAGAAGCACAAAGCTGAGTCTGTGATTGGCTTGCACACAGTTCCACAGTGCAGAGACACATAACTCATTTCTTCACACCACAGAGGCTGACAGAGATCCAGCATACATATGCATCACTCACCAATGCGCTGTGTGTTTGGGTGTTTAGACACCTCAGAGTGGCACGTCATTCAAATTTAGCGGTGTGCACTTGTGCGTGCGCGTGTGTGTGTGTGTGTGTGTGAAGGGGGCAGCGGTTAGAGGGTCTCTTGTTCAGCGCTACTAAGCGGATGAATTATTAAGCGCACTCTGCTGCACCACATCAAACACACACACTGAGAGATTCACTGCGCCACAGTGACAGAGACCTGTACACATACACACACACACAGCTCAGAAGTGAAACTGACTATGTGTATATATATATATATATATATATATATACACATTTTTACTGTGATATTTCAAAAACACAAAAAGACCAAAAAAGGGAATCCAGATCAACTATTCCAAAATATAGCAAGTTATAATTCCAGGAAAGTAAAGGATACTTTGACACAATATGTGATTTTATATCACTGCATGTTGCTATTGGAATATACCTTCTAACTAGAGGTCTGCACATGACAGGTATTATAGTCCTGCTTCCACCAGAATTTGTCCTGCTCCTGCCTAAAATCATCAACATTTGTTTAGCCCCCAACTGCAACATATACATTTTTAGTCCATTCCTGAACCTGTTCCTTTACACAGGACAATTATTGTGTGTACTATAAGTTTACATAAACAATTTCTCAATTTGATGGATTTCACACATGTATAAGCTGTCCCTCTGGCATGCACTGGTTTAGTTAACCACCAGATCTCATGCATTATGGTAAAATCCACTCCACATTGCAAGACCATAGTGAAACCTACATCCAATGGAGTCACACAGGAATGCAGACCTTCCAATAAGTAAACCCTTGATGTGGTAAGAAGTGTACTGTAGTAGTGGATGGTATGTTTAAAAAATGTATTACATTATAATTGCAATACTGTACACAGAAGAACATAGAATAGTTACTCAGCTATTGCATGCATTTGTTAAACTCCATCCGCTGCACGCCTAATGGAACATAAATAAAACGGCCAAGTGTTGACTAACTAAACCTGGTACTGTATGATGGTATTTTAAATTTCAGCAGTAAAACAAGCATATTTAAGAACTAAAGCAAATCTACACAGAACAGATCAGAACACCATGTACAGAGAAGTTAGTATTATATTTCGCACCATGGGAAACAGCACTGGAGATGGGGCAAGAGGAAATAAAGGTGAGGCAAGCAGACAAGGCTATAACCTAACCTCAAGAAATAGATGTTCCTTCCTTTTTTTCTGCATCTGTCTTCATTTCTGTCCATTCCCTTGACAACAAACTGGACCTCAGACCTCATCTGACTGAACAACAGGAGATGAGGAACTGATAAATTCACTATTAACTCTTGACCTGTGTTTTGCACTGTTTATATGGTAACTGTGGTTGTTTGTGGCAAAAGTTTATGACAAAATTTGAAGAATTTCAACTGCTACCACAGATGAGCTGGTGCACTGCCCACTTTGACTTGCATTACTGGACCACAATTATTTCTATTTGTTTTTCATTTAGCTTGGATCATGACAATGCCTTGATTTATTCACACAATTAAGGAACATCTGCGGAGAAACACTAAAGATAATACACCACTCTGTCTTACATTTACTGTCTGCTGCGGGAAGCCACAGTTAATGGTCAACATTGTGGCATCCTGGGTATTTCATATCTGCTTTGCATTGTGCGTTTGACAAGAACACTGCACAAGGACAAGGTGCTTTATTGCGATCTTGTGCATGAACATCGAAAAATGAAACCTTCACACTGACAATTACACAAAATCTGAAATTGTAAGCACTGTTATACCCCTACTGAGCACACAATCAAACACTGGTTAGAGGCTCATTTGCTGAAATGCAAAGAAATAACAAGTCATTACAGATGCTAAAAATGACTGCTACGGATTTGTACTGTTTCCAGTGTAAAAGATGAATGGCATTAGGGGAAAAGATCCCCGAACTAAGGTCTTTTTTTAAAGACTAGGAGACTATTCACACTGCTGTCTGTATGGTGTTTCATCTTGTCTCAGTTTGCACAGGGATATTCCAGTGTGCAGTCAGCACTCACAGGCACAAATCTGCAACGCCGTGTCTGCCGTCTTCAGCAGCGAGCAGTCAAATCCCAGCCTGTGTTTTAGTTCACATTAGGTGAATGACACTCACGCATATGCTTTGCTGAAAGTGCCAGAGGAGAAATGTGAATGATTCAGGCTTCAGTGTGTGTGTGTGTGTGTGTGTGTGTGTGTGAGTGTGTGTGTGTATGTGTGTCATCTCGTTGCTCACTGCGTAGGTGGGCGTACAGTGAGAAAGCAGAGCCTCAGTGGGCCTGTAGACTGACTCTCTGCTGTAGGCTATAGAGGGGAACATCTCTGATGTTACAAAATTGAGTGAAGTACTAATGACACCAATTCATCCTCTACTGGAGCACTTAGTATATCATTGTTCTGATGCACTTTGAAAGGATTGTGCCAAATAGCTCAGCAGCAGCTAGTCTATGCAGTAGTATGTGAGCACTGCAGCACGCACACAAACACACACAGACACATACACCCTAATAATGGTATACATCACATACATTACATATAAAATAAATAAATAAACCACTGATACACGTCTCAGGTTTGTTGCCAGTATGGTAAACAAACCAATGCAACCTCCTTACAGTTACACATGGAAATGTTTCATTTAAAGCAAATCCAAAACTGTAGTATAAATAGCTAATATTTGCATAGCCAAGAACGCAGTTAGTCTACAGTGATATTTCTACATTTTGCTATTATACAATGTCCAATATTACTTTATTTATTATTGTAATATCAGAGAGCAGCCCAGATCCAACCTGGTTACAGGCCAGATTTGGGCCATTAATTGGTGTACTACACTATGCTTGGGTCCCAAAATAAACAGAATGCTTCCATAAATGGAAATTTAGTCAGGAAAGCCTTCATTGTGGACCTAGTTAATACATCGGATAAAAAGCACTTTGGTTATGTACAGTGTAGAGCTCTCAATAGTGTTGTATGCTGAAAGAACTAGGCACAATTTCTCCTCAACACTGTTGTGTCTAATTAACTCATAGCAGTGCACACTAAGACACCATCACCACATCAGTGTCATGACAGTGCTGAGAATGATCCACCACTCAAATAATACTTGCTCTGTGGTGGTCCTGTTGGGGCCTGACCATTGAAGAAAGGGGCGTTAACAACTAATGTAGTCTGTAATTGAAGAACTACAAAGTGCACCTGTGTGGTGCATACAGCTGACAAAATAGACATGGACATGTACCTAATGAAGTGACCCATGGGTGTATTTATTAACATACAAACACATTTTGCTGGGATAGTTAAAACCTTGAGGTGAAAATTATCACTTTAAAATGGAGCTTTGTCCAAAATGGATGATTCTACATTTATATTTTTTTCTCTCTCCAGAAGAAGCCAGTACTAAGCTTGGAAATGAGTTCCGCTTAAACACTTCGTAGAGGAGCTGATACGATCACCCAGCCTAATGCGTAACTCAGTGTAGAGATTCATTTGTGCTTTTTAAAGACGGAGGAATAAAAGGTCTGTGTAAAAGGAGGAACAAATGATGGATAGATTGGAGCGGGTGCTTGGGATGCAGTGTTGTGTCACCTGCAGTCAGACTGACCTTCATTTCTCCCCAATCAGCCTATTTACTCAGCGTGAACGCCTCTCTTTTACTGGAGTGGGACAAATTATCAGCGCCATTATTCAACACAGACAGCAGGGCAATGTAAGGAGAAAGCCCTTTAGTCAGTATCAAGCGAGCAGAGGAGGTAGTCATGATGACAGTTTAGTGGGCTAAAGCTTAGTTTAAGATAAAAAACTGAGATACTAATACTGTAAATTATGTGCATGCAGTTTAATTCACACTAAACTCTATGAATTTTCTGTTCGCTGTAGTTTTGAGAACTGCAGTTCAGGGGGGTTTAGCAGATAAGAAGTTACACTAGGGTCCCGGAATAAAAAGGATGCTCCCTAAAAGGAAATGTTAAAACTTTCTATTTGGTCAGGGAAGCATTTACTGTGGACCTAGTCAATACATCAGATAAAAGCACTTTGGCTATGTACAGTGTAGAGCTCTCAGTAGTGGTTTAAGATGACACATTATCCTGGTAGCACCGTTCGGTAGCAGTACTATCAATGGCAGTGAAAGTACTTGTTCGTACCAGTGGATTCTTACGCCTGTTTATTTAGCTTTAAGCTGTCGTCCCTGACTTTACATCTACAAGGTGGAACAACAGTGTAGGTGTGTTTAATATAGGGGACAGGGAAAATGACTGTAACATGCAAGTCATTCATTGCAGCATCTGGGTATAAATCTAAAAACTACAGAAAATGATATATACATTAGCTAAATTAGCCTCTAAAGCTAAATTTAATATCAAGCTTTGCAGTGCTTCATGCAGGCCTCATAACCAAATGTGGCTACCACTTTCATCCTCGACCAATTAGAACAGTGTGGGAAAGCTGACCCACCAGAGCACACAGTGCAGTTGAAACCTTTGCCTTCCTTATACAAATGGATTGTCTTATATCTAATCTGATCTTAAAACGTATTAAAAATGAATGAAGGATGGTCTCTGACCTTTGCGCAGTACTGCAGTATAGTTCAATTTGTTGCTTTTTTAAAAAGAAATAAATGGAACACTTGTTTTACGTAACAACAGGTGACAGAAGACCATATTTTATGAGACTATAATAAAAATATGTCTGTCCCACAGCCCTGTTATCCCACAGTTTAGTGGGGAATGTGTGAACCAAAGCAGCCTTTGTTAAGTAGCAACTAATCCTCTGCCCTTCACTTTCGTATCAGTTTTGGTTAGTATAGACCAACCAGTAAAATGAGCATTAAATATGCAGGCTTTGGAGAATTGGGCTATAGGCTATGGTAAGTGCCGACTATCCACTTTCTACATTCTAGGTTCATCTGTAATAATGATGGATAAACCTTTTACAATACCACAAAGGCAATGGTTTGATAGATAGATACAATATCAAAAATGAATCTTCATATTCTGAAAAATGTGAACAAATGTATTTATTGACTGGTACACACCAAACCAGTATCCAGGGGGAAAGCCTGCAAGCTGAATTCCTACAGCCCCTGCAGAGGTGTGTGGGTCACAGGCAGTGCTGTTGAATTAAGCCCCAGGCTGTTTGCGCGTGTGTACAGTAGCACTGTCTCCTCACATTCTCCATTATGTCTACAGTCCTCGCTGTCATATTTGATTTGCAGTAAGATGCAGCATGGGCAAGTGGATCTGTGCGACGGCCACTCACAGCAGGGGAGAGAGAGCAAGCAAGACAGAAAGAGAGAGCAAGCGAGAGATGGAGATGAAGAGAGAGAAATAAAGATTTGCACAGAAGGAGACTGCACAGACTTTTGTCTTTGAAATGACTTCCAAGCACTCCATCGCTACTGTTGTTGGCATTGTGCTGTTGCACCAGGGCTTCAGCATCATCTTATTAATGAGACCAAAAGAATAGCAATTACGCTCTATTACTTTAGAAAAGCACCGAAAGTAATTGATACACTGGAGCCTCGCCAAACAGCTTCTGCACCAATTAGAGCATCATCTTCTACTGCTTTGTGTGAATATTTGAGGGCAAGCATCTCATGCCATTTGCATGAGGTGTCATTTCACTGGCACTGATTAGAAACAGGGGCGAACCTCACCCCACATAAACAACACATAAAGTAAAACATCTGGCAACGCATTTCCAATATTACATATGTATTTATGCATTACTATGTTTATGCATGTCAATCAATGGGAGGGATTTTTCTTTCAGCTGAAAACAGCGAGGGCACATCAGTCAAAAACCTTCATATTTATGCATTTATGTTCATTTCCCAAAATATCTGTCACTGCATTGAAAATCATATCGTGGCGAAAGGTAAGATTATTAGGGACTATGGGGTTTCAGAATGACTAGCTAACAAGCTTGAATATATGAGCACTGCAGGTGATGTACAGTATGCTATTAGCCCAGGCAAATAACGATAAATATATCAAGTCAAGGTCAAACCTAGAAAAGATAAATTTACAAATATTATTACACTTCATAAACTACTGATCAAAAGTGTGGAACCATCTGTTACAGCAATAAGCGCTGTTATTTTATTCTGTAATAATGTATAGACTATAGTGTAAACTGAAACACGAGAAGGTATTTTGCATTGTTTTGGTCAATATTGTAAGGTATTTTGGGAAGTTATTCAATAAAAAATAACATACTGTAATTATCTATTTATTTTTATTTGTTGAGGCATTACCTGCTCCAAAAATATATAGGCACTTCTGGAATACAAGGCATCCTGGATGTTGATTCTATTATTACTTTATTCTAAATTATAACTTAATGTTATAGAGACCTTTTCAGTCATGTTATAATCATCTACAGCTCTGCTCGTCTTTCTGGACATGAACAAAATTTCTTCATTTTTTACAGCTTTCTACAAAGTAGAAAATTAATCGATCTTTGTTAAGTTGTACAGTAGCAGCATGAGACTAAAACCACTAATGTACAATATACATATCTTCAAAAATAAACAAAGCTTTACTGACAACAGAAATTCCAAACTTTTGGACTTTGATTCCAACTTTTTGGGCCACTAGTATAAAACTCAAAGTGACCACAGTGAGTTTAAGAGAAACAATTCCACAAGTGTTGCGGTGTTACAGAGGCCCAGAGGAGTGAATATGCATTGTTCCCCGTAAACTAAAAAGAAGAAAAACAGCACTGAATAGGTCAGCAGAATATTGATTTCCAACTCAAGACATTAAACATCTATTATAAGGCAGTTAACCCATTTGCGTATGCAGATGTAGCGCAGGGGATCGTGTGAAACAGCAACGCTGACAACAAATAATTTAAATTTTACATGTAATTGCAGGTTTCTGATAATACTAGATCTGGCTCAGCAGAATACAAGTAGCCTAGAGGTCCAGAACAAGTCTCCCTGCTCATTTTGTTGACAACCTTTTAATAAAACATGCCACCTCAAATTCTTCAGAGACCTACAATTTCCACCCCACGATTTGCATTGCTGGTAGCTATAGTTCTAAAAATATGCCAAGCAAGAGCTGCACTAACCACAAGGTCTGCAACTCACCTTAATTGTGGATTATATGGAGGGGGGGGCGTTTAGAGGGAAAGAGAGAGCTGGTGGCTCTGGGCACGAAAACCAAGCAAACATGGCAGATCCACAAAGCTGACAGCTGCTTTGATGATTTGTGGAACTTTGAGGGCTTGTGTCAAAACCAAGAGACAAACCACTTTTGGCATCCAACTTCTACTGTTTGCATATTATTTGCACTAACTTTCCTCTAAAGCTCATCACCTGACAATTATGTAACACTGATACACACATACATCCTTAGGGCTGTTAACAAACCTCTGCATGTTTGATCTTTGACACTTCAAGTAATGTTTTAAGTGCTAAGCGGCACAGCTGTGATCAATTAGTGAGTGTATGCGAGCTGTAGCCGCTAGTGAGGGAAGCTTCAGTGTTTGGCAGGCGCTGCTTACCCTCCGGTGCAGGGTGGAGCAGGGCTCTAATGGGACCCAGACGCCACGCCTGGGCTTCCTCACACAGCCGTGCGCGTGATGAACTATGACTCTGCGAGTCCGTCTATTGTACGTACATGGGAGGGGCCAAGGGGAACACATTTTGTGTGTTAATTGTACATGTGTGATGTGAAAATAGAGAAGTTGGAGAGTACTGGTAAACATACTTATCCATAACAGAGACAGTGTACTTGTGAATAAGTCAGCGAGTGAGTGACAGTATGTAAACTCCTATGCAAAGACCATTTTTGATTTAATTATTCATGTTTTAATAAGACTGTATGTAACATAATTAACTTCTATAAAAAGGAAAATGTCACATAAAAAAAACTAAATAAAACAAGTGGGATGAAAATACGTCTCCTGTTTGGGATTCCTTGCATTGTGAGAAGAAGAAAATGCAATGCATCTTGACTGAATTTTAGAGATGGAAAAATGTGGGAAAGATTTAAGATGTAGTAAAGGCAAAGTGCGGACACAATAAATACTGAAACATGTAATAACATTTAGTTGTTGAGGCTTCTGTGTAACGTTCTGTAAATTATAGGCTTCTTGTTGTTTTCCTGATACTGAAAAATGTATAACTTGCCCTAATGGACTACAAGTTAACCTCTAAATGTCCACCACACCTCTCAATAATAACTCTCCCAGTTTGCACTGTAGTCCATATAGTTACTCAATAATAAGTATGTAATAAGCCAGAGATTTTAAGGGGTTAAAGAAATAGAGTGGTCTCTGACATTCGCACAGTACTTAATAGTTTGGATGGTTTGATGGCATTAATAGGCATAACGTTGATTATCAGCAGAAAATGCTGAACTGGAACAGTGATAGAATGAATCGGATGCAGGCACAAAACAAATGTATCACTATAGAAATTATGACTATAATTATGTTGTTGCACAACTTACTAATGACACTAGAGCTGGAACGCAGTGTTGATTGGTGCTGATTGTGAACTTCGATGCTTAAACAATGTGGTAGCACACATCTCCACCACGCACATGTCAAAGATGGCACTGTAATATCAATCACAATCATGACATCCTACTTTTAGACGTTCCATTAAAATGGGATTTAATTAAAAATAGCAACATTTAAGCTTTAGTTTTAAATGAAACATATTCCATGGTCGTATCGCTCTCGACGCAATACTGTGCTATCTCTTGCTGAAATCAATATTTGGTTGAAATGTGACCTAGAAAACTAGGGAAACCTATAGCCACAAACAGTTTCAGTCCAGAATGATGCTGACAAAGCTCAAATACATTCCGAAGTTTTAAATTAGTATCCAGATTCATATGCTTTATATTTCAGTAGTGATAATCAACCGCATTAAAAAATCCTTAAAATAACCAATAAATATTTATAATAACCACTTAAAATAATACAAAAATCCCCAAAAATATTTACCATTTATTAATAGCTTATTTTAAATACCTTTTGGTCTCGGGTTATCATTTTTAAAACTACTGTGTATTAAATAATATTTACATGACAAGTGTTTTTCAACGTGTGTGTGTGTGTGTGTGTGTGTGTGTGTGTGTGTGTGTGTGTGTGTGTGTGTGTGTGTGTGTCTATTGGGAGGGATGAGGCTTGTACGAGGTAGGAAAAACTCCAGCTCCGTGTCTCAGAGTGTTGACACAATGATGAGGTGGGCTGGCAGGCTCCTGACAGTCAGCCCTGAGAGACTGCAGCAGAGACGCGCAGATCACAGCCCTGACCATTAACCCTCCAAACTTACACTACAGCTCCACATCACTCACACCTCCACGCAATGCCATTATCCCACATCATGGACACCAATGCACAATGAAATACTCTTAGTATGTAGGTGAATTGCTTTTGGCAAGCAGATCGAGAACATGAAGAAACACCCCATTACCAAAGCAAACTGACATGTAGAGAATCTACTCTTAAAGGAAAGATATACTACAGTGTGGTCTAAGAAGCAGCTCCCCATTAAGATTGTCTACTAGCGTTATCGCAGCCCCAGAACACTGAACTAGGTACTGACAGCTGACATGTTACATTGCCTGAAACGGAAACACAGACTAAGATCTGAACAGTCAAATAAAAATAAAAAAATATCCCCAATGTTACTGTTTAATGAACTTAACACCGATCCCCTAATAACATTTCCTCTCCTTTATCGATACAGAACCTTTAAATTATAAATCAACAAACAAAACAGTTAGATGGCCTAATGCAACATGTTCCAAAGAGAAGATTAACAACGAGATATAGAGTAGCATCCATCACAACGCTTTTAAAACTAAATCATTTATAATAAGAATGTGACATGAATAATGGGAGCCAGGTACTTGCACTGTATTCGAATGCTGCTGCTACACTTATATTTGAACCTCATGGCAGGCATGCACAACTGATTGTGCTAAATAACATGTTGCCTCCGACTTCCAATGAAGCACTTAAAATGATTCATGATATTTAAGGAGATTCCTAATTTTTCATTCAAGTATTAAAATGTCAGTTTGGCCCATTAAAGAATAAATACTGTTATTTAAGTACTGGAAAATTTGCCAGTGAGCTTCATATTTTCATTTAGCCCACACAGGGCATTGACCAATTTAGCTGAGAAGAAATCAGAATTGTCCATAAGAACTTTCAATGAAGAGTGAAGCACTAGACTAAACTGTACGCAATGCCTGTAGAGCAGAGCTGTACTGCTGTGGCATTTTGCAGAGTCGCATAAAGTGCTCTCTGCATGGCATGGTTTTATAATCGCAGTTAATCTGAGTGGTGGAAGAAAAGGGGAAGAGCCAGCAGCAGGGTAAAGCTTCTCTAAGGGATAGAGACAGTGAGCATCCCTCTTTATCCTCCTCTCACAATAGGGGACTTCCCAATCCTCCACAGCGAGAACCATCCTACAATAACCATCACACCATCCACCCAGCCATTAACCAGCACTGACAAGAGCGTCATTGCTCACGCCTCACAACCCATGGAGCACAAGCTAACCCAACTGCCAGATGGAGTAAGCAGGCTTTTGGTGTGTGTACAGAAAGTGAAATCGAACCTTATGCACAGGGTACTGCTCTTGCTCGCAAGCTCCTTTTCCTTTCCTCTCTCCATCTCTCCCCCATTTCCTCCCTCTCTATTAAGAGAGCAGGCGTGGAATATCGGGATGGGATTTGCACGCCCTGATGAGGCCGCTTGTAAAGGAGAGAGTAAAAAAAATGGCAAAAATACAACATTGACTACAAGACTATGTAGCCCTCCTTCCTCCCGGCTGAGGGTTTAGTCCTGCCCCACTTCCTCAAACTGTTTTGTAAGAGTGAGCCCAGGCCTGTGAGGGTCAAAACACGGCACATCAAACAGGCTAGACAGCAATAATCAAATAAGCTTAACTGCTTACCACCATAACTGGAAGGGCTCGTAATAAGCATTCATCTGATGTAGCCCATCTTCCTCAGAAAAATAATAATTTTTTTTTTTTAGTTTATTTTCATTTCTTTCACAGCAATACAGCACCAACTGTGCACCCAAGACTCTAAATCTACTACAGCTTAGCCATGACTATAATTAAAGCCGTGTGCTCTTGAATTATAATTCTACATACAGTAACAATAACATAACTTTATCATAACTAAGTTAATTTATGGTGTCCTGTGTGAAGCAGTCCCGATCTTAGGCAAGGCAGATATCTCACTCTGTAGGCCATTACAGCTCACCATTCCTCCTCACAGAGACACTCTATATATATGAAGACACTCATTTATATTTATGGCCCAAACAGAGTCAGCTCTGTCAGCCTGCACTCAGACAACTCAAGGCTCGGTTGCCACACCTGAACAGAGAGGAGTTGGCTTAGCCGTGATATGACAGGAAGGCCACCCAGCCACCAGAGGCCTATACATTTCCATAGCCTTTCAAAAGGCCTGCGCCGCCGCTAAATCACTGAGAACTGTCTATTTTTGCAGAGCTCGGAGTTAGCGGCCTCCCTCCATGCTTACTCAAAAATGAACTATTTAACCCCTTCACAAAGAGGCTGCTGCTTTTCTTTACCTCTCTTTAAAGGTTTCCTTCCTTTTCTTTCTTTAATTTAGTGAATATTTTTAATGCGTTTTTAAATAAAGTCAAACTTAATATTCAACCAGGGCTTATCACTGTTTCTTTGCAAAGCAGGCCATAAATATTAATGAGGGGTTTCGTGTGGACCTGAAAGAGCCGGCTGTGCATCGTCTTTCTCTGTTAAGAAAGGAGGGGGGTTTATCACAAATAAAAACCCCTGGGTAATTTTTCACAGAAATAATTGCCCTGCATGTGGTAAATGGTGTTATTTTCTGGTATTTAAAACTTTGGCAGGGCTCCCTATGTAATGATTTGCTGGCTGTGGCTAGCTCTGGCGCTCAGACAGAAAGAGGCAGGCCAGGCGTGCAGCAGACGGGGAAAGTGCTAAGCTAACTGTGGCCGTTCAGCTGGGAGGGGTATGTAGAGGTGGCGGCAAAGCTGCCAGAAAGAGTCCTCCTTTGGGTGGAACGAACACTAATAGGCCATAGAGACCAGAAAGGGAATGAAAAACAGGGTGATCCATGTCTTGACCAATGATGAAGTCACTGTATGTGTAATGTTCTTAAAAAAGAAACACTTTTACTGTTTCAGACACGTGATTTCCTGAAAATAATGAAAACTAAAAAAGGCGTGTTAACATACAACAGCATACCAGCTTGCAATACTTTGCTCTGTGAAATCTGTGGTCAAAGACAATACTCTTAATCCATAAATTTCCAAAGGTTGTAGCTTTTAAAACCATGACAGGAAGAATTTCTAAGAGTATTACAGTATTTCAGTTCAAACTAACCTCAAATATGAGCAATAACATGACCTATGAATAGACATGGCCATGTGCCGTGTTGTAGTTGTCACTGAGTGCTGTGTCTGTCACATAAGGCTGATGTGCATGTCTGGGCTATGATGTTTCAGTCTGTGATCTCTGTGGTAATATAGGGAAATGACAGAGATGCTTTACTCAAATACAAATCAGTCTGTCAGTCTTATACAATCTAAATTACACAGCTTCTTCTGATTAAGCTAATCCATCTTAAATCATGCTTCTGTCTCATTCTGTAATTCCGAAAACGTTTTTCAACACAGTATCAGAAAGCCTAGGTTTGAATGCCATCATCCCAAATAAGTGGAGCTTGCATTGAGGAAAGCAGCATCACTGTGAAAAAGATGCACTGAGAGAATGAGCGTTTTCTGAACAAATGGGAGTAGAGCCCCTCACTCAGGTGGCGAGGCCGATGCCAGGGCCAGAATCATTACAGCATTTGTCAGCAGTGCTGTTCTTGCTTGGACGGCGTACAAAACATGCAGTCTGGATCATGCGGTGAGGGCTGGCTTGGCTGAAGGCCCTGCAGAACACCAGGCACTATGGGAGAGCGAGAGAGCGCAAAAGAGAGCGAGAGCGTCTTTGACCTTCGCTGAATGTCACAGTAAAACACTGAGGAAATGAATCCGTGAGGATGGAGGGAAGATGGAGGGCGACAGGAGAAGAGCAGGCTAGGAAAAAGAGCAGTGGACAAGCGGTTAATGACAACCGTGCTCAGGTCCGCGCCTTCTCTTTCATCACATCGCGTCTGAATTAAAGTAATGTGATTCAAATCGCAATTAGTCTGAAAGTATTGAAATTTCGCCCCTACCGTACTCCAATCTGCACATTCGGTCAGACTGCTAATTTGTTCTTGATTGAAGATCGCGATCTCCAGTCACACCACACCACTTATGTTGAGCAAATACTGAATCAACTGCAAACCTCCCCAAACTTTGAAATCAGATGATTAGAGCCTGTTTGCCTGGAGAGGTCTCTCACCAGAGCTTTATCACGCTGACCCCTCTGATTTTCATTAGAGATATCAATAAAAATGTTGTTTTGAAATGAAAAGTCCAAGTGCCTGGCGCAGGGTCCGACTTTAATTTCCTGCTGGTTCGTGGGGTTTGGAGGGAAAACAAGAGTGTTGATAGGTAACAACACCATTCTGTTATCAGGTGACACAGCCACTGCCAGGAGGAGTGAGGCAGACACTGTCCTTCCCGGTGTGCTGCCTCAATCTCCACTGAGCTACCACTGTTCTACTGTCCATTGGTACAGCAGGATAAGAGACAGCCACTGTATCAACAGTTGACCTGGCTTTTGCATTTCTCTGCACAAACATAACGTCTACCACAAATAAACAGAACTGGCCACATTCGCTTTCACAGAGGATGAGACATGCATATCAACCATTATTATCATACAACTACAAAGCTTGGCATTATTAAAGATGTACCGATACCACTTCCGATAACTGATAATTAAGTACAGGGTGTTACTAAGTACTGATAATAACTAATATAGCCTAACTAACTTAGAACTACTAATATTTATACATCATATTATATGATACTGATATTTATATACTGAAATATATATTTTAAAAAAAAATATATATACACACACAAACACACATTTGTTGCACTCAGAAGGATGTGTCATTCAGAAGAAGAATAAAGGTTACCAGAAATAATAAATGATGAAATATTTAGACTAATATGGGCAATATTTATTGAGCTATGGGTTTGAGGATGACTCATGGAGCGCATCACTGCTTGGTGAATGTCTGCAATTGTGGCTATTAAGTCAGTCAGGTAGAGAAATAAGGTTGTGCGAGAAACTTGAATCATTTGCATGCCTCACAATATCAAACCTACACACCAAGTTTCATTCCTGTCAATGGATTCCTTTAGGATACTACTTGTGCAATTATTTTTTAATAATGAGTGTATTTAGCATTATTAGCTATTATTATAAGACTGTTAATAAGAACCATGTTTGACAACTTACAACTAAGAATAATAGCTTTTTTGTGCAAAATGGTCACAAACAGAACCAAACCATATAGATAAGTGTACATTTCAGCACCCAGCAGCTTCTGCGGCTCCGTAAAAACAGTGCTGATAGATTCATATTAAAACTTAAGACATTTGCCACATCTGTGTGTCAGACTGGAGTTTTGTATTTATCACTCGTTTACACTGTCAGTAGCAGCAACTTTCAGCACTTTTTCTGATTTGATTGAAGCAAAGAGCCATGAGACCCTACTGTTTAGTGATACAGCTGACCGATGGAGGCGTGCTGCAGGCAGAGCTTGTGGACACCCTATGCCAGCTAGCAGGATGCTATGCTAGACAAAGATTAAATCAGGCTAATATTACAATGAGAGTCCACAGGTTCCTTCCACTCCCTCTACAACAATCTGGACTAACATTAATCCAGACTGTAAGTGATTACACAGAGGCAGATGTGGCTCAGCCATTCAGGTAACACGCTGCTGTTATGTTTTTTCCACAAAATACTGCTCTTATAGATTTAGCCCTGACCATTGTCTGGTTTTGTTATGTTCTGTCTACTGGCTTAAAGATTGATTTCTGGTGGAAGTCAGAGCCATGTAACCTGAAATCATACACATCTCTGTTCGCCATTAGAAATTCTTCTGTTAAATATGCCATAGTTATATTACAAAGTCAGCAGATTAAGGTGACAGATAGAGCGACCTACTGAGAGAGAGGCAGGCTTAACCACTGATGTTTCTGAATTGTTATAAGAAGATAACAGAGAGCTCACAATGTATCCTTCTTTCAACATTCAATCACCTCTAATCATTCTTTCAATTCCCCGTTCCCGTTCCGACTGATCTAAGATGACTTAAGTGAATAAAACTCAAGGAATTTGAAAATAGCCACTCATTATGACAGCCAAATTGTACTTTGGGCCAGGAAATGGACAGATGTATTCAACTGTCTGTGGCAGGGAACCGAGCAGTAAATTTAAATGCACCACAATGTACATGCTAATTAGCGGCAGAGCAATGGAATCCTGGCTAGCATGTTAAATCTGCTACATGACAGTATAATTTGACTCCTTAAAAGGATTATGCAAATTAGTCCTCATCACAGTACGGGAAGACTGAAAAAGGTGACAGATAATTTATCCATAATACACCTTCTATGGGTATCTGCAGGCAGTGCAGCTGGGCCAGGCACTCTTACATTGCTGGCATACCTAAAAGCATGTTTACCTGCTGTCTGATTCACACACTGCTCTTCATTTGCAAACGGTGATTTACTTTGCTTATTTCGTTAGCAGTGCACTTCCGCACTTCTTTTAATCACTTTCCTTGACTGAACATTTTCCCGTACTGCTGCATTATGACTGTCAAAGTGCCTTTTTTCTTTTACACCCTTTGAAAACAGCAGTTGCACTTTACATTGTGTGCATATTTCACCATGAATGGACCGATAGAAATGGTCCAGACATACCCAGAATAAAATCGAGATACATTAAAGGAGCAATCGGTAAGACTGCACCTGTCAAACTCATACTCCAAACAATAAGGTGCAACATATTACCAGAAAAGGCACAGTCCCTCCTCCTCCCTCTTTGTTTC
Source organism: Prochilodus magdalenae (assembly GCA_024036415.1). Taxonomy (NCBI): domain Eukaryota; kingdom Metazoa; phylum Chordata; class Actinopteri; order Characiformes; family Prochilodontidae; genus Prochilodus; species Prochilodus magdalenae. The sequence continues at coordinate 164,729 of JAMWET010003853.1, forward strand.
TTAGCCGTCTAGAAGAAATGTTGCATTTTGCTGTCGAGTTCAGCAGCAAACTTTATCAGTTTCGTATGTCTGCAGAGGTGGAAAGCAACGGCAGAGTTAACTCTTGTTTTGTTTCTATTTATATCACTTCTTTTGTTTGCTGCCCAATTAGCATTCATGCCAAGAGCAGGCGGTGGTGGTAGTTGTAATGGTTGCTTGCCAAGAGCTTCAGCCATTGCTGCATTTACTTTACCTTTCATTGGCTACATGTTCTTAAATGATCTTACCCAGAGCATGATTAACAAAAGGTTGGCATACCCTGTCAGGTTGGAGGTATGTCTTAGACATGAAATGTGTTAAAATGGTTATTTATTTACATTCTGTTGTTAATTTCAACTTAATTTTTTGTACTGTTTATAATCTAAGAATCCCACACATTGCTCCTTTAACATGTGCTAGAGTCCTTCTTCTATGAAGTTGTTATGAAGGTTTTATACACTTAACATGTACGTGGCTGAGGCATGTGTGGCTCCACCAGGTATTTCGATAAACACGTAGTACTAAACTGATTATTGCAATAAATATAAAAGCCTGCCAATAAATATTACTGTACCAAACCACGTATGCCAGGTTGAGAGGTGCTCCACAGCGTAATGAAGAAGCAGAAACACACAGAGCTGATGTTTGCTGCAAGGTGCTTCTGCAGCATTATCTCCCATTACGACTCCCTCTGTTTCTCCTCCCTGCTGGCCTTGCCTTACATTTTAACACACTCATCAAGATTTATATAATTTGTAACAAGTCAGTCAAATCTATACTAAGAAAAAAGCAAGTTATGGTTAGAGGCAGGGTAGTAAATTGTTCCATTTTTGCAGGTAATCTAAATGCAAACTAGAAGCAACTTATCATGAGAATGGATTTTCCACCATCTGGTCAAATAACAGGGGATTTGTCTAGTGGCAAGCAAAGAAAGGAATGATGGGAGAAAGATTAGCAGGCAAGTCCTACAGTTGGCTAAAATGTATTTTGTGCAAACAAGAACAGATGACGCCTTAACAATTACACCTGTCAAAAACTCCAGAATGCAATCCATCTCTCCGCAGCTCTGCTGAAAGCGGGCTACTTCATAGCAAAATGATTTTTTTTAAACAATTGCTAGCAAACATTTTGATACATGACAAGCTGCGAAGTCACATTTCACTTTCATGCGTAACCAAACCCAACTCTGGCTCTGCTGTTCAGTGATAAGTACAACAAATGCAAAGCATCCTCACGGAAGAGGGAGGAGGGGAGATAGGAGGCGCTGTGTGGGGCTTTTTTATGTTGCTGTTGCGACAGGGTAACAAAGCACGTAGTTTACTGGCCTTGGATGTGGTTTCAGGATCAAAGCCAAGCAGCTTTGCTTGCGCCTCTGTGGAACTAACGGCCTCTTGGCCTATGAAAGCGCCTCTTTATGCAAGATTTCAATCGCTACTGAACACAATCAAAGAGGGGACTGTTAACTATTTATCTTGTCCATCTCCTTTTGGAAATGGAAGGATTCTCACAACATTAAATTGGCAAATGAAACTGTACGGGAACAGACGGAGCAGATTTTAATTCACTGTTATTCTAGCCCCTCAGCCTCTTGTTGTTTTTGAGGTTTGGACCCATGTTCAAAGCGTCTAGAGTGTAACAGAAGCCAGAGTACCTTTAGACGGGTGAAGTTAATTACTTCCCATTCCATGCTTTTGGTTATAGCTGTATTTGGGAGTCAGGACTGCGGCTGATATTATATTGAGTAGAGGACTTTTGGACTGTGTCAGATAAGATTGATTTTCAAGATCTTAGTTTGGGGTTGGGACAGAACATGTTTATAGAACATGTAAATGTATTGTAATATTGCCCAATTGGCCATGATAAGTCAACATAAGCATAATGTACACTATGTTGTGTAATATATCATTTATGTAAGTGATATATGGTAACAGTATATATACACATATATAATATTCTGGAGAAAAGTCTACTTTAAAATTAGGCTAGTGTTTAATGCTCAACTTGTGTTTGCCTAAATTAGAGGTGGTAAACTATCATAATAAATGACATTAGATTACAGCACAACACCCTGAGCTTAGCGTTAGTACTTAAAGCACACATGACCATTTACTCCTGCTTAGCTGGACTTATGGAGTGTGTAAAACATGGCATAAATTCATTAATCATAGTCTTAATACTTTTTGAGAGTAATTTTAAACATGGCATTACCTGTTCTTATTGTCTTATGGTCTTTTTGTCAAGCCTCAGGAAACCTGAATATCTTGTATTGTGGAAATGCAAGTGTGGTGATGTAATATTTTGGCTATTTTGCCCAGCCCTAGCCTGATGCTAAGTAGACATTTCCCTTAAATATACAATGATTGACACAAAAAGCTCCTCATTAGCATAAAGTTTCAAAACAAACAATTTTCAATTCACTGTTTTCATGATGATCACTTGGTCACTAAAACCAACACATTTACTAATATGCACCCATTCAGCCTCCAGAAGCTCCGGAGGTGTTTCAGTTCAGACTACTTTAAAAGTAAGCCAAATCAGAGGGAAGCCAGCCGGAGTAAGTACATATTTCTGTCTTAAAGACACAGTAACGAAACAGCTTGTTCAATGTATGTGATAAATAAGGCTGGAAAATGATCTTGTAAAGTCTTGTAAAGTTTTGGCACATAAAATCACATAAATGTCATAAGTGGACCCCAGGGGAAAAGAGCAACATCAATACAGACCACTGCCTGACTGAAAGCTCCACGCTTCAGTCACTAGCCACCGTATGATTTATTAAAAGGTAATAAACTGTTTTGACTGCTTAGTGTCTTTCTAAACAGATAGGACCGATGGTGATGTAAAAACATGATGGTAGCTTACACGTGACAAACACAATTGGTAAAAACACTCAACATACACAACACTCTTTCCGTCTTTCTATGATGTTAATTAGCTAACATTTGCTCCTATTTATCCTGTATTCGCATTGCTTACGAATGCATACAAGACCATTTACCATATAAGATGCTGTAACATGCATAATACCTTATCGTGTCTGTTATAAGCCTATATTATATTGTTATAATTACATCATACCATAACTTTATAAAGCAAAAGAATGTGACCTTATAATATTAGGATTAATAATGAGTTATACTATCCTCTTATTAGAACACTACAACAGTGCTTTGGTTTGTTCTCTTTTTAACACCCAGACTCATCACAACAGTGGCCAGTAACAAGCCAAAATGAAGAAGCACTTGGATTCACAGGACGTGTTACCAAAAGCTGTTCTGAAGATCATTAAATGTAGTGTGAATCAGACATTGACAGCATTTGTAGCTAACAGGTGACCGAACAGCTATCCAACATGTTAAGGAACCTGGCTTTATAAAGTCATTAACTCAGTTACAGGTGAAATATTAACTACTTAAGACTACTTATGCATGCTTATGTCTGGTTTTATTAGGCAATATGTATACCTTATAATGCCTTAGAAATGCCTTCATAAAGCTTAATGAACGCAGGATTCATAGAAAGGTCTAACAAATTAACTCTCTCTTCTCTGAATACTCATTGGCCCTTCTGAAGTCTACAACTAACATCCCAGCTTGTGCTCCATTTAACCCACAGTGTAACACAAACCGTCCATTTGCCAGTATACATACTGACCGATGGATTGGGACAGAGCTAGAACAGCCTGTCACAAGTGCTTATTTACAGGCCCCAGGGCATGAGAATGGAGCGTGACCTCACTTGCACTGATCAATAATAAAAGGCATTTGTCCTTTCATGTGATGTATAATTATAACCAAAGCCAAGGTGAGAGCAGCTCTTTCGGAACAGGAGCACCGGTGAGCTTTGCCACGTCAGTGCAGGCTTGTTTTATTCCCAGGCCCTGCTGTTCAAACCAATTGCTCTTCAACGTGAGAGCGGCAATCGGGGTCAGTGCACGGGTCAGAAGGAAAGATATAGTGTATCGATTTCACGGCGGGGGCTGTGGCTGCCCGTGCCGGGGCCTGGCGCTGCAGGGGTGCAGCAGCAAGCGCCTCTGCCTCACTCCAATCAGAAAGCTGGGGGTCAAGGGTCAGGCCCGTTTCGCACCCAGTCATGATGAATTGGGCGCTGCTGGATTCAACTGTGTGACCCTACTGCAGCGGCCCCTTGGAGCACGGGACATGGCAACTGAGAGAGATTACACAACAGGTAAACATGTCGCCCCACTGCAGCACAACACAACATAAAAACAACTCACAAACTGGCTCCTTTCAGTGAAGCAGGGCTGAGAGGGCTTCCGGTAAGCATGGACTAACAATACATACACAAAGTAACAACATTAAATAGGACAGAAGCTCTATTCACTTCCATTCTTGAATTAAAGGGCTCACGTAATGTTGTTAGTGGTTTAATAGTTTTTACTACATTGGGCCCATTAGTGGGTCTCAAAATCCAACCCATTTACACATATCAGCTTACTCATCCTACAGCAGTCTAGCTTGCTCACTGATGTCATGGAGAGTGTCTAAGCCTAGTCTAATTTTTTAAAAAGAACACAATACAGAACAGAGTTCATTTATATTAGAGGTGGCACTTAATGTCGAAAACTGATACTGACTGCAATATCGATATTTTCTTTTCCCCTCTCTTAAACTACTAAGCACTTAATAATAGATTTGTCTGGGCGCACTGTGCTTAACTAAATAACATCATGTGCAATCTGTATAACAAATTCCCCTCACCCTTAAAGGAAGACATACATATACAAAAGGACATTTCTTTTTATTTGAGCATTTTTATGCACAGAACCTGTAGCAGCAATTTTGGTCAGTATCATTTAAACAAAAATACAGCTTTATGCAAAAGATACATATTGACATAATTTAGCATAATGTATCATATTGGGTTATGGTTTTTCCTTCCAATATCTGATCCAGTACTTTTGGTCAATATCAGGCTGATGCCAATATTGAGTGTAGTACTGGCACCCCCCCAATTTATATACATTAGTCTTAATCGCACAGAAAACATAAACAGCCAGTCAAACTGCAATGGATAAAGGGATGTTGGAAAGGGGTCATATAAAAGTGAATTATGACTGTTTTGAGTACATTAAGTCTAAAAAGGATGTAGGATGCAACCCATATAATGTCGGTGCAAATGTGCCCTATTTGGCACAAGTAGCATAAATCAATGTCTGTAATGATGAACTGCTTAACTGAATCTTGTGACTGTGAATGTGTCCTTATCACCCTGGACTCCAAACTGAACCATTCCTTCTCTACTAAAAGATGTAATTATTGATAATAATAATAATATACACCCGCACAGAAGATAAGAGCAATATGTCTGATCTTAGCTGCAAGGTTCTTTAAAGAAGCGACTCCACTGTTTTACAACATTATAAATCCTATTCCCAGAGAATAACGCTGACTTTTAAACTCTTAATTCTGTGACAAATGACAGTGCAGCAGAGGAAGCCTTTCCAATACAACACTCAGCACTGACTGCCTTACCAGTCCCACAATTAACGCCCACGCAGCACTGTGCCGGGACATCTCCAGACACTGTCTGATCACAGAGCTGTATGTGGGACTCTGACAGGGCAGTCTGTGGGTGAGTAAGGCGGGACTCCAGACTTTTATCCATGTATTGGGCTTTAACCTCATTCATAGTAAGAGGGGACAGGTCAGGAATCTCTCTTTGTGTATGACTAACACATCCCTGGCAGCTAGCTGCACTGTAAATCAGGATTCTGCTGCACGTTTTGGCTTATTAGCTTATGCAGCTCCTTTGATATTCACTAGAAAACAGGATAAATGGGTGTCAATGGACCACTGAACACAAACAAACTAGGCTGGATTTTGTATAGTCCTTACAGTGCAGTAACTATCGCTGTGCCTGGCCTACGTTTATACAGGCCTTCAAGCCCTTTTCTCTCTAATGTATGGAGATAAATCACAATTGTATAGCTTGTGAAATGTGACACTTTTTCTTTAAGAGCACATATTTAAGGTAGCTGGAGTGAAGTAAAATGTGTTAAAGGGTGCTCAGAGCCTTTCGCAGACGAATGCACTTTGGCACAGAGCAGTGGGTAAGTGTCCAAAAGCGGGCAAGAGAACAACCTTCCAGCAACAACAGAAAGAATGAAATGAATGAGCAATGCTCCAGCCAGCAGATCCTGCTGCACTTGAAAAGAGGAGAAAAACATTCAGTGCTGGGACTGTTCTAGCAACACACTGCTTTAACAAAGACCGCAGAGTTTTTGCCTGTCTCTCTCACTCCCTGACAATATCACAGTGAATACGGCCCATACTGACAACTTCAGAAAGAAAGAGAAACACCTCCTCAATATGGCAACACTCTTCCAAACGAACAAGTCATTATATCGAAGAAAACATGGTATGATACCACCATTTTCTTTTATGACATCAATAGCTCATATGCTATCAATTGAAAATTAAATTAAAAAATTGCTGGTTTTAATTGAGCCATGTCATGATTTAATCTATCATAAACTAAAGAACTGTCATGTTAGTATAATAGAACTGCTTAGTCTAACTATGTGATATTTCAGAATAGATTAATTACAGAAGTGGATTTAGTTATATTTTTGAGTTCCAGCTTTTGCTGCCACTATCCCGTACCCATAACGGGTATGAAATTAGCAGCAAGGCTAACAGATGGAATTTACTTCATGCACTATCTATTCCATTTTCTTTAGATCGAGACACTCCAGCTTGATAACAAGATCATTCCAGTAGAGACTGCACATGGTCTTATGAGAAGCATCACTATGAAAACACACTGTGGCTCACTGTCTGCAAGTGTAGCTTTCACAGTCTACCAGTGAAGCTCTTTTTCTGGAGAGGAGGATTCTCTTTTCCTTTATGAAAGGCAGGCCCAAATCCCCTAGCCAAACGCACAGAGCCTATATCCCTCTAAAGCCCACCAGGAAAGAATGAGAGATGATGCATCAGTCTTCCAGCCAATGAGCTGCAAGATTCACACATGGGTGTCTTCCTGTTGCTACCTTTTTTTCAAGCATGAGAGTTACAAAGAAACACCCTTTATGGTAAAGTCCAATCCAACCAGCTGGATGCAGGCTAAAGGATGAGCGTGGACTGTAGAAAATATGCAAAAGAACACATTAGCTTGAGGAAATGCACAGCAGGAGTGTGAACTGGGCCTTTTTTCTAACCTAGTGACCCTTTTTTTCTGGCGGGCAGCTGGTAGTGGACTATACTGTGCTGAATTCCTGACACTGCTGAACAGATTTACTTTACTTAGTGGCAATCACACAGACCTTAAATGAACGAATGGCTCATAGGTACTTTATAGTCCGCAATGGGAGCTCCACTATTGAACTATAGGTCCCCCCTGTGAGGGCCCAGGCCTGAGGCCCAAAGTCCAGCATTAGCTTCAGTTGATGAGGGGGGTCGGCAGAGTGGAGCAGAGGGACAAGAAGGTCATGCTTCATCACACTGCCACACAGTGAGGCTGCACATTTCTGCTAACCAATCTGTACTTCAGGAAACACTTACGTCTGTCTGCTGATTGCTGCTCATAGAGTTTGTACATGGTAGGAATGTCCTGATACAGTGTTTCTCCCCCAATCCCAATCCAAGGCATGCACTATTGAGTATTTGACTCTGCAGAATATATTTTAGGTAATATATGGTAGGCCAGCCGTACTTTACAATGCTATAGCAGAATCAGTTCATTGTGCAACTGGATAGTGTAACACTGATAATGTTTAGACTACATTTCAGGACACCTATCGACTTTATATTTTAATTAAAGATGGCCACCCCTAACACAACTAAAACAACTGTTGGGAAGCTGTCATTTTAACAAACCCACAATAGAGACATTCTGACCGCAGTTTCTGGTAATGTGGCTATCACAAGCTGTCAGATTGTCAGACTAATAACGGAGATACCAATGCAATAAACTGTATCTTGATTTTTCACATTGACTCAAAGACTAAGCAAATCAGGGGCACCTCAATGAAACCACATAAGGTAAACATCCTAGGAGCGAATAGAGACGATTTATCATGGTTAAAACAGGAGAAATATCTCTGCAGAATAACAGAAATCTTCAAAACCTTCTATTACATTACCGTCCCACGTGACCAAGCCCTATGCTAAGGAGCACACATGCAGTGGGAAAGCCCAAAAGACTCTTAAGAAGCCTTTTATTCTGTACTTTACTTTCCCCCCTCCCCTCCTCCTTTTTAACATTTCCCTCCACTCCTGAGAAACAAACTCTTCCACAAAACCCTCAGTTCCATAAAGCAGCATGCTAACACTGCTGTGCTTGCCTATATGAATACATTAATGCGGGTGATTGCCAGGCTCTGCTGCGGCTTTTCTCCCACCGGCCCTGCACTGTTCTGTGAAAGTAGGAGGAAGGCTTTGCACTGTTGTTAACCTCTTATCAAACAGTTGCTAACACTCTAAATTGTTTCCCCCTCAGTGGAGAACTTGGCAAGAACGCCTTTCATTCTTCCTGCGCTCCTTTCACTCCCTCCATCTGCCCGCATCCAGGCTCCCCTCAGAACCGAAACAGGTTGCAGGCAGAAACGCATCCCTGCACGCTGCCTTATATAATTAATCAACCTCGCCGTGAGGATATCGATGGACTGAACATCTAAAATTCTCCAGGCGAGGTTTTGCCTTAAAGCAAGAGGAGAACAGAGAGAGCGCCAGCACACGCTAGGATTGTTTCAGAGACTACGTGCACCCTGCTGAGGGTTAGAAACATAGAATCTGAGAGCACTCGCATTCATTTGTTCTGTCGACTTTGCCTGCTATACCATCTCCAGCATTTCTTTAAGCAAAATCTGATTGTTAGAGCAAATGTCACAGGCGCAGGTGTTAGAGATGCATGAGAATGCATATATTACTTGATTTAAAACCTAGACAAGCAACATGTAAAGCTCCATCTTCTCTCCATCTGTCTTACTTACTTGCTCTTCTTGTGTCTTTCGTCTGTCTGTCTGTCTGCCTGCCTGCCTGCCTGCCTGTCTCATGCTTTCTCTCCCCCTCCTCCACTTTCTCTCACTTACCCTCTGCCAGTTGGTGCTGTTTTGACAAAACACTGCTAATGAAACAGTAAGCATCCCTCTGGTCCCACTCCTCCTTTCTGGGATAGCAAATTAATTTTTCCTCTGTACTGATTAAAAATTTACCTACCTCATGCAGCGGAGCAACAGAGAAATATGTAAATCTCTTCCATTTTCCTCACTTATCTCCATATCAAATGCTCTAGAAATGTATACTTCAGAAGTAAAGCTCATGTGCCTCGTTGTAGAGGAAATCTCAGCATTTTATAGTCCGGGTACAAGTGCAAATACCAGCATCTTTTAGGCTCTCATGTTTATCAAAGAGCAACATTTATATCTGAGAGAGGCTTGGACAGCCTTGTAGTGCCAAATCAGGCAGAACAAATCATGAAAAGGGAGAGCATGTCATATCCTAACACACACACACCTACACACACAGGTGCATACATGGCAAAGTTATTACAGTGAACTAAAGGTGAAATTAATTTGATCAGAACAGAAAGGCCGCTAACTTGAATAGTATGACCGATGCTTTAATAGTGAACAACGCTGGAGTTTTAGGTTCATAAAAAACGTTGGAAATGATGGATATACACTAGACATACATTATAAAATGGTTTAATAACTAGAATAATAACTAGGGATGCACAATGATATCAGAATCATAATAAAATATCAGCAACGGACATTAAGATTTATATATCGTTACACTTACATAAGATCAACTAGAGCCCACACGCAGCAAAAATATCAGGTCTCAATTCCCAAATTGGTGTCTCCTTAATAATATAGGAGTATGATGAAACTGACAAGTGACAACACAGACAAACATTATGGCAACAATAAGCATGTAATGTATATAGGGCTAAAGCTAATTTGAAGGCCTTAATTTGTAGGGTTTTTCAAAACAGCAATATAACAAACATAAGAGATAGAAGAAAAGCAAAATTATTATAATCTTGACACACACGCTGGAAGAGATGCTTTGCCATCATCAGAATTAAGAGCACTGCAGTAGTTTTGAAGCATTGACGGCAACCTCTCCTAGAGCGGAGCTGATATCAGGCTGCTCCGCTACAAACCGCAACAGCACAAAGACTCTGAGCTACACACTTACTCATGATAACGGCACATAGTAAGGATTTACACAAAACCACACACTGTTAACAGAGCGCTCTCAAAAACAGCAATTGATTCACTGCAGTGATTCTGAAATATGCAGACTTTTGTGTTCTGTGAAAAAATGCCAATGCAAATCTCATTAGTAGTGGTAATGATTTTAACTGTAATTATAATTGGCCCCACTCCTTCTACTGTACTGTCAAAACGGACGCCTGTATAAAAATGTTCCATATTAAAAACCAACTTCAGACGTTTATACTGACATGCTGAGCAATTATGAGAATAATGCACAAGCCAAAGCTTTAAACTGGTTTCAAAAACCACTCTGATGGCTTTTCTGCACTGCCGAAAGATCCAAGATCCCATTAAAGTATTTCTGAAATTAAATTATGAAACAATGCTTTTTATAGGGGCCAGAAAAAAAAATACGACTTCAATCACCTTCCTATTTAAATCTTGTGGCACTTCACTAATTAATTCTATTGAAACGAGTCTAATTAAATTGGCCTAATATGAAGCAGCTGACTGCCATCTCTGCACACAGACACAAAGCTTGTAATAGTCAGGTTATCTGCACAGTCCACAGCCGCACTGACAAGACTAAGCCTTGTAAATACAGCCCCCTCTCACTCCTGCCTCAGTATCTACACTGCCGAGGAGAGACCAGAGAATTCCCACAGTTTCGCTGGCTGCCTGCGCACAGGGAGCCCTTTTTTTTTTCAGGTGTTCGAGAAGAAGTGGAGGTTTTCTCGCTCTGAGAACATATTGTTCGCTTTGTTTAATTGACAGGGAAAAATAAACTTCAAGTCCCTCTTTTAGCACCTTCCTTTGGAATACACGGCCCAATTAAGGGCTCTCAGACAAAAGGAGATTTGGAGTGGCAAACTCTCCTCTCTCTCCAGCAACACTTTCCCATGACAGAGCGGGAAATTCCTTGACTCCGAAGTCACACGCAGAGCGACAGATAGAGAGAGAGAGAGAAAGTGAAAGAGTGAGAGAGAGAGAGAGAGAGAGAGAAGAGAGAGAGAAAGAGAGAGAGAGAAAGAGAGAGAGAGAGAGCTAGCTATGCTTTGTTCTGGTAATCCTGCATTACGCACAGACACTGTTCTGTGGTCGGGGACACTCATCTTCAGAGACTGCTTCTACAGTTGTAGTAAGAAGCCCTTATAAGGCAGGACTACTTAATTTGACATTTTCACGTTTTATACTGTAACCGAGGACAGTGCATACAAATTAGGCCAAAAGCCCAGCTCCCTGTCCAGACTTTAACACGGGCTAAATGTGATACTTACACTGAAACAGTGAGGGGAAAAGACTAATAAAGTCATTCCCATATCACATTCAAACAAGAAGGATAAAAATGTACTTCCTAGAAGAATCCAATGGGAATTGCCAAAAGCAATGAAGAAAGGGGAGAGAGGGTACATTAAAAAAAAAAGGATTTCCTATTCCATAAGCATACCGGAATGTTCAGAAACTAGAAATGTGATGCATATTTTTCACCATTCTTCCTTTTGCCTGTGAAGTCAATCAGGATGAACGGCTTTCCAGTTAAACATCTATCGCAGCACCTGCTTAAAACAGCCTTCCCTGACAGAGATACAGCGCGCGGTCTTCATTCATCATTATATCAATCTCAAACATTGGAAAGCTTTGAAATTTGATTTACTGGAGCTGGGATTAACTCGAGCAAAGCAAATATTTGAATAAAACGGATGGCTTAGACGACTGCAAGACATGTGCTTTGAAACGTGTTTGAATTATGATAAATTAGATTTCAGCCTTAATAAAATCTTACCAGCAAAAAAAGAAAAACGTGCAGGATAGGGATGAGATCTGGGTACGCCGTGAGTATTCACAAAAACCTGACCATAACGACACCTATAGACACACACATACCCACAAAAAAGAAATACTGTTTAATATTTATATACGGTTCACAATAAGAGATATGGAAATGAGCTATTACTGGGCATTATTATTCCCTATTCCCTATTTATTCTAATGCACAACAAACTTTTTTTGTGTGTTTGATAAACAAGGTTAAAGAGGCCTCAGCATCAAGGTCAAACAATATAATTTACTGCACTACGCTTACCTGCTCGACAGAACTGCTGGAAGATATTATTGGACAGGTACAGTAAGAAAACTTGTTGTAACATCGTTAGTGTGCAGTTATGGTTTCCTGTACACAACATAAATGCCTCTTGTTCCCCATTCTCCTTAGAGCACATAGGATGGGGAGATGTCTTAAACATAGAGATATTGAATTCCTTTAGCCTGAATGAATTTATGTCAGGCAGCAATTTAAGAGCGAACTAAAAGCTCGAGCAGACCAGAGGTATTTACAACATGTCTGTCTTCTCCCAAAATAAACTACATAATGGAGCCTAAATGGAAATAATTGTGCATTCAAATCAATTACTTCACTAAAAATAAAAATTCATGCCAGCATATGGTAGGTTTTCTTCCTTGTGGTTGTATTTCTAGCGGACAGCAGATGCGTACAAATTCCATCCAGCAATCTTCCAGTACTCCGCCTTATGCTACATACCCAATCAGCAGCATTGAGGATAGACACAGTTATATAAGTTGAAAGACACAACTTTTCGCTTGGTCTAAAACAAGCAGAAGCAACAGAGGTTCTTTTCTGTGTCTCTAGAGAGAGAAAGAGAGAGAGAGGACAAGAGGGAGATCGAGAGAGAAGGAGAGAGAGAGTAGAGCTGTTTCTCAAGAGAGACTGTGTGTGAAGAGCCGTTTGTGTAGGCATAAAAAATGGAAATGCATACTGGCTGGATGAGTGTGAAAGCAGGCTGAAATCAGTCTCTTTTGTCTGTGAATTATCTGAAAAGAGCCCAGCTAACTCAGGTCTGCGCCTCAGCTGAACCCCGCGTACACTGCCAGCCCGCCTTCAAACAGCTCTTTCTGCCTCAGCTACTGACCCATTAACTATATTGTGTACATATGCAAAAGGGAGGCAGGCAGGTGTCCGGAGCCACAGCGGCGAAAACACTGGAGCTATGTTACTCCTGTTCCATCACTGTAGGAGAGCAGAGAAAGGGGAAGGAGAGGGGGAGAGAAAACATGGCAGAAAGAAAGAGACACAGAGAGAGAGAGAGAGAGAGAGAGAGAGAGAGAGAGAGAGAGAGAGAGAGAGAGAGAGAGAGAGAGAGAGAGTGAGAGAAAGAAAGAGGAGGTAAGAAGAATAAGGGAAAGGAGTGAAGAGAAAGAAAAGGAGAAAGAGAGGGTCAGAGGTATGGGGAAAGAAGGAGATATCTGATGTGTGCGAAAAAGAGAAAGAAAGTGAGAATTAACAAGAGCAAGAAATGAATGCAAGAGAAGCATAAGTGGAAATAAAGAAAGGGACTTAATGACATAATGCACAAGAGAGAAGAAAACAGACAGATAAAACAGAGAAATGGGATGAAGAGAAGGAGAGACTGGAGTGTACAGAAGAAAGAGGAAGAGAAAGCAAGCAGAGAGGGAGAGAGAAAAGAAAGCAGGTCGGTGGGGGTTTTGTCCTCTAGCGGCTTCTGTAATGCATTTGCTGGTGAAGCAGCGCTCTGATGGACGAGTCTCCTCCCACCCTCCCTCTAATCAATTTATTTAGCAACTAAGATAAATATCCCGCGCTGACGTGGAGGGATTAGAGAGGGCTCGTTCTTCCTGCCACTAAACGTGCTGCTAAAGCAGGCGGGGCATTAGCGGAGGACATGCTGTCCATTTCTCTGTCTGACTGCCCAAGTCCAATGTAAAGCCCTGGCTCACGCATACTTATTGATCTGATTATTGAGCTGATATGAGACTGTGGACTGTACTCAATATTATTGAGCACTGTGATTTTTGAATTGGAGGGGTTTCTGTGGATGTGGCTTATTTGGGGATGATATGTTAAGGATCTTTACTGCACTCTATTGGTAATATTCTTCTTTGTTTCCAACAAACCTGCTGCTTTTTGTTTGTGTGTATAGTGCAGTCGTGTTATTGTACAGGTATTCAGCATCACGGTTACTCTCTATGGTGGTGTTATACTTCTGATAGCAAACATTGTGACAACAGCTAGATATCACCAACATTTGCAAAAAGAACACCCTGCAGTGCAAAACATGGAATGTGTAAAGGTTCTTATAATCAGACTGTTGTAAGAATATTATGAGTTTACTTTTATACCCTTAGTTCTACACATTTTTTGCTTTTGCAAAGTGTTCAACTCAACAGGTAAGAATTACGTCATTCCATTCCATTATTCCTCTAACTATTGTTCTTAGACAAGCATAGGGATCTACCACCACAGCGAGATATTTTCAACTGCTAAAAGTACTGACAGTACAAAAGCCTTGAAAAAGGTTGAACAATATTATCACATACATTGCCTCCTTTAATGGAGTGGTTTGACGACAAATCATAATTAGCATAATTTATCACTTACCACAGATGCAGTCAATCAGCCTAGACATGTTTGGTGTCTGACATCTGCTTCTGAGGTTTACAGCAGGAGATGTTAGGCTAACATCGCTAATACGTTTCAGCACCTTTGGTTGAGCACTCATGTAGCTTCACCCTTGGCCTACCTTTTGGAGCTACGTATATACCTGAAACCGCAGACGTTGTATAAGGTAACCTGGCGGACAGGCTAAGCTGTAGAACTTTTAAGACCAAAACAATGTCTGATTACACAAGCACTGCATTTTGAATAAGAAGAAAATTAAATACAGTACATGAACACTTCTGGCACACCCAACAAATGAGGAAAATATACCTCTCAAATAGTTGTGCACCGTTTTACTACATTTTATGAGTTTAACGGCATGTTTCATCAAAATGTGCAACAGGGTTGAATTTTTAAAACTGAGTGTGCCCCTGATTTCCTATCATTGCCATTGTTAATTGAAAGCACAATCAACAAAGGCAACAACAGAGGAGCTTCAAGTTTTGATTCATTTGATTTTATGTGGTAAGTCACAGACAGATATTTTGGCTAGTTAGTATTTCTGTACTATACAAATCACTGCACTTATTACTTATTACACTTGAGCAGTTAATGGTCTGCATCATTTCTAGCGTTACCCACAAGCCCCAGTTCAGTACACTTTGTACGCCAACAAAAAGGGAAACCAAATTCAGCACAGGCAGTAAAACTACAATAAATACAGTCATTTCCACCAAATTACTTAAATAGGTAGATTAAAAAAAAACAACAACATATAATTCTAGAATGGCTGGTGTGACTTTGGGAGATAATGTGCACTGTAAATAATAAAACAATATTAATAATTAATAACAACAATAAAAACTAAAAAATGGCGCCTCTAACCATCCTTTCTTGAAACTCAATGATATTCAATGATACACTGCCTCAATCTGACTCAATTTACCTCAGGGATTTGTTAACTTTCACATACATTTAGCTGTGCACTTGGCCAACTCAAATTGATAAACCTGTTGCCCACATAGTCCATGTTCCTTTATGGGACAGAAATTCTGGAAGAGTGCTCCTTGTGCACCTGCACTCGCTTTGTCTTTGCTCCTTTCTAAAGTACAAATAAAGCTGTAACATCGATTTTATATGCACATCCTGCAATGTGACTACAGCACATGCGCACATTGTGATTAATGGAAAAGCATCCTCTTTCTGAGTGCTAGAGGTGCCACTGCCAACCACCACACTACCATACACACATTGCCAACCACAGTCAGAGAGACATGGGGAGACCATACTGCTTTTCATTAGGACTGTGTTCCCTATAGCTCATGCGCAAAGCACTGAGAGCAGTGGGAATACTGTTCGACACTCGATTCACTCAACCCAATCTCATTGGTGCGTCATTCTCCTGGTGTGCTTCAAACACAGAAAACACATCACGTATGAAATGACATACAAAACCAAAAGAGTAACAAAAGGTAGCAACTACAAAGAACCCATATAATCATTTCAAGTATCTTCTAATGTCCCTGTAGTCATAAGTACGGGACCGGTGACATCAGCTTAACTCCAATATGTCTGAATCCTGTCACCAACACAGCGCTTCATCAGTTGATAAAAAACAGTGTCAGCGCCACCTCCCCTTCTTCTTACTCTGAGGTGAGTCATTTGCCGTTGCAGTAAGATTCTCCCCAGCTGGGAGCTGGAGAGTCTTCAGCTGTCGGTTTGATTGCTCTTGCCTGAGGCATTAGGTTCAATCCGCCATGTCGCACCTCAGTAGTTCCACACAGACGGCTGAAATCTGACTCAATTTACCTCAGGGATTTGTTAACTTTCACATACATTTAGCTGTGCACTTGGCCAACTCAAATTGATAAACCTGTTGCCCACATAGTCCATGTTCCTTTATGGGACAGAAATTCTGGAAGAGTGCTCCTTGTGCACCTGCACTCGCTTTGTCTTTGCTCCTTTCTAAAGTACCCCTGCGTTCTATAGGGGCATACAGATGCACATATTTTCTGATCTATATAACATGAAGTCAAGATTTGATCCGTATTTTACATACTAAAAATGCCTTGATTCTACAGAGCTTTAACAGTACACCACAGAAATTAGTGCTACAGTACAGGGTCAGTGGATGCTTTCTGACAAAATAAGACACCACCCCTTAAACACAAATGACTTTTGTAGTTTTGAACGCTTACAATTATTTGAATATCAATTTTTTATACTGTACTGAACCTGCTTTGTCCTTACTGTTCTCTGAAAATCTGTTTTGGTCTCTCCCTCTTTCTCCTCCAACTCACTCTTCTCTTGCAGAGAATTAGAAAGAAAGTTTCATTAGCAAAACAAGAGGGAGAAATCTGCACTTTATTAACCCACTGGAGAGTGTGTACAGTGGCCCCTCCAGCCACAAAAAGCCAATATCAATCTCCCACCAAAGATGAATTTATGTTCCCACCCTCAAATGATAAATTTTCCCTATGAAAATAATAACAATAATAATAATGAATGTGATAAAAAAGGGGAGAAAGGGGAAAAAAGAACATGTGAACATGTGGAAACCCAGGAGAGGACCTAGAAAACCAGTTATTTAAATGTAAATAAATAAGAACGTTATCTTTTCTGGTGCCTCTTAAAGTTTGGCTGCTTTATCTTAGAACTCCTCCGGCTTTTCACTCTGCACTAGCCCAGTCTATTAGCCAGCGTGTGCTGCGGGTCATAGCGGACAGCACAAGAGCGGCTGTCCACGGCCCAGACCTGCCTGCCGGAATTAATGTGGCTGAAGACTAGGCTGGCAGCAGCATTGCTATCAGCTTAAGACCATTACCACATGTCATTTGTCATTTGTATGATACCACAATACACCAACATTTAATTTTCTCCAGCATTTTATCAGTGGCCTGACTTCTCTCTCTCCCCCTCTCTCTTCCTCTTTCACCGGTCCATTGTCTTTGACCTATATACATAAAGCTCAGGCAGACAGATGAGCTCAGAGGCGATGTCCCTGACAGGCCTCAACCCTCTGACAGCCTTGTTGCCACAGCAGCCTGCCCAGAGCAGCGAAGCACTTCCAGACATGCCAAGAGTCGCACCCAGGCAAAGAGGAACTGCTGATCTGGGGCCACTTTTGGCTTTTCCTTTAGTAATAAAGCAATTACAGAGATCCAGAGATGGTGATACAAAATTAGCACTCCTCCTCTGAAATGCTTTGCTCTCCTCTCAGGACTCAACCTCAGGTCCTCAGCCTCAGAAGCCCTACTTATGGATGGTTTATGAACAATCTAATATGTATTATACACTAAGATGGATACAACCATCATAATATCATCAACAGTACCACAATTGGCACTTTGAATATTCACCTCTCTGCACGTCTAAGCACTTTATCAGTGCGACAGAAAACAAAATAACACAAGCTAAATTCTAGCCAATCACCTAGAAGTGACTAGAAGTTGTCCGATAAACACAAAGCTTTTGTTGAGTAGATTGGAAAAAACAAGTTACCATGGTGCAACAAGTTTCACAAAGGGGTATACTTTTATTTTGGTGTACCTATAAATAGCACACATCGTAATATCAGCCCAAGCTTAAGTGCTTTGAGTTGAAAAGGTCCCATGTTGGTTTTTTCCCCCCCTGATGTTTTGTGTCATTGTCCAGTCTAATGCACCATGAAAGAAAACGGAAAGCATTAGCTATCCAAACCATAAACCAGGGCAACAAGAAACATGAAAGACAGGACAGCCAGTAATTCAATGAGATATCCTTTCCAGGGTATTATTAGAATACATATGGGTGTGATACAAGAGTATATGAGACAGGAAGGGTGGCTATGAAAGGAATAAGAGAGGGGAAAGGGGCCAAGGATGGCAGAGATACACATGTAAAAGCTTTCAGAGACTGGGCTTAAGACACAAGTTCCATCGCCAAAGCCACAGTTAATAATGATGAGCGAGGCAAGCAGGCTATTGCATCACGAGAAAAGAAATTGATCATCTGACACATGATGAAATAATCTGCTGCCCGGTCCATGAGCTAAGTGCAGGAAAGCACATTCTGATGTAGATGTGAGTGATTCAGACAGAAAATGGCAGGGTAGACCAGAGCCATGTTCAGTTTTAGGAAAGCCTCAATTTCAAGCCATTAGACACACTGAGCTGACATAAGCCCTGACCTTTGGAGAAAAGAGAGCAGAGACCATGGGCTAGTTTTCCCTGAATGCAAGTCATTTCTTTACAGAGACTATATAACTGTCAGGCATACTTTGAAACTGAGAGGAAGGCAATAAGAGCAGTATTTCTGTTATCCAAGCTTTACCACAGAATTGGAGTTAGAAAGTGCTAATCACATTTCAATATATTTGACTCTAGCTGAGATTGCCTTGTTTGTGGAATTCACAATAGCTGCAATTGAGAAAAAGTTGAATCAAAAACCTTAAGACAAAAATATCACCACCACGTCTGTTTTAGATAGGGTGACCGTGATATCATTATTTTACTTTATGATGCCGCCCTTGGGCAACAGTGGGACACAGTGGACGTCATTATGAGATGTAGAGGGACAGAATGTCGGAGTCATTTAGCACTCGTTTGCTGCTCTGTGGAGAGTGGTGCCCCTGCTGCTATCCTCATTCCCTCCAGCCAGAGTGATCCTGTGACCTGGCTTACCTCAAAAAAGCCCCATAGCGCCAGACATGGTTATACTGCCACCACATAGTGCTCCCATTACTGCAATACAGGCCCAGGAGCCCCTGTCCACTGTAGTCCCTGTTCAGCTATAGACATTGAATACAGCTCAAACAAAAGCTACTTAATCAGGTATGGTATAAGAGGTCACAACTGAATAGTACATCATGGTATACATCTCCATAAACTTAATTTACTGCTTCCTACTTTTTTGTCCAAAACAAACTGTGTGAAATACACAGTACTACAACCACATGACTGTCAAAATATGTTTATCAAAATATAGAATCAAGCGTCTGATCTACAAACCCATACTGGCTTGAAAAGCCAACCTAGGTCTTTTCCTTTAGTGCTAAAACTCAGTCAGCACAACTGTCATTAATAAGGCAATGAGCAGGATGGCCTGTGAGCACCCCTCCGATATAAATCTAGGAGCCTCTGGAGCGCAAGGCACTATTCCCCACTCTCTCAGAGAGAACAGCCATAAAGACAAGAGCTGAATGCTTTTTAAAGTGCACTTCCCTTTAACACCACTCACTTTTACAGCTTTAATTAAACACACCACTGTTGCAAGAATTATTCTGGATACTTGAACAGTGAATATAGTGTCCTGCTTACACATGTGGGACCTAATACCCATTGTTTTACATATTAATTACACACTTTTTATTTGGTAATAAATATGCAATATGGCTTTGTAATAAATAGATGATTAACTGGGTTAAAATATATGAACATTTATTAGACAACAGTGGGAACAAATGCAAAAGGACCATGAATAAGTAATTATTTAGTTATTTATTCTACCACACTAACATCATATCAAAGTTCTATTTGATCTGAACTAACAGACACCTGACAGCACTGTCTGTATTGATTTCATTTTGGATTTATTATTGTGTACATTGGTCTCAATGCATCTTGACTGTTATATGTCCTTTGTGTTTTATGTTCTTTGTAACTAAAACATTATTACACTGCCATATATCATATCAAACCTATATAAACATTATAAACCTTTTAATTCTGAATAAGGAGTGTTCAGTACACAGCACTAACATACTGCAAACCTCAAACGCTTCTTCAAATACAAATCCTGTATTTGCAGAACAGCGCAGGTAAACTGGCCAACTGCAAATTCCTAGACTTTTATGTAACAGTCTTATCTCATTAATATATACTCCCCCAAAATTGACATGAAAAACAGAACAAAAATAGCTCACTTTGTGGAGAAAGTTACCATTTCAGGCTGTAAAGACGATGCTGGCACTCTTCATAAACCTCTCAAGAAATAAACCTGTCAAGGGCCATAGTTGATGTTCATCTTCAAACAAGCCTGAGTTTGGCTTCCTATCTGGCAGCTTCTGAACTAAAATTTCCATTCCACCTTAAATGTTACAGCTTGTACAGCGCCAGAATGTAATTGTATCTCCATTTAAGGTGGATTGGAAAACTGGCAAACAAGCCGACAAAAAGGCAGCCAACTTTAACTACAACTTTAGAACCAAGCTGTTCATGTGCTCTGCACTTTTAGCTTTGGACAGGTTCTCAAACCTTGGACAATATCAAGCAAACTTTGACTAAGGAGACTGAGGAGAGGGACAGTTCCACCTCACTTAGCCTCAAAACCACTTATCAACTTTAATTAACATTGTGTTGCTGAGATTAAAAGCAACTAGCTAGTATAGTTAATGTTACTAAACTACTAGTAAGCTCCAAGTAAGTAATGTTAGCATTTTAAAAAAAAATCTGCCTCTGTCTATTGATCAAAAGCTCATCAAAGAAAAAATACCAACTTTTTAGACACCTATTTTTGCCAAATCATGTAAATGCACTGTAATTGGGAATGTATGTTACATCTGGACATTATGTTGACACCATAGAACATTTGGTGTAAAACCATTTTTGCACTGATTTGCTCCATGCAAAATTCCAATACATTCCAACACATAACATACTGGTGAAAGAAGTGTTTTCCAGTTCTGCAGCATCTTGTAATCCAGTATAGTGACAGACAGCATGCTGAGAATAAGCCTTATGCAGAGCACTGAAATCTGCCCACAAACATGGCATCAGCGGAGCTCTCCATGAGCTGCTCGTCTGGACTGCCATTTCCAGCACACGAGATAGAGGGATGGAGTCCATGCTGGGCCAGAACAATGCAGAGGACATGGCCGATATTTACATCTCCCGCTTCCAGCTTTTGGCTTGATGTAAGGCGCTCTCTAAAAGCCAGCATTTCTCTGCTCTATGATGTTGCCATTCATCAGCTCACAGCTTCTAGCTCCAAACCAGGGCTTCAGCTCCACTCCTCTTTTCCCCTCTCTTTCTGTTAGGTCTCTCTATGTCCCTCGGCCCCCCTCCCTTTCTCTCCACATTCAAGTCATCCCCCCTTTTTTTATGTCGCTCAAAGACCCCTCGCTGTGGCCATGTCCAAGCCCTCAGCTCCCATTGCACTTACTCTTTCATGTGTTCTGCTGGTCCAGGTCCATTTCATGTCACGTCCCTTGTAATTACCGGTTTGTTTTTTGTTTTTTTCAGAGTGCTGGGGATGGGATGGATTTCATTTCAAAAGGGAGTTGGACACTAGGATTAAAAACGAGATGTAAACATTAAAATTAAAAAGGGAAAAAAAGCATCCTGTTATTTTTTTCCCCTTTTCCTGAATCAATATCATTGCTTTGACTGCTGTGGGTGAGCCCACTGAGCTGGGTGTGAATTGAATGTGTCTGAACAGATCACTAAGCTTTGAGTGTGAGCCTGCCAGCCAGTCGGGAACAGGGCTCTGACTGAACAACACTTAAAGCATTCAGCCACAGCCAAGCGCAGGGAGGGAGGGAGGGAGGCAGAGAGGGAAGGACAGAGGGAAAGAGAAAGAAAGAGAAAGAGGGAGGGAGGGAGAGAGAGAGACAGATAGAGAGCGAAAGACAGCGAGAGGTAAGGAAGCAAGCACATGGCCTCGGCAAAGAAAAAAGGGGGACCGACAGACAGATAGAGACAGACAGTGCAAGAAAGAAAGAGAGCAGAAGACAGAGTGAGTCAGAGAAAGGAAAAGGAAGATGGACTTCTAACAGGAATAAAGGGCCTGATGGAATGGGCACATGAAATGAGACTTGCCGTGCCCAACTCTGGCACACAATGGTGCATTAAGTGAATGAGCGGATTAGGAAATGTCTTGCTGCCGGAGCAGGCGGACAGGGGAGAGAGTGCTGCTGTACTGTATGACAGGCCACACCCAGGGGCCCTCCGCTCCAGAGGAAGGTGGAGGAGCCATTTCATTCCCTATCTCTGCTTCCATCACCCACATTCATCTTGCTCAGACAACTTGCTCCAATCCATAAAACAGGCATTAATATGAAGCTATCACCCGGCTAAGAATTTTCATTTTAACTGACAAGGTGCCCCATTCATCATAGGTGGCGTGTCTCCACGCTCCTGGACTGCTGGTGAGGAGAAGGCGACGCTGGTGCTGTTAAAGTAAGTCAAAGCACAGAGCCGGAGAGGAAAAAGTGTTACAAAGTCGTCCCTGCCAGGGCCTACAAAAGACAAGTCCTGCCTTTGACCTTTTATTAACATCCTTCACACCATCATACTCTTAACAAGAAAGGCGCCCATGAAGGTTCTCTGGAGCAATGCCTTAAAAGATGTACCTGTGGTTCCTTAAACAATTTTTGCCATGAAAATGAGATTTAAGCGTTATGATTCTTTAGTTTGAAGAACCTCCACATAACACAATGGTTCTGTGCCAATTAATTTTTTTTTCCTGGAACCTCATGTTCAGTCCACAAACTACTCTGGAACCTTTATTTGTAGGAGTGCATAAAAGCTGCTGATATGTTGTAGGTAGTAAGTGATACTGACAAAGCATATTGACTATGAGCAAAACAGAAAGATTTCCCTGTTGTCAGAATATGTGTAACCCTCATGTCTCCAAATCCCTCTACATGTAAAAGAGGAGTGGGTAGAGAAGTGATAAACAAATGCTTTGATCATATACATGACTCACTGGCATCCCAGATCATCTGATGTTTGCTGCCAAAACAACAGCGGTGGCACTATCTGAACACGCATGAGCACACGCCAGATCAGAGGAATTGGCAATCAAATGGGAAATCAAGGTGACCAGAGCAAAAACACATCTGCAAAAAATGTTGTTTCCATATTATACAACTGGCTTTCATTTTTAGCTTCAGTGTAGCCTTCCCTTTAGTGACCCCCAGTGGCATGGATACTTGATACTGCCGATGAAAGACCCAACACAACTTACACTGGGGATCGAAATGTGGACTGGATCCGTCTTGAAACAGCAGGCAAATGTGCTGATTATCCATTTTGCTATAACAGCAGGTCGACATACAGCAGCATTCAAAGCTACTACTACATCACATAACGTCAGAACCAAAGATATATAGTGCGTGTCGGAACAGGGAATTTTTAGATGTTTGGAGGACCGAAAGTGCATCGGTCAAGATAACTTGTGTGCGAGAATGAAAAATAATGAACACTTTACTTTTTCTGATAAAGGCAGGGTAAACAGAAAAACATAAAATGAAAGATACAAATAAAACAAAACAAACAATATAAAAAAAAGATAAACCCTATGAGCTTATACATCCCTTTAGCTAAAAACATGATAAAGCATAAAGTGTATGTTTTCCAAGCCTTTCAACAATACCATTGGTAGTGCTTCCTCACAGCAGTAAATGTACCTGTAGCCCTGTTGTCACGTCTGTACCTTTGAGGATCTGAAGCGTGCTCTCTCGACAGTGTGTAGAACATAATTCTGACAGACAGGCTCTTCCCAGGTTCCAAACGCAGAGCTGAACGGCCTCTACAGTATTTGTCAGCGAGCTCATTAAAGGATTCGCATCAGAGGGACAATGTGCACAGCGTAGAGGGTTAAACAGCACCGAGCTGAGACAAAGCAAGACAGAAGAAAAACAAAACGTTCTAAATGTCTGCAAATGGTCTCGGCAGAACATTAGCAGCAAAGAGAGGGCCATAGGGGAGAGAGAGTATCCATTTTAATGAGCGTCACAACTTAACAAAAATGTTCTCTGTTTCCATTCCCGGCAATTTTGCTGGTTTCATCGTAAACAAGCAGGGAGAAATATCTTCTGACAGCATCGCCTTGATATGGTAAACAGGCTGGCTTTGAAGTGGAGCACCAGATTATACAGTGCTGAAGTGAGATTTTTAAGATTATTCTTGTTATATCTAATGATGCAGTTCATCGAAAAATAAACACACTGACATTTGCAGCATGAAAAACAATTTAGGAGGCCTCTCAGAAAAGGAGAGAGAGAAAAAGAAAGAGAAAGAGAGAGAGAGAGAGAGAGAGAGAGAGAGAGAGAGAGAGAGAGAGAGAGAGAGAGAGAGGGAAGGAGAACAAGAGTGGTGAGAGAAAGGGAGAGAGAGACAGAGGGAGAACACTAAATGTTTCCCTCGCACTAGAATAATGAATGGGGCATGGTTTGGGTTATGGTATTACTCAAATATTTATGATGAATATTGGAGGGGTGCATGCCAGCAGAATTGTAGGACTTCCTGTGGAATGTGTCTGGGCCAATGAGTCTGGGCGCACAGTATGTGCCAGCCTTCACAGTGCCCTACTCTTTCTCTCACACAAACACACACTCACACACGCTCCCTCCTTCCTCACACAGCAGATGCTGTGCTCATCTGGTGTGCTACACAGTAACTGTCCAAATATTGATGCACAGTTCCGTCACCCACTGCTTTCTTTTAACCCTTCACCACTTGGCCACTATGTTTGTCTCTGTACTGCTATGGGCTTTAATCTGGAGTCTTTAACGCTGCACTATGATTTCTTTGTTTTAATTAAAAAGGCAAAGCACCACACAAAATACAGGCTCCAAAAGAAGAATTAACACTACACTGATAAGGGAATGACGGCAATGCTAGTTAATTCACTTACATGTTTATAGGACACATGCTTTATCAGGGTTTTGACTGAGTTTGACTTTGAATGCTCTGCAATGTGATTTATCCATTCAGGGAAGAAGTACAACACATAACCAGGAACAGCAAATGTTCCTCTTCATGTTGCATGCAATTCCACATCTCTCCAAAACTATCAATCTTACACAGCACATCTT
The DNA here is from genome assembly GCA_024036415.1 of Prochilodus magdalenae. Taxonomy (NCBI): domain Eukaryota; kingdom Metazoa; phylum Chordata; class Actinopteri; order Characiformes; family Prochilodontidae; genus Prochilodus; species Prochilodus magdalenae. The sequence goes on from JAMWET010003853.1 coordinate 190,145, forward strand.
CAACCCCTTAAAATCCCAGACTTATTAGATAGTAATATTCTAACTACAAGGACTACAATGCAAACTGGTTGCGTAATTCCTAGGTTATAGACGTGTAGCAACACTGGCTGTTTAAGAGGTTAAAGAGGTAGTCACCATCGGTTTTTCTGTAAAGTATGTGTAAATTTAGTTGTTAGCGGATAATTTGCTGTCAGCCTCATTAGTGATAATGGTAAGAACTGAATTTACAGTTTTGATGTTTTCACTGTAAACAAGCTGCGGCAGAGAGTGACAGAGCTGGGTAGATATGCTGTTCTATATAAAGATTAAAAACAGGGATTTCATTCACCATGTTTGCTGAACAGGCATTTTTATGACACATTATTTGTATCATGAGATTTAGTTTGAGATTAGCAAACAACCTAGTTGGCTATCAATTCAGTGTTGACAAAACATTATTTTCAATGAAATATAAGGATACAAATCCAATAAGAAACCCATAGAAGGAAACGATACCATATACAACATGCAATCGTTAAGCGCTCTAAATGTACTGATCATACCTACAATATACTCCACAAGGTGAACTATAAAATAATTTAATAATTAGTTACTAAAACATATCATACTCCCTACAGGTACATCAGCGCTTCCAGGCCAGGCACGATTCTGACTTAGCAGACAGAGTTCAGCACATGCTTCTAAGTACACACACTGTGCCAGAGGCCCACTCACTACTAGCCTGAAGCATATAGTCTCTAGCCTCGTTTATTCATGCACACTCTCTTTCACATACACACATACACACTTTCTCCTCATGTGCTCCAAGAACACAGAACATAAACCAAACCCTCTGCCCTGATGTAAAGAGAGAGAGAGAAAAAAAAGAAAGAGAAAAAAGGCAAAAATAAAGGAAAAAGAAAAGGAGAGCTAAAGAGCACAGTCTTGTCTATATATCGTAATCTAGTGAGCTCAGTATTGTAAATTTAAAAAACCAAAAGTAAAGAGATCAAAGGGTAGAGGATTAAAAAAGAAGCGGTGCATAACAATGTCGTACTAATACATCAAAATAAATGTAAGCAATTCCAAGTGATAAAACTGCTGCTGAGTACAATTACAATGTTACTTCACTATAATATTTTAACTCTCAGGATTTGAGCACTACTTTTACCCCTATTACTACTCAAAGTTACATCAAATTCACAACACCTTGCACAGCAAATTATGTTTATATAATATTTAAATTCTATATCAACAGGGTTGTGTCTGCACTTCCAATTTCCACTGTTTTGATGCCGAGTAACAACAAAAACATCCAACAGAAAAGGACTTTCTTGCATGCACAAAAACAGTCTAATCAATCAAATTCAAATCAAATAATCAGATATCTTTTTGTTATACTAATCTACCTGTATGAGCATCTGTTCTTACACAGCAAGTGTGAAATTGGTTCAGCCAGTCTTGGAAAGAGAAAGGGCTGAATGATTTGGTAACACTGCCAAACACATTTGTTGTTTTGTTTCATGTGTCTCAGGGTCTAACATGAGGGCTTTTGCCCTTTTAGTCCTATGAGACATGACTGTCCTGCTTGGAGACTATGTCTCAATACACTGGATCTATAATATCCACAGCGGTTATCATCGTTGGGGCAGCAATATACACAGCTTTGGAGCGGCTGAGTAATTTTTTTCCTGGCCACACCTTGAGGCTGTAAATCACTGAAGTACAGCATAGGGAGGCGAAGGACTGTACAGAGACTTCCTGCCTAGTGAGAAGAAAGGCAGCCTGAACTGTAATTGCTGCTGGTTTGTAACAGGGAGAAAGTGCGAATTAGATATGATATGTTAAAATCTAATTGGCGCAGTCAGAAGATGGCGATAAAGGAGGGGGGGTGGGATTAACTTGAGCTATCAGGGACTCTATGAAGCTGCGAAACGTTTCACACAAGATAACGACGGCAGCACTTCAAAACATCATCAGCACGAGCAGGATGACAGGGCTGGCATAGGTCCTGTCTCTCTCTGCCAAAGACAGCAGAGAGTGAACACAGCTACCTGCAGTGTCAACACAGGCTCCATCTCAACCCTCTGAAAGGTTATTTGGGGTTTCATGTCAAGAGGCTTCGCAATATTGGTAAAGAAAACACGAAAAGAACCATAACGAACCAGTTATGGATCCTGAACCAAACCCTCTTCTGTTTCATAAGACTATTTCAACAAGCCCTACTCCCTACACCTCTTCTTTTCTTCACATATTACATCATAGAGGTCTAAATGATACATGAGCAGTTTCTACTTTTCCATTCAGGTCTAATGGTGAGGTTCCTTTTGATTGTGGGTCCACCAATATGTTCTTCAGTCTAACAACTCGGAGGGAGTTGCGTTCACCATCAAATGGATATAAATTTGGGCTGTCAATCTTAACACGTTAATGGCACAGATTGTTGTAATACTGTGAGCATTTTTTTTAGTTTGACTTTAATCCATCTGTAGTAGTCCAGGCTAAAGCTCAGCTGCCTCTGTGCTGTATTTTGCTATAATATGTATGTATAGCTGAAGTTCTCTCGTTTAAATGCAGCTTTTTAATGGCTTTAACCAGCACATTTTGGGAGACTACACATGACAGAACATTTAGGAGACACCTATGGATAAGTAATCAATCAATAATCTAGCAAAGTGTAAAGTTACTGTTCCCATCAAGAACATTCATTGCCACCAGAATCCACAAGCTGAGAGGGAAAAGCCCTTATTAGTTGGAACTCACAGCCACTGTTGCTCTTACTGGATACAACCTCGTATATTTAAAACAAAAGCAAATGTGTGTGCATATGTATATATATTTATAAAAACGTTTTAAGTTTCGCGCTTGGCTGCACATGTGACTGACGCAACAACCACGACTGCGGACATTCAGCAAGCAGTGTGCCCTCCATGAGTCATCCTGTTAGTGCCAGCACCATTGGTAGGCGTCTGCACGATGCAGGACTACAGACACGCAGACCATTATGATGACTGCCCTAACACCACATCAGCATCATTAGAGACTGCAAAGGTGTCATGTCAGACTGTCAGCGGGTCATCTTCAGTGACAAGTGCCACTTTTGTCTTAGTGGAAATGAACAAATCTGTGTGTGGAGGCACCGCGGTCAGCATCAAGAACGATATGTTGTCTTGTGTCACATGTCCTGAAGGCGTGGTGTCACTCCACCTCCGCCCCTACAGCAAAATCAGTGGGAACTGCATGAGAACATTCATGCTACATGGGATGAATTATCGCCAGACACCATTAGGAACCTCTACAACTGTATGCCAAGATGTTTAGCATGTTGTGTTAGCAAACATGACGGCCCAACGCCATACTGAGAGACACTACTTCTGTATGTGTACCTCAATAAATATTGCCCACATAGGTCATTTATCACCATTTATTCCTGGTAACCTTTATCTTCCTTCCCAATAGCAGTGCAATCCCACCCTTTTTTGATGATGATGAATGTGTGTGTGTGTGTTTGTGTGTGTGTGTGTGTATATAAGTGTATATAAATTTATAAGCATGTGTTTTATTAATGTATCATTTCAGTGTTTATCTATGAGTATTATGACAGAGAGTCTCTATTTAGGAGAGGATGATGGGCTTGAATATAAACTGATCAACTGCAGTCTTCCAGAAAATTCTGCACTTCAGCATTTTCAAATCGGGTTAATGCTTATATAGCAATAATGTGCTTTTTTCTATTTGAAAGTCTTTAGGATGTATTTAAATGAGAGATTTAGTTAATGAGTTTGGGCAAACTCTGGAACAGTCTTTTAAGCATTATCATTCTCATTAATTTCCAGAATTACCCACTGTGTTGTGATAGCTGTCATGGACTTCAGACTTCAATTAACTAAATGCTACATACGTATATATTATATATGTGTGTGCGTGTGTTAGCATAGGGATCCGTATGCATATGTGTATATGTGTGAATGCCTGTACCAAAAAAATACATTTCCTTTAAAATTCTGCAATTTACAATTTCTTGGGAGCAGAAGGCTAAGCCTTGAGATAAATATGCAAATTCGCATGAACTGCCAATACAAGCTTTTTGTGAAAATTAATGGATTCAACAACTACAAGTCAGGGGGAACAATGCCCTTTAGGGGGGCCTCCCGTCTAAAGAAAGCAAGCTAGAGTCAGGAGTGAGGATCTCTTCTGTTTACTCTGTTGGATGCTAGAAGCAGCTTATCAGTACGGTTTGCCTCTACTGCCTCATTACAGTCACACCATATAATCATTCAAAAGCATCCTTATTCATAAGCATAAGTAGTAAATATACTAGCACTATCTAGAAATAATAAGATCAGTATTGTATGATCTGAAATTCTGAAAAGCAGACCCAAAACTTGACATTCTCCCACTAAATGAAAGACCCCTCCTAGGAAATCCGAGACATCTCAAAAGTTCCTTTATTCTCAGTTTTGCTTTGTTATAATTATGTAATGGATAAACATTCTGCATGTTTCCTATCGCTCCATCCTAAGAAGTGCATACGTTGAAGACATAAGTGCTTCATTACTGCTTTATCTGTCCACTGTTCTTGTGAAGCAGGAACAATTAACCCTGCCTTCAGTGTGATTGATATAGGCTTTGCTTTCAATTTGTTCCACTACACAGATCATGAAATTCGCAATGTGCCCATCCTTATTGACCTACACTTTCAAACACAGGGGGCTACAATGAGATGAAAGGAATTAAAGAGAAGGGAGCTGCACAGCCATGAAATAACGTCTTTAAAAAAAAAAACAGAAGTGACCTCACAAAACCTCAACTATTTCAAGTGCACTCTCTAGAAACTTATTTCTATGCAATTGAAAAACTTTTCTATATGTTTTTTTTTTTTTCACTTTTGAGTGCTGCCTGAAAGCTGGAGGAGAGCCCTTGAAGTGCTGGAAAAGACAGTTATCTTGTAAACAAGGATTGGCCATTTATGAACGAAACTGTATTTCTATCACTCCTGCCAAACTAATCTTTCAAATGTGAGCTCCTAAGCCCGGTCTGCAAATTTTTAAGAGGTAATGAAAATGGCTATTTGTGGCTTTCGGCTGTTCTTATGTACAATAAATAAAACATTGATGATTTATATACTGTTAAAAATGAATTATCTCTGTCAGGACAAAAGACTCCGGGTCGACGCTCGCAGAGTTAAAAGTCAAGCCTGGATGTTTATTAAACAGGGAAGTGATCAAACTATGCAACAATGTAATACAACAACAGGGGTAGGGCTAGAAACGTAGTCGAGGTAGGCAAAGGTCGGAACCAGAAGAGACAATCAGCGGAGGCAAACAAGTTTAAAGGGAAAGGCAAAAGGGTAGTCGAAAACGGAAAACAGAGATCAAGAACCAGAAACAAGTCAACACAGTGAAAGAACGCTCAGAATTTGCAAACAAAGTTGGCAAAGCTTCGCAAAGGCTGAAGCGGCGAGGAGAGGTATAAATGGAGGACGAATAATTGGGTTCAGCTGTTCGCTAAAACTCCGGTGACGGTGAGCGAACCGGATTGGACGCTGGTGTGGCGTCATCGAACGTTGCCCTCTGGGAAGTTGAGTCCGGAGAGGCACGGGAGCAGGGAAAACCCGGAAGCGTGACATCACCCCCCCCCAAGGAGTCCGAGCGGAACGAACGAGGACGACCACCATGACGACCCCCCCCTCCAGCAGGCGAATCTGGTCGGACGCTCACAGACCTGCCGCGGCGCGGAACAGGGGTCCCTCCGACGGGGCCACGCCCCTGGGGATCGCTGGCGGAACTGGGAGTAAACCGCCTAGGGCGACCACGTCTGCGATTAGCTGACGGGCTCAAGGAAAACCGCCTTGGACGGCCACGCTGCCCTCCGGCAGACGGGTTCACGAACGGCCCCCTAGGACGGCCTCTGGACCTGGGAGCAGGACGAGATGGGTGCCGGTTGTGGAAATCAGTGATGAGGGCCGGATCTAACACGTCCGCCGCAGGCACCCAGCTACGCTCTTCCGGACCAAAACCCTCCCAGTCCACCAGGTACTGAAGGGCCCCTCTCCTCCTTCTAGAGTCCAGCAGCCGACGAACAGCGTATACAGGAGCGCCCTCGACCAGAACCGGGGGGGGAGGCGTGGCCTCCGGAGATGCCGCATCTAATGGGCCAGGGACAACAGGTTTAAGCAGTGACACATGAAAGGACGAGCATACTCTGTACTGAGCAGGCAATTCTAATTTGTATGTCACATCGTTTATTTTGTTAAGTATCTTAAACGGTCCAATGTATTTAGGCATCAGCTTTCTACTCCCTTCTGTTAACCTGAAGTCCCTGGTCGAGAGCCACACTCGGTCACCGGGATTGTAGGAGGGGGTGTCTCCTCTACGTCTGTCTGCGTAGTGCTTGTGCTTCCTAAGGACGTTCTCAATACGCTGGTGGGTCTGTTCCCACACTTCCTCACTTCTCCGCATCCAATGTTCTACAGAGGGAACGTCCGATGACTGAGCCGACCAGGGCATGAGCGGAGGCTGGTAACCTAACATACATTGAAAAGGGGTGAGAGAAGTGGTAGAACTGACAAGAGAGTTCTGTGCCATTTCGGCCCAAGGCAGATACGCCGACCAGTCATTCTGATTCTCGTGGCAATAGACCCGCAAGAACTTACCAAGTTCTTGGTTCATTCGCTCACACTGCCCGTTAGCCTGTGGATGGTAACCAGAGGTCAGGCTGACCGACACACCCAATCGTTCCATAAAAGCCGACCAAACTTGAGACGTGAATTGGGTGCCTCGGTCAGACACAATGTTCTCTGGAATCCCAAAAAAACGAAAGACGTAATTAAAGAGGCATTCGGCGGTCTGGAAAGCCGTAGGTAAGGACGGAAATGGAACGAAACGAACCCCACGTGAAAACCGATCGATAACGGTAAGAATTACGGTGTTTGCCCTCGGAATCAGGAAGGTCTGTGACAAAGTCGACAGCTAAGTGTGACCAGGGACGCGCCGGGATAGGCAAGGGCATTAATTTCCCTGCAGGTAGGGCACGGGGGGTCTTACACTGGGAGCACGTAGAGCACGATGAAACAAAACGATGTACGTCTTTGCTCATACTCTCCCACCAGTATTTCCCGGAGAGGAGTTGGTAAGTTCGGGTCTCTCCGGGATGGCCGGAGGTGAGAGACGTATGAGCCCACGTGACGAGTCGGTCGCGAACTTGCGCAGGTACATACAATCGATCCGTGGGACACGTCTCCGGGACAGGTTCTACCATGTTGAGCCGATCGATCTCGTCATCGATCTCCCACCTGACGGGAGACAGAACTATGTTGGGTTCGAGTATGGGTTTGGATGCGGGAGGCTCGCTTGGTTCGTTTTCGAATATACGAGATAACGCATCGGCCTTGGTGTTGCGTGTACCGGGACGGTAAGTAATTTGGAAATTAAATCGCGAAAAAAACAAGGACCAACGAGCTTGGCGGGAATTTAGGCGCTTGGCTGAACGAAGGTATTCTAGGTTCTTATGGTCCGTAAGGACCAAGAACGGATACTGAGCGCCTTCTAGCCAGTGCCGCCATTCGTCGAAGGCAAGCTTTATGGCCAGGAGTTCCTTATCCCCAATTCCATAGTTTCTCTCCGCTGGAGACAGTTTGTGGGAAAAGTACGCGACGGGACGTAGTTTTGGAGGTTCACCACTGCGCTGTGAGAGAACAGCGCCTACTCCCACATTGGAAGCATCAACCTCAACTACGAACGGTTTCGTTGGGTCTGGATGCTGGAGCAAAGGAGCAGTGGTGAATCTCCTTTTGAGCTCCTCGAATGCGCTCCCCGCCTGAGGGTTCCAAACCAAACGTTTGGCGTTACCCTTTAGCAGAGAGGTCAGAGGAGCAGCGACCGAGCTAAAGTTCCTAATAAAACGCCGATAGAAATTTGCAAAACCCAAAAATTTCTGGAGTTCACGGATGGAATTGGGAATAGGCCAGTTAGCGACAGCTGTGATTTTGCGGTCGTCCATGACGACCCCCTCGGAGCTAATAATATAGCCTAGGAACGACACGGAACTTAAATGAAATTCGCACTTCTCCCCCTTGACGTATAACTGATTTTCCAAGAGGCGAGAGAGAACCCTCCGTACGTGCTGCACATGAGTAGGGAGGTCTGGTGAATACACGAGTATATCGTCGATATACGCGATGACGAATCGGCCCAACATGTCCCGGAGAACGTCATTTATGAACGATTGGAAGACAGAGGGAGCATTACGCAAACCGAAACTCATAACCCTGTACTCGTAATGCCCCCTAGCGGTGAGGAAAGCTGTCTTCCACTCGTCCCCCTTCCTAACCCTGATCAAATTATATGCGCTGCGCAAATCTAATTTAGTAAAGATCGTTGCGCCTCTAAGTTGCTCCAGAGCCACAGGAACTAAAGGGAGTGGATATGAAAATGGTTTAGTGATAGCGTTCAAGCCACGATAATCTATACATGGTCTAAGACCACCGTCTTTCTTTTTAACAAAGAAAAACCCAGCGGCCCGCGGGGGAAGTGGAAGGCCTTATGTAGCCCTGGGCCAATGCCTCCTGTATGTATTCCTCCATTGCTTGGTCCTCCGCTTGTGTGAGCGGATACACACGGGACTTGGGTGGAATTTGATCGTTAATTAAATCAATAGCACAATCGTACTCTCTATGGGGTGGTAACTTGGTGGCGTTGGCTTTATTAAATACCTCCGCCAGATCACAGTACTCAGGGGGAATACATACTGGAGACTGATCAGGACTCTCGATAGAAGTAGAGGAAATGACAAGACTAGGAAAACTGAGACAATGTTTAAAACAATACGGGGACCAGGCAATGATGTCTCGGTTAGACCAAGAAAGGGAAGGGTCATGTAACTTAAGCCAGGAAAGTCCGAGGATAACGGCGTATTCGGCCGTTTCCAAAACAAAAAACGGTAACTTTTCAGAATGTAAAGCACTAATGTCCATGGTGACAGGTGAGGTGATGCTGGTGACGTAACCCGGGCCCACGGGATCCCCATCCACCGCAGAAAGTCGTAGGGGGCGCTTGAGAGTAGAAACAGGCACTTGGAGTAGCTTGACCACTTGTATATTCATAAAATTGCCCTCTGCACCAGAGTCTATGAGGGCTGGAAACACACAGGAAAAATTCTCATAATATAGAGTCACTGGAATCATGAATGACTTAGCGACCATCCCCGGAGCGGGGCTACTCACAGCGGAGGTACGGGGGAGTGGCGCTCGGAGGAGCGGTGCTATCCTGCCTGTTGGTGAATGACAGTGGATTCCTTTGGGGACGCAGGCTGCAGTTTCTCAGGATGTGGCCCGGGTTACCGCAGTACAGGCACAAACCTCTGCGCATCCGACGCTGTCTCTCACCGGGGGATAGGCGTGATGTATCTACCTGCATAGGCTCCTCAGCGCTGAGCTCGGGCGTAGATCGTGAGGCCAGCGGTGGGAGCGGGGATGGTGTCAGTGGTAGCTGGGGAGCGCGGTACACGGGAGACTTTCGAGGTGCTGGATTCGCTCCGTTCTTGAGCTGATCCAGGCGTATAGCGAGTGAGATGAGCTCTTCCAGGGTCAGGCCATCGTGTCGATAAGCGAGTTCTTTGCGAATGTCCATATGCAGGCCGTGGCGGAACGCCGTCAGAAGTGCCGGCTCGTTCCAGCCGGTACCTGCCGCCACGGTTCGGAACTCCAAGGCGTATTGCGCCACAGACCGGGACCCCTGGTGGAGCTGGAACAGTAGATCCCCAGCGGTCTTACCCTCGTTTGGATGATCAAAGACCGCCTTGAAATCTTTGATAAAATCCTCGTAAGTTCCCCTCTCATAACTCGGCCAAACGGCGGTAGCCCAGTCTAAAGCTTTCCCAATGAGTAAAGAGACCACGAAGGCGATACGTGACTTATCCGAGCATGGCGGAGAATTGGCAAAGTAGATAGAGCACTGTAATAGAAAGCCGCTACACAAATTGGGGGCTCCATCAAATTTCTTCTCCGGTTTACCGACAGGGAAAGAACCAGAAGTTGGGAGAGGAGTGGCAGCTGGTTCTATCCCGGTCCGAACCGGAACCTGTAATTGAGCCAAGTGCGCAGAAATATCTCGCAGATTAGCTGAGATCTGCGCCAGCTGAGTTTGCTGTACAGATTGCTGCTTAGCGAGATCACTCACGGAAACAGAGAGAGCATCTACTGTCTGGTGATGCTGGCCTAACAGGCGGCCTTGGTTCACCAAAGCCTCCTGGAAATCTTTTAACTCTGCCATCGTGAGGCGGCGAAGCTTTTTGTCAGGACAAAAGACTCCGGGTCGACGCTCGCAGAGTTAAAAGTCAAGCCTGGATGTTTATTAAACAGGGAAGTGATCAAACTATGCAACAATGTAATACAACAACAGGGGTAGGGCTAGAAACGTAGTCGAGGTAGGCAAAGGTCGGAACCAGAAGAGACAATCAGCGGAGGCAAACAAGTTTAAAGGGAAAGGCAAAAGGGTAGTCGAAAACGGAAAACAGAGATCAAGAACCAGAAACAAGTCAACACAGTGAAAGAACGCTCAGAATTTGCAAACAAAGTTGGCAAAGCTTCGCAAAGGCTGAAGCGGCGAGGAGAGGTATAAATGGAGGACGAATAATTGGGTTCAGCTGTTCGCTAAAACTCCGGTGACGGTGAGCGAACCGGATTGGACGCTGGTGTGGCGTCATCGAACGTTGCCCTCTGGGAAGTTGAGTCCGGAGAGGCACGGGAGCAGGGAAAACCCGGAAGCGTGACAATCTCATAAAATCTACTTTGCTCTGAGTGTGCTTAGACTCAGCACCATTTATAGGTTTCTCAAGCTGGTGACTTACAATGTTTTACAATGCTGAATGTATCATTTTAAACAAGACTAAACACAACTAAGGGCTAAAATGGAAAGTGGAATGTTCTGCAGCCAGGAGCAGCTTGATTTGGTCTTCATACAAATTTCTATATGCTGATGACAGATTTGCTAAAACCCAACTGATATATCAGTTAGTGAATAATAGCAGCAGAGCCATAACAATCATACATATTGCAACTAATTACTGGCTTTTTGGTCACAGCATCAACAGGATTCTTCTAATCTCTTCCAATCTCCCAACAAAAGGGCAAAACTTTGTGCCACTAAAGAATCCAATCATTAAACTATAGCAATCCAGCTAAAACCCCAACATAGTTAAATGACAAAAACATCTCAAAATAAAACCTTTAGCATTAGCTATAACGTCAAAGAGGACTATAAAGACAATATCAGAAGACTATTTAATACTTTCAGATGCTTTCAGACTTTCAGTTTCAAAAAGCTGTCTAACAAGTAATATTACAGTATTAGCTCATATCATCAGTAAATCTTCAGCCTGTGAAAATCAGTTTCCGCCACAATTTGTTTCTTCAGAGCTTGTTTAACTCAGGTGGGGAATATAGCAAAAACATAATACTTGATGCTTTTTTCATGCACAATAAGCAACAATATTTATTTTTTCTCAGATGTGATGGGTTGGAACTGTCAACCAACACCCCACCCTTACACCCCCGCCAGTAAAAAACAATACCTCTTACTTAATGTCTCACATTCATCATGATAATAATAAAATATCAACACATTGTACTGTGCCATGTCTTCTATTCATATTTAATATCAGGTACACATCAACAAAATCTTACAAAAAGTTAAAGGGATTTTTTCATGCACCAATATAGAGTAGAAATCTAGATAAAATAAAAATGTACGGTTAAAATAAATCTATGAAATATATTTCCAACTCAAATTAGCAGAGCAGTTTTCTTTGAGGCTGTGAAAGTACTCCAAAGTTTGTGAGTGTGTTTACTTTCGCTTCTGGCTATTCTGACATATCAATAGCAATATGACCTTTCCCACAGCCTGCTGCAAATGCCTCGGGAGAAAAGCCCCCATTTGTCAGGAATTGGAGTGAATTTTGGACTTTATTTGATGAAAGAAACACTATCACTCTGCCAATTACGAGTTACACATATCATTTTGTGGACAGCGCACCATGTTATCAATAATGGAGTCTTGCTTTAGCAAGCCTGTGTTGAAGCTGTGGCAAAGCACATGGCTAGAACTAAACACAGCTCCCTGTAGTGCAGCTTTGGAAGAGCACACCCTGCAATAACCATGGGAAAATGCCAGCACAAAGCCAGCAAATAAAGCCAAGCACGGGTGGCCTTCTTCAGATGACGCCATGCTTAAAGAATGCTTTACAGAAAATACCTCGTGTGCTGCAGCTCCTCCTCGACATGAGGTTGAAGCCGGCTTACCTCCATTTCCAGCCAAATCACTGCTATGACATTTGGTTATTAAAGTGACAGGTGGGCTACCATGCATATGCACCACTCAATCCATTTATACAACTTGTGCAGCGGGTGTCATTGGGAGGTATGAGGGCGGTCTGTGGGGAGTTAATCGGGCCATGTCCTACCTCCTGCTCTGCCTAACCGGAATAATCAATTGCAATTTCACACGCGGAACCTTCAGATCGCCGGCAAGGGCTGTGCAGGTGTGTATGGTCAAATTGCAGTATGATACAGTGATGGTTGTTGGGGTGGGGGTTATGGTGCGGAATACGAATTAAAAAAAAAAAAATACAATATCACAATGTTTTACAAATATACAATTTGATCAGATGATGTTTAAGTTCCCGTTAATAAAGTTAATGAACTCATGCCTCCTGAGAACAGCTACTCTACTCAATATAAAATATCTTACAAACATGATGATGCCTGTGACCCTAAAGAAAACAAATCTTTAAAACGCTTTGCAATTTTAAGGCTGACACTAAAAACTTATTTCTTGAGATTTGAGATGCTCAATTCAACAGGGTTAACTTGGTTTGTGTACCTGTGCAGACAATCTATCACCCAGGACCTGGGGTGGGAATTACTGGGTTTTACTGCCACTGACATCCTGTTGAAGGGGCACCAGGACAGAAGAGCACTGTTAACCCATAGCCATATGGCTGACTTGGGTGAGTAATTCTGGGAGACAGATGTGTAGATGAGGAGGAGAACGCTGCTGGTTTAGAAAGTGCCAAGAGATTTCAGCGCAAGGCAAAGAGCATGAAAAGACAAAACATCCCAAAGCAAGTTACAGTAGGCTCGGAGGGAAACTCTGAAGTATATTTCAACCAAATATTTTAGTGTATGCACGCTGTAAACTAAGTAAATATGTGTACCGCTGAACCCATACAATTCAACTCTATATTTCATGTGTTTTATCCCCAGGTTCAAACACCAGGCTTATCTGCTCCTCGCCTGCCAGCGAGCTGCCACTGTGTGTTTCACAGCAGCCTTCTGGAGTTGTCAGAAGCAAAAGCTGGAGACGAAGCCAAGGCACAGGGCTGAGGAGCAGGAGTGCGGCAGCAGGAGGTGAGGGGAGGCAGCTAAAGGGCAGCGCTCACTGCTAGCACTGGATGAGAGCTGCAAGCCTAAACGGAAAAAAGCAGATGGGAGTCAGCGGGCAGAACATCTGTCTTTGGAGGCAGATGCTAAATGAAGGTCTCGTATCTACCGTGGACATTAAACGCCTAGGAGGAGGGCTTGGTTTTACCTCTGCCCCAAACTGCAACAAAGGGCACTCTTAACCCCCTGCAGCAAGATCCACTGTGATCTTTTCACCGCAGTTAAGAAAGAAAAGTACGCGCTGCTTGCAGTTCATTCACTAGCGCGCATTCAACTGATCTGAGATAATATTTACTGAATGGTATTCACGGACATGCTCCTGTAAGGTGCATGATCAGCAAAGTGTCTGTACAATCCTGCCGGCGACAGAGAACCACAGAGCTAATATTTATTTATGCTAATAATAAATGACGTGTGATGAAATATAGTTTACGATTAAAAAATGCCATATGTTCATTTTCTGAACAAGGCGTGCGCATCGTCTGAGTATCATGTTGTAGGATTATAAGAATAGTAAAACCATAAGATGAAGCAAGAAGGAAGTAAGAAAGACGTGTCATTAAGCTGTATTAAAAATCAGCCGCCATTGCATTGCATGTTCTGTACAGTGAGCCAAAACTCTATGGCTGGTTGTCCTATTCACGCATGCCTTTCTTCAGGCTGCATTCCGGCTTCTCCCCAGTGCTAATACGGCTGATTCTCCCACCATTGATACCACTGATACAAACATAAAGGGGTCCAGCTCCATGTGAAAACCAAAGCTTCGGCAGAATGAAAAATCCCCCGCCTGATGGAGTGGTGTGTGCATCACAAAGGCTGCGATAAAACAGCTCGCAACGTGAGGCAATGTGCAGTAGTGCAGCGTGCGCCATGCCTGCACTATTACCTTTGCGGGATGCATCTTCTTTATGTCTGCCTCTCTACACTGACCTTCAGAGCAACGGCAGCGGGTGGAGGGGAGAGTGCTGCCGTAATCACCGCGCCACACGCCGCACAAACAGCCACAGATGGGGGCTGGAAATCCCTCTTAATTGTGATAAATACGTATCAGAATGGCATACTCGCTTCCAATCCATACCGTGTGCGCCGCTGTCCAATCACTGCGAGGAAGTGTGCATCCTTTGTTCAGTGGCAGAGCACAGTCTTGCCAGTCTAGCTCTATAGCATGCAGAAGATGTGGTCGATTTGCTACTAATAAACAAGTGTAAGTGTCAAACATTGATATAATACTTCTCAAATTGCATCCTGGGAATCTTTAGCTTTCAGCAGCTTGTTCACAAAATAATAATGACATCAGATTCACCGTTTATCATATAATAGAGACCACTGCTTGTGTGACGGGTGAAATCTGATGGATATAAATCAAAACCTTCCTTCTTTTTGTCACTGCAATAATCCAGAGCCTCATAAAATACCTGTTGATGTATACAAATAAAGCTTTACACCTGCTGATGAGTGTGAAGTACAATAATGCAGTAAATCACGGCACAGTACTTTATAGAATCCACACATGGAGCATTTGCATCGTAACATTGTTCCTTTAGCCTCCGAATCCTTTCATTTTGTTCTATAACTTCACTGCACTAACAGAAAAGGAAATGGGACAATTTAGCACTTTTGTTTGCCCCCGGGGTGAGTGGGGGGGGCTTGCTTTTCTTCAACACAAAGCCAACTTTGTGGTTACTGTTGTGTATGAACTCATGCCAAGCCATTTCTCTCTCCGCAAATTCTCCTCCTACTCCTCCGGAGTTGCTTAGCCCGAGAACACAAGCCCCATATCCAGCCACTAGTCCAGCAGGCTGCTACGCTGGCAAACACACAGATGCTATTAAGAGGCATTATATTAACTATAGACTCCCACACCTTCAATCAGAATTTCAGGCCCAGCATTATTCGGTTCAGCTCTCAAGAGGAGCCACACAGCAAATCACAGAGCACGATTTAGCCCCTCTGAATGCCAATAGGAGACAGGTGATAAAGAGAGCACTCATGCACAGGCTATGAAGTTTCTCCCCTCAAAATTAATTCCATCTTCCAGATTCCTATCTCTGTGATATGCTCAGAATGGCACACAAATATGCTCCCGCCACTAAGATTACTGCAGACTGCCTTAGCATAAACATTTCCTGCTGCTGTGCTGGGGAGTGTGCAGGATGTAACGCCAAAGATGTGGGCCTATATTATGACTGGGTGCTGGTACTTTTGGAGGTGCGAATGAAATCTCCACCTATAAGTATGACATCTCTGGATAGAGCCACCTCACAGTGCTCAGGTATACTGTAATTCGTTTACAACTGTCTGTGACAGAATAAGCAAAGTACTGTATCCATTAGAAAGGAGGACTACGTATATTGCGGTATGCATAAATGCAGGTCTTGTTTACACTGCACGTCACTTTACACCATTCGGTACACGCATGCTACAGGTGCACCACAGTACACCCTTGCAGCATAGTTCTACTTTGGTCTAACCTACTGCCTGACACAGAAACAGAGCAGATTACACAAACTGAACCCATGTAATCGATGAGCAAAGCAGCATTGCAGTTGACAGGCTGTGTCTTGTTTTGTCAAAGTAAGATGCTGGGGAGAAAGAAGCTCATCACATGTGACAGTTAAGTATGCAGAAATTTGACCAGCAGTCAAAGAAGCCAATGCTACTAAATACGCATACACCAGCAGCAACAGCCCAAAGTCTTCCACCCGTTCCTGCACTATGTGGCTACTGCGCGTGCACACATGTTCAGTCTGGAGATGAACTGCTGCTGGAAGAGCAGTGGCCGCCGCTAGCCCCTCACTACCGTGCCCTGTATGTGTGACAGCTCCGGTTACCTGGCGGAGGGGCTCGGCTCCGGTAAGCAGCCTGAGTGATCCATGCGCTACATTCAAACTTCCTCGAGCAGCCGCCTGCCGCGTTTAGGCTAATTCCTCACGCCTCCTAGCACGCGAGCACACGAGCAGCGAGCAGAACAGCCCGGCCTAGCGCTCGCCGAGAGCCAAACCACGGCGATGTCAAAGCGATGAATTCCCCGACTCCCGCACAGATCAGCACCGACAGCGCCTCAGAGCTGGACCCGTCAGAGAGTGCACGCGGCTCGGGCACAGCGCGCGTCGTGCACGGACTGTTAGTTAGCCGCACCGCCGCGGTGCCGACCGCCAAAACACACGCGAGCGTGGAAACTTCTGACATCTCAATCCCCCAACACACCCCCCGCCACCACCTCCTGTACAGAAAAGCAACAGCATCTAATGAAGCCGTGCTCGTATAGAACAAACCGAGCCTTTACCGTTCTCTCCGCGAAGGGTCTTGCTGAACGCTAGGCTTGGTGGGCGCCATCTTCCTGCGATTATTTGATTTCTTACTTTTTCCTCTCTTTTTTTCTCTCTCTCGCTTCAGATTTTATTCGGTCGTGGCAGCAGAGGCGACGGTGTGTGGAGCTAGGACCGTTCAGGCAGCGCCATGGCGGCTCTGCTGCTGCGGACGAGCCGGGAGAAGAAGAAGAAGGAAGGGGGGCGGAAAAAGGACGGCGAGTGCAGCAACGCGCGCATGCCGAGGGAGGAAAGCGCGAGCCCGGGGACGCTTCTGCCTGTTTCCGCGCGTTGGGTTCTGGAGGAGGGGAGCGGGGGGGACCCGGGCCCCGTCACGGCTCGCCGCTGCCCCGCGCTGCTCGAGCCCCTGCGCCCTGCGCGCCGCTCTGCGTGGCCCTGCGCCGCCCTGCGCCGCTCGTGCTGCTGCACGGACTCATGTTCGCTCCCGCCGGCGCAACAACGCCACTCAGTTGCAGCTGGAAACAGCGGTGTGCTTTTCTTTTTTTTCCTGTTTAAAAACTCCTTTACTCGGAATACAGGTTGCTGGATTCGCAACATGCACTAAATTGCGGAATGAGTTTAAATGTATTGGGACTGACTGTATATGGGACTTTAGACTTTATGGGACTTGAGTTTAGAAGGTGTCCCAAAGTGTGCCAAACCTCAAGTCAAGGTGGAAGAAATACAGATTTCTTTCTGCTGTGTTTATTTACACTTTACTTTATTCTCTCTATTAAACACTGTGTAGATACTACTGTGGCATCTTTACAAACACCCATAAATGAACTACTGATTCTAGACCAGCCATGAAATGACCTTTTAATGAATGCAACTTAGTTCAGATCAGCTTCAGAACATTCCTTCACTGGCCCTGTGAAGATGTCTATACTGTGTACAGGTGATCTTTATTAAACCCTGATTTAGTTATTAGGGGTTTACTCTGTATGCTCTGTTTAAAGAACAATGTATTAAATGACACATATTTACTGACAGGTGTAAAGTCCTTTTCCTAAACAGCCAAGAACCATGCATTATAACCCATGACCTGTCAAGGTCAGCAGCTGCGGTTTAAATACTGTAAGGAATGTCTGAAGTTAAAGGTCTGCATTCACTGTCCTCATCACCTGCACACTGCAACAGTCTGAGACTGTGCTCTTAGCACAAGCAGGACACTCAGGTCAGCTTTTACCGCTTTCACAGTAAACTCATATAACCCACATTTGGAAGAGTTGACCTACTACTAAGTTTACCAAACAACATAACATTACGCTAACTTTATCAGTGTGTTCACACTGTGAACCATACAGTACAGTGATGTACTGTCAGTCACCTGTTATTGGTGCCCATTCAGACTGTACAATATCTCATAATCTGAAACACATCCCAGTACAGAGGCATTTCTCAGTGATGTGACCTGTCTTAACCTTGTACGCTGGATACAGCTCTAATGTGTGACCTTTGTTTAAGTTTTCCTATGGAAATTCAACGGCACATCATAATAACCTGATTCCTCTTCAGAGCATTCAACTGAGGTCATCTGGTCACATTCCTTAAACGTTCCTGCTGAAATAGGCTGCAAATAACGGTGCAGTTCTGCACGGTCAATTACCTTTTATCAAATACACTGAGCAGCAGGCGATATAGACTGATAAATGCTTTAATTCAGGGGCTGATCATCTGTACCGAGCTATTACACGGCTCCTAGAGACTGAGCATGCTTTTGACTGATTTGGAAAAACTTGTAAGTGAAATCTAACTTTGGTGCTACTACAGCAGGTGTAATTAGCAGGACTGTGGATGATCAACGAAGTGTAGTGCCTGCTGATTAAATGGACCAACAAACCCCAATAACAGTGGAGAAATAACTCTGACTGCTGAAGCTGCTAGATAAGACAATAACGTGTTGAACTTGACATTGTGGGTAAAATGAGCGTGGGTCTGGTGGAAGTCAATGCGGATGAAAGCGAATGAAATCCTTTTTTGGTGTTGCTGTCGTGCTTGTAAACATACCTTTGTTGGTACGACGCCAAGCCCTGGACGTTCTGCGGGTTCCCGTTAGCTGCGCCGGGAACTCTCCCCACGGCTGAGGCTGCCGTCATCCCCCCGGCCGCGCCACCTGCTGCCGCCGTCACCTGAACGCTGAAATCCGGGAAGATCCTGATCATCCCCGCGCGAGGAAGTGGAGCGCGAGCCGAGTCCGTGTGCGTGTGTGAGAAAAGAGCGTGCAGTCCGGCACAGCGAGTCACAACACAATCCCATCAGTGACGGTCACAACCAGCTCACCGGCCATGCTACGTGTTGGGATTAAGCAGGTGGTCAGTGTTGGTAGAGGAGAAGGAGGGAAGGAAGGCGAGCACCGCTGCTGCTGCTATCTGTTTTTGTTTATGTTTTTCAGGCGGCTCGCGATGACATCGACCTCCGCGCGCTCAAACTTTTAAACTAGCGTCTCTTTGTTAACACAACAACAGGTTATTTAGCCATAACCAGACAAATAAAACCACTAAAACGTCGCTCAATGTTGGAACGCGAACTAAATAACTTGTTATATGGTATGTAGTCCAGTCAAAAACAAAAACAAACCTGTTAGAAGTTAACTTTGCTTTAGCCTAGCTGGCTAAGAGCGGATAAATATTGCCAAGGAAAAATGAAAACCTAAAACCTGTGAACTGACGTTAGCTAGCTAATCAGTGTACGTGCAAAGCAATCTTTTAAAAGTGCGAAATGTCTCGATAATTTAATCCACTCTCAGACCAAAGTTCACGTAAGTATCTGGAGCTTTTGTAAAATATGAACTAGGAGCAAATTCGCTGTAAAACTGAAAGACTACACTCGTTTGTGCGGGTACAGCCTACAGCAGACTAAGACCGGCTCTAAGTGGAGTTTAAAGCAGGTTAGCCTAAAGATGTAGCTCAGTATGTGCCTGGACGCGAAGAAAAGTCCAAATTAATAACGATGACGTATTCGGCTCGCCTTGCTCAGCTGTGCTGCTGATGTGTTCGTGTTTGAGAGAGGATCCTCTCTCCTGCTCTGCTCTCCTCTCGCCTCACGATGCTGCTGCTGCTGCTGCTGTTAGTGTGGGAGAAAACTCCACAGATGTGTGTTTTTGTCTTTAATCTAAAGATTAAAGGTGGGTGTACAGCGATGTGTTTATTGATAGGCTGCTGCTGCTGGATGAATTCTCCCAGTAAAGCTGCTGCTGCTGCTGCTGTTGCCGCCGGTGTGTGTGTGTGAGCGAGCGAGCGCGTGTATGTATGTGTGTGTGCCCTGGTGTGCAGCTCTGCCATTCCTCGCTGCTGATTAACTGCGCCGCGCGAGTGAGCCCGGCGCGCGCCCGGTCTTCCAACAGCCAATCAGACGCAGGCACATGAGCGCGCGCTGTTGTGCTGCAGCAGTAACCCTTTAAAAGCCGGAGGAAAACAGCGCTACTGATATTTCCCATTAGATAATGAGTTTGAGTACATTATACGAGACAAGGTGTCAGGAGTATAGCACACAGCACCTAACCTTGATTTTGCACTCTTAAAATGAAATTCATCTGGAAACAGATATATTTATGTTGTACAAACTGTCATGTAAAGGGGAACTCTAGCAAAAAGAAAAATTCTACACAATTAAAATAGTTAAGATGTACACAAAGTCATTCAGAGTGGTGAGATGGCTATGCTGCCTGATGTCTGACTTGTTTAATGGTAGTTTTGTGATAAAGTTTTAACTTATACTGTATTCGAATCCTTTCATCTTAACCCATTATTGGTAGAAAAATGCATGCAATGCTTTTTTTTTTGTACAGATTTTACACTATTTCACATCATCATTATTATTACATATAAAAAATATTATCACATAAAAACTACATAAAATACGCATGTACGTATTTGGGTAATGAATACAGTGGCAATATGGTTGTTGTAGACATTGTGACCACTGGTTCTTATAAACAGCACTGTAAATAAATAAATTCTGATTACATAACAAGGACAAAATATTCAACATATTGAAAAACAAATGGGTAAAATTCCAGCTTAATTTACCACACACTGCACAAAATGAAGAAATGCAAAAATGTTCAGTCATTAATGCAGGTTTTAAGTGTTTCAATATTTCAGGGCTGCTGCTGTCTGAAATCCATGTTTCAGATTGCAAATTAAAGTATTTATTATTTGGTAAAAGCCTGATTGGAGCAAAAATAGATTTGTTGTGTTTGTTCTGTACTGTTCTCCAGCACAGGTTAACATTAGTGCTTAAAGGAGCAGTTTGCAAGGTGACGGAATCTGTCAAATGTATATGTTAAACAACATGTGGTGATCATATCATCTGGAAGTTGTGGTGCCCTGCCTATATTGAGAAACCAGTCCCTCCTCAGTGTAAACATTAACAGCTTAGAATAAATGTTAACAGCTCAGGATCTTACCTTTAATTGCTACGAACGTCTCCAGTGTAGGAAAGTAATATCAAAGACTTACTCATGTTTTGTCTGTATTTATATCTTTTTTTATCATTTTCGTTTTGTGCTGAACGTGGATTCTTGGCACAAATGCTGGCAGTAGTTATAATGGTTGCTTGCCAAGAGCTTTAGCCATTGATGGTAAAACAGTTTACCATCATTAATATTGGCTACCTGTCCTTAAGTGATCTAACCAGGAGCAGAACAACAGGATTGACAGGATGTTGGAATACACCATCATGGCAGGTCTTCACCCCCACATATTAGACTGATTCGACTCAACGCTAAAGTGACTCACTAACACCTCTTAGGGTACAAAATGGTATTACAGATAGGACAGCCTGGGGCTAGCTTGTTAGCACACTGACTTTGTAGTTACCTCTGTAAACTGAAACATAGACATTTTAAAATGGTTTATTTCTACACATTCTGCAGATCATTTTATTTCATTATATTTATGTTGGAAAGTTTTCAACTAAAAATCCTACAAATTGCACCTTAAAACTGTGTTACAACTAGTAGTACAGTTACCCCAGAGAATGTAAGATTACATGGCTTCTTGTAATCAAGAAAACTAGATGAATGCCTTCAGTAGATGATAAAAGCTGGATGTAAGCTTAGACCAATATGTAAAGACCATTAAAGTCAATTGGTTTCTATCATTTGATTTTCCATGACAATTACTAACGATTTCAATTAGTGATGGGGGCATTCAGTGCTGTCACCACTGTGTTTACAAGGGAATGAATAAAAAATACGTCTCAGTGACTCTTGAGTCCTTGAACTGTCATTGTTCTGAACGTGATTGAGTGTTTACCTATAAAATATTCCAAAATGCAAATATGGAGTTAACACTCATGAATCTTCTACTGTAGCGCTCTTGTCCTTTGATAGAGCAGAGGCTGATATCAATGTACAATACATTTTGATGTCATTTTATCATACATTTACAGCTTATTAATAGTCTCAATATACATATGTACATTAGGAGCCCTTCAGAAGAACAAGGAGCCCTCTAAAATCAGATATCTTTCACCCGACAGCCAGATTTATGATTGTCAGTTGGCATGTTTTAGTTACCTTGGAGCAATTGAATCAAACTTGTTTAGGGTAACAAATGAGAGAAAATGAGAGCAATGATAACGGGCTGGATGATGAAGATGCTTGCACCAACCAAGTGCAGTAATTTCTGCACTGTGGTACAGTTTACAGGGAGAATAATTCACTTCCTAGCTCTTATGAAATGAAAAACGCTCCCTTAGATAATCAGCCGACATGATTAAATACCAATAAAGATGTGCCAAGTGCTCACCTGAGAGACAGTAAATGGAATACCTCTCTGTAACCATGTCTAATGAAACTACCTTAATAAACAGGGCGGAGGAGCGCTTCCACTTTGCCGCTATTTTCCTGGGATGGCATCAAATAGATTGCACTGGAAGGTTTAAACCGACACTGCAGGCTCTGATACAATTAGATTAACACTTTCTTCTGTTTACTTCCCTGGGTATTTGCTACTGGTCTGTATTGCATTTATTTGTCTGCAGCCCTTTGCTAAACTACATGAGACAGATCCAGGGCAGCAGAAAGCCTCCCACATGCCATAGCTGGGCTGGTGGTATACATCCCCCTGTGAGTGCACTAGTAATCAATATTAGACACCGCCGCTGGGAGCACACAGCCTATTGCTCCAAAGCTATTGTGATAAGTAACCTTCTTCTGAGTAGCAGAGTACAAAAGTTCCAGAGCGACATCCTGAAGCATTTATTAGTAAACAAATGTCTTCGTTGCTGACCTTAAGGCCATGTCCCTTTTTCACCTCTCGATATTCCTTAGACTGAAAGACTACAATGTGAATGAGCGGGGGCAGACCCCTGTAGGCTGAATAGGAAGATATACCACACCTGGGAAATTATTAACTATTAAATTATTGTTTAAAATATTAATTTGCTCAGAAAATGACACAAATATTACAATATATTGCTGCTGTCCAATGAAAAACATGTATCTCCACTTTTGTCCATTTTTACTTTTTTGCATCATTTGAACACATCAGCTGCTGTTTACACTGAGTGAGAATCTCATGATGAATGGGCCAACAGAAATTACACTGAGTGAGAATCTCATGATGAACGGGCCAACAGAAATGGCCCAAAACTGCTTGGAAAGATGTTTGTTTCCACAGACATTACATTAAAGTTAAATGAGGTTTTAGACCTGTCCCGTCTAGTTGCAATTTTGCATATACAACACAATGAGAATTGGCTTAACCGCCCCCACAGCGCTCTTTATCTGTAGTTGTCAAAGGTAAGCCAAAGTGATGGAATTAATGACATTTGAAGTTGTCCAGGCGAAATATGGATCCAAACTGTTATTCCAACACGTTCACAAGTTATCAGTTACTGTCTTAGCAAATATGAAGAAAAGAAGGAAAAGGGTTTTTTAAAGAATATTCCTAGGACAGTAATTGCACACAAATGTTCGTAAATGCATTGGGTTTTTTTTTTGTTTGTTTTGTTGTTGTTGTTTTTTTATGACATCACCAAACCATTAATTCAAAACCGACTACAAGGAGCCTGTAACCTGAATCATAACATCAAGAACATAATACATCAAACAAGTAAATTTCAGTTTCAAGTTATATAGGCACAT
Source organism: Prochilodus magdalenae (assembly GCA_024036415.1). Taxonomy (NCBI): domain Eukaryota; kingdom Metazoa; phylum Chordata; class Actinopteri; order Characiformes; family Prochilodontidae; genus Prochilodus; species Prochilodus magdalenae. The sequence continues at coordinate 213,966 of JAMWET010003853.1, forward strand.
TAATACATATGTCATATATATATATATATATATATATATATATGAATGTATGAATGAGCACTGGGCTGGGGTTGCCAGGTAATGCTTTACTTGCTCTATGTCTGTGTATTAATCGCTAGGTACCAGCACTGGCCCCCTGTTCGGGCAGTGTCTGAGCTTGGGTGAGTTTTAGGCTCTAAACTTCCTGTACTTGCTGGAATATTGTCCAATGGAACACTAAGCACGGCTGTAAGTCGCTCTGGATAAGAGCGTCTGCTCAATGCCCTAAATGTAAATTTAAATATATATGTGTGTATATGTTTATATATATTATATATACACAAACATAATTATCCTCTATAATTCACTGTAAAGCTGTAAAACATTAAGAGTTCATATACCAGCCGAGCTCCCACATGTTCAATCCAATGTTCTGACAAACCCACCACACATTTAACTATAGTTGCGGTCCCTGACAACAATCATTTCAAGACATTAGTCAGTGAGCTGTCATTTCTTTTCAGAAGTGCATGATTTGTTCTCCAAGGGTCAGTGGATTATGTTAGGAGCCTGCAGTGGGCTTCCTCGCCGAGACAACGACACAGTGCCTGCCATTCTCCTCCAAACCACATGTTGACAAGGCAGCTTAATGTGAAGCAGGATAAACTGTGATTGGGGCTGTCAGTCCTGCTGTTTGTCCAAACTCTCTCCATCTCACGCTCCCCGCTCATCCTCAAAGAGAAATCTCTCCCCTGCTGACTGAACAAACTGCGGACGAGTCTCCAGCCCACAGACCTCCCATCTCTTTCCTCCTGTTTTCCCAAGCCCAGCCCTGCCGGCTCGATAGCTATCAGCCCAAGGTCCATGCTGAATGAAGTCAAGGGCATATTTAGGGGGAGTTCTGAGCTTTTACAACTAGTTGTGAGTCAATTTGCTTATCGGAACTTTGCAGTGTTTTACTCTCGCCCTCTAAAATGAGTGTATGCCTATTATGTGATAATTCTGTCAATCATAAGGTCATCAGTAGAGCCACTATCTGAAGAGGATAATTGAAGCTGCAACTCCGAATTACATTTTCTTCTTTCCCTGCCTTAAATGAAAGATAGCACTGCAGTATGAATATGGCCATTTCCTTCTTCATCCAGAAAGCTGATTGCAGCTTCTTAATTAGAGTGACCTTGATTAAGTGCTGGAATTCTATTCTGACTTCTATACAGAAAAAAGCTTGTATCGAATTGGATGCTATTTTATGGAGCAGGTTGATTTTGTTTGGATACGAAAGCTGTTGAATCTGATCATAAAGTGTGTCACCCTTGTGATACCTCATTGTTTGGTTCCTTATATTGCCTCTCGTAAAATGGGTATTTTTATCATCGTATAAGTAAACGCTTTGTTCGTTACTGATTGGGATTTTTTTTCTTTCATTTTGATGGAAAATGCAAATGTAAGGAAGATGTGATAATTTTTGCTCGGTGTATATTAGAGGTAAATTTCATGTGACTCCTCTTCCCGCACTGATTGATTGGGCAGGTCGCGTTTAAAAAGCGAGGGGCAAAGGCTACTGGAAATACATCTATTACTTTAAAACTGTAATGACTTTTGAAAGATTGCTCCTCCGTGTTTGTACAGGAGTATTGTAGCCCAGGATAGATGATGAATTAACTGCTGGGAGAAATTACAGACAGTGCTCAGGGAAAAAAAACTTTCAGCATGGAAATGATGGATTGGGAGGTCCGAGGGAAAACGACATCATGCTTTTTATTTATCCTGGATGATAAGCTCGCCATGCCCTTCCACACCGCCGTGCTATTTCGCATTGGATTGTTTCCTAACGGGCTTTGATGACATGTCTGGAATCCAATCACCTAACCCTCAAATTACATGAACAGACTCAGCGCATCCTTTAGTGTTTTAATGGGGCCAACACCTCTGTCATTCACTCCCCCTATCTTTCTCTCTCTCTTTCTCCCTCTTTCTCTCTCAAATCCCGCTACTGCTGACTTCTCTAGGATGAAATGCTTCATACAAGCACTCAGTATTAGCGCACTGCTGCAAGCCAACCAAAAATATTAGATTATTATTATAACAAATAGACAAACTCTTTTTGGTCTAGGCAGTTTCTGGTGCCGCTTTAAATGGTTGCTCTTTCTCTCTAAATATCCCATTTAACTTTTAAATATCATTTAGAGCTTCAGCTAGAGTGACATTACTCTAGAGAAAAACTTTTTTGTAGGACTGACTCCTCTCTAATCTACTGGTAGGGCAATTTGTTCTGTTTCATCATATAATACAACATCTGTTTTCTTTAATACAGTAAGTGTGAACAACCTATTACTCTACACAACACAAAGGATTTATACCAATGAAACTGCATGTTCAGGCTAAGAGCCTTCCAAGAAGTGCTCTTTTCTCAAGCACAAACCCTGCATCTGTTAAATAGGCAGATTCCAAAATCCTAAACTGTCACGTAACAAACTTGACTCCACCCAAAACAACGCCTCCAAAATTTACATACACATATTCCAGCTCAGCAAAACAACAACAGAGCGACAACAGTGATAATAGTGGACTCTGTGGAGACATTTACCCCTCAAGGCTGTGAAGGTGACATCTTTTGAGAAAGCATACGTCTTAAAAATATTTAGCATCACTTTTCTTTTTTATCTCAATAAAAGTTATTTCATTACTTTATATAATTAACACAGCTAGAGAATTCCATTTAATGTACTTTTTATGCAGCTTTATTATTGTCTGTTTGCCGTTTCTGCCAATAACACCGACATAAAATCTTATCGGTGCTGAACGTTACCGTATTAACTTTCACTTCATTATATCAACTTGACAAAACTTCAATCAATCCAGCATATGTTTCATGTAGCCTACGTGGTTTGCTGTGTAGCCTGTTTGCTGTTTTTGCTAATAAAACCGACACAGTATCTTTTATATCAGGGTAGGTTTTATTTTGTAAATCACGATTTTATAGAGTTTTACATAATGGAGAATCTCTGCCCATCTTTGCTTCTGAAAGATTCTGGTCTTGTCTAAAAAGCCGTTTTTGTACCCAGTCATGTGACATAGTTGCAAATAGCTCCTCCAGTTGTTTGTTATTTGCACCACTTACTTTTCCAGCCTTTTGTTTCCCCTGCCCCAACTTTATTGAGATGCACTGCTGTTCTGTATGGGTTAATCATTTCCGTTAAATGGACAAATGTCCCACTTTCAACATCTGATATGTGTTTTATTTTCTATTGAGACTAAAATATGGGTCTATGAGGATTGCAAATCACTGCATTTTTTTTACACAGTGTTCCAACTTTCTTTTGGAACTGAGGTTGTAGATTCCAGACAATCATTCTCAAATATACAGTAAATTAACAGTACTAAATTCAGAGCACAGTTATCTGTCATTGGTGTAGTGTGCACACTACTATCCACATCCATGTACTTGCAAAGCAAACTGCAACGCATTTTATAGAATGTAGACTGTATATAGTACTATACATCCACTGGCCACATCACTAGATGCACCTCCATGTATCTACACTCCTAGACACTCCTATCTTGTTGGTCCACCTTGTAAATGTAAAGTGGGAGACAATAGCTCATCTGTTGCTGCACAGTTTGTGTTGGTCATCCTCTAGCCCTTCATCGCTGGTCCTAGGATGCTACCCCCAGGACGCTGTTGGCTGGATAGTGTTGGTTGATGGACTGTTCTCAGTCCAGCAGTGAGGAGCTTGAGTCTGAGAAGTTTAAAAGCTCCAGCAGCACTGCTGTGTCTGATCCACTTCCACCAACACGACACACACTAACACAGCACCACCACATCAGTGTCACTGCAGAGCTGAGAATGATCCATCAACACATGATACCTGCTCCTCGATATTAATAGACTGATACATAGATAGATCAGAAATGTATTTTATACTGAACAAATGTATCTCAGCAGAATTTGGATCTTGATCAGGTGTATGGAGACACATACAGGAAACTGGGACAGAGCATGTTAGACTGGGAATATTGTCCATCTTCTAGTGTTACAGACAGACATATGATTCAGGGATTGGGCCACGTCACAGTATCACTGTAGTAATTTCAATACTCTTGTGCCCAGTATGTAATGAGCCCTCCACTGGTGAAGTAAGGCCAGATCATTCTAAGGTCTGATCCTGATGCCATTATCTCCCATAGTCTGAGATACAGCTTTGACCTGGACCTGTGATTGACTTTTACAACATTTGGAGCAAGTTCCTTTTACCTCGTGCCTTTTATTACCCGATCGTAACTTTGATACATAAAAGCTGCCGATGCTGATGACATTCTGTCAAGCACTTCTTGATATATGGACATGTGCTGTGGTGACATGCCACATTTGATATTCTGTTTTCACATCATACACCTTCCCTTCCCTCACTGACTAAACCCAGCCATGGTCTAATGAGACGAGCATGGGAGGTCACTGGAGTGAAGACACCAGGTGAAGCCATATGACTGTACTGTACGTATCACAGACTAACATATATTTGTAAACATCTATAAAATAGAATAATATAAACTGAACTATTACCCAAAAGCAATATATGTTTTATTCTTCTATTCTGTTTGAAACTGCGTTTTCAGTATACAGCATCAATCAAAAGTGGGATTCTGAAACAATGTGAAACTTTCTGTCACTGTCCGCTGCATTTAAAAGAAGATGGTGACATTTGAATGTCAGTCTTATGTCCTTTTATCCCTGTGAGACTGTCATGTGGAAAAATCCTCCACAACTTGTCTTTTTTTGTCATATAATGTCATATAATCAAGTGCGATCTTTTCAACAAAGAGAATCTGACTTATTAATTTTTCCATCTATGCTTAGCAAAGCCTCCAAATCAACATTCTGACTGCTCGTAATTGCAAAGGCATCATGGTTCGATACACATGACCTTTACTACCTTTAAAGTAATTTCCATTTCATACAAAAAATATCCCGCTAATTGAAAAAAGGGAAATCATTTGTTCATGATGCAATATTTTGAAGATAACGTAAGATTCCATTTCCATCCTAATTTATCAGGGCCGTCAGTCAGTGCAAAAACCTTATTTGAAATATCAAAGTGACTTTAACTCTCACATACAATAAGGATCCACTACTGTTTTCACCTTGCCATAAAAGCTACTGTTTCTGTTTAGTGTGGTAGCAGCTAGACAAGCCCTAAGATCCTTCTGTTTCTTCTTTTATTCCTTCATATATACACAGTGAAACCAAATGTGCATTATATTTAAAAACATTACTTGCATCTCATATTCTGTTTCCTCTGCAATTCCTCGTAATCATGATACAAAAGGAATAAGATAAAGCGCAGCAGTCTGTCATTATTTAAGAATATGTGGATTTATCATAAGCAGGCTATTACTGTAATTTGCCACCAGTGATATTGTGAAGTGATAAGAGGCAGCCGGCGCTATTACTTACAACCCCCCACCAAAAAACCCCACACCATTCTATTTAATAAGGAACCAAAGACATCATGACCTGCGCTCTTCTCTTTATTTCATATCCTCAAAATTGAATTCAAATGTGTACCTTTCATTTCTACTGTCTGTTCTTTTTCTGATGCAAGCACACACTCATCATCAGCAAACAGGCATCTGCTGCAGCAGCCGATGGGCGATTACAGCAGAGAGCTTATCAGGCTCGGCTCGGCAATCAGGAGAGCGCTTGATTGGCAGCTGAAGAGTTCCAAGGTTCTGATGCTACTGTATGTGTGCATCTCAGAGGGCCCATAGCGCGATCTGTGGAATCATCAACACTTCCTGTAAACAGCACATTAGCCATGGAAATAACCGTGTGGTGTTCAGTTTTATGCTTCCAGAGGAACATGAGGCATAAAGATGAAGCACTTAATGTTGTCAATGCAGCATTTCCCAGCTCAGCTGTCAGCGACCACCTGAATGTTCACATTTGGGACCCACAAAGTGTCCACATTCAGTCAGGAACAAAGAAGAAGGACATGTTAGAGAAAAATGATCTTCTGTTTTAATGAAGTGTAACTGGAGAGACGAACAGAAACACGTGCATACAGGACTGGGCACCAGACAGAAGCTGACTTTCATTTATCTAAATTTTCAGTCAAAGGAGGCCATTAAGCACAAGTTCATTTTTTCAGCCTCAGGAGAACGTTTCTCGGCTTTTCAGTGTCTACCTATGCCTAACAGTGTCTACCCGTTAACTAGCAAGCCCTGGCTCGTCCTGCCTCGTAACACCACTCTACACCTCAAGAGGCGATAGTGAGTCACTGTGGTGTTGATTTGAATCAGTTCAACATGAGAGGTTGAAAAACTTGCACTGCCCTGAAGGTGTATACTATCCTCGGTCAATGATGTTAGGTCCTTCTAACTAAATAATTTAGAGACAGGTAGCCAATTAAAGGAGTTGTAAACACAATGATGCCTGAGGCTCTTGGTAAGTGATGGCCATCACCTGCTCTGGTCAAGAAATCACTTTCGGCAGCAATAAAATAGACTAAACAAGCTAACACTGATGTTGCTTTAAACGGCTGGAGACATGTAAAAGGATATATCTTGATATAAAACTTCACTTTTCCAGCAACATTTCTTCAACTGGTAGAAAGTGAAGGGGAAGTAGAAGAGACATGTGTTGCCTTGAATGTTTGGTTTATGAATTCAACAGGTTGCATCTTACAAACGGCTCTTTATAGAATTCTCACACCTTCATTCTTACAAGGTGGTTGCAATTTCTGATTCTCACCATCCACAAGTGATACTGAACACATTCAGTGATGGTGAGGTCTGGATTGATGATGTTGAGGTTGGTTCAGCTGACTGTTTGAATTACAGTTTTTCCGTTTCCCTACTTTATCTCAGTAACAGTGCCTTGTTAGCTATGCCTCCTTTCAGACGCATAATGTTGACTTGTCTTCTCACAGTGGATGAACGGACAGAAGCACCTGTGGGTTTTCAGATCTGAAGCAAGAGTGATGCTCGATTTTCTCTGCTCTCTTCTAAAGAAAGCTTTAAGTGCTGTTTATCTGATGACTGTTTTGGTGGTCTGCCAGGTCTCACATGGTTGTTATGAGTCTTTAAACTGTTTTTATAAACACCAGTTTTGGAAGCTCCTGTTGTCACTTATTTTACCTCTAAATGCAAATGGATTATCTTCTATCTAATCTAGATAAATATCTCCTAAGTGAATAGTGTGTACTCTATGACTGTTTTGACTAGAAATGAAATACAAACAATTTGGCCTCTGACTTTTGCACAGTGCTGTAAGCAAGCAGAACAAATTTTACTGAGGAAGGAAATGCTCATTTCAGACGGTCTTCAATAAATTATGTTTATTTCTGAAGAGCCTGTATACAGTTAACCATGCATTCTAGCACTTTAAGGCTTATAATTATTCACATCACAGAACACACACAGTTGTACACTAACACGAAGCATTTATACTGTCATTGTACACCAAGATTTGCACATACAGTATACATATATACAGATGCCCATTCATTAGTCTCAATCCTTGCTCAGAAGTCCACGTTCTCACTAATTACTGAACACGCAACATGGAAAAAAGCAGTGTTTTAACAAAAGTCATAGGAAATAACTGCAAGGCACAAAACTGTTTAAAGTTTAAAACATTTCTTTGTTTCTCCAAATCTGGGGGATTACAAAAAATAATAATAATAAATAAATAAACAAAAACAGTGAATAGCATCCCATTAACTGGCGCAAAATCCCATGCCACACAACCTCACACAGCTGTCGGGTTGCATAGATAGCTCTACTTCAGCACTCATTGTAACAGTCCATGGGCCCGGGCTTCGACATCTGCAAAAGCATCTTACACACGCGGGAAGAGTGGAGCTGAGTAAAGCTGGAGTGAGCCGCTCTCCAGACCAACTGAGTCGTAATGCCACACGGCTATGGCCTACTCACACATACTACACGTGTCTATGTCAACCTCTACGATGTGCTGCACCTTACTTCCACTTTGAAGCTGCAAATGAGAAACACCTGTGATTAGCGTTGATATATTTGCAGCAAGGTGGGCCGATATAATGTGGCATGGTTGTGTGTATACTAGACTGTGGTCGTGAGTATCAGGGTGGAAGACCGGTGAGGTAGCTCAGTTCTGGGGGATCCAGGATGAGCAGTGCGTAGAGTACGTTAGGGGTCACTCTGAAGTTACAGGGGTCAGAACTAGGCGCAAAAGCAGGAGGAGGAGGGCCAGAAAACATTGCGGTGTCAAACAAGGCGTCCAAGCACCAGGATCAAAGAAAGATCCCAGCCCACAGAATGACTACGCAGCACCGGGACCTCTTCATTTAGGGTTTACACACAGGGCTGGCGAGAGTTCTCTAGAAAAAACACAAACACAAGTGGTAATCTATTAGCTGTTTCAATTATAATGATCTATTAAAAGTCATCTCCACTGAGATTTAATCTCAGATTCTGTACTATGATGGAATCTGAATATTTATTACACTCCTCTCCTAGCAGGATATATATATATATATATCGTCGCTGTCCAAAGAAAAACAAGTATCTCCAAAATGGCAACTTTACAGGAGAGGCCAAAAACCTCATTAACCTTTAATGGAAGTCAATGGAACCAGACATCTTTCCAAACAGTTTTGAGCCATTTCTGTTGGTCCATTCATTATAAGATTCTCACGCAATGTAAACAGCAACTGGTGTGTTCAAATGATGCATAAAAGTAAAAATGGACAAAGGTGGAGATACATGTTTTTCATTGGACAGCGAAGATATAGTGCTGAAAAATGGGTTTACTTACTTTAAACAATAGTGGTTATAAAACCCTGTTTAAAAGGGTTCTTTAAACATTTACATGTTACTGCTTTTTCATCATAGAGAACAACCAATAAACCACACAAAGAATGTCTTTTAAGTTGTCCCTTGAGTATTCATAATTCTAACTGAAGACATTTTGATGTCCATTTTTATAACATTATTCTCAATGCAATACAGCCTTTTAAGTCGTTTTTGAATTCATCTTTACTTACAGCTTCCATGAATTCCATGAATAAAGCAGTACACTTGACTAAAACATTAGAATCACTTTATACACTTATCTGCAGCCAGTGTTTTATATTACAGATTAGAAACTTTTAAACAGTGATGCTAACTGAACTGTAGTGTATATGTATTAAAAACTGAACTGTAAGATTAAAATCCGAAAAATGTCACTACAGATATTTAGAAAGAAGATCAAAGTAATTTATTATTCATTGTAATTGAAAGTAGAAATCTTTTTCATGTGAAATAATCCATTAGACACTCATGACGAGAAACCTCAGGTTGTTTGATATTGGACAGGTGTCGTCTGTGCCCTCTAGGTAAGCATCAACAGTGCATTTGAGTGTAAACTGACCCCACAATGTCCCCAGGGCTGGTATGAATGTGTTTTGCTCTGGCCAGTAGACTGATCATGTGTCTTCTGTCTTCTTACTCTATCCTCCCTGCTCTAGGCATTCACTGAAACATCAAACCTGGGTGGCACTATCTTTTACCTGACCTTTCTTTATCTTCTTAGAATCTTATATGGTCATTTAGGTCTGGTCACCTGTTTAAAATATGCTGTCTGGGTTGAAGAGGGCTGCACAGTAAGGTCACGAGAAAGGCCCGCTGCTCTGGGTCTTCGTGGGACTAGATTACAGCTCAGTGTATACTCGCTGTAGGGAGTTCTGAGAATGAGCAAGCAGTGCGGGATTTTCCATCTGCTGTACACTCTCTAGGACTTTGTTGCTACGAAACATTCGTTTTTCATCAAAAGAAATGATTGCCGAGCAACACGCTCTGGCATGGCGACACAGAAAACAGACAGTGAGAGAGTGAGAGCGAGAGAGCACAATTCAAAGGCTAACCCTACTAGACATATAGATACCATGTATAGATGTAATGACTGCTTTTCAAACCAATTTCCCCGGGAAAGGTTGTCATCACATAGAAAGTACAGTGGCCTATAATTTAAACCATAACATGGTCCAGAGTCAGACAATGCATTTGCGTCATCAGCATGGGAATAAGCCTGTGGGGTCGGATCAGGGAGCATTTCCTAATATGTGGGGCGAGGAGAAAACACGTTCTCGGTGCAAATTTTTGCTTGTTGCAAAAACAGACTAATGTGGAATAGGAAGGTGCTTAGTTGCAGTATGGAATGAGGTGGAAAATGGGGTGCTTGCAATGCACTACAAGACGTTGAAAAGAGCCATCAGCCATTTTTCAGAGGTACGACAGAGGAGGCCTGGAGGCAGAGGCCGTGTGCGAGCCTGTGTGTGCGGCTGTGTGCGTGTATATGTGAGGGTGCTGATGCACAACCTACAGTAGGAACCCTGGCCTGGGGCCTGCTGCTCGCTCCACTCCTCACTGCAGATGAGCTGTCTGAACGGTGCGCGCTGAACGAAGCCCTGCGGCCTGTCTCCAGCATTTCGACACCACTCTCTGACCTTGGCAACTGAGACAGAGAGAGACAAAGATGATGACATGAGGTTGATAATGGGGACAATGACAGTAAAATGTGTAAGCATCCTTGTATTCTAGCTGTTAAGCATCTGAAGCACTGTCCCGTAGGTAGCACTGATGCATTTTTGTTAACTGTCACTCATGTTAGCACATTCACAATGACCCTGTGGCATGTTCACATCATGGCATGAGAGCATCACTACTTGGGGGCTCCCACCAGTGTAGTGGTACAAGGTGTCCAAGCTGATGCCCTAGTTGGCAAGAGCAGTGCACAGAGGAGCTATGCACCCCACCCATCCAATAAGAGCACAGCAAGATGTGCTAATGGACTTCCACCAAGCATATATTTACCATGCATTAACTGGATTGTCTAGTTGTTTAACATTCAATCATTTTTCGCAGGTAATAATGTTTCGGGGCTTGTCTATATCCGGCTTTAGAGTTAAGTCATTAATGCTTGTGTTTTTGGTACCAATGATTAGTTTAAAAAGTAAGCACTTAATTCACCTAATATAAGGTCAAACACCGGATTTGCAGTGGGAGCTGGAACGAAGCGGTAGGGAAGTTTGCATATGAAATAGAAAACTACTTAAAAAGAACACAAATACATGCTAATTCAGTCATGAAATTAAGTAATGATTCTCGCTGTAGTCTTGCTTATGAATCATAATATAATCTGACTGATTATGATTATTCTGTTCTGTAGACCTTAAAATTTTAAATCTACGCCTGCAAATCCTTCTTCCATTAGCACTTCAGGGGGAGAGTGGAGGGGGAAGGGGAGCAGAGAGGGAGGGCGCGGGAGGGAGAGAATGAAAATCCCTCTTAAATATTTAGTCAATGAGATGAATTCAGCAGAAATGCACCCTGCTCTCATTACAAGCAGATAGAGCCCGGTATAATGTCTAAACGCACCTGTTTATGAGTTGACTTGGCTTCCTGAGGAGAGCTGCGCCCTTTTCTGACATTCTTCTGTTTCATCCACTGTGAAGCAGCACCTCTTTCATCCCTATCACTCTTTCTTATCAGGGGACAGTTAATTTTAGGATTAATATATAGGCCGCCTTCCTCTTTTAAAGGATTTGTACTGGAGCAAGAGACTCTTATCTTAGTCATTACAGGGGAAATATTGGATTCAAGCATTTTAGTATCTGCAAAACATTCAACAGTGTCTATCAGGGTTTCACATGGTAAAGGATTAAGATAAGGAGCCTCATTATGACACTGTGGCTGGCTCCCAGCTATACTTCCTGGAGAAATACCATGTGCTTTTTGGTATTCATCACAGGCCGGTGGAGGTGCTTGGCTCAGGGGACAGAAGGGGTCTATTAGTTTGGTGCTGCGTCTCGTGGGTCGTTTGCTAATGGACATGCTGTAGCAAAGAGGAGGGCCAAGGTAGACTTCTTCGGTGCAGGCCTCGAACAGAGGCTCTTCATCACGGATTTCTGGGGTTCTTGAGAGAACTGGGGTACTGCTCTTGTCCTCTGTGCAGGTGCTGACCTCTCCACAATCACTATCGTGGGAGGAGAGAGACAGGTAGTTGTAGAAATCCCCCTTGCGCAGGTGGATGGGCCGATGCGAGTGTTCGAGAACTTTCTCTCTGATCTGGGAGACCGAGTTTGGGCTGGAGACTTCCTGAACAGGCTCTGCTGGGGCTTCTTTAGTTTTTAGTGCTACTGATGCCATGTCAATGATCTCCATCACAAAGCTGTGAATGTTCTCACTCTTCTCCTCTCCAGAAGGGAAGGGCGAGTGGCTACAGCAGTCTGTTGAGCTGTCTATGTGATTTTCATGGACATCATTCAAGAAAGATGCTAACCGCTCTTCGGAGCTCATGTGAGATGCTCCCAGCATGCCATGGTGGCTCCCTGAGCACTCTTCCATGGGGGACAGAGAGGGGGACGGGCGATGGGAACTGTGGCATGGCAGCTCACCTTTCAGCTGACCCTCCAGAGTTGACTCTTTGGACTGCAGGCTCAGTTGTTCGCATGAGGTGGGTGAGGTGGCTGTTACCATACCCGATATATCTCCATTTAAAGCATCCATAGCATAGCAGTCCTTACATGATTCTCCCTTTTTGGTAAAAAGGCTTCCTTCTTCTCTGAGAAGTTCATCATCCTCGTCTTTCCCTTTGGCGTGAGAGCTGTCCACATTCCCATTCTCCATGTCATCCACAAAGCGACTGATGTAACTTCTGGTAGCATCCCTACGACTGCTGTCTACTTCCTGTTGTTTAAGGCTGTCATTTTTAGCATTTGTGTTGGCTTCCAAGAGCTTCAGAGCAGCTCGATTCAGGAATTGACGATCCCCAGTGGTTCTCACAGGCGAAAGAATTTCTCTGGACAGAGTGCCACATTGCAGTTCATCACCGAGATCTGCCTCATTCTTTTCCCTGTTCTGTGACCTGTGCTTGATCCAGCTCTGAAACTCGCCCTTCATGTAATCCAGCCCCAATGCAAATGAACCCTCTATATACTCCTCCTCAGAGGTAATGCTAGAGTCTTCATCATCCTTAATGCCCAGCTCTTCCTCTGTAAGGGTAAGAGTGGAACTGGAAAGCAGGTCACTATCATCTTCATCATCTGTGCATGCTGAGGTGCAGGACACGTTAACCACCATGCTGATGCTGGCATCTGTCTCATCTGGCAGCTGCTGGTTGCGGCAGTGCTTCTTGAAGGAATTATTTGTGATGGGGGCGACACGGCGGTTTCTCTGTACGGCCAGATCTTCAGATGTCACTGATGAATCCTCAACACTGCTTAGCTCTGTAAGAGACGCAGCCAGGCTCTCATTGGCAGAGGAAGCGGGGCCACCTGAACGTGACCCACGGCAGGGTAGACGAAGAGAGCTGCTTTGGAGGGTGACGTCCGAGACACTGCGGGTCATCTTCTGGTCAAGAGGGGTCTGGATGTTTTCAAGTCGTTTGAGCAGCTCCAATGTTCTCCTGCTCAGCTCCCCAGTGGGCTCTGTAGCCAGACCCATGTCTCTCAGACTGCCCTGACTGCCTGCTTCCTCCAGACCTTTACATGGAGCTAGCCAGCTCTCAAGGGACGTGCTGCGTGTGAGAGGTTCTTTGGCTGATGGAAATAGCTCTCCCACTGCATACAAGGAGTCCAGGGAAGACCCTTGGGACAGCTGAGTAGACACCTTCCAGACCTTCCCTTTATCATTGTCTCCTGCACTGAAAGCTCCAGTATCACAGTCCTCAGACTCAGGACTTAGACAGCAGCCATTAATGAGGATCTCCACTGGTTCCTTTCTGTTCTTCCTCCTGCTCTCTCCAGATTCTTCTTTCTTCCTCCTCACCATGCAGTGTCTTTGGTTCTTTGTCTCATCTGCCAGAGTGTCTCCCAGCTCAGCACATTTGTTAGCACGTTCTAGGATCCTGTCTATGTCTTCATCTGACACTCTATCTACACAAGGCGAATCCGCCCGAATGGGGGGAGTGAGTGTAACCTGAACCTTTTGATCTTCACTCTGATAAAGTAGACAGATCTCAGAATTGGCTGTGGTCTCAGTGTCCCCTTCACTGACTATCCCACTCTCACTCTCTGATCTCCTGGTTAAATCCGTTAGCAACCCCTGTTTCCCACACAGTAGCCCTCCTATGATGTCTGGCAATGATTCCACTGAGGAGAAAGAGGAGTCCTTGCTCAGGCTCTTCAGCAGTGGCTGCTTCCCTTTGGTTTTGGTGATATTTGGAGACATCTTTTGATTGTACTGCGGCTGTTGGTATAACTCCACATTATGGAGACTGAATACCTGATAAACACGGGAAGACGTTAAATTTGACTCTGGGGTGCTCAGGCTTGCTCCAGGCTGTGCAGGGCATGGCTCAGTCAAATTTTGGAGCTCCCCAGCAGAATGGAGGTTCATTTCAGAATGAGCGTTTTGCTCATCACATTCCAGTGCTTCCATTTGAACTATGGTCATGTCCATCTCATCCCATTCCCAAGAGTCCTCAGTTTGGCCACGGAGATCCATAAGCGATGGTTCGATCAAGTTTGCTGGGACCTGAGGATAGACAAACAGGAATGCAGTCAGTATGCAGGGGGAGCCCACTGAAATGTAGATACAGAGGTCATGGTTCTGATTTTGAAGAGCTAGTAATGAAATTTTAATGACAAGGAAAGCAATGTTAAGCTGTAAAGCAATTTTGCTTTCTGTTTGAGAATTTTGCTTAGACACACGCATTTTCCATGGGATACAATTACACAAATTGACACAATCTTTTTTTGTTAATAAGGGAAAGGTTTACTTAATTATCCTTTTATCTCATTAATCTAATACACTGGCAAATCTAGGACTTGCGTGGTATGTCATATATCGCATATGATGAATTTTTATTAAATTTCTGTTTATTCTCTTCTTGCTGATAAGGGAAACACTAATGATGGGGCTTGGATCACTAATGCATGATAAAACCTTCAACTGCGAGAACAATCAATCAGCCTAATCAAATAAAATAATTTCTGTAAGCTGCCTCAGCTTACAGTGTCCCTCTCTCGCATCAAAGGCATTTTTAACACAATGCTCCAGAAATAACCTTCCACTATGTCATTAATAACATAAAGTACATTTAAGCAAAGTAATAAAATCTTGAGTTATAAAGGGCAGTGAATATGGGGCACAATAAAGGGATTAGCCCTTCTCATTTCTTCTTAGGAGACAGTCGTTTTGGAGCACATCTACCTTTTTTTAGAATGAGTGAGCTTCAAATTACCATCACTTCTGTTGACCTTCACATTGAAAAAAGGGCACAATAAACCATAGCTTTTTAAAAATGGCTAAATTGAAAAACTTTTTCAGCTCTCAAACATGAAGAGTGGACGCATAAGCAGAGTTTGTCTTCGAAATCTTTTAATAGAATGCTATTTTATCACTGCACACAGAGCACTGTATTTACAAAAACAGACTCTCCCTATTATTTTTCTTCCCCTTTTCTAAACACTTCCCAAAGTGAAATTGCTCTTCAGCCCTGCAAGGTCAGAGCCAGAGAGGGCCGAGTCGTTTGTCTTGCCGGTGTAAATGAGAGCGGATAACTGAGTGGACGTCCACAAACAGGTCCCTGGGCTTTTCTGTGTGCTCCACACCGCCTCCACAGAGCCGTGTGCTGCCACACAGGAATGCACAGCATCTGCATAACAAAAGCCTCAGTTCAATCTGCATCTAACTCCCACATTTAAAGCACTGCTACGACCCTCCTATTATTATAAGTCACTGGTGAGGACTTCTGTTTTAGGGATCAAAATGCTGTTTATTTAGCAGTAAACCTAGTGTGTGTACTGGCTTCCTTCAAGATCTTTGTCTTTGCTTTCAGAGCGAAGGGGAAGCGATACAGTTACACTTTCTCAAGCTACTGATAGGCTGTTTACTTCTCTGGGGAAAGGGCTTTGTATTAAGTTATTGCATTTCTGTGGAGGTTACTTAATACATTAAGATCAGTCAATTACTCCCTGGCAACTTCTGTAATGCACTGAGTGCAGCACCCTGCGAGTCTGCCTAGCTACTTGGCCTTCGTTCTATATTATTGAAGCATAATATGTAGTTACAGTTTCCTGTGTTATACATCACTCTTATTGCTCCATTACAGCCGTGCTGCTCTATATTACACCTACAATATTTCAGGCTGAAAAAAACACCTGGCCCGGGAAGGTTACTATGTAGAATAAGGAATAAATAGACCCTTATGCAGCCAGTTAAAGAATAAAACACATACCCTGAAAATAAATGGACAGAATGGCTATAAGTGTAATACGACTTACTGAGTGGTAAAGTAGGGAACCCTTGTTGGGTTACATTGTGTGCTGTCGTGTATTTATTTATTTTGAGAATGCACGCATCAGTGACTGCATCTGTTAGACACGTGTGAAGGGATTTGCAACTGGAATGTTGGACGTTTTATATTCATACTGATTCGGTTCTTAAGGTGCAGATCCTTCATGACACATCATGTCTGTGATTTGGAAGTGATACCACAGCGACAGCTTGGTGGAAGCATATACAGCTGAAGATAGAGCATGCTTGTAGCTGAGCTGTGCGCCATATCTGACCTGTTCTCGGCCCATGGTGTGTTTGAGGCGGCTCTGCCACTGGAGCACCTGCATGACGATGGCCTCCCAGCGCCTCTCCAGGTTCACCTGCAGCAGCTGCAGAGACTGGCGTTCTGACTCAGAGCTCTGCTCCTCCGGGCCCTCCAGCAGCCTCTGACACAGACGCAGCACTGAGGCCATTCCTTTCCTCCTACCTCGCACCTCGGTACACAGAGTCTAGAGAGAGAGTGAGACAAAGTAGACATAGTTAACCCCTTAAACTGTAGGCTCATTGTTCAGTTATTACTCTTCAGATAAAGGGTTCAGAAACTACTATCCCTCATTCTGCAACTATCATTAAACTAAGATGTTAGTAAAAAGAGTGAGGAGCTGAAGTGTGGGTCAACATATGGGCACTTATTATTTAATGGGATATAATTTCATTTGCTTATTTCTCCTTTTCAATAAAATGTCCATCATTATTTTCAGGATAATGACATTCACCAAATAACTACACATATTAATTTTACTCCCGTTAAACTTTATGCTATTTACGACTCGATAACGTGATAATGTACACCATTATGTGTGTGCTCTCTATAACGAACAGTGAGATAGAGACAGATGGATTAAGAGATAGATAGAGAAAGTGAAGAGAACAACTCCTGATGCTTAATTTCAGGTCCACTTAAATAGTTCTTAGAACATCATAATTATTTTAAAGGTTTGCAAAGTAATTACACATTAATTTCAAAGTCAAAACATAATCTGCAGTTCTACTTAATGTGACAATGTATACTGCTATTTATTATTTCCCTATAAGTCAGAAGCACAGAGAGAGAGAGAGGTAAACACACACGCAAGTGTAGGACAGGCCTGCCCAAAGTGAAAACGTTTAATTTCATCTACTAGAAAGTTATCCTTACTCCAAAGGCTCAGTCAATGAAAGAACAAATACACAGTTTTACATTCTATTTATAACTTATTCAGTTCTTTTTTTTTAGAGTTGTATTTCTAAGCATTTTAGTTACAAAATATAGTGTGGTGTTAGAGCCAGTTGTTAAAAACACAATTAAAAACCTACATAAACTCTTCATTTGAATTTTGTGAGAGTAAGAAAGAGAGAAAGACAGAGGGATAGATAGAAACAGTGCGGGTGTTTGTATGTTACCTCCAGTTTCTCCTTTTCTTGTGGTTTGACTTGCTAAAATCACCATTATTATCATTTAACGTATAAGTTCATTTCGATCACATTCAATCATATTAAAATAACTACATATAATTGTGTTTATTGATGTTAAACTAAAACCTAACATTTATTTGTCTCTTTGCATCAATAACCAAAAGCAGTTATTGATAAATTCGGTTTACTGTGTATCACTTTAAAAGTACAATAACACAATATTTGAAATTTTATGTTATGAACTATGATGCCTGCTAGTACATTTGTGACAGAAGCATGTTTATCATTGTGCTACACTACTTACCTCCTGTGCGTTCAGCATTAAGGATGCCTTCACAGATGTGCAAGTTACCCTATAATACACATACATACTTTGACATTTGAACTTTACACTGGTAACAGTCTAGATGGTTCTTTTCTCTTTTGACATGCATAACAGAAAGTCCATTATTTCCTTAACCAATCTGCAAAACAAATTGGACCTTCACTGTGCATCTCAAGCCTAGAAAAGCTGGCAAGGTTTCTGAACGTTGTTTACATTTGGTTTCTAATGTGCATTTGTGATTGCAGCGACAAACAGTCTTCAATTAGAGCACTCTTAGTCTTAAATGGCTTCCGTTCCAACTTTTTCTGAGCATGTATTGTTTGTGAAACTAAACATAATAAAACATCAGCTTGACTTTGTACTATTTTCATTTAAGTTGATGTCAAAGCGGATTTATAAACCAATGTTTTCTGTTTTAGAATTGTGTCATCTTCCTAAAATTCATAACCAGAGAGGAGGGGTGAGGTGGTGAGAGGGAAATCGGACGAAAGGAAGTAAAGAGAAAAAGAGAGAGAGAAGGAGAGAGAGAGAGAGAGAGAGAGAGAGAGAGAGAGGGAGAGAGAGAGAGAGAGAGAGAGAGAGAGAGAGAGAGAGAGAGAGAGAGAGAGAGAGAGAGAGAGAGAAAACGAGAGTCAGTAGTGAGCCTGGTGCTGATGAGGTCCCCACAACAATCTGCGCTGTCAGGAGCATGTAAATCACAAAGACCCCTCCACACCCCACCCAGCCCATAAACAACGCTCAGTTCGATAGTTACAGGCCGAAGCCACGCTCCTGTGCTCCACAGCTCAGCTATAACACAAATGGAATACACTCTCTCGAACATGAGCGCACAGTTGAGGTGATTGTATATATGTGGCAAAAGGGCCACAGGATGCTGATGGTCTAGCGCAGCGTGCCAAAGCTCCCTTTAAATATGCAGTGGAGGCTGCGTGAATTGACAAGCTCTGTTCTGTGTGCAGTATGGGACAAAAACATTCCGAGAACAATTTATGTAAATCCCACCTGCTCTGCAAGGCATTGCCTCACTCTTTCTTTACATTTTTCAATAAATATTAAACACCATTACATTTAAATTGGATTTTTTTTCCTTGGCAGTTTCGTCCTCTGTTTTAGCATACATTTACCGCTCCCCACATCTTTTAAACAGGTAATGAGACTGCAAAATGCAATGGTAGAGGGGAGAGAGGAGGGGTGAATGAGGTCACTGCATAGAGTGATAAAGTTATCTTGTGGAATAGGATGGAGAGTAGAGTTGAAACAGGACGCTAAGGAGATATCGGCGATCTTTTGAAAGCCGACACACAAACAAACAAACACATACATGCGGATGAGTCGTAAAATAAAGACACAAACTGGCATGTAGTTTGGAGAGTTAGCGACACTTGGTATTCTTGAAGTCCCCTGCAAACATTTATGTCAGCCTGGCTAGCCTGTTTATCTTTTTACACAAACAATTGGTGTTAGTGCTGTGGACGGTCAACATCATTCTCTTACGAGCACTGTTACATTCCCTCACGCAGGAGTCCTTCCACAGACGGCTACAGCAAACAATCTAGAAGGCTGTTTTTCAATCAATACCACTAGTCCACTCATTCAGATTAAATGGCACAAAACTGAGTCTATATCATACACGTTTAACGGCATATGGTGCTCTTAGGCTTCCAAACTACTCAGAAATCCGATGCTTCATTGTTTCTGCATTGCCGGGCTTCATAAACTGATTTCTCCCCCCAATGAGTCTTGCCTTATTGACAAAGGGGGCAGGCGGAGTATGGTGTGCCAATATTTGCTAAAAAGCTTTTCCAAATACATGGAGCAGTAAAGTGGCCTGCTTTTTCCCCGCAGTATGCGAATGTGAACCTACACAATGACTCCATTTCAGACCCACAGGCTGAGTGCTATGGCTGAGAAGCTGGCCGCTGGCCAATGTGCTCCGTTGCTCCAGCCAGATATGAAAAGAAGAGAGAGAAAGGGAAAGACAGAAAGAGAGAGGGAGGGAGAGAGAGGAACAAATGCGGAAACCAAACAAGAGAGCCATCTTTCAGTTGACCATTCTCTGTGAAGGAGAATGAGCGGGCTCACAGCAGGCCTATCTATCAGGTGCTTTTTAATAAAGGTATCAGCAGATCAGCTGCCGCTGAGTGTGCGTCAGTGCTAAGCCAATCTGCACAATGTCTGAGATGACTATTCTCTCTCATCGGCCTGATCTGGCTTTGCTATCGCTTGGCTAAATCCATCTTGTGTACTGTATTAATCTACAAGTTTCATTGCTATCGGAGCTGGTAATCAAACCTGAAGCATGTGGCGCAGGCCCAAAGCAGCTGCACCGCACAGAGGCGCTTTAAGCTCAATCTCTATATCCTGCACAAAATGACAATACACCAAGAAGCTATCCGCACTGCTATTAATGTTTTTGACTCTTCCTCTATTTGTCTCTGAGCTCCTCTCTATGCCACTTCATTTTGTCGTATTCTTCTGCATATACAATTCCACCGTTTTCAATGTACAATACAACACTTACAAGTCAGAAGGGCCTGGAATTACCCATGCACCAAGGCTGATGCTCTTTTGTGCGGATTAAAATGGCAGATGAGGGCAGAAGAGGCTCCTGCTCTTTCTGCTTTGGCACGTTTGTTTTGCTCCTCTCTGCTGGGAGAACGAGTGCACACTTCATCCCCCTCTTTCTTTCCGCAGCTGCAATTTTAACATTTTCAATTAATCCGGCCGAGATGGAGGAGCGGAGCCCAAATCCCCTCCAGTCAGGGCAAGGACACAGGAATCTAACACTGACAGTGACCCAGTGGATATTCAATCAATTACCATTAATTAGAAATCTCTGATTAATTCTATTTGTTGATTAAGTCAATTAAAACCACAAGCACTTGTTATCGCAAATGAGCGTAATGAATTCATGTAGAAGATTTGTTCCCACACACAGATTCCCTGAGCTCATGCTGCTTGTAGTTTCATCCGTTTATGTCACTGGAAGCACAGCATCTTTCTCTCGCTGATAACCTCAACGGACTGCAAACAAACAGACGCCACTGTTAGCCAGTGTTTAAAAGTCCATATCCTGGAAACACAAATTTCCTTAGCTTTCGTTGTCAGAGTTGCAGACCGTATCATTCACTATGCTGTCCATGCAGTCCATATATGGAAATCACTCACCAAAAAGAGCGCATTTTAAATTCTGTATTTCTTTGATGTCACAAGAGCTAATTAATTTACATATATCTATCCATTCGGCCTACAGCAGTTTAGCCATGCCAACTCTGAAGTTCTAGGGAAAGCTTCTACTCTTTGGATGGGTAGGAAATAAGAACAGAGCACTTTATTTCTAAAAAATAAAGATATGTTGAAAAATGGTCATGTAAAAATGAATATGTTTGCTATGCAAAACACGCAAACAAAACTACCAACAAATACGATACAAGAAAACTGTAGGACACTGACCCTGTAAAGAATGTGTAAGATGACCTGTTAAATTTATACTCCAAACAACAGGGGCAACACATCACCAGCACCAAATGTTATCCCTTTACTTTCCAATGTTCATTGTTTAAAATAATACATTTTGCTTTTCTTTATATTACTTCCTTTGTTTGCTGCTGAATGTGGATGGCAGCAGTTGTTATACTGGCCATTGCTTTAATCATTGTTACGTTTATTCAATCATTGCTGACTCACTATCACCTCTTAAGGTACAAAGTATTAAAGGACAAGACTGGCCAGGGTAAGCTATTTTAGATAACCTTTTACATATTAACTTTATAGATATCCTTAGAAACGTTTAGACATCTCTGGCATACAGTTTAAACTAAAAATTGTACTCCAATTTAAAAAAAAATTGGGCGTAGTGTAAAATGTACACCATTGTAAATAAAAACTGAATGCAATGACTTAAAAATCTCCTAGACCCTTATTTATTCACAATAGAACATAACACACAAATGCACAAAAAAGTATTTACACAGTGTCTTTTTCTGAATGTACATATTGATCCTTTAAAGTGATTTTAAATAATTATATACTGACACCTGTCCATCAAGCTAAATAAGGAACAAGTTCAAAGTAAATCCTACCTTTTCTCTAGTTTACAAATCCTTCAAAGCTTTTTACCAAATATGCCACTCAGAAGCAGGTAAAGTCTACAGTGTATTAATTATTTATGATGCATTTTTAATATACATAATCCATATTTAAAGATGAGCATTTATTTCCTATTATTTTCTCTGTTCTCACTGACCACAAGAAAAACATAAAAAACAAAAACTGGCAGATATTTTCACAATGAAACTAATGTCTCATGAACAGCGGCCCACACCGCCTTAATGTGATAAAGCAAACAAATGGCAGAAAAGTGATAATAATGCTATCAATAAGGACATTTTCTCATTAGTGTCGGTAAATGAAAGCGAGCAGGCTGGACGTAGAATGAAAAATAAGAGCGTGTGTGTGGCCAGTCGATTGTGTGGGTAATGAACAGGCCTCCCTGGGCTGTCACCTGTCTGCTCCCCATTACCTGCTGATAAGACACTAACTCTGCGTTTGGCACTTCCCCACTCGCCCCCCTCAGCACCCCACAGACTTAATGCGGTTAGCACTTGCCAAAGAACAGGAGTTCCTTATTCCTAATCATGGAGAAAGTATTGATATTATATCTGTGCTGTCACATTTCATTAGCTGGACGGGGGCCCCAGGATAAGGCCTGGGGGCCGCCGCTGTAGTCTTCTGATCAGGAGAGACAGGAGAAGACTAGATAGACTTATTCTCCGATGATACTACAGAGATAAAGCTTCCCACCTACAGTCAGTTACGAAACAAGTCTGCATATCGTCACTGTCGGAGCAAATCCTCGCATCTCCAAAATTGCAATGTTACAGACGATGGTGAAAACGCCTTTTAAGGTAAGTCATTTTAAGCATATATATATTTTTAAGCATTATATGGCTCATCATCAATGTTTTTTTTTTTCAATGCAAGAAGCAGCTGCTGTGATTTAAGGGTGTAAAACCTGTGATGATACATAAACTGACCAAGTTATACTAAAACATACATTTTTATGAAATCACTTAAGCACAATTATGAGCAGTTGCTCCAATATGACCAGCATATCGGTACATATAACCGTTGCACATGTTAAAACATTCAGCAGGAATCTGAATTGTAGGGTTAGATCTGCTGCAGGAGCCAGAAGGTAATCTGTAAGCACTGCCTACACCCTAAACAGCATTCAACTGTCTGCCAAATCAATTATGAGGGCCTGCCAAAATGTGAACTTTCAAAAGAATCACAACAAACAAATTAACCACCAAAACAATAAAGTCCACTGTAAACAACATATATATTTAAAAGCTCATCGACTGATGAAATATTAAGAAAAAACAGCACGCTCTGCTACAGTGTGTATGACGTTAATGAGAAGTGAAAGCTGAGGGGAAGTTTGTGAGGTGAGCGAATGCTTTCCTACTCACAAATCAAAACAACCCATGTGGCCAAACACATGACAAGAGGTTAGACAGTTGTATGCAAAAGGGCATTGCTGGTTAGCTTGGATTGCAGGGGATTGTATTAGAACGTTGGTCACTACACAGTACATTGGAATTCATGAATTAAATGGCTGTGAATTTCCTTTTTCAACGTCCATCCTCAAAATGTCGCATAGCCAACACAAACATGCTGATAAGAACTGACGGATGTTATTAGTGTGAATGATACAGGGAGCACATTAACTATGCAGAGAGAATTAGCATAAGACCAGACTTATATCCTCTATAGTGACAGTGATCAGGAGAAACGGCACATGCCGTGACACAGTGATGACTACAGTGATCTTTAGTAACCTAACATATTAACAAAGCCTTAATGAGAGAAATGCTTATCCAGTAATGCCTGAAGCTCCAATGGCTTACATATTCCTCTCACAGAAAAAATTCAACCTTTAGGATTTGCTATCATCAAAACACACTATTAAAGGGGAGTCTTTATTAATAAAAGATGTGAAATTGGCAGCCAACTAGTTTGAACTATAGGCCTACAGAAGGTTAAGACACAATAGAGTCTAATTTTAGATTCTCTCCCCAACAGCAAGTCAAGAACTTCCTGCTTTTAATTCCAATGGAGAAGGAGCTTTTTACGATGACATTTTAAGGGGAGGCTAGACTCATTTTTATTATGAGGTGGCTCGCTCTTAGGTGTATCTTAATAGAGTATCAGTAATGCATCAGTAACATTAGTGAAGTAGCCGTATAGATGCCTCTACTTTGAAGAACATATCCTCAAGATGTCTAATCCTAACCTTAACCTTAACCCAAAATCTTATCCTAATCCTAATCCTGACCTTAATTCTAACTGTAATCCTACCACTGATGTAGTGAAGTAGCAGTGAAGTGGTGAGTTTTTGTTCATTTGTGTTTAATAGATGTAATAGATTGAATAGCGAACTTTTACAAAAGTTGTCACGCATCCCTCTGGGTCAGTACTGAGTCTAGCCACTGGGGATTCCATTCCTGGGGATACCCTGGGTGAGCATGTGACCTCCAGTAGGCAGCCAGCAACCTATTCCAGATCGACCTTGCCTGATTACTGATTAGTGTCACTTGTTTCTGGTCTACTAAAGATTTGTGCTTCGTCTAACCCTTTGTAAAATATCATATCTGTATATTCAGTACCTACCAAGCTTTTCTAATCTCCTCTTGTTGTGATCTCTGTTGTTTTTACTTATGGCCTTTATTTGACTTTAATTTTGAATCTCTCTTTTGTGTATATTTGCCTTTGTACTCAAACCTGTTTTTTGACTCAGCCTCTGCTTGTGAAATGGTAAATAAATCTTTTTCTTAGCCTCGTGTCTTATCTGTCACGTATAGGCCCCATCATTACGAAGGTGCTAGCAATAGTTTTGTATTAGCTAAACACATTCCAGCCAAACTCATTCCAGAAAGTGTTACAAATGCCATGTGTTACAGTTACAGTTACAGTACTGCAAGCGAGGTGTTTCTTAAATGCCACTTTACTTCAGTCATTGATATTACAGACAATAATCAAGGGCATGAGTAAGATGCACTGCTTTGAAGAAACCCAGTTGTGAATTAACTGCATTGACAGCACTGTTCCTATGTGGTTGGCACAATGTAATGGTCAAGTGTTGTCTGAAACTGTAGCTCATTTCTAGCATGATGAAGGCTTGTTGCTTTGGCCAACATGTGAGAGGGGCCTGTCAATGCAACTTTCTTCCATGCTCTCCCCTCTCTCTCTCTCTCTTTCTCTCTCTCTCTCTTTCTCTCTCTCTCTCCACTGCGATGGCTCAGAGAACAGTGGCTCTATTGCAGTGTGGATCTAAGCTCCCCTGCTGCCGCCTTTCAACTTAGCTGCAATCATGCCAACTCTGCCTATTCAACTTATTCACACTTCCAAGCTGAAAGAACAGATATGGAATCATTAAATGCCTTTCTTTCTCTTATTTAATGCCCATTCATTCCATTTAGCGCAATGCCACTGTCCATAAAAACTGCGTATATCAATACTTCCAATCTCAGTATTCCTTTTTTTTTTCTGTACTCCGGTCCCCAAAAAAAATCAATGCATCCTTCCATGGCTGCACAGCATTTTATCAAAAGCGAAGTCTTCTTTCTAGAGCGCTATTTCTTTCCCTGCTCATTTCAGCCTGCGTATATTTAAAAGTTTTCTTCTCTTATGTTTGTCACTCAGCAGGGGGAATGTAATCAACTCCACTACCTGTGTTTTGACACGGCTTGATTAATACCCCACGCCGTTCCTCAGCATTTTAACTCAAATAATTATTTCCTATAGATTTTCAGTCAGAGCTCTGACGGGTGCTTTTGCCCTGCATTTATTATTGTAGCAGAGCTCAAATGAAACACTATTTGTAGAGAGATTTTTTTTGGTCTACACTGTTTGATTATGTATTTTGTCCATAGTCTCAGTGCTAAAAATGCATTCCAGACACAAAAACGTTGGCTATTATACAATATATAGAAAGAAGTGTTTAACTAATACATTGGTTGGCTGATAAGATCAGTTGAAATTGACATTCACCAGATTTAAAACTGGTATTACTCTTATGCTATTGGTTTTTTTGAAAACTTCTGTATAATTCACTGGCAGACATGTAAAACAAAGTCATTCAGAGTGTTTTGATGTGAAATCTCATATTTCAGGCTTGGATATCTTTAGAGTGGTGGTGACAGGAACCTTGAGTCCTGTGTAAATATAAAAAAGATAATTTACTACCCAAAACTACCAGTGAACCTACACGTGTTGATGGAAAACTGTCACTCCAAAACAATATTTGTTCTTTGTATACTCCAACATAAATGTATTTAAATAAATTTATTAAAAAAATATCTAAGACCAAACATTTTGACCTCAAATCAATGTATCTGGCAACAGGCAGCATATTCATAACCATTACATGTAATAACTCTCTGTGAGGGAGCTTTTAATGGCAATAAACTCCTCAAACAGCTGGTTCAAGGTTCTTTAGCACCAAGCATTTACAGCAAACTGCTCTAAATGATCTTGTTGATATGTTAACAATTTAATTATGCAGGATTTTTTAAACAAAGGAAACTGAAACCGCTAATATTGACAACCACCATATTTGTCTATATCAGTGTACTATAAGCAGGGTTTTCATACCAATACTGAAAGTATTGGTATGAATACCAATACCAAGTCTGAAAGATGTCCATATTAACTGATATCATGAACCAGCCAATCACACTGTATATGCATATGCATATCACATATCAGTTAGATTCTATATTGTAGCATACACCTTTATTCTGGAGATCATGGCTTTTAATTTTCATAAACCAGTATAATGTATATAGTGCACCAGTCACAAATCTGGTAATACTTTCCCAACCTTCAGACATTAGAAATAAGTTGGGAGGACATAATACAAAACTTTACTTCAATACACATGTGCAGCATCTTTTTAAATACTACCTTAAACTAAGCCACGGATAGACATATGTGTTCTGCTAAAGTGGCACTGTGACAGAGTCAACTTGGCTAGGTGACTGCACCAGTCTTCTAGCTGTGGAAGTGTGTATGATGGAATGGACTATTTCACTGTGCTTAGCTGGAGGTTCCTGCAGAGCCAATGTCCATAGTCACAGGGCATGGCCAGTGCAGCCACAGTTAAGACCTCCTGATAAGATCTCAGCAGGGCTGCTTTAATCTGTTTCTTTCCAACATGTCTTACCTTGAATTGCTCTAACTGCTTGGTGGCTTGTGGGTCCAGCTGTGGCTCTGGCTCTGCGTGGGGGTTGTGCTGCATGCTTGGCTCTGGGTCTTGCTCTGTGTAGCTGGAGTCATGCGTGTGGTTCTGATGCTGTGTATCTGCTTGGAGGTTCAGGTTAAAGATGAAGAGTTCAGTATCCCTCAGCCAGCTCTTCAGCTCCTTGATCTTGCATTCCAGCTGAGCCACCATGCTACTGGTGCCTGGAGAGAGCAGCCCGTGAGAACCTGGGCCACCCGCTCGCACCTCCACATGCTCCCCCAGGGTCTTCTGCACAGACAGAAACATGTACTTAGTGATCTTATCTTTCTAGGGTATTTCTTTATATTGACATCTGTATTGCTGTAAATAAGTACAGCCACCAAATTTCCAAACACTGTACATCGTTTTGCTACAGTTTTCAGATTAAATGGCATGTTTAGTTGAAATGTTTCAATAAAACAGGCTCTGAGGCTTTTCTTGTTTGATGGGGGTGTCAGAGGAATTACCAAATCAGACAGCAATGTGTATATAAACCCTGTCATATTAAAAAAGCAGTGCACACAACGGACTGTATTAAAGCCCTCTTCAAATTTGTACACTGCAGCGTGGTCTACCCACAATTGAAAATGTTATAAAACTGTGTTTATCGTAAGTATTTTTCATCCGGCTCCAAAAATTTGTTGAAAATGATGCCAAGAATGGCTTTTTAGCCACAGCTGTAATGCTCCCATAACGTAGTATTTAATACACAATGAACCATTTCTGTTCAAATACATTTTTACTACATTATTTCAGTGATAAATACAGCTCTCATAACTGCTCTCATCACAACTGCCACCAACAGTACTTAAGATTCAAAACCTAAGCTTCAATCTTTTCACAAATGAGTCAGTCTACAGTTGTTTCTTCCAACAACTTAATGATATGGGTCTGAAATGATGTGTAGCTGTTAAAAAGCTGTTACTGACGAAAGGAGACATTTATACTGGAACACTGAAACTGGACTGGAGGGTTTTATAGACTGATTAATCTAAATTTGTAAATGAGAATAATTGAACTGTAGCAGAAAATGCAATCGACTTCTAAGACTGAAGGAAAAAATATCTCTGAAAATCTCAGATTTCTCTGAAAACTGAAAGCATGTGTCATGACATAGCTGTATTAGTTGTAATAAAGGAAAAAGGTAAACGTACTCATATTGAACAATTTGATACTACATTCAGTTGTTGAGATTTTTGTAAAGTATATAATAAAAACAAAACCAGGTAAGGAAAAAACATTCTTAACAGAACGAAGGGTAAAAAGACTTTCGGAACATTTACACTGATCCATTCAAGAGAAGTTATCACTATGCAAATGGTAACTGGAGTTTTCAAATTGTACAATGTTTAAATGTTTTCTGTTTTTTTCCTGGAGCTAAAAAATAAACTACTTGAATAAGACTGGAAATGAAATAAATGAAAGGGTAGTCTCTGATATTTGCAGAGTCCTGTATCTACAGTGACATTGTGTGCTGTCTTACATGGAATAATTTGTTCAGCAGGTGAGGAGAAAATAAATGTTACTCTATTTAGATCACAGAGATAACTTGTTGTCCACCTAAACATCTTAACCAGAATCTAATGAATTGCCTTTTTTGAGAGATAACGCTGTAATTAACTCTAATTTACTTGGATTGAATTAAGAGATTCAGAGGCAATAGGTAATGAGGCTGCAAAGCTATTACGGAGATGCTATATGAGTGGGATAAGAGGAGTTTGTATCTGCAGAGAAGAGAGGGTTAAAATCTCATCGCGCAAAGTGACATTTTAGAGAGACATTGAAATGCTTGTTGAATAGCAAACAATCAGCCACAAAAACACACACCGATGATTTTTGAAATGGGCTCGCTGAACAATTTTCTCCCACTGACAGCGAGAGAGCCGACCCGCACTGAGCTCCGCATGTGTGTCTGAGTGTGTGCATCCGTTCGTACACGTGCATGTGTGTATGCGTGTGTGTGTTCTCCCAGCTGCCTGAATGATCGTACTTTTGGAAACAGAGTGCAGGTTGAACTCTGAACACTGAGAAGGCAATTGTGAGCACAAAACACTCCATTATCCAATTAATACACACACTGGCGACTCTAATTGTCCTTCCTTTGTGTGTGCCATGTGTAAGAAAGCTGTAATGGAAACAGATGTGATTATGACTCAGCAATGAAGTGGCTATTTCAGCACGCGGCATCAATTAGGCTGTCAGTCGTGGCCCCGTCTCCCTGAGCCCCCTCCCTGCTCCAGGCTTTATTAACACATCTGTGTTCCTCTCGTCCCAGTGTGCCGTTAATGCTGAGACAATGGCCGGTGAAGGGACAGCAGGTTTTAGAGGCTAAGTGAGAATGGGTCCTTTCATTTAAAAGTAAACCTGAGGTGTTAGGAGCTGGTGTTTCATACACAAGCTTAAGTCTAGACTCAAAACTGTGAAAACAAAAAAAGTGAAAACAACATGCCTAAACCAGGTAAATAAACCAGGTGAGTTGGCAGCTTATCAGTACCTTATGGGCACATTGCCGGTTTATAATTGACTTATAAACTGACTGTAGCGCATTTGTTACTGCACCGGTTGTCTGTTCAAAGAGATCACCACAGGACCACCACCAGTCAGACATCATTTGGGTGGACCGTTCTAAGCACAGCTGAAACACTGTCATGGTAGTACCATGTTAGTGTGTGCATTGCTCTTAGGAGTTCATTGGACACAGCAGCGTTGCTGCAGGTATAACACACATCAGTGTCACTGCTGGGTTGACAATAACGTGCCAAGCCCTGTGGTCAGAAACTAGATGGCTAGAGGTTGCCTGAATGCCAACGCACACTGAACAAGCACTATCAAACATGGTTGTAGAAGGTGTGCAAGTGAGGCATTTATGTCTAATGAATGTGTGTCTAAATGGCTAAACAGTGTTTAAAACCCCCGCAACAGTGTTGTACCTGATTCAGCAAAACACACAGTATTTTAGCTGGGTCCTTCTTTGCTTTTATTACAGCTTTCATGTTTTTCAGGAGACTAGCTTTCAGTTTTTTCAAAGAACTTTGCAAGGGTTTTTTTCTACTCATTCAAAGTTCAGTCTTAGAAGTTGGTTGCATTTTCTGCTATGCACACTCCAAGCAATCCTGACTGCAAATGAGCCCATAAAACCTTCCTCCACATCTCAGATGTCCAGTTTGAGTGTCCTAATGCAAAACATCACCTTTTTTTTTAAGTAAGAGCAGCGTGACTGCTACATGTCCGTGTTCAGACCCATAGTGTTTACTCGCATGGAAAGTAAAACTTGTGATGTCAAGGAAAAGTGGAGAATGATTTTCTTTTGTCTCAAAATGAAATATTAACCACAGTATATATGATGTATATTTGTTGGTCTTGTTTTTGGGGAATCCCACTTTATCTATGTCATTAATTATTTGTTAACTCTTTTGTGCATTTTTTCCCTTTAATATTAAGAAATACTTAATAAAAATGACTTCACAGCAAGTAACACTTTTACACAGTATTGTATATAGCTATGTTAAAGTGGTGGCTCACTGATGTTAATACTAAGTTGTGAAATGTGAGTTAGAAAGATCTCTCACAATGGAGCATGAGTGAGAACTTTCTCTGTGGTGTAAGAAAGAGTGCTCTGATGAATTCCTGTAGAGGGACATTATCAGCCACGTCTACTTTGCTGATAGGTCAAAAAAAGCTTTAATGTGCCCTGAGAACAATGTACACACCTCACTTCTTCATCATCTATCTGCACCCTCAAATCTCTCACTCCCTAACCCTTCATCTCTTTCTCTACTTACATGAATATCGATAATCAACAGACTCGCTACTGTTTTTCGGTGTGTGACAAATGTCTAGACGCGAGGTGAGATCCATGCCCTTGGCGGGTCAGGTTGCAAAAAATAGGAATTTATTGCCACTTTATTTTGTTCTGGAGCAGTTTGCAATCATAAATTCTTCATAAGCAGCATACTTCAGAGAATGGTCTGTCTTCATAAATATATACGACAGAGGACATCAATTTCATTTAATTCACAATTTGTGTCAGCACAGCAGATGCCAATGGCTGACTTGATAGGCTTGTTTAATATGCAATTGAGACGCTGTAATGCACAGCGTGGGGAGCAGGAACGCTCAGATTGAACTCTCCGCACCACTGCCGTCTCATTCCTGCCACTAACGCTGTGCCACTCAACACACTCCAGATGATCGCACACACCCACACCTCGTTCAAAGTTTGGATATGGCCATTTTGCCGACTGTCAGTGATTATTCTTTTAAATATGGTCCTAATTAACACTGATTGCTGCAGCGGAACTGAACGGTTATTTGGTGCTCAAATTGAAAGGAGAATTTCTCAGTTACCAGATAATGGCAGAGTTGCTAATCCATTCCTAGCCCAGAGTATTCATACATTCACATGTACATTCATTACCTATAGGTAACCTGCATGCCTGTATTGATGTAAACGTAAAGATCTATTAATTTTTTTACTGCATCAGGACATTGTTTAATGCTCCATCAAATATTAAAATAACCAACTGAATGACACAGCCCCTTGTTTTTCCAATGGCAAATGACTAACTTTATAACTATAAATCAGAAACATTGTTTTTTTGAAACAATTCCCAAACTGTAGTCACACTGAAAAAGTTATTCATTGGACTGACTTGATTTCAAAGTTCACATTATTACGTGAGCAATATGTGTAACATCAGCAATCATTTTTACAGCTGTAATAAACTAAAAGACGAATTTGCATTAGATGACAACTATATGCAAAAGCAATTTTTTACACACACACACACACACACACACACACACACACATATATATATATACACACACACATATATACATATATACATACATGTGCATTAAATGTTTTCTTATATATACACACATATACACACACATACTGTATATAGCATAAGTTGGAGTAGACTGAGACTGCAGAAAAAGATTTTACCTCAAGCTGAGCCCACTTCGTCCTGAGAGCAGTGACCCGCTCATCGAAGTCACCAGGCAGCTCTGTGCCGCTCCTCTTCAGACTCTCTGCCCAGCCCAGAAGCTGTGTCTTCCTACCAAGCCACATGGTCATTTCCACAATGTTCCCCTACAACCACACATACATGCACGGTTATCAAAATTAGATACATCATTTCTGCTCTACATGACAGCAGTTCATCAATAAATATGGCACAGAAATGACATTACTCTCCTGCAATGCTATAAAGCTGAAGGCCATGGCTGCATGCTCTGTGTTGTGTCTAAGAGAGAGCCCATTCTCTAAATCGAATGAATATTTAAGTGTGAGTACTTCAGATCATATCTGAGTACATAATCTTGAGCACAATTTATGAGAGGTCAGACAGTAATCCCCATGCAAAGCAGGAAATCGCAGATTTGATGTGATTTTAAGAAGTGACATTTTCCGTTAAATGGCAGACAAGCATACTGTAAGGGCTGAAATTGATGCTGCTCAATCTCGCACCTTTTTTTTTGTTAATTTCTCTCTCTCTCTTCCCCATTTCATTTTCTGCATCAATAGCTACTTGATTCTAGTTTTCGGTTGTCATTTATCATTACGGCAGAAGCACATTTAAATATTTAAATGTGCTGTGTTTTTTCCTCTCTTCTTGCTGTCATCAGGCCAGGATTCATTTTTCATTGTCGCCGTTTTTGATGGAGATGGTATCACATATCCTTTTAAGCCATCCATCCCTTTCAGTTTTTAATAGTGGCCACCAAAGTAAAGACGCTCCTCTTAAAAGTGAAGGGGATTACGCAATTTGTTTGTTGACAGGACGTATTGATTTTAAGAGTTTTTCTTTTCATTAAAAACATGCCAGGTTATGGATGAAGAGAGCAGGCAGAGCAGGAACAAGAAGGAGGAGAGACAGGTAGGTTGATTAGAATGCAGAGGATGAGAACATGGGAGTGTTATGCCATGGTGGTTCTGGCTAACCTCAGCTGGGCTTGCTCAATCACCTTTTAGCCCTTCACTGCTTTCCCCCCCTGCTCCACCTGCAGACAGGCCTATTAGTATATTTAACCTTAAGACTATGGTACCTAACTCAACTTTACAAGAATGTGACTAATTGGTGATGAAGAGAAACAAATAATGAGGGCAAAGGTAAAAATAGTGAGTTTAATACATGACCAGTTTTGCTATATGACTATAGCACAGCAACAGTCCCTAGCACATACAGTAAGCAAGCCTGTCTAAAAATGAAACCTCCAAAGCATGAATGAATGAGAGTCACCACTCTTCATTTGTTTTCTTTGACGTGGTTAAAAGTCAGGTTTAAATACACATGAACGTGTAATGTGTACAGCTGTGTAAAACATGAGAGGAAGTCTCCAAAAAAGAAATTCTACTACCTAAATATGTATAGAATAAAACCATTAAAGCCACAAACAAGCATCCAACAATCAGCAATACCCAAATAGGCCAGCTGTCATTGTCAACAAAATGGTTGCACCTAGAAGGAAGTGTGGGATTGCAATGCTATTCAGGGGGAAGATGAAGGTTACCAGTAAGAAACAAATTATGATAAATTTAGACAGATATGTTAAATATTTATTTAGCGACACATACAGAAGAAGTGTCTCACATGGTGCTAGCACTAACAAAATGAATCACGGAGGCCATCGTTGCTCGCCAAATGTCAATAATCATGGCTGTCGGAGCAGTCAAGGGTATTGCAGAGATATTTTTCCACACCTCTAAAATCCATTGTTCTAAAAACACCAGCAGCTTCTTTGTTTATTTGCTATATTTTTAATACAAACACCTATTTTTATGGATATTTGCAGATCTGAAGCAAGAAGTGGAGCTCGATTTTCTCCACTCTCTCAAGCATGAAAGCTTGAAAGTTCTGTTTATCTGATGGTGACAGTTTTGGTGGTCTACCAGTTCTTGTATGGTTGTTAGTAGCTTAATGTTCTCTCTATCATGTTCTGAATTCCAATTTTTTAATTATTTTTCCAACCCAATGCCAAGTGGTTCATCTGTTCTCAGAAATGCCTCCTAAAAAAGAAACTGTACTTAATAAAGTTCTCCAGACATTTAGTGCACAGATATTAACCATTAAATAAATACTAACAGCGCGATTTAAGCAAGGGGAGAAAGGACAAGAAAATTTAAGACACAATGCAGTGTTGTAAACAAGAACACTAATACTGTTGTAACATGGCTATGTAATCTAAAAATGTGTGGATTTAGAAAGAAATTAAGTTAAAGTGACCATGTCATTGTAAACATGACCATATTGGGAGTCCATTCTGGGGTGATGAAAAGGTTAATAAATGTAAGGTGTTTCTGTGACTTTTGCACAGTACTGTATACACTAATGACTTACATCTCCATGTTTCTTTTTTTTGAGGAATTTGAGGACCTCTGGTGCTATACCTGGCACTTCTGAAAAAAAACTGTTCTGCAAGTGACTTATATGAGCGCTTCACGAGTGATAAAATGACAGCATTGACAGTCCTTTTCATAACAAATTCGATATATCAGTGAGCGAAGATGGTCATTATAATAGATGAAATATCAACAAGAAGTAATCATTTTAATTCACTTGGCATATTAACATAAGAGACTGGAAATGTCAGCAAAAACACAGTCACACATGAGCTCATTTAATGCATTTTTGTAGATTCATCTTGCCCATTAAATTAAAGTTTGTTCAGTCTTTGTAACATGTTGAGACAACAGAAGTAAGGCTCCATGAACTGAGGCGGATGTGCGGCGCGTATTTAAATCATTTTATGCTAACACTAACACGTCGGGAAAAAGGCTGCAGCAAAAAAAGAGAAAGAAATTCCATCACTGCTCCCAACACGCAGCCATTTAAACCACACGTACTTGCCTGGCTTTAAATCAAAGGTGAGCAGTACCATTCTTATTTTGCCCTGAAAATGAATCTATGGAGGAGAAAAAGTAATTTAGAGCTCATCTGATGATGCACCGAAGCTGCCATATTAAACGTTTAGCATGAAGAAAAGGGGAAGCACTTGTGAAAAAACACGTGAGAAGCTCGACTGGGAGAAGATGAGCTACAAATTGACTCTGAGGTACAAAATATGGAATTTGATATGCTTTCATGATACAGATCCAACCAAAAGAAGCTGGGAAAACTGATAATTACTTAATCAGTTTGGGGCCTTTTCATTTCTTGCCAACACCCTTGATGTCTGCAGTAGACTGTGGAAGGGAAGGGAGCGATGGAGGGAGGGAGAGGAGGAGATAGGGAACAGAGGGGGGTCTGGGGGAGAACAGGGCTATTGATGGAAGTGGGATGCAGCTGAGCAGAGAGAGCAGAAGGCCTCTCAATGATGGCTGAGCTCACGGCTTGAAAGACCAGGAAGTGGAAAAGCTACATGTCCACGTTGAAAAAGAGGGTCGGAAAGACGTAAAGCTTCCATTTGCAAGTGATTCCTAAAGTGTTCATGTAAAAAAGAGGTTGCTTCCGTGCTTCAGTGGTGAGTTGTTGTGTTTTTTGTCTTTTTTTTCTGTGAAAAATCACTTCGCTCAGAATAAGGAGGGGGGAGAAACTGCTCGGACTGGCCTGGAACAAAAGGCCTTGAAACACTGTTAATTGTCACCATGGTGACCAGAAGAATAAGCCATTTTACAACTGGTATAGAAGGCTCACATTGAGGCCTGAGTCAAACACTTTCTCTTTCTCTTTTTTCATCCCTCTCTCGCCTCTGTGTTTAAGAACAAGGTGGCCAGTCACTGAGAGGTCAGCTTGAGACCCAGGAGAATTTCCACCAGCTTTTCCAGACCTCATCGAGATGGAGCTTTCAAAGGGGACAAAATCAACTTTAGACTGTAAAAAACACTTTCAGAGGCAACAAATTGCATAAACAATGGCATCATTCAGAAGACAAGAAGTGGTTGTGTTATAGGCCCATACAATGAGCACAGCGCTGCAAGGGACCCTGGGAACTCGCTCCCTCTCTGCCATAACGGTGGACTGTCAGAAAAACACAGTATGGAGGATGGAGGAATTCGAAACATTTACTCTCCTCCTCTTCCCTCCCTCCTTATACTCTCCCTAAACAGGATGCATTAGTCAGATCTCCAAAGAGGTAATGAGAAATTCAAGAGGATCAATGGACAAAGAGGTGCCCAGTCAGCCCGCTGATAGCTTAAAACACACAGAGAGACTGCAACAGCCGGCCCTTTAACCTGGGATGATTGATCGCAAGGCCAAAAAGAAAAAAAAAAACAAGAAGAGAAAACGTTGGACGTCTCCTCTGCCGTTATGGCTCCTCCTTTGATGTGTGTGACCGAGGGCGATTTTCTTCGCTTAAAGAATTTTATGACTGAATCTGGTTGGACTCCTGCTGTTAAAAGCGACTCTGGTACAGCTACATATATATGATGATATATAATGTTGGTGGCGTGGAATTGTTGTTTTTCTGAGGGTTTGTTTTTTTTTCAGTTTCCCCTTCTGCCTTTGCAGAAGGCTTGATGGTGACCCCCATAGGAAGCCCATGCCTAATGCCATTGAATGGTGAACAAAGGCGCTTTTTATCCGGGGCCCAGGGCCTGGAGCTCAGCTGTGGGTTCAGGGAGGAGGGATTGTGCTGGAGAGCGAGTCTTAGCGCCCGGTCCTCCGCTGCCCCCTCTCTGCTCTGAGCGTGGCACTTTTCTTCGGCGGACAAACACAGGAAACAATGCAATCAGCCAAGAGCACAGTGTTTTAAGAGGCGGAGAAGACTCGGCCTGGACCCTGCTCTGCACCCCTCTAAAGCCTGAATAACCATGCCAGGCTGGAGTATTTGGCCTGCTGCTCTCGCTCGCTAAGCACCAATGCGCAGAGACACGGAGCAATTTTCGGATATTTACAAAAACAATCCAGTAAAATCCAGGAATGTTCCAGAACCACCTCCCTGACTTCGCTGCGAATGTTTTAAACGCAAATAGGTGTGAAAGTGACAGATATTAAAACTTTGAAGCAATTTTCCATGTAAATGAATGGCAGCCAGGCTTGATGAGTACAAATTTGCAACCTTTGAAAAGAGAGGGACAATTAAAACGTGCAATGTCATTTAAAATAGGCAGAACCGGTCGAGTAAATTACATTTGGGAATTCGAATCGCTTGCTTTCTTCCAGCTTATTCCATTTGCATTAACTGAAAATCATATTACATAGGCCATGCATTGTTAATTGGGTCTATATTGCATTATCCACCATATAAATCAAATGACAAATATTAAAATGAATAGCAAATTCACTAATAGGGAATCATAAAACAATCTTTTTTAACTATCCCTCATTAATAATTTAATTCTAATTATGCCCATAGTACAGAATGGCAGAGGAAGCCTTTTCCTTGCTAGAGCTTTCTCTGCAGTGCTGGCCTGTCTGCTGTTGACTGATGGGATAATAATGGAGATAAATTTGGGTTCTGAGCAAGAGAAAGCACCAAACTGAGAAGGAAGGAGAGAGCCGTGTTTCCTCTGCTCCATTTTCAAAACAATAACAAACTAACAAACCATCAAATACACAAAGTCTACTTGGAGAAAAGGGAAGCTGAAAGGAAAAAAAGACTTTCAGTTTTCAGTTTCACTTTCCCGGTTTCCCTGCTCATAGTTCATTTGTTACTGCATTCCTTTCGCCACACAGACCAGCCTGGCTCTCCTTGCTAACCTCAACTGAAACAGGTTTAGTGCTGTTAGGCGCTGGTGGCAGTGGTCCTGTGTGGATCATCAGGCAGAGGAGCTGTGACGAGTGGAATGAAAAGAAGCGGTCAGAAAATAGCCGCAATCATTTAATGCAGATGACCTCTGACAGACTCGCTCCTGCTCTGGCTGAGCGGGAATTTGCATGGGGTCTGGGCGCAGGGGAACAATGTAACCTAAATGCTAGACAATCTTTATTCTAATGAAGTGGGTGTCAAGGTCAATGTAAAAAGCCCCGTGATGAATGGCGCAGTGCTGGCCACCGCAAGTCCATGCCCCACACTACGGCCCTTTCACTTTAATTGTAGAGCTGAAATGCGCAGAGTGCGTCTCTGTCCTTAAAGGAACTGGGAGAGATGTTGTGGGGGGATTGGGGTGGGCTGGGGGAGCAAGGCAGGGGGGTGGGGTTAGTGTGGGGGTAGGGGAGGATGCTGTTGGTTCAGTGGTCCATGTGGATAGGGGATCTTTAATACGAATTCTAATTCCTATTTAGTAAAAAGGAAAATCATATAAAACAGTTTACAATATAACATATGAAGACAAAAAATAATAATATGACAAATACACTTTAATAAATGGACCTAAGCAAAATACAGCATATCTCTTGTATGTTTAAGGCCCATTTCTAATTTCCAACATATGTTAAAAAAAAAAAAAAAGAATTCTTTGCAAAGTGTTTGATAATGTTTTTCAGAACAAACACCATATAAGAATTTTACATTAAGTCCTTTACTTTAAAATGTCTTCGGGCTTGCATGTCTCATTTACAAAAAACCCAATGAAAAGTTTTTTAGGGAAGTACAAGTGGTTCTGCTATAGCATTGCTCCAAAGAATCCTGTTAGGCCATAAAGATCATATTGTACCATAAAGATCATACTGTATCGTGTTGCTTCCAAATTTCAAGAAAACACAGTACTAGTAATTATGCATTTTTGTGTATTGTGTGATAAAAGCACACCAGACACAACTACATAAGCAGCCGGTGAAATGTGTAACGCAGTTAGTAAATAGAAAATAAAATCTGTCTGGGGTTTTTTGGTTTCTTTTCTCCAAGGATTTGTGACAGCAGAACATGCAGCAGGGAGTGCTGAATGCGACGGCCCATCACGAGATGTGATGATGGAGGGAGCACACTCGTTTAATGCTATATCTCTCTGTTCCTCTGGGGACTGTGCAACTGTTTCTCCAGACTCCCTCAAAACAGCAGGTGAGACAGGAATTCCCTTGGGCTTTCCACAACAGCAGAGCAAGGGAACATCACACACACACACACACACGCACTGGCTGAGATGTATCCTCTCACAGAATCACCAATGTATACAGTGCTGTTACGTTTACTTTGCACAGACCCAGACTGAAGTATTTAACTACAGAGTCTAATCAGGCATCCAAGAATGAAAACAGACAATACAACAATATTTTAGTAGGAACAAAGACAAATCAACAAATATCATATCAATAACTGTTGTCTCTGTCACTGGCTTATAATGCTAGATTTTCATTCTGACAAAAGGACTGTGAATTAACTTGCTGTATTTTATCAACATCATACCTCACATGCGTTGTATCTTTGTATGCATGATATGCTGTATCTTGAGAGCTGACTGTTATTAGCACTGGCTACCTTTTAGCGTGTCTATACTTATTTTTACTTAGTCTTCACTAACCCAATGCACAGGTTAGACGAATTCTGCATAAAAACCTCATAAATTCATAACCATCTCATGGCACTGTGTTGGTGGATCATACACATAGACAGTTAAGTTGTGTAAAAATCAGAGACCACCCTTCAATTAATTGATTTCCAGTCCACTTGCCAGTTGATCAGACATTTTCTATTATGACATTCTCTGCCTTTATTGCAGCTTCCATTCTTTTCATGAGATTTGCTTTTAGCGTTTTAAAGACATTTACAGCAATGTTCACTTTTATAAATTTGTTGCATTATCTGCTACTCACGACCCAAGCAATTCCAAACACATTCAATTCAGTGATAAAGTTGGTTGTTGTTTTGAAAACACCAGCAGTTTCTTTGTTTGATGTGCAAATGCTTTTCTTTTCTGGTGTGTTATTTTCCCAGTAACAGCTTCTTGTCAGCTCCACATCCTTTCAGGCTCATAACATTAAGTTGTCTTTAACCAGTAGAAGGATGGGTAGAAACATATTTTTTTCAGATCGGAAGCAGGAAGAAGATAGCTCAAATCTGTTAAGCTGAGAGTATTACTGGTGTCCAATTTTCCTATTTGTTTCTTTAAATTAAGTTTTTAAACTTCTGAACTTCTAGAAATTCCCTATTTCCCTCCTGACATTCACCTGGAATATCTTATCCAATGTCATAAGAAACATTTATTGCAAAAGAAATACTGTGACACTTGTTACTTTACATCATCACAATACATTACGACTGGAAAACTAATGTGGAAACTAATGTGGTCTCTGACATTGCACAGCACTGCATGTGTTCCATTATTAATACAAATGCAACTGCTTAGATAGATAATTAGATAAGCCCTACATAGACCTTAAAAAAGATATACTTAAAGTTCAATTTATTAAGTAAATTTGAGATATAATATACAAATATACTTTATGTAATATGTGTAGTAGTGTGAAATTAGTAGTATACTTGTAAGTGTACTATTTCAATACTAAGTGGGGCTAAAGTTGCCCACTGGAAAGTTGTGGAGCCAGAGCGTTCAACTAAATTGGAACAGAAATGTTTTTTTTTTCTCCGTTGTTGTAAAGAAGATCTTTGTCCACATTAAAATGCAAAAAAATGTCAAAACCAGCAGATGTCCCTGTCTTTGTCAAACAAATTCTCAATATAGTGTAAGAGTAACTGGTTATGTGTAAACATGTAATGTTTCCACAAATCCACTTAGACTTTTCAGTATACTTATAAGCCAAGTATCTTTACGTAAAACTACATCACAGATGAAACTGAAACTGAAAAAAGCATACTGAAAGCTTACTCGCTTATTTCTAGCTTTGAAGAAGTATACTAATAGTATACTACAATAAACTTCTTTTTTGTAAGGAAATGCATGTGTGAATAGAATTGTATTGTACTGCGTTTACTGTTGTTTTAGGCTGTTTAAGAATGTTATGTTGAGGTTGAAATGCAAAAACAGAAATGTAAATATAACCAATATAATACTGGGTCTAAACAGAGCAAACTGATTCTGCCCCTGAGCACTGTGCTAAATAATCTAAACATTTGGTGAATATGTGCATTGTGCTGTTCGTCTTTTAGTTAGTATGTGAAAGTTGTCCAGTCTAGGTTGCATGCCTTCCATGCATCACTTACATGGCCTTGCTGAATTACAGACAAAGCATTTCTCCACAGAGGAGCAGCTCTCCTTGCAAACCCAGAGCTAGATAGGACAGACACAATGGCACTAAAAGGTATTGCTTTAAACCTGTACATACAGTCACATGCAAATGTTACATGTTTTGTATTGCATAAATAATTACTGTTTATTTGCAAACGTTTTAGCACATTTTTAATGCACACTTTTTATTCTTTACCAGAATTCCACAAAAATAGAAATTGTGCATTACAATTTCCACAAAAATATCTTATTTTAAAGGGGCCAATCATGATCATTTTAAATTTTCAGAATTGTATTAGGGGTCTACTAAAATAAACTGACTGAAACTGCTTCAATGTGCCAAAAATAATACTATTTTTAAAACAAATTACCTGTATTTAGCCCTCCCTGTGAACTCTGTGTGCTTTGATTGGTCATCTCATCTACTCTGTTCTGATTGGTCAATCACTAGAGCAGTTCCAGCTCCTCCGGTAGGAGGTGTAAGGGTGTGTCAAGCTAGTTGAGCATAAAGATTG
Source organism: Prochilodus magdalenae (assembly GCA_024036415.1). NCBI lineage: Eukaryota > Metazoa > Chordata > Actinopteri > Characiformes > Prochilodontidae > Prochilodus > Prochilodus magdalenae. The sequence goes on from JAMWET010003853.1 coordinate 255,782, forward strand.
TTAGTAACTGACATCACCTTGTAACACAGAAAAGGGCTGGAATTCCAATGAGGCATTTTAAGTAACCAAGAAAAGTGATTTCTGCAGGAGAGAGTTTCTCCCTATGGTAAGCACTGTTGGTTTTAGAGCTTGGCAAAATGTTTATTTTGCTACATAACAAACTAAAGGACCAGGGGAAAAACTGGAACAGCATAAGAAAAATATAAAATCAAAAACAGCAGGTAAAACTGCCATCAAATTTATAAGATGCTCATTCTCAAATAAAATACAAAAAAATGCAGGATGTGTAACTTATTTTCATATACAAAATCAACAAAACCGTAGATGTTCAAATTATCGCATACAACCATATGCTTAAATGCAGCCTGTGTGTGAGTGTCAGTGTGTGTGTGAGTGTATGTGTGTGTGTGTCTTTGCTCTCTCACTCTTCACTGTGACAGGAAAAAAGAAAACGACAGCAGCAGTGAGGGAGAACACAAAGTGGAAATTGGGTAAGGAGTTTTTTCTCCTCAGTCTCTTTTTCTGGAGAGCTGTCCGTTGCTGTGGAGGCCTGTCCAGCATCCTGGAGCAGAGCCAGTAAAACAACAGGAGTGAAAGACAACGGCACAACGCTCTGCCTGCCATCCGCTACAGAGGCTCTGTACGCTCCCCTCCTTAGCTCCAGCTGCACAAAGCCAACATTACATCACTGCATTAAAATGCCATTATGACTGCTATTGAAGGGAGAAAGGCGAATGAACTCTGAGGAACAGACATAGATGTGACATGCGTCTGTATGTCCTGTTTCAGCTTTCTACCTCTCACTCTATCTGCATCTCTCTCCTCTATCTCTCTCTGTCTTTCTTCTTTCTCTCTTACTGCCTCAAAGCCATGGGAGTGTTTGCTCACAATTAGAGCGCCACCCCCTCCCGCCCCTCACCGCTTTCAACTCATACGAGTAAACTTTCCCAAAGCCCCACAGTGCTTTCTTCAAGGCAAACATGCAAATACTGCAGCCCTACTGCCTAGCTACTGGGAAATGCACTTGTGAGGGAGAGAGAGAGAGAGAGAGAGAGAGAGAGAGAGAGAAAGAGAGAGAGAGATACATGGAGGCAGAGAGACAAAGGGAGACAGACAAGGACATAAGCCATGAGCAGGTTTCACAGACATGGTTGTGTAAAGAAACCCTGGGTTGAGAGGATAATCCACACTACAACAGTAGAGTGGTCTATGTACACTACAAGAACAGGTCTTAGAGTGATGCAATAGGAGAACTTTTGGTTCCTTAAAGAACCCCATTTAGGGTTTTTCTTCCACTTAACATGATACGAAGGTTCTATTTTAATGGGTTAAAACATTATGAGCACTCACAGACGAGGTGAGTATTATTTATCATCTCGTATCAACTACGCATGTCAAAGTTTCAGTGGTGTTACACAGTACTAGACGGTAAGAGATCAATCTGTTCTCGTAGTCAACATGTTGAATGCAGAAGAAACGGACAGGCATAAAGACCTGAGCAAAGGCTAAATCTTTATAGCCAGTCAATTGGCTCAGAGCAAGGCTTGTTGGATGTTCCTTGTTGCATATTATCAATTGCACTGGCCTCTTTCAGCAGGCTTTCAGCAAAATGAATCCTGCTGCACTGCACAAATTGTTTGGAAAACAGATTGAGGAACATTGTGAGGAGTTCTAGGTGTTGCCCTTTTCTGCAAAACCCCAAGATCTCAATCTGGTCAAGCATCTGTGGGATGTGCTGGAACAGCAAGTCTGATCCACAGCAGCTCCACCTCATGAGTTACAGGACTTAAATATTCGGTGCCACCTTTACCACATTTAGAGATCTAATAAAATATTTTCCATAGACCTGTTAGGCTGTTATGAGGGCAACTAGGACAGTATTGGCTTTGTAAGTGCTGCGATGGTAGTGAGCAATATGGTATCCACTGATACCTTCACAGGACTCCTTAAGCTATAAAAACATAAAAGCTACAAAAACATAAGTGTAATGTTCCCAGACATGAATGTGTATTTGGTACACAACTCATCCTGGTCTCTGGGAAGGTCTGTACATTATTAAAACAAGGCTACTAACACTGCGGCTTCAGCACTGGACTGGTGTGTGATATGGATTTAAGGAAGAAGAATAGCTGTATATAACCTATAAACAAAACAAAACCTGGTGGCATTATCCCAGTTTGTTAACATTAGGTAGATTGGGCAGTAAACTGTGTGGCTGCAGGTTTGTGTGGTGACTACAAGGCATGATATATTTAATAGCTTTTACATGTTAATGTTAGTAATATCTACCTACCAAACACTGAAATAATTAAACAGTCAGGTCTGTTAACGTATATACAACTACTGTACATGCTTGTTTTTTCTCTTCTGATGGCTTCTCTAACATCAGATTCCATAGCACATCAAAAATATTCTGGTTCTTTCAGTCAAAACATACCTTTAATAATATAGTATTTACCACCAGTACCAGCACAGTAGGCAGCTTAGGCTCATTACCTGTATTCAGAGAATCTAGGAACCTTCAATTAGTAATTCATCACGTCCTGTTTCTCTGGGGTATAAATATGAAGTGACACAGAGAAATATTTCTCGTATCCACTCTTCAACATGGTAAAGACAAGAGAACACACCACTCAAGTAAGGCACATGCGTGTCAACATTCATAAGTCACGCAGTGACTACAAGACAATAGCCACTTGCCTACACTTGCCCATATCTACAGTCAGAGAAATCATCAAGAAGTTTAAAACAACTGGAACAGTGGCAAACGAGCCTGGACGAGGACGCAAGTTTATCATGCCCCCATGCAGAGTTAGAGGGATGGTAAGAGAAGTAAAAAGTTCTCCAAGTTAAAGAACTGCATCAAAGAGTAGCAAAGTCTCCATAACAACCATCAGGCACAAATACCAGGACATTTTATATAAAAATCTGGTGGCCTCTGCCCAAAAGCTGAAGACGGGTCGTCACTGGGTCTTTCAGCAAGATAATGACCATAAACATCTGGTGACCAAATCTACACAAAAATGGTTCACCAGACACAAAATTAAGCTCCTCCCATGGCCATCTCAGTTCCCAGACCTCAACCCAATTAAAAACCTATGGGGTAAGATGAGGAGGATAGTGCATGGCAGAGGACCCAGGATGATTTTAGAGAGATTGTGCAGAAAGGTATTTTCCAAGATCCCTCTGTATTCTCCCGTCTTGTGAAATGTTATAGGAGAAGACTAGGTGCTGTCTTGTTTGGCAAAGTGGGGTTGTACAGTATAAACATCAGGGGTGCCAATAATTGTGGAACAGATGATTTCATGTAAAATAATAATTTCTTAATTCCCTATATTATTATTTTTTTATAAAAAGTATATATATATAAATATAATGTATATTAGGCTCATTTAAAACAAGTAAAATCAAAAATCAACAACTAGTCATTTCTAGAACTAGAATTTTATTAATCTTATGCGCATCTTCAAACGCAATCTCAAAATGACGAAAGTAATGTATCAACTAGATATAAAATCATTTTACTAACTAAGATTTTAACTTTTTGCAGGGTGAATCTTTTCAGTACCACGAACCGTGAGTTCTTCTGCTAACTTTATGCACTACACTCTCTGGGCCTTTCCACTTTTCTGGTGTTGTTTGTGTTAAAAAAAACACACACTCAACCCCCCCACCCTCTCACCCCCACCAACAGGGGACTGCTCTATCTGTGCAAAAATATGCTAAAGTGCATCAAAGCCATAATTTCAGGCTGGAGTGTGCATGTGGGTCTCCGCGGTGCAGAAATCATCAGGGCAGTGGCGGTGAAATGCTGCTGATGAGATGGGGAAAGCGAGGGGGGCATGCTTTGTTAATTAATCTCCTAACCAATTCCCAGCACTGAATTTAGCCCCACCACACAGACTTGTAAATGATATGCTTTTGCTCTTGTCAACAGCCATATTTGTATTTGTGAATTATGCATATGGCATAATGGGCTCCATCCGAACTGCTGACAACAATATATCCATCTGCTCCCACGTTCATTCTCTCCAGGGTCCGAATCCCCATGCACACACTGTTCACATTCCCCTAAACCAATAGGGCACTTAGCTTGAGAATTAATGTTGAATTAGACTGCTTTTGAGGGGAACCAACAAAGCTAAGGTTGCTCACAAACATGGAAGTGTGCAACTGTGCATCTGTTTGGGCCAAAAAGTCCTTAACAACCAACTCCCCACTCACCCTTCCTGTGCTCAGGATGAAAGTGTGCCATCTAGTGGATGGAGCAGAGTAGTGCACCCTCCTGTTAGTTTTGGGGAACATACTGCCTGACAGGCCTGTGATAGGCCTATGGAAAAAAAGAGAAAAACCTCTCATCATCAGCTTTAGCGGGAAAAAAACCCCTCAAAACAGATATTTGACCAGCTGGCTGTCTTCAAGGCTTCCAGCGCTCAGATGCATGTTGGCACACACACAGTTCCATTCCAAACTCTCTAATCCACTTCCAATTCTGGGACTTAAAGATCAAAACTAAATCTGTCTAAACATGAGCAGATCATTGCCATCACCACATCTCTATGAAAATACAGCATTCCACCTTTCCACTATTACATCCAATAAGTGTTCAGCCCTGTCTAACACACTGACGGCCCCACTCTCCCCACCACCCAGCCCCCACACTGATCCGTGGGGCTGCCCCGAGAGAGAACTGTTTCCAAACACCCCCCGTTTGCCTAAATTGCGCCTTTCAAGTGTTGTTATGGCAACATCTAACTTAAGAGGAGTGTATGAAGCGGCGGTTGCGGATCGATAATGAGCATCCCTCCGCTTCTGTCTCTCCACATATTAAAGTACATGTCAGGGTCTGAGCTCTTCTCCAGGGCCGCTGCACTGATGCTGTGGCTGTCCAGCTGCTCCTCATGTCTTTAGCCCCTTGCATACTTTAGGTGCTTTAGTCTCAGCCCTCCACAGTCTAATTGTTCATCTGGGTTTTGCCAGGAGGAGCGCATTTCATCCTCCCTGCACCAGGATAGAGAAGGATACCCAGAGGAAGGGAGGTGGAGCATACACACACACACACACAACTCAATACACTTATATACACTCTAATATATATATACCACTTACCAACACACACACCAAATACTATATATATATTACGGTATATAAAAAGTATATAGTAATATTATGTGTTATCATACTATTATAACCACACAGGTATTAGAAGCTGGGTTTTTTTTGTATTTTTGTTTTTTTGCTTTGTGTTTTTCACAATCCAAGTAATTTCACACATTCTGTGTTGTTCGTTATTCTGAGAACACCAGCTCCTTCTTTACTTAATTCACACTTTTTCTTTTTTGGTCTGTTTCACAGTTACTATTTTTTTAATATAGCTACTGCAAATCCTTTCCGACCCATAGCGTTGAGCTGTCTACCCACAGTTGAAGGATTGACAGAAACACCCGTGGATTACTTTTCAGATCTAAAGCAAGAGGAGAGCTTGATTTTTATGATTTTTCTACTCCTCGGTCAGATAGTGATTGATTGAACTTCAATAAATGTATTTTCCTTTGCTCTCCTTAGAAATATCTCCTGATAAAATACATAATAATGCCAATTTTTTGACTGAAAAGGAGATATATTAACTGTGTTAACACTGTCTACACAATATTAACACATATGCACATACATATGTATCAGGTATGACGAGTAATATCAGAAACACTTTCTTCAATGTGAAGAATATAAGAAATCAGAAATAACTGAAGATCTGCTTTAATTAAAGGAAAACACAGCATTGTTTAGGCTCCCAAAGCTGTGCTCATGTTTATGGTCATTCCCAGCTGCACACACACATATGGCTGGCCTCTGAGCAATCCACTATTGGACCGCAAGCTCTTTTAAAGAGTGAAAGCAGTAGCAAATGGGGAACATGGCACGCAGCCACATGAGGAAAAAGAAAAGCCATGTTGGAAAAGCAGAATCTAGTAGATGGACAGCAAGCTGCAGTTTGTTTCTCTCTCTCTCTCCCTCTCTCTATCTCTCTCTGTCCATTTCTGTGATGTCTCTTCGGCTGCTCCTGCACCTCCTGTCATCCCTCTGTTTCTTTTTCCCTGTCTCATCCTTCTCCACCATCTCCCTTTCAATAATTCATGTTGTATGAGGACTGAGTGACTGTCTCTCTTGACAAACAGCATTTTCTTTCTTTCTTTCTTTTTTTTTAGTGCTGTTTCATGGACCAGAATCAATCGCTCACTCAGAAGTTGTTTAGGGGTCTGGTGAGAATGGCTTGATTTATTAGACAGAAGCAAAGGCGGTGGCCTTTATTGTGTGATAATTCTGATTGTGTGTGTGGATGAGAGTTATATGACTGGCCTCAGATCAGGACCTACTTTTTCAGAGGCCATGCCACAGTGTGATCTCTCACCCTGCATTCTGCTCTACAGGACTTAGAGCTTGTTGCATCTCTCCCCTGTGGAATGTCTTCCTTTTTTTAAATCCCATTTCATCATAAACAGCCATCTGTCTCACACGCACACATGCAGAGAGAGAGAGAGAGAGAGAGAGAGAGAGAGAGAGAGAGAGAGAGGGAGGGAGGGAGGGAGGGAGAGATGAATGTAGGTAGAAAAAGAGTGATATGGAGAAGGGGAGAGAGAAAGACAAAGGAGGGAGACATGAAGAGATGATGCGAGAAAGTGGGGTGGATAAAGTGAGACACAGAAAGCATGAGAAGCAAAACAGAAAGAGATGAAGGTAGAAAGAGAGTGAGTATAGAAAAAGAAAGAGAGTAGAGGAAAAATGGGATAGAAAAAGAGATAACAGATGTGGAGAGAGAGAAAGTATGAAAAAAGACAGGCAGAAACAGATGGGGAGGAAAAGGGAAGGAGAGAGGGAGAAGGAAAGAGAATGGGACTCAGAAAGAAAAAAGGGGGAGGGAAAATGAGATAGAGAGAGAGAAAAAGAGAGAGAGAGAGAGGGGCAGGCAGGATCAGTTCCAACACTGGATTCTTTGTGTTGCAGCGCTGGCACAGTACACAAAGTGTTCCTATTACACACAGACCATGGCTCTGATAGCGAGTGCTGTGTTTTGTTGTGTCATGTGTAGTGCTGTGCTGTGCTGTGCCATAATGCGTAGTGCTGTGTTGTGCTCTAATGCGTAGTGCTGTGCTGTGTTGTGCTCTGATGCGCAGTGCTGTGTTGTGCTCTAATGCGTAGTGCTGTGCTGTGTTGTGCTCTGATGCGTAGTGCTGTGCTGTGTTGTGCTATGTTGTGCTGTGTTGTCCTCTAATGCGTAGTGCTGTGCTGTGTTGTGCTATGTTGTGCTCTAATGCGTTGTGCTGTGCTGTGTTGTGCTGTGTTGTCCTCTGATGCGTAGTGCTGTGCTGTGCTGTGTTGTGCTCTAATGCGTAGTGCTGTGCTGTGTTGTGCTATGTTGTGCTTTGTTGTCCTCTGGTGCATAGTGCTGTGCTGTGTTGTGCTATGTTGTGCTGTGTTGTGCTCTAATGCGTTGTGCTGTGCTGTGCTGTGCTGTGCTATGTTGTGCTGTGTTGTCCTCTGATGCGTGGTGCTGTGCTATGTTGTGCTGTGTTGTGCTCTAATGCGTTGTGCTGTGCTGTGCTGTGCTGTGCTATGTTGTGCTGTGTTGTCCTCTGATGCGTGGTGCTGTGCTATGTTGTGCTGTGTTGTGCTCTAATGCGTAGTGCTGTGCTGTGTTTTGCTATGTTGTGCTGTGTTGTCCTCTGATGCGTGGTGCTGTGCTGTGTTGTGCTATGTTGTGCTGTGTTGTCCTCTGATGCGTGGTGCTGTGCTTCAATGAGTGGTGCTCTGATGCCTGGCTGTATTGCATTGTACTGTGTTGTGCTTTACACTGGAAAACTGAAGCTTTCAGAACTGGAGTTCAATATGCGATTAACAGATACAGAGAAAATGGGACGGGACTGCCAAAGCATGCTTCAGCAGGAATTTGTCATTTAGTGTGTGTGCATGCGTGTGGTGTGAGAGGAGTCTTCCATTAACTGAAAGGTAGTCACACACAACTGGGTTCAGGAACTAGTAAACTCTCCTTATTCCTGTCATGTCATCTACACCACAATTCATACGTTTGAAATCCTTAGTATTAGTTATTAATATAACAATACAACATTCTGTTCTATAATTTCAAAAAATGTTTAGCCGCTTCCAACAAACTGTCTGAAACTTCTGAAGCTGCACAGACATTTCGGCAACAATTTTTTTAATATTGTTGAATTTTTTCAAAGCATGTGGGTAATAGTTCATCACTTTCATTGAGCTTTTACACACACACACACACACACTCTCACTTTTCCACCCTAACGGCTGACTCTCCTAGGTGATAAGTGTTCACTTATTTGCCTGCCAAATTCCATAAACTCTCTGCCCAGGAAAAGTTATATTAATTGTATGCTTCCTGAAAGAAAATAAAGGAGTAAAGAAAAACTTTTGTTTACTTTTGGAAGTGACCCCACACCACAGTTTGCCCTGGTAACTGACTCCCTCACTTCCTCTTGAACATACTATTAATTGTGGTGAAGCCTACTCATGGAGACAGAGGCAGAGACAACCATCTAACACAAACCTCACCACACACACACCAACACTCACTGCAGTTTAGAGACGGAAAGGTTGGAAGAGAATTTCAAAGATTAGTAAATGATACGTTTATTTAAAAAATGCTCTCATGTTTTCATGTCACTATTTCTTATTATAATCTTACATTAGAGCAGGAAGTAAGAATGCAACCCTTTCTCTCATACCACATAATGAGCAGTTAGTTTCCACTGTCACAAAGGTGTCAAGGTAGAGTTAGTTAGAAATCTAAGTATTTTCATTTCTGACTTTCTGAACAAATTATGTAGAATCATCCACATATAGATATGAGAGAGATATTAGAGAAAGAAAGATAGACAGATGTGAAAGACATTATAGAGTATAGAAAGAAAGATTTGACAGAGATACAAGAGAAGTGTTGGAAAGATAGGATGGAAAAAAACAGATAGAAACAGATAGAGAAAGTGATATAAGAGACATGATGGCATGAAAGAGAAATTATCAAAGAGAGATGGTAAGAGATAAAACATATATATATATATACTGAGAGAGAGAGAGAAATGAGAGAGATAGAGAGAGGGAGACCCTAGACAGATAAAAAGTGAAAAATGCACAGACAGAGAAAGAAAGAAACAGAAAGAGAGAGAGAAAGAGAGAGATAGAATATGAGAGAGGGTGTATGTGGTGATGAGACTGATGAGACCACCTGCTCCAGATCCATAAAGCAGCAATGTGTCTCACACATTCGCTCCACCACTGTAATTCTACCATCACAGCCACACTGTCAGACATAACACAGATTAAACCACACACACACACATACAGACACCCTACATATACTCACTGCTGTCATATACCGTGCACACACACACACCTGCTTTCACACATCTGCGCACTACAACAGTCCAGATACGGAGAAACGCCACGGCAGCGCAGTGCCTTTTCCTCTGCTCAGACTAAAGAGAATTCTTAAAGCACAATTACATAAATAAATGTATTTACTCTTGATATGTGCTTTTCATTCTCTATTTAAGACTTTCATCATAGTCCAGAGCTGCCCAGGCTGTGGACAGTTCTCCATGGAAGTGGCAGTGATGGGCATCAATCGGGGCTAATTAAATATTTACTAAATGTTTCAGAAGCAAATATAGTTGCAATTTAGAGGTTCTGACAGACCACTTCAATGAGAACAAGCAGAGCCCTGTGGGAGCACCTTTGCTTTTTACATCCCCAGGAAAGAAAAAAGATCAAACCTTTTGATATAACATGCATAAACACATACCTGACGCCTAATAAAGTGAACTACAACACCTTTTCTCTGGATCAACAAGCTTGTGAAAGGAGAGAATTTCTGCAGGGCAGGAGCACGAGGGTACGTGTAAGAAGAGATAGAAAGTTTGGTTAAAAAGGTGCTTTGAGCAGTAGGCCCATCAGAGCGTGCTAGATTAGACAGAGATTTCATCCTGCTGTCAGTAAACACTAAAGGTATCCACTGTCTGCAGTACATACAGATGCCTGGAGCATACACACAAATTCAGACATGCAGGTAACAAGCTCCGTGCCTGATTGCTGTTTGACTACTGTGTCGGTCTCTACAACTTTGTGCCCCTGTTTTTACACTGTTTGGCATATTATACTGAGCAAGTATGCTTGCGTGTGTGTTTTCAAAATATTTTTGTGTGTATAAAATGATTTTTAAAAATGTAGCTGGTGTGGACAAATTCCACACATCCAAAATCATCTGGATAACAGGAAACCAGCTATACATTAATCCAACTATAGGCTTGTTATAACATCAGTTACGCACTACTACATCAAAACAGGTTTTACCCCACAAACTAGTCTCTTACCACACAAACTAGGCCTATCCAATCAAATGGGAAGTTTTTTTTTTTTTGTCACTGCATTATGGCAAATCAAAATCACTGCACTCTCCAACAAGCTGTCCCTTATTTTCTTTTGCAATTGAAGCAAGACTTTGGTTTGTTATCAGAGCCAGTCAAGTTCCTAGCTAGCGTTAGAATATCAAGGTCTGTTTTTTGAGATATCTTGTAAAAATGAGTCCACAGGCTGGGCTGTCTGCCATGTATATCTGTATACAACATGCTACACTAATGTTATCCAGAGTTACTTCTTAAGTCATGCCTAGGTTTCTATAGGCTAAAATATGTAAATGCTATAATATAAATTATAGAGTTTATGAGTAGCTAAGGGATTATGCATGTAAAAAAACCAAAACCCTGCAATTTATTTTGTATTTGGAACACCTACAATGTAGCAAGCTCAATCAGCATGCTTTAGTCTAGCTTTAGTAGCTGCCTAGTTTAGGATACTGTTACAAGCTTCTTTGCTGACTATACTAGAATGAGTATATGAATGGAAGATAACATTTTTGTACTGTGTTACCAACACATGATGTAATAACAAGTGTAACAAGCTATCACATTAGTAGCACAATTCCACACAACATAATTCAGAAATTATGTTTTGTGAACTGTTTAAGAATCCTACCTCTCATTAGCTGGGGTTTGTGAAAGAGATTTTATGCATGCTTTTACAGTGATTAGTGGCAACCAAGAAGTAGGAGAGAAGAAGAGACACGCAGAAAGACAGATCGAGGTAATTACATAAAATCATTGTGTTTCATGCACATTCATCTGTATTTTCAGAAAACATTTTTCATTGGCTATGTGTTTTAGTGTATGGTGGTTCAGGTTAAGACGTTACATACACATAGTACACAAAAAGCTAAAACATTTTACTAGGCAGTATGTGGACTTGCACTGTAACTTCTCTGGGAGAATATTTTAACAAGTTAAAGAAGACAAAGAGAATGTATGGGGCTAGAAGGAATGTACAGAAGGAGTAGAGCAAGCATGGATGAGCAGTGCTAATGGTTTTTCTGTATACATGTGCACATGAGTAGCACTGTGTGTAACGGCAGACGTTTTAGCCAGAGTGTTGTGGCGTGGATGGGTGTGATCTGTGAGAGGGCCGGTCAGAGGGGTCACGCTGCAGGGAGCGAGAGAGCGAGACGCTTGGACACATAAAAGAAAGAAGAAAAGGCATTATATTCCTCTGCTTTCTCTCTTACTGTAAGATATGACTAATGGTGGGGTCACTATGCCCGATGAGCAGGAAGATTAGTTCTGACCTTGACGGCGACCTCGGGCGGCTTGGAGAGAGAGAGAGGGAGAGATGGAGAATGGAGGGAGGAGGAGGAGGACGGAGGGCGGAGGAAGAGGAGGCTGCCTGTCATTACGGTTGTTTCCAGCATGAGCCGAGCTGGTTATTAATTTCATTTCTTTATGATTCACAATCTGCTCTTTTGAAATATGCCATATGCTCCCAGCAATTGGTAGGATGACGAGTGTCAGGATCGGTCCAATAAAGGCAGCCTAAATGAGGCTGATTTACGGGCCGTGGCTTCCGGCAAGCACCGCTCTCTATCTCCCCCTCTTCCCCTGAGCGTGGGCAAACAAGCCCCAGCTCCACACACACACACACACACACACACACACACACACACACACACACACACACACACACACACACATATCTACCTGCTCTCAATCAATCCCCCCAGCCCAGGCCGATAACGGCCCGCCACCCAGCACACACGCGCACAGACCGATAACAAACTCACAAGCACAGTACATATTTATTAGTGCAGGTGGGCATGCAATCAATACACAGACCCAAAATCAGTTTGTTTTAATCATGAGCAAATATATTGACCTAACACAATACTGGCCTGCTTTATCTATTACTAATAAAAATTCATTGAGACAAGGTGCCTATACAGGCTGTAAAACGAGGCGCTATCTCCTGCACTCCCCTGCAAGCGCTTCCTCTGTAACTCTATCTCAGTCTAGTTCTTCCTTTCTTTCTGTCCTTCTGTGGTAACACGGAGCTTCTGAAGGGCAGAAAGCTGGCAAAAGCAATATCACCAGCCAAACCCAAGCGAAGATTTCTCCAATCCCAAAGATTTGCTTCTCCTCATTTCCTCACCTACCCTCACTGAACCCAACTTGTCACATTTTCTCTTTCCCTTGTCCTTACTCTAACATGTTAAGCCCTGGAATTTGTTCTGGTGAGAACAAAAGAATGTCATTTTCTGTTATTTCTCACTCACAGCTCTTTGAAACAAGTGGACAAATTCTGTCTAATGTGCCGAGTATAAACTTTTAATCGATATCACATTACTGTTTCTAAACACATGGGTTTTTAATTAAACTGAATAAGATGGAAAGTTATTATTATGCATACCGTGAGGGCTGAAAGATCCATGGATTTTATATTTAAAATTGCAGCTTAAAAAAATGGCAATATTCAAATGCAATTTTAATAATAGACAAGTTTATCAAAACGTGTCATAAGTGGGGACATTAACATAAAATCAGAGCTTGTAAATTACCTGTAGGTGTGTAAGACCAATCAGAGGCAGCCACAAAACTACATACTGTGACATCACAACTAAAAGTGGATGCTCTGGTCTTACGGACCAAATAAAAGGCCTGGACTTCAGTTCCCATTTCCAGTTCCAATTTTAATAACAGTTGCAAAACTGATCAGAAAAATTGCTGTTAAATATTCTTCACAAATCGTGGAGCCCTACATACTGCGTTTCTGTTCCTCATACAGCTCAGACTGAGTCATAAAATTTTATATAATTATTTTTTTCCAATATCGCTATACTATGAATCAAGTTAACATTAAGGTTAATAACTTTGGATTAATAAAGGTAAAGTGGCAATTCTTCCCGAGCGCTGGTACTAACCCAATGTTACAAAATGTCTTAGGACTCGCCACACACTTATATCAAAAATCCGTACTGAAGAAGCTTTCTTTTGACATTTATTAAAATGGACCTTTAAAGAACCATATACAACTGGTTGTCAACTGGTTTGTAGAAGAACTATTTGACCATACAAAAAAGTTTTATGCACACAGTTTGCTTTTTGCAGGTCTTTCTATAACTTTGAAGAACCATGTTTTAAAGAGAGTAGCTTGTTTTGAAATGATGTTATTCTATTTCTTAAAATGAAATAAAAGGAACTGTTAAGCACACAGAAAGAAAAAAAGGAAAATTTGTATTTACTTAATTTTCTTATAGATTTGAATATGAAGCACCCAGCAAATGACATACATTGAAAATACAAAAGTTAAAACAAACTGCTTGTCAGTAGGGATGGATATAATGCTCACTGTGCTTGAATTGAAGCAATATCATGGTTAGTGAGTTTCACAGTATACTGGTAAAGCTTATATCGCCCAGCCCTAATACAGTCTTTGATATTATGATGATATGTAAGTATATAATTATGTATGTGAGTGTGTAATTATACATTAAATTATATATAATGTAACTCAAATATATAGAAAAAGCACAATAATAGCTGTGGACGTGAGCTGCATACCCCTTCTTTTTTCTCTTTCATTTGCCCTTACTGTAGTAAGTTAACGAAGAGTGATGATTTGTGGGTCTGGCATTTGGCCTTCCGGTGGACAGAGAGATACTGATGTTAAAGCAATAGTCCAGTGGTTTCTAACATACCTAAAGCGGGGCATTCAGCTAAATGTCCAATGACACCTATTAGAATAAGCTTTTGTAAACACTTTGGTAGGATTATGTCAGCTGTCATGAAAAGCTTATGTAGGTGCATTGTAGCCTTATAAAGTCTGAAAAAAGTCTGTGCGTTGACTGTTTGCAATAGATGTGGCAGATGGCAGTCAGTCAAAAAACGTAGTTTTTAATGTTGATGGTGACAAACTCTTAATAACGGCTGAGGACAGTACCTCTCTTTCACTCTGGCCTTATAGGCTCACCTTATAGAGATGGCATTGCTGCTCTTCTGACATCATCAACTCGTGGCTGTCCGTCACAATGGATTCCATGTCCATCAGCCAATCCCAGAGCTCCTGGTACTCAGTCTGGAACTCCGATAGGCTGGGTGGGGAGAGAGAAGGAGGGGTGTTTTAAAGGTGCCCTCTGTGAGAGGCTGTGGGTGATATGAGCTCCACTCTCTCCTCGTCTGCCCGCTCGTGTGGCTGGAGAGAGAGAGAAGTTGGTCGGCTCCCAGCTCTTTTACTGAGGGAATATTTGACAAGTGGAGGTAATTACTCTGTCCCGTTAGCGCGCGGCGCGCTGCGGCGCAGGTAAGTGAGGTGTGAAAGGGGTCGGGAGCAGAAGGGATCTTTAACCCGCGCTCTGAGTGACGGCTCCTGAGCCAGAACAGCTTAATTAAACATGACTTCACCTCCCTATTCCCCAAGCCTGCCTTCAGCCCCGACATGAAAGGACATCAAATATTTATGAAAGGAGCAAGGACGATTGCGTGCATGCTCGTGCACACTCACACATACCACATAGTCACAGGCTAACATATGCAAGTGTATTGGGCACACACGGCTAACACGGGTGCACATACACCTTCACACACATTGACGTCTGGGCTTTGGTATCTCCGCAGGAGGGCCACATGTTTATAAACATTAGTGGGAAAATTGTTTCCCATTCACACGACTTTAGAACACTTTGACAGTTGCGTCAAACTACTGTCATTTTCTTGTCTGGCTTTTATAAGCAATCCAGAGAGTGGGCCTCGAGGGAGGAGGGGGGACTATGAATGAGATTACACAAATAACTATCAAAAAGGGGGAGAAAAATCAACAATTCCTCTTTATTTCAATTCGAGCCAGACAGAAACTAAACAGAAGGGTGGGATGGAGCGGTGCAGCTCCATATGTAATTTCAACAAGCACGGTGGTGCATATTAGCATTTTGAAGCAGGCGCTGATGAAACAAAACAATAGAGGAGAGTATATGAATATTTTATCTCCTTGTAAACATGACATTGATCAGACGAAATGACAAAGGCAGCAAGTAAGCAATCGAAGGTCTGAAACAATGTAATACTGATGTGCAAAGGCTCCCTAAGGCATGGCTTCGTCTGATTAGAAACCTCACTATGCCTTTTGGAAGTTGAGAAGACGAATGCAGAACAGTGCTCTGCTTTAGCAGTGGTTTTTGCCTGATTTTGTATTTAGCAGAACAAAAATGTAAATACTTGTACAACATGATCTCCCGGGGCACATCAACAAACAAACAAGACTGTAAAACAGCGTTTTTAAGCATGTGAGCCCTTTAGCAGGCTTGCTTCATAGCCTTCTGAATCATCATTTTCTTTTAGCTGGTGCTACAGCTGTGTATTAGGTGTTTATACATTTAGCTTCCCAAGCTTCTGGTAAAAAGGACAAGCTTTTGAATGAGTTTGAGTCTGCTCAGCTGCCTCTGCCTCCTTTTGACATAGTGCTAGAGAGTTCTCTGTGGTATGCATTAGCATTAGCCGTTACAATCAGCTCCAGCAGGTCAGCGAAGTGAGCCTCAAATGGACGCCTCTTTTTCTTACTTTCTTTTTCCCATCCATTTAACATCAATCTGGTGGCCTGGGGCTCTGAGGGGGGCTGGTGGAGGGTTATGGGGGTGTTACTGTACCTAATTCATCATCAGTGCCTGGCCCAGCCACCCACGCTTCACCCCGAGCGGCTCGGCGAAAGGTTGGCTGCCTTATTGACACCTCTCACATCTCATGCGAAGTGACACTTTTATAGAAGCAGCTCTTTAATTTATGGTGTTAATCCCTGGTGTCTAATGTGGAGACTTCCCATCTCCCTTTTTCCCCGTCTGTCACTTTTGTTCCCCCTTCCTCTGTTCTTTTAAACGGAGGCCCTTCCTGGCGAAGGCTTTTGATTGGTGAATGGCAGGCGTCCCGTCTCTGTCAGCTCGGAGCGGGGTGCGTGGACAGGCCCTGATGGTGGAGGAAGAGAGGCAGAGCGGCCGATAGCTTTCGACAGCTCCTCCCTCCAGACATGTTTCCATGCAAAGGTAAGGGCCAAAGAGTCAAAACAATGAATCCTTGAGTAGGCAGGCCTGTCATTAAAATTCAAAGGATCATTATGTTTTTTCTGCAAAAATAAATCATTAGAATGAAAGGCTTAAAAGGATTAAAACGATGCTTGATTCGATGCCAAGGCACAGAGTCAAGTCCAGACTCCAGAGTTCCTCCACTGCATTAGAGTGGGTGAGAAAGAGAGAGGGGAGCCATTTGAAAGAGAGAAAGAGAGAGAGAGGGAGAAAAAAAAGTGATAAATAATGGCTTCAAAACGAAAATGTGTTATTTTTAGAAAGCAATGCCTTGTTTTAGGACCAACCTCACCCATTTATAACTGGTGGAAACACTATGCAATTACCCAGCCCTAGGATGCATTACTGCACGGCAATTTTTACTGGGCCTTGACATTACTGATCTGTGGCAAATAGTAAAGGGACATTTTAGAACTAAAAATGTTAAAGACTAATCATCATTGAAGCTCTTGCCTGTGACACATATGTTAAAATATCTTATTTATTTTAGTGGTCAGCTATAGCTATAAAATGCTCAAAATGTTTACAAACGATCAGTGATGGACAATAACAAAGTACACAGTACAAGCATTCATACAGTAACTTCATACAGCTTGTACTGTTATTAATACAAATAGAATTTCAGATTTTTATTCAACACTTTGCATACTAAGCCCAACTACAAAGTGGACCAATAAATCAGTGTTCTTTACGCTCAGGGAACCATACTGTATATACCAATAGCAAAATTGATCATGATAACAATAAAATATCACCCCATTACCCAGATCCACCATAACTTTAGTATTTAATACTGAGAGATCATAAGGTGCCTTTATAAATGCACATCGGACAGTTTTCCAGACACTGGAAGCTTCAGATGTACTGATGTTGGAAATTGTAAATATCTTTGGGAAGATGTTAGAAGTTAGCTATAGTCATTTTAAGTGTCTGTAACGTGATTTTGTCAATGCAGGTTGGGGCTGTGTACCAATGCCATGTGTGTCTGTGTTTTTTCTGTGTTTCTTCATCTGACTTGAGGAAGCACGGTATGGTGAGAAAGACAAACAGTTATTCTGAAAAACACTAATACCTTTCTTTATTAAACTGGTAAGTAAGCTGACAGGATGAAACTGCTAGGAACTAAGACTTGTGTAGTCATTGAGTACCTGAGATAAAATATTAGAAAATTCAAGAAATATTCAGGAAACTCATTTAAGACCTCATTTTAACATACGTAAAATATTTTACTTTTTAATTAGCTACAGTGTTAGGGTTAGAATTAGAACCCGAGTTACAATTAGGATTAGGTTTATGATGTTTGGATTAATGGTAAGTTCAAAGTAATAGATATTGGAATAAAAATATAATAGAAATGGTGACTGTCTACAAATTGACCATTTACAGTACCGACAGAGAACCTTCACAATAAAGTGCTAACATATATTAACATCACAAGTCTTTTTGGGTGTTTTATGTATCTTCTTCAACCTGTGGCCTTTTACTAGCGTGGCGGGTGAAAGGATGGTGGACTTTTACTATACCTGTTGAACTTGGACATGAGCGAAAAGTCTCTGTTCCTGCTGGAGCTGGAGTACTGCTGACTCCTGAGCTTTACACTCATCTGATCCACAATATCCCTCTGGGCCTCTGCATGACACCGCTGCACTTGTGCCTGTTCACACACATACACACACAGACACAAAGACCACATCAGAATCAACACAGTTGTAGGCTTCTCACCTTTCTCACTGCAGGGTGCCTTGGCTGTCTTTGGGAGTTACAGTAACTGCTTGCTTTGGCTACACGTTATTGTGGATCATACTTCCACAGAAAGCCACAAATACAACACCAGCCCAGCTTCCATCTGAAACCCTCTATCCTCATACCACTTACATTAATAATGTTATCCCAACCAGCACCATGCAGTTGCACAGCTTATTCAGGATGAGCCTCAAGTCTGTAGAATTAGAGATGCTTCTCATGAGCCAAAGTTGGACTTCAGATGTGATTAGCTATAGTCACTGTGGATGAAGGAATGAAGAAAGAAAAAAAAAAGCCACGTTTCTGCTGTGCATCTGTGCTTGAGAAAATTGGTTACATTGGGTGAACGGAGATCAGTTATTGCCCAAAGTATGTGGAGATGAATCTGCGGCAAGCCAATAAAATTTCCAACAGCCTGCTTTGATTTTTAGCTCATTTCTCGACACTGTATGAAGCGCTGCGGTTTGCATTCCTTCCAGAAGCCGCTCCGCCTGCTCCGCAGATGCCTCCAGAAAGGTCAAACAATTCCATGAATGCAAACTGCTCCTCAATCAAAGCTACCCTTGATAATAAACAAGCAAATCAACAGAAAGATGTGTTGCCTTTTCATTCCATTTATTGGGCGGGTATCAAACGCCCGGCTCTGGCGCTTTTCTCATTTGGGAGGAATGAAATGAACCTAACTAGGAGCTCCAAGAAAATTAGCGGCGCAAGTGTGGCGAGTTCTCCTCTCCCCCCTCGGAGGAATTTGCTTTCATTTGCCTTCATTTCGGATTCACTCAGCTCGCTCGCCGATGCCGTGTCAGGATCCTAATTACTCAATCCCGCCGGAGCTGCTTACACACACAATAATGACTAATGCCCGCCACAGACAAAAGCAATTTCTCCTGGCCACCTTGAGTCTGAGGACAGTCCGGCCCAGCACGGAGGCCCCCTGCGCCGTATGGAAGACGTGCTTCTGATCCGCCTTCACTTCAGTTCTCTCTCTCTCTGTCTCTTTCTCTCTGAAGAGTTCAAAACTCCCCCCTAATCAAGCACCATCACCTTTCTCTACAGCTTTAAAACTTGGAGCTGAGGCGTATTAGAAATCCATAAATGTATATGATAGGCCTAGTGGAAGATACTGTTCCTTTGGGTGAAAACGAGAAACATCAATACAGCGATATACAGCTACATTTATTACAGCTCTCACACTTGAAGGAGAAATCGGTCTATTGATGAGAGCATTTGTCTTCCAAACATCATATTCATGGTCTTTTCACACAACTTTCAGCAAGAAGCCTCTCATATGCACAGAAAAGAAAGAAATGAGCTTTCATCATCATAGAGTTGTCAGTGTCAAAGCACATGGGTAAAAGGCAAAGTAACTTTTAATGAATTTCCCCATGTCTTCGAAGTGTTCCAAATATGAAGTGGTCACTCACACAGCTGACGATATGACCTCTCTTAAGGCATGCAAAGCCTTGTATGACTTTAACACAGTGCATAATGGGAAATAAGCCCACTGAAGCAGCTTTCTGGAACCTCTACAGTCCCCATCAGAACATATCAACTCTATTTCTATTGCAAACAGAAAAAAACCCACCTGTCAAAAACAGCTCCACTTTAAACCCCTAGTAATACACATATGAGTCAATATAAATTTAGATCATTCGGTACTTACTCCTATCTCTGGAGTGTGGGAGTGTGGAAGACATGTAGAGTCGAGCGAAATCTGCTGAATCAAGTCATTTTAAGCTTTTTGTTTACATGCCAGTGCCAATTTAACAGCCTCTGGAAACTTCCGCAGCTCCACGTCCTGTGGGATTCGGCAAGTGATCGCACTGTCAATCATGAGCTGAGAGAGTGCTACAGTCATCATTGCTTCCTTTGCCTCTCCCCCCTCCAACTTCACACGCAGCTATAATTACAATGGGCTTTCATATATCAGGCCACAAGGAAATTAAATGCATGGTAAATATTAATAATTTATACGCCACGCTCTAAACAGACTTGGCTTCCAGCAGTCGTTCTTTAAAAAATGTCAATAGATTAGCAGGAGGGCATATCAGATGTTCCGAGAGCCGCTGAAGTCTGAAGCACAGTAAGAAAGGTTCCTTTAACTTAGCAATGAGATTGATCCGTATAAACCCTGGAATGAATAATAAACTCATAATCTCCAGCACAAATACTGTCAACGGTTTCAGGACTTGGCCAAATCCTACTACATCTTCCCCTCACACCAGCACTACCTTAATGCACTACTGCAGGCAGAAGGGATTAAAGACAAAATAGAAATATGGAGCAAATCAGTTTTCAGATTAAGCTCAGACTCTTACATGAACACAAATCTTGATTTTTTGTGTATGTGTGTGTGTGTGGGGGTAGGTTAAGTATTAATGGTCCCCCGTGCTGGCCATGAATTTCACTAATGGACTATCATAGGCCAGACAGAGCAAGATCTCAAAATCTATAAAGCTGAAGATTTAGTTGCAAATAGGCACTGGAGGAAAGACTTAAAGACAAGACAGTCCTTGAGCTTTCAGAACCCTGCATGTTTCAAATGGTGTGCAAGATGAAGTTTGCTGGGATATAAAACAGAGACAATTGTGCAAAGTTCCCTCTGTCATTTATTTAAGAGAGAAAGATAAAACAGAAGGAAGGAAGGTAGCTGTAATGCAAACAGGATAAGACAGTGACACACTGGAGGCGGCTGGGGAGCCGTAGGAATTAACGAGGAAAGGTATGTGGCTCTGGTGAGCTGTAACGCGCGAGAGAACGGCAGCGCAGGGGGTTTGTGGCCACCTCTTAAACTAGATATTTAAGCAATGTGACCAAACACGTGTCTTGTTTATTTCTTTATCGTCTTGTCAGAATGCGAGGAGCATCGTGGCAAGATTGAAAACCGTGGGAAGCCTTGGCGCCACCCCGGCCCCCCCGTGACTGGCGTTCAAACCAGCCAGAACATACATCGGCCCTGTTTGAAATGTCTCCCATCAGACTCGTCCTGATGTTCCGAGGCTGTATCGGAGCGCAGCACAGTGCAGGCATGCTCAGAAAATAAATTCTGCCGAGAGTTGTGTGCCGGTGTGTGTGTGGTCGTGCCAGCAGTCGTAAACGGGCGAGAGTTCTATCAAAGCAGCTCATAAACCTGCACGCACAAAGCCGAGGCTTCGGCTTCACAAAAACTACCAGCACAACATGAGAGGACTTCCATTGTACAAAAAAAAGTTTGGTCAGCTGGGGCAGCTTGTAATTCTTTCCAGCATAGTCAGAAAACAATGGCTTCATTTCTGACATCAGTATGATTCTGCCTTATAAGTGATTCTTCCTTGGAAACGGAGAGCGAAGGATTATTTCTGCGGGGAGGAGGCCTTAGAACTCATTTGAAAACTATTACTTTCCAATCACTGGCCATAAAGACTGGATTTAATATGTAGTGCAGTCTCCTGGCATGCATCACATGCCTTTACGGCCCAAAATAAAGTCTGTTATTACAGCGTTGTAAGGCAGGGGTTCCTCTCGTTCCCTCACTCTTATCAGGCCTCCACAGCTAAACAGGCTCTGGGATAACCACATTCATGGGCTGTTGTTTTGCTGCATGTCAAACAAATTTGATTACGTGAGCAGTTAAAACTGAAAGCTGTATTTCTGCAGCTATCTACAATGCCAGCGGTATGGTCAACAATCAGAGCAGAGCAAGAAGAACCACATTTATCATCACTACAGGACAAATAACAAACAGTCTGAGCGCTTCAACAAAACCACTTCATTATACACAAAAGTCATATGGAATGTCTCTACAAATGACGCACACTGTGCAGAAATGTCTTATGCATATGGAGCCATGTGTGCATGCGCACCTGAAAACAGGAATTTGTGAATGTTTTGAGTTGCTTGAGACAAATGGTCCACATCCTCCATCTGTGGGAATGTATTCAATCCTTTTTTCATTGATCGTGTCCCAAAAATGTCCTTGCCCAGACCAAACGACTGAGCACAAAATCAGATTGCATTTGTTGGAAACGTTGTATGACGTTTGGCTTAAGCAAAACCACATCAACAACGTCTTTGACCTTGACATTAAAGCGCGTACCAGTGCTTTAGCCCCTGTGGAACAACACATCAGTGATGTACCTGCTTGTGCTCCTTCCCCTTTAAGAAATATCTTAGGCGGTTTGAAAGCTTTAGCTCCTGCAACATTTATCAGGGCGTGAAATTAGCAATTGCTAGGAGCTAAATTGCTGCCTCTTATTTAACGTTGTTGCTGAAAGGTGACATTTAATCGCTGATCCCTGCTTCCAAGAAGTCTAAACACCCGAGAGCCTTCAGGAGGAAGAGACAAGGGGGCTTCAGACAATGTTCACATTATAGATTAGTTGTGTGGGGGGGGTCTAGATCGATTGCGTGATCATCATCATTTTCAATCTAATACAGACTAGCCCCACTTAAATATGTGTTAGTTTGCTGAGTTAGGTCATGCATGCCAAGCAATCGCACAAGGCGTGTGGCAAGAATGTCAAACTAGATACAGCGATTACCAGAGACAAGACTTCACGACTAATACTCAGACTGAATGGGCAGAAAAAAGGCTCATATAAATCTGCCAGCACTCTTTCCTAATGTCCAAAAACGCCACTTCTTTTCTTTTGTTCTCTCAGCTTTATTTTTCAAAAGGAAGGCTGACATGAAAAAAAATTGGAGAAACTACTTCAGAGCGACCTGCTTCAAAAATCCCCCGACTTCAATTCTGCTCTGCTTTTCAACAAAGCTTGACGGCATGTGCCAAGCGGCTTAGATGAAGATATTTTGAACACCGAGCCAAGCGCTCCAGGCAGGTGTTACATGAGAATCCATTAATATAGGTAATTAACATTAGCCACCATTTTAATTAACATGCAAACTAATTAGGAAATAATTAAGTAACATAAAAATCTGATCTTAATTCTAAATCGGAGGAAGCCAGCTACCTCTGTGCACCTCCTTTGAGTTTTTGGGCAGCAGGAAAGAGCTGATTTATGTGAGGGAGGGTGGTGGTGGTGGGGGGGTGTGAGTTAAAAGCAGGTTGCTTTTCAAAGTGGATTAGGGTGAAATGAAAGCGCAAACAGGCTCAGGATCAGATTCACATAGAGAAGGGGTTGTGTTTGGGCTCTCCTGGCTACTGTTTTGGCCAGATTGCAATTCAAAACACTGGGCTAGTGTATTTGCCACACAAAGGCACACCAGTAATCAAGGGCTGTGGGTGACCGGGTGTGTGAAAGAGAGAGGAGCAGAGAAAACAGAGAATAGCCTCTGTATTAAAAATGCCACATTCAGCTAAAACACATATATGTGTTAGAAAGGACATTACAGGGGACCTATCGTACTAATTTTTGGTGTTCGTAATTTTATTTTTCTGAGTCTACTAGAATAGATTTGAATTTTAGGTTAGGCCAATCATCAGACCAGTAGAGAGTTTTTAAGCCATGTTTAGCCACTTGTGCTTTCACACAGGGGAATTTGCCTTCCGCATGTAGCCCATCCATGAAGTGAAACACACCCATACGCACAGTTTACTGAACACACACATGCAGGAATTAGGGGGCACTCTGGGCACAATTGCCCAGAGTGGTGGACAGCCCTATCCATGCCGCCCGTGGAGCATTTGGGGGTTTGGTGCCTTGCTCAAGATCACTTCAGTCA
This sequence comes from Prochilodus magdalenae, assembly GCA_024036415.1. Taxonomy (NCBI): domain Eukaryota; kingdom Metazoa; phylum Chordata; class Actinopteri; order Characiformes; family Prochilodontidae; genus Prochilodus; species Prochilodus magdalenae. The sequence continues at coordinate 279,663 of JAMWET010003853.1, forward strand.
TTACTGTTAGTTCAGGGAATCGAACTGGTGACCCTTTAGTCACAAGGCTGATGCCCAAATAGGGGGCATGAGCGTTCTTCAATGTTTTAAAATCACAATGTTTTTCTTATACTGTGTATGTGTATTCCCCCTCTGTCTGAAACGCTCTGTTAGAGCTCCTGTGTCTTAAAGCCCCGCCTCCCAATAAACCCAGGGTGTTCTGATTGGCAGCTCGCCCTCTCTTTTTTGAGCGGTCAACCTGATTGCTGTTTTAAAGCTGTAGCGGCATCCTGCTACAAGGTTTACTCCTACAGGTGGATTGTGTTAAACGATCACGTCATCTTGTAACAAAGAAAGAACTGTAATTCCAGCAAGGCATTTCAGGCAGCTAATAAAAGTAATTTCTGTAGGAGGGAGTTTTTCCCTCTGGCATGTATATTGGGCTTTATTACTGTGCACTCCATTTACATGGACATCAAAGTACATAATACACTAAAGGAAAGTAAAAAAAAAAAAGGGAAAGCATAATAGATCGCCTTTAACACTGGCACATACCGAATACGATATTTATGTAGACTCAACAAATATTGTAAGCAAACTCTGTTAATGCCTCCCAGCTGACTGACAGCTATTTCTCTTTGACATTCCCAGTTTAGTACAAAAGATCAGATTCCCAAAAACATGCATACAAGACATTTGTTGTTGAAACGACCATAAAAAGGAGACAGGGACTGGAGGGAGAACGCCTTGCATGAAATAAGTGCTGTTAAATGCCCTTCTTGGCAATCACAGAAAGAAATTGATTTTAGTAATAAGACAAAGAAAGCAATTGCAGAGATCGATGCGTAAAGCCAGAACGCAGTGTACGGAGCCAAGTTTACTATTTCATTAACAGTAGGACAAAACTCCAGAACCATTCGCAATGACAAATGCCCGGGACCATTATATGCACATTTCAGGTAAGTGCTTCGGGCCAAGTTAAATTCGATTTCTCTGCCCCATTGTATCTCTATTTATTATTTGTTGTATTTGTTCCAGATGGCGAGGGCTGGGGCTGCTGAGGGACTATTGTTCCTCTAGCTCCAGAGAGCGCAGTCCCAAATAAACTCTCTAACACAAATCCCACTCCAACCTCCACGCTCTAAAAGCTCCTTCTCCGGAACACACACGCACACACACTCACATGAGCACGCGCCTAATCAATGCTGTATTCCTCTCTCCAAAATCCTAATATACCCACCTCGAGCTTAGCATAAAAAACTAATGTCTCTCAGCCTGCATTCAGAGAAGAAAATGAAAATTTCATTGTAGTCTCATCATTAATCATGGCAGCAAAGATGAAAGTGAAATATCCCAAATGTACTGGGAAACATACACAAGTGCGCATCCACACGCAAGTCCGACATACACCACAGAGCACCATCTGATGACCTTGGTCTTCATTAGCTGTGGTTATGGGCTGTAAATGGCCTGTCTAAAAACGGCCCGCTCCATGTGTGCGCTCGCTCGCATTTCATGCGTGTGTTGCCGAGGCGTGCGGCAGAAGGCAGAAGGCAGACGGCAGGGTGAGCAGGAGGACACTGAGGGGTTAACGTGCTGAGGAGAATCTTAAGCTGAGCTGTGACAGCACCTAAACGGCTCTGACACCTCAGCGTCGCGCTCACTCCTACCAGTAAGCCACCTTCAAAGTTGCTGTCAGGTAAATGACCTTGTATTTCATTAACTGATAATTAAATGGATTTATTCCACTAACGGTTTTAATTAAAATGCTAGAAATATTGATTACCTCTATCATCTCTACTCCCCCCAGATGAAAAAAGGTTTTAGAACTGTTTATTTAGAGAGGGGAGAGAATTAAATTAGATTGAATCTCTAAGAGACCTAAATAACGCTTCTCACTTTTTCTGCTGCCCAGGCAGAAAAAAACAGGTTTACATTTTTTTTTATGTTTAATTAATTATTTTGAAATCCATTTTTGCTTACCTTGATATTTAATTAAAATATCATTTTCAAACCTAATTAAATCCGCCGGTTTAATCTGAGGGGCAGAGTCTCTATCAAACATTGAAGGCTGCCAGTCCTGGAATGTGCAGCCTGTGCCGTGCAGGTGTATAAGAAGTGGAGCTGCGGAGCAAGGAGGGGGAGTTGTGGGAAATGAGCTCACGGAGGCTGCTGGTGTGGAACCGTGCTATTGCCCTAATGCATATTGGATTCCGTGCCGAAACCAGTGTCATCAGAGCTCAGAGATGCCGCAGATAGCGCCTCAGCAAGGACCCCATGCCCGCTGATGGACAAACTAATTGCGCATGAAATCAAATATGATTTGTAAAGGGGGTTCATATGAAAAACAAAACAAAACAAAAAAAATGCAAGTTCACTTAGCTCCACATTGGAGCTCCGTGGCACCCCAGAGTGCTTGGCCAGGAGCTAACATCCAGCTAGCAGCATCTCAGCGGATATCGACTGATGTGTGAAGTTTTGAGGCTTCATGCTCGTATCTATTATTTTGCTCATTTTGAGGCATCTTTTGAAGATGTAATTATCTTTTGCAAGTATCCTCATAGAAAATGCAGCCAAAAACAGAGAATCAAATTAGTTTGGCAATTGTAAGCAAGCACAGATCCATCATTCCAGAGTTTTCTCAAAAACAAGAAAATTAGATCAGTCATACTCATTTATTCCCCTCATGGGTGGTATGAAAACATTAATGTGTTGGGGGGAAATTAGCAATAATCATAGGGCATTTTGTGTAATTCCACACAATTAAGTGTAATTCAAAGTCAGCTGTGTCATAGACAGAAAGAACCCTGCCTATTGTTGAAAGGGAAATGTTTTTGATAAATAGCGTCTAAGATTTCAGTCTATAGTGCCACCATGTAAACAGATGTAGAATGTTGACAATAGCAGTAAAGAGAGAAAAGGTAGAGGACGGGGGAAAAAAGAAAAGAGAGACAAAAGCGTCTGACGGAAATAAAACCCAAACGCCATGTTTTTGTTGCAAAATAAGTTGCATATGTGCAAAAGATAAAATAAAGAAACAGAATTACCTTCAAGGATGTTGTGGATGATGAGGAATTCTATGAATGCAGTGTGTGTGTATTGTTTGAGCACTTGTGTGGTTGTGTGGTGTCCACACAAGGCCACAGGTCTGACTAAACAGCCACTTCTGTTACAGATGGCAATCATTGGAAAGTGTGAGACTTACAGCAGACACTACATGCATCAGAAAGCACAACTTACAAACCACAACCTGATGTAATCAGCTGACCACGGCTTTGGTAAGTGATTGTTTACTTAACATGGTAACTGTAGAGACTGGGAATCCATTAAAAGGCAACATTTTGAACGGCAGACCAACATCTATTGGCAGAGTATTATGGGACAAACAAATAAATCCAGACTGAAATCTCAGCTGTGTATACGTTATGTGACAGACGCAAGCTCAATAGCAGCACGGCACACAGCCATAAGTATCAGCAGGCTTTGCTAGTACATTAATGTGAACTTGAACAGTTTTACTGAGGGAGGGTCAGGTTTGGTGATCTACAGAGGGTTATTCACTTCAGAATGATTACAGTCAGACTACTGTAAAAACCACAGAGGGCAGATTCATACTGGATTTAAAAAACAAATCTTGCTGGACTTTAATCCCTGTGCCACCCCAAGAAATCCTAATCCTGATGCAATAGAGGAAGCCTCTCACAATAAATACATGTTAACCTGATCGCAACTATTTAAGATGATTGCAATTATTGACAATGTCATATACAACATCAAAGGATGTAACACATAAACAACAAATAATCAACAAATAAATCTTGGGAATGCTGGATGCCAGAGACTTACTTTGTTTTTTCTCCATGAAGGGTGGTGTCTCTCTCTACTCCAAAGATGGATCCAGAGTGACCATATCTGTTTAAGAATCTTTGTACTACAGGATTGTACTTTTTGGAGACCATAAAGACAAACCTACACTAAATACTTGTCGACAAAACAACAGTTCCCTTTCAGGGAAAATCAAGTAAGCTACTAACTCCTAGCTATAATGATATTTATATTGATATAGATATATAGATTATACGTATTTCTCATGTAAAACATTTTTGAGATAATGCTTAAGAGGAACATAATTATTTGCCATAGTTGTTTTTTTCTAATCAAACATTTACATTGCAACAAGCATAATGAATATTGAATAAGTTTTCCTCTTTTTTTAGTTTGAGGCAAGTAGGTCTTACAAAAACCGTTGAAAGGTCTAAGTTCGTCTGACATGGCTGACACTGTGGGCTATATAAAAAATGTTTGTTTATTTGAGCTGTAGCTGCTTCTGTCATCAGTTGGGTGCTATTATGTACAGACATCTAGGAAGCTGTTTGGCTATTAAAGGTTTACACTATAATAGTTCTATATTAGTAACAGTAATGACAGTTAAAGCATTGGCCCCGTCATGAAACCCTGGCCCTACTCCCAGTGGAAGCAGAAGACAGAACAATTGCGTAAGTAAGATGGCCTTCCCTCGTTCCACTACTCAAAGTCATTCTAGCCTATGCAGGTGTATGTTAGCTATTCTAACAGTACTAGAAGTTAGTGCTCCTTTCCATGCATGTTTAACTGTCTAACGACTTTTGCTGTTTAACAAAACAGCTTCCTTTTTGCTAGCGTCTTTTGCTAGCCTTTACTCTATTTTGGTGTGACCTAGTTAGTGGAATTAGACACTGGATTGCAAAAAAAGCAGTTAGGTTAATTTATTTTCGTGTCAATTAATCATCAGCTATAATGACCATGACAGGCCTACAACAGCTGTTTTTTAACCTGTTTTAAATCATAACATTGACTCGCAAAAGGTCTCCTCCACTCCAAAAGAAGAGTTTTTGTGGACTTCATAAAATCCGTCCTGCTTATCCGATCCTATGGTATTGACCTGTCGAAGCTCAACAGAGTGCAAATCCGCCACACAGGCGAAAACACAGGGAAAGCTGATCATAGAGAATGGACACACATCAGCAGCGACACACCCATGGGACATCATGTAGTATGCTAGTGCTGAGCACACTCCTCAAAGAGCCTTCATGTAGCCCTCCCTGGCTTTTACTTACATTTGTGTTCAAGGACACTATCGCGCAGAGTTACAATATCACAGCTGGAGCATAAATCACAAGTAATCCAGCAGACAAGGCGCTCTGTGTTCGGAGAAAGCCCAGCATTTGTAACTGCCACAGTGGCGTAATGGATTTCATCAGTTCAGAAAAAAAGAAAGAAGCAACACCAGGGTAGGATCTAACAGAGAAACGATAACTGTGCATTCACAATAAGGGAAAGTGTCCAAGTTATTATCGGTAGGGCCGAGACAGTTTATTGGAAACAGATAAAAAGTGATGTATTTTGATGGTAATGTCATAAACAGCAGTCCATTTGTCATTATTACTCAGTGCCAGTTTTCTCCATTTTGGGCGTTGGTTCAAAGCCTTTATCCAAAGAGACACCAGTTAAATCATAAATATTGGAGATGCAGTAACAGCGTGCAATGCGATCTGTCATCTGTATATTTAGGGACAGATTTACTAACGCTATCAGTACATGTTAAAGCGGTTAGCACATGCGCTTCCAGCAGCATGATCCACAACTGGCTTGTGACAGTTTCTTCGCCAAGTGATGGGCTGTTATTAGTTTTGCTCAAGCTGAGAAATGTGTGACAGACAACACCGTTCAAATATGTCAGTTCCCAGTTATCTTACAGTAAACAGTTTGTAGCATAGCGTAGATGCCACAGTGCGACCTAACAAGACTACATTTCACACTTCACATTGCATATGCGTTTGTGCTCTTCCCGACACACATACTCATACAATTCTCAATCATGCCGGCTGTCCACCCGCTCCCCTCATAAACTGTTCCCATTCAAGGACATGCAAGGGCCACCGTGTGTCTCAAGAGGAAGCAGTTTGTTTCAGTCACTGTGTGGCACTTGCCTCCTGTTTAAAAAGATGATGAAGATTTATCCGTCTGCCATTCCTCTGCTTCATCTACAGCAATGTTCCTTAATGCAACTGGGCCTTTATGCCGACATCATGCCAACAGGGCCGACCACGAACAGAGTCTACTCTAATCACCAGTCGTGATTCCACATACTATAATCTTTTACAAGTCGCAGCATCTGTCCCTGCCGGCCATAAAAGCTGAAGAGAAATAATTATGGCTCATCAAAGAGCTCAACTGCACAGGGCGAGGTGCTGTGGGTGAGTTGTTTATTTATTTATTAGTGTGAGGTTTTTTTTGGTATACCACACCTGTGCGATATACATTCAGCCAAAAACAGAGAGAGGTAGCATGTCGATTCACCATCCACCCTAAGTCTATTGGAATATATTTCATGAGCATCCCCCCCATGCTCCCCCCCACCCCCCCACCTTCAGCCTCTTTTCCGTCCTCCTGTTTTGCTTCTCATGCATGGCAGCTAGCACGCGCAGCTTCAGCGCTTTGGCCAGATTTCAGGAGGAAGAGATCCAGAGGGCAGACATTAGAATTTTATATCACTTCAAGACAGAAGAGAGAGTGAGGAAGCGAGAGAGGGAACACGAGCCTTCTCTGACAGTGGAAGCAGTCTCAGAGCGAGTGATGGGATGCGTTTTTTTGCACGTCTCACCTGAGAGGCATGCTTAAATCAGCAGCCGTGATACGGTAATTCCACCGCTCATATTTCATAACATGGATGACAGCTTTATGTTTACCAGATTGGCTATAAGCATTACAGAGACAGGCTAAAAAACAGGCAAGAACATGAAGAACAAAGAAGCGCGGATGTTGGGCATGCTAGCCGATCCACTGCTGTATATATGTACAACAGTGGCTATGGCTGCAATTCTCCTCCACAGCTTGGGAAAATGGGCAGACACCAGGCTGGGCAGTGAAATGAGTTTATTCACAACTGCATCGTGCTCAATTGCTAATCCACTGTGCTCTCTGGTCCACTGACTACAGTGTATCTCTAACACCTGCGATATTAATAATACAGCGAGCCGCCAATTCCTTTCAGATGGCTATCCTTCCTGCTGAAGGCTTGTTAAATATTCATTGACAATTATTCCACAGTGACTGAAGGCTAAGTGCTCAGAGAGAGAAACGGAGTGAGAGAGAGAGAGAGAGAAGGAGCGAGAGCTATGCAGATATTGATGTTCACTTCTCTCAGCCGCAGCCTGCAGATCCCAATCATACTCGTGCTAGAGAAACCAATAACCGATAACAGCCTTCCAAAGTGCCAAGGTCCTGCTGCCATTAGTAAATGAACAAACATGTCAATGACCTGTCCCACCAACTGAGCCATAAATGTGGACGACTGAATACAACATTTGAAGTACATTCGAAACAGAGGTTTGCACTGGAAGGAAATTGAAACTTGGACTGTAACAGTACCTGCAACTTCCGAGACTCCATCTGATCAGACCTGTTTGGTACTGATGATTGAAAATCTTTGAAGATGACCGAACCTGCCTTGTGGTACTAACTGGGCAAGTTTTTTTTTTTTATTTGATCAAATTGTTTCAAATAAACAGAAAGAGGGAAGTGGACCTCCAGTCCTAGAGTCAAGCTGTGTGACCTGGACTGGAGCCACAGGTTTGACCTTGAGTGATGATAACAAAGCAGTGCCCATCAAATAATCACTGTTTATTCTCAGGATGGTAATAAAATACCTGCAAATGTTTTGTAGACATAAAAAAGCTGTTTTCTAGGCTCGTTAAAGTTCCTTCCTTAAAAAATTGGACTACTGCCGAAAACACTGTCTCTGTAGGTCCATGCAGTGAACCAGTTGCAGTGAGGAGGCAGTACTGAACACTCTATTGTGTCATGCAAGTATTATGGCAGATGAGAAGGCAATTCTTTGGGTTCTTTTTTGAAAACATTTTGGAGCTTAATTAAAAACTCTACACAATATGATATGATAAACTTGTCCTTTAACGTCTACAGAGTTTGCATGCAACAAGCTGCAGTGGCCACATTTGTGGAGAACTTCAATAGAATCTACAGTGGACTGGCTTTTTATTAGGGTGAAGCTTATATAAGCATTGCTGCTGATTGGGTAATATGTTTTACACACCCAGCAAACCAGAGAAAACGTCTCAATGCCTGTTACACACCGTTTCACACTGATTTGAAACTAAACAGTTTGAGATAAAATGTATCTCAGAAATTTCAACATACCACCATGTTGTTTTGTTTAAAGCATTTGTGTCGAAACATTTCATGGACAGTGTTCAATTTAGGAGATTCTATGTTTTCGAGATTAGCATGATGATTTGAGCAATTTATACAAGACCTCTACTGATTGACAGATTGAGCTCCATTACGCTGAAACAACATTTACACTACTTACTGTCTACCTGTAGCGCATTTGGCTTATATAAATACGCTACACCTGCAGAAACGCGAGATTCAACCATTCAGTACATGTGAACTTTATCTGCTGCATGCAGCAAGGTAGACAAAGTTAAACCCACGCAAGCCAGTTTATAGATGTACTGGTAGTTCAGAGATAGTCAGCACTTTAATTTAACTAGGCTCTAGAAGGAAATGAGTCTTCAGGAAGAACACTATCAACAAATAGATCCCACTATCATAGTGAACGGAGACTGCTGGCGTCTGGGTTGAAGGCTTTCTTTGCCTTTCTCAAAAAAAAGAGTAGGAGTCACGCTATAAAGGAATAAACGGTAAATGGCCGCTGCAATGATGTTTGGAGCTCACAGTGGTTTAAATAGTTACAATTAGTTTGTTGCTATCTCATAAATCTCTGGCTTATTCACAAAATTTGTAGCTTAAATTAAAAAAAATGTAAAAAAAAAATATTTTTCATTGCTGTAGATCGACTAGTTGATTGACTGGTTGATTGACTGATTGGTTGACTGGTTGATTGACTGATTGTTTAATTGATCGACTGATTTAACCTTTTCAAACAACTTGCATTTTTTACACTATTTAAACCAAAAGATACAACTCCACCAACTAACTTTAAATCTTTTCACACCAGTAATTCCATTATTGTTTATCCCTGTAAAGTAAATTTGATTATTTGAGCCTATGACCGATGTGAGGACTAAGAATACAACACTAGGAACTACAGGCATACAGCCTTAAAGAATGACCTACTCTGACTTGGATTTTTAGCTTGACATCTTTGTTTACTTGTTGGTCTGTTTACTTTACAGACAGTTGCAGGTATCAGAAATGTGCACCACTGGAAAGCCTTACATACAGTGGATTATTTTCCCCAGCAATGAAAAAGTCAAGTACAGCCCAATAACACTACACCTCAATATCACAGCATGCTTATCAGATTAGTCTTTATCTTATTGTGACTGAAGTCATTAAACATTTGCAGGCATGGCATGCGGACAACCCGCTAACCACAAAGGAAATCAAAGTAATAGTTTCTTATTGCGCTGTGCCTTTTCACAAAGGCACTCAGATTCGAATAATTACTGCCTAAAGTGCTCCTAGCTGCTTTATTTGCAAGCAAGTTAGATAATCTTTGATCCGATTGCCAAGCGTCAAAGGCAGAATACGAATGAAAAAACAATAAAATCTGGTTTATATTCTGGACTTTTGCTGGCACGATATCTGGCCAAAGGACAGAGAACAAAAAAAGAAAGAAAGAAAAAAAAATATTAAGCCACATGAGAGCAGGCTTTCTGTAAGGGTAGAGCTGTATGGATTCATTCGGGTCTGAGGCTGAGTATTCTGCACCCTTCATAAAAATAGAATTACAATGTTCTAGTTCATCTCGCTATGAACCCTGGAACTGGCCAAACGCTAACTAGAGAGAGAAAAACGTGAAGATAAAAGACAGTCCGAAACAATTCACATCAACCATGAACCAAACAAAGGAAGATGTTTTATGAGAAGCAGATTTCACATCCTCGCTTTAATGTTCTGCAGTCCATTTCGCACCCACTAACAATATTCATTTCAAAACACGGTGCTCATACATCTAATTTAGAAAAAAAATAATTAATATGAGTTAAACCCTGCCTGCATATTAATTCATATCATTTGTGTGATTAAATATTTGAAACTGTCTGCAAAAACTAGGCACTATTAACTTTTTCATAAAACATTCATTTCAATTGTCAAACTGCCGTCGGCGAAAAACACTTAGAGAGGTATGTCAATTTTAACTCACTTTATAAATTACAGCTGGAGTGCCTTTGCATGCTAATACACGCAGAGAGAACTAGAATAAATTACTACTTATTTGGATCCTTGATTGTATTTCATTTTTCACTTAGGGCCCAATAAACATTTTTCAGAGGATGTAGATGAATGTGATGTCTGTCAGAATTAAGCAAAACTACCGTTGAACAAGTTCTCTCAACTTCAAGAGGGATTTCCAAATTGAACCTGGCATGTTTTAAATCGGGAAAGGAGACATGGTGAAATCTAGGTCCATTCAGTATCTTTAGGTTGTCGCCGCTCAGTATTTTAGTATGAATTTCCACCTTTTTCAGCTAAAACCTACCATGGCATACATCAGTGTCTAAGCGGGTTCTCATTTTCTCCATAGGAAATGCTAAAAACTACAGCATGTAGAAACTTGCAAAACTCCTGACCCAGTCTGAACCCCGCCAAAAGCATCTAATTCACAGCATGTCAAACTTATAACTCCTCAAAACTGCACCTAAATACGCATCAAAGTCTAAAAAAGTCCAATCAGAATTCTCAAAGTTAGTGCTAATATTAGATTTAGAGCAAACTTGACCATGAAGCGAGGTGAACCTGCGCGCCGGTGCATAAATTGGGGCGCGGAAGGTGCCAGAGCACTCCTCTCCCCAGACTTTAAGTGCCACCTCGTGTAATTTCATTTTCACCAGCAATAACCCCGGGTCACTTTTTAAGCATGGTGACTTTGATATACCTAAGACTTCTCCATATGCATGGTGGGCTTGTGTGTTGTGGCACGGCTGCTGTTAACATATGCCAGTGAGCAGAATGGGGGTGGCTGAGGTGCACGCGAAACCACCCGCCACCCCCTCCCACTGCGTTGCACTCAGCCAGAGAGAGGGGTGAAATGGCGGCCCTGGGGCAGACAAGCTGTCTCCAAGCAGCCTCTGATAAGGGCCCTGCCTGCCTTTTACATATATACATATGACAGTGGCAGAATATGCCACAGACACCTGGCAGGGACCAAGCTAAAGATGCAGATACGCACAACGCTCTAAGCCATGCAGGAGGTCCCCAACACAGCTGATAAACCCACAGGACAGGGCTGCATCTGGAACTGCCTGGCCAAATATATAGAGAGTAAATGTTAGAGAGTCGTGGCTAGGTTGTTAACCTGGAGGCCATTCTGACAAGCTGGTTACAGGATTAGTTTGGCCAGCGTAAAATAGCACGCTTTAATCAGGGGCGATGACTTGGAGAGGGCTGAAAAAGCTTTGGAGGGGTGCCCGCCCCCATTTAGAAAAGGTAGTGGTACATTCCATCGTGCAACGCTACCTCTTTCATTTTATCAGAAACAGAATCGAGGATATTCACCATGAACATCAACATGTATTAGGAACTTCTCATTGCTTAGTCCCAGCACATCACACTGAACACAGCTTCACTAAAAATACAGTGCACTACACACAGCCTAATCTAATGCATGCATGTACTAAATCAGACATAAAAACAGCTGGGCTGCAATTAGACTGTAAATGTCCAGTCATGCTTTATTTCGGAGGGGTGCACACCCCCATGTGGAAGCGGCAGCAGCATGCTCTGCCATGCATTGCCACCTCTTTACATCATGATTCCAGTGTAGTGTGTTTGCAGTGGTTCTGAACATGTTATCCTCATGTAGCGTATTAGAAATTCATCTTTGTGCTTGGTCCTGACTCCTCACAATAAATACCACCTACATCCATGCTGTACTTGAAACTGGATATGTACGTACAAATAAGAGTTTAGAACAGCACCTGCATGACAATTTTATTTAACTTTGATTCTGAGTTTGATTTATTGTGATAAAGTGTACCACTCAGAACATACTGTCAGAAAGAATCCATGTTTACTGGGGGGCTCAATGAGGAGGTTAGCAGAGCGTGTTCATGGCCCAATCTTAACAGCAACAAAAGACATCTGCATGGCGAACAGCAAGTTAGCTAGTTATATTGTGTTTCATATGCAGCAGGCCTTTAGTTAACACACAGCTGGCAGTCACTGAACACAGCATAGACCAGTTGGTCTAACTACTGATCTGCAAAACAAGGTTAGACAAGCTTGGCAAAAAATCCTGCTTACCCTAATGAGTCATTTTATCACGTTTTGTCCCGATACTGAAATGTAAAATTTATTATTTATTTCTAATTAGACATTTTGTATACATATCATGTGTACTGTTTGTCCTGTAACTGAGCTTATCATAGCCTGATGGCAAATTCGTCTGACTACATTTTGGTTTGCAAAAGACAAGGATACTTCATCAGGAAGACGGCATGAGGCAAACTTTAGAGAGCAAAGTCAACATGAAAAGAAAGTCAAATACCAGATATTTAAAGCAAATTAGAAATCTGGCCCAGACACTTTTTAGGCCTCTAAAACGGGACTTATGGTAACAAAAGCTGCTGTTTCCAAGCAGACTAGTTTTAATTAGCTACAACACAGTCCAACTTTGTAGTGCAGAATTGTAAAGCAGAACATCTATGTTTGTAGAAAGTCTAAAATCATTAAGTTGAGCATCAACGGAAGCTCAACAGGGCTTGAAATCTGCAATCAAATCCCAACACAGCCCCCAGAACACTCTGTCCAAACCCAACTAGACACAGAATAAAACTGGACATTGTTTTATTGTTTGTAGACATTGTGACACTGACAGTTCACATCAAATCAGCAATAAACAAGGGAAATTAATTAGCATACTTGTCATCTATCCAAAGTTTAAGCACCATGTTATCTATAGCAAGTGTTAATGCAGGCCATGTGTTAAGGGAGTAGGTGTAAGCTACGAAAATCCCGAACATGAGATCCAAACCCGACCCCAGCGCAGCAAATACTTGAAAAATGATGTCTGTGAATCTCTGGGGTCAGACAAACATGTCAAGGTCTAACTCTGAATCACCTCAGTGCTCTGGTCTGGACACGGTGAGACTTTCCTCACTTCACACACACCGACGCAAACACACAAAGAAATAGCACCTTCCCGGAGCTCAGCCACATCACCCACTGCCATATTCAGCACATGTTAATAATCCCACCTCAGTCCTTGCACACATGTAGTCCAACTCACTGCCTTATCCTCTCTGTTGGTGCTCAGATATGTCCTGACATTTAGCTGAAGCATGGAAAGGCTCTCTACATGTGGCTCAAAGTGTATTACCATGGCAATATGAGAGAAAGAGACTTCCTAAGGATTCAAACAATACTATGACCATGCAGTCGCATATACTACACCAAGCCGTTCATTATTGATCTGTCTTTCTCCCTCTCTAGTTCTTTCAAAAGGCATTATTCACATAATTACACAACAATATTGCAATAGAGAACATTAATGGACAAATGAGTAATACTATTAAACAGCAATATTGGCAAAGCAGCAACACAATTTTTGTAATTTATCTGTATTGTGTTATTGATGCTTATTAGTGTAACTTGCCCTCTGTCTTTCTCTCTCTTATCCTCTCTCTCGCTCTCTCATTTCCCTGTACAGTTTAATTACATGAGAATAACTAAAGTAGACAGAGTTCCCTCTAGATTATCATTTGACCAGCATCCAGCCATGCTGGGACTTTATGGCCTCCCAGAAAATAATTCAGACAGCGGAACGCAACACCAAAATGTGGGCGAGAACATATGTTTGAAGCAATAATAACAAAGCGTTATGACTGTCAGGAGAGACGCGCCCTGCTTTGCACACACCTTTATGGCGTTCTGGGGAAAGGCTCTGTGTCTGGGCAGCATGCTATATTACTTCTTTGACAGCAAGCATTGCTCATCGGTGTGTCGTTTTTTAACCAAAGCAAATTAATGACCGCGAGCAGCACCTGTTGTAGTGTGGCATTAGAAATTAATGGCAAGGGGGACTCGTCATTGAAAAGACCGCCCTGACAGCAGTTTCTAAATATTGTTTAGTCGGAGAAACGTAGACCTGAACAAGCACTAAGAATTCCCCATACCTTCATCAACATGGCTCAATGGGCCATAAGGTGGTTGGAGACTGGCACTTAAGCCTGAAGTTTCCTACAGAGGATTCTCATCAACAATTGACCTACGTCTGCATATGCAAAACCTACAATATGCTATATTCAAATAACATGGGGGAACTTATGGAGTCTGACCTTGATGTACCGCACGATAAATACATTAATAGAAGCAAGCAGCTATCAGTGGGTTGGTTAAAGGCATCCTGAGATGGGGTAAAAGATGATTCTTTGATGACTGGTAAATTCTATACTAAAGAGTGTCCACTTTTAACATGTGCTGGTTTTATGTGCCATTTTTACCATTCTCCAGCGTATGTTTTAATCTGTTTCCAGGTTGTTTTTATTACTGTGCCTTTAAAACTGATTTCTGAATGATCTCTAAAATGCTCTCTGTATCGACTGGCTGCCTTATTTAAAAACAGAATAGGCAGAATTTTTAATATTTAAATGAGCTGGTTTTAATGACATATATTTTTTGGCAGCTTTGTTTCCATATATGAACTGACGGACTGAGGAGTGAAGTGATGTTTCCATACTACATCAAACCATTTCAAAACAGTGAGTAAAATTAGTTTTGCATGATGGTGTTTCAAAATCTGGAGCCCTGCGCATCTTTGGCATGGCAGCCATGTTGGGGCCAGTGTCGTGGCGATGACCTTGCCTATGTGTTACACATTAACAGTGGCCTTGAACTTGACCCTGGCTGCGACCACCCCCTTGCACATATTTACCCAACCCCTGCCCTGGAAAGAGCCCTGCTGCCCCTTTTGCACAGCAAAGCAGGAGATTTGTGGCTCCTTGGGTGACCTTCCCCCCACTCCTTCGGCCTGCCTCTAATTAGGCGATGCATCTGATCATCATTAACAGCTCTGAGATAATGAATCACTTGCTCCTATCTCTCTGTTAATTCGCTGTAACCAAGCGGCTAATGGCTGTCAACGCTGACTGATCACACTGATTGTGGTGACTTCTAATTGCAACAAAACAATTTAAAAGCAGACCGGTTATTTATGTCGCCCACGGAAAAAGAAAAAGGAAGGAGAGAGAGGAGAGCTACTAGCAAGTGGAAGAAGAGGGGAAAGAGATGAGACGAGAGGCAAAAGGAAGGCCTGGTTGTAGATGAAGTGAGGGGGATTATGGAGGACAGGGGAAGTGCAGATTGCACCCAAGTGCAGCTCAACCTCCCCAGGGAAATCCAGCTGAGGGGGATGCTGGATGCTGTTCATTCTGCTACCGCACCCTTCATACACAACACAACACAACACCGAAGATCAGCCGCTTTCACTCCCCCCGATGACACCCAGGGCCTCCGCACAAATGCACTATCTAATTGGAGTGCAATTACCCAATCACAATTGACAATTAAACAAAGAGAAATTGGTACCCAGAATGACTACCTCTGCAATTACACATTAAGTGCAAGGTATAAATTGAGTTTCGCACATGGCCTGTAAAGCATAATTGTGTGTTGGTGCGTATGTGTGCGTGTGTATGTGCGAATGTTGGCGAAAGCTATCAAATTATTCATGCAACCACACAGGCGTTAGCACTCATTTATGAACAGGAATTCCATATTCACATCATGCATATCATAGGCATGTCTCCCCCCTTCTTCTTTGGGAGTGCCTAACCGGCGAGTTTTTCCTTTAGTCCTTTCCTATGCTAATGAGCAGCCCTCCCCTGCCCAGCCTGGCCCCGTGTTTGTTTATTTTGCTGAGCGAGCAGCGAATAGCCGTGGGCTAGCCGAGTGGAGAGGAGTGGGAGGTGGTGGGGTGGTGGGTGATGTGAGGAGAGGAGAGCCAGGGAGAGATATAATAGAGGAAATAGCAG
This sequence comes from Prochilodus magdalenae, assembly GCA_024036415.1. Taxonomy (NCBI): domain Eukaryota; kingdom Metazoa; phylum Chordata; class Actinopteri; order Characiformes; family Prochilodontidae; genus Prochilodus; species Prochilodus magdalenae. Next base: position 295,640 of record JAMWET010003853.1, read on the forward strand.
GGCTGTACCTTGGGGTTGGCATGGGGACTGGGGTTCTCTTGGTCCTCGGGGTCTGAGGCTCTGTCGCCGGCCAGGATGTGGGCTTTGATGGAGTCCAGTGTGCGTAGCATCCAGCTGTGCTGCCGGCGGATCTGCCTCTGCAGCTCCTGCCACTGGTGTGCAATCATCTGGAGCATGTCCTGGAGGCCTGTACATTAACACACGCACAAGCGTTATCACGTCATACTCACATTCAAACACACTTGCACATCCGTCCAGTTCCACAAATGCTTTGAATGAACATTGAATGGACAGAATTGATTACAAACAGTTATGATAAAGTAAGCAGTGATTTTTTGGCCTATGTTTTATTGTTTTTATATATTCTGTAAGACTATATTCCATTGCTGTGTGAATACAGTACAATCACATTTGCGTATTCCAGAGGGGAACCCTCAGGGCATTTTAGGCCTTCAGAGAAGGTCGCAGAATTTTTGTAGTAGTCTGTAATTCGTTTCATTTTTACATAATATATTCATCATGTATTGTAGAAATACTGCTATTTCACTGTTGAGACTTGGAACAAATATTCATATGTCTGTTATAAGCTTCAGATAAAACATGGAAGGTCTTTCACAAGCTTCAAATGTCAGAGATCTTTTACTGCAGTTGTCTTTTTCCTCATGTTTGACAGAATATTGACGTTTGTTACTCTAACTGAAGGTGTAGCATGGGACGTTTGTTTGTTGAAGTATCTCTCAACCATACCAAATAATCAAACGGAGTCAAAGACGAATGCACTACATAGTTTCCTAAAGAACTGTAATCACAATCGTTTACTCTTTGTCCAACTGTGAATGAACTAACATGCACCAAAATACGCATTTAGCTTTCGGTAGGAAAATCTGAAAACAATGTAATGAATACACCTTATTTCTCTACAACAGGACATCTTAATACATCTTGATACTTATATACAAGATTAAACATACAGCTAGCCTATGTAAGTGTGTACAACCCTTGCTCAGTAGTACACAGGTCCAGCCAGTCCCCCCACACATGTCTCCCACCAGTGGCCTTTAACGAGTCTTTAATGTGCTGTGGTTTACCCATTCATCATGCCTCACATTTAACCACCACCCCTACATAAAATCCCCCCCCCTCCATCTCTACCACAGCAACTACAACCACATCACCACTAATAACACTCCAAACATTAGGCTAATCACTACTATCAGCATCTCCATTATATAAGGAGTGGTGTAATGTGGAATAAAAATGGTAGCTTGATATTTTAATGTCATGTTGAATTTTAATGTTTTTTTATAGAGTGGTAATCAGAAGTAGGAAAACTCAGAGTTTTGGATTTCTCAGTCACTTGATAGCTGCACAGTAGACTCGCTCTGCACTCAGTTTAGTAACTAATCACATTTACTCAAGTTCATGTACTTGAAATTAAGGCCTGCATACTGAAAAAAAATCTATTTCCCTTTCTTTTTTTAAATAAGACTTTAATGTATGGTAAATATGGGTAATTGTTTTAATAATATTCACTCTCTTCTGCATACTGTTCAGATGTGCAGAAACACACCCTGTTTCACAGCCATGGTCATCTTTGGCCATCATAGCTGGCTTTAGAAGAAGTTCTACTGTAACTATATAGAGATCCTGATAGTTGTTGTTTCTTTTTGGCAGACCACTTTTACTCCTGCTTATCACTGCACGTCTCTGAACAAACTATGTTTTTACCTGAGTAAGGATTTAGACTACTCTAACCACCTCTGCAGAATGTTGCATTAATCCCTGTGCACAGCAAGCCATTTCTATGCCACACTCTGCTTTCCCCAAATCCTGCTGGCTGTAATTAAAACTGTGAGGTGAAGAGGGACGTGGGAGGGGCTGGAGTGTGTCCCTGCACCGTGTGCATGACGAGCTTTGTCTATTGAGCGGGGCGCTACACCGTCGCTCACACCTGCCGAGTGATCAGATCGGCTGAGTTGCTAGGAAACCAGGTATTAGTGTCCAAGAGAGTCAGGAGGAGATTTACTTATAATTGTGCCGTCCAATATATACACTGAGAGGATGCTCCAAGCCAGAGGAGATTAGATGTATAGGTGCGTGTATGTGTGTATGGATTGGTATGAGGCAGTTGCTGTGCCATGGTGTGATGGGCACAGTAAGAAGAGTCCTGCTCCAGGGGGCCATCTGCATATTTAATGGTGGCCAGCTTAACCAGCGGAGAGGAGAGGACTAGCCGACAGGGAGGTCAGCTTAGTGGATTTGTACATTTACTGAGCGCTCAGCTAGGCGCTTCAGGTGAATAATCACAGAGATAGAGAGAGGGGGGAGGGAGAGAGGAGGGGAAAAGACAGTATATGAGAGAGTGAAAGAGAGAGAGGGAGGGAGTGTACTAATAAATTCCAGTACTATTACAATTTACTTAGTACTACTAAATTGCTTTAGTTCTTGTTCAGTGACCAACTAAATTCCATTTTAAATGATCTGAGGCTTCTCAAATGAGTGGGCTGCACAAAAAGAGATTATCCACAAGCTTGGATTAAATCAAGATTTATCTAGTAACCCGATAGCATCAAACTTTAAACTTATTTTAAAGATATTCTGGGACACATGTAAAATGATTACTTTAGTCTTGGATTTAGTATGACAGCAAACCCAGATTAAATTTATTACCATTGCTGCATTACTTCAAACTCACAATCAAACTTTTTCTTCACTATGAAGCAAATTATCAAAAACACACTTATTGTACCCATGAGGTAGAATGATGTTAGGTCTAGGTCTGTCATGACCACTCTGGCACCAGTTAACAGGCTATATATTTAGACCATATTTAGAATTAGGCTTTTAGTGTGTGTGTTTATAAAGGATTTACTGTAAACCTACAAGATACAGAGGAAAGGACATTTGTATGTAAAGTACCTACAGGTATTTGATATAATATAGCCTGTGTTCTCAGGCTAAATCCCTGAGTTTCTGGGTCTATAAATGGGTGAATTCCTTCTTTACATATGTGAACTTTTTTTATTGTAATGTGCTGATGCTACTTAAAGGGGAAGAACACAGAATAAATATAATGACTTCTGAGAGTAATGTTCCTGCTGTTCATTTCCACTGGTGAGAAATCAATCAAGGCAGACAATCGAATTGAAACTAGGGTCAAGGTTTTAATCACAGATTATGGTCTTAATCAGATTTTTTAAATCCCCATTTAATACTCAATTTAAAACAAAGTCTAGATTAACAAATCCATGATTAGCTCTAACTAACTCCTTGTTCAATTTAATCCCTGCTGTTAGTAACCACCCTTCATGCTGTAAAGGTTTATTCTGTATATATCAGTGGAGCTATGGCAATCCTGTAATTAAATATGGCCAATTAAGCTTATTGAATTGAACTAGCAAAAGTGAGAAACCTAGAGAGTGGAAAGAGAAAGCAAAAGAGAAGGAGATGAAAGAGAGCAGAGTTAAAAAAAAGAGGGAGAGAGAGATACAGAGAGAGAGAAAGAGAGAAAGGGAGTAACGTGAGAGAGTAACAGATAAGAGAGAGGGAAATGGTGTGTGTGTGTGAGAGACAGAGACAGAGAGAGAGAGAAAAGGAGAGAGAAAGTAAGACTGAGACAGTGAGAGACAGAAGATAAATAGAAAAGAAAGAGAAAAAGAGTGGAGTGTTTGAGATACACTTGATCTTTTGCCAAAAGGCCAGGGAGCATGAAGGAGAAACAGAAATAGAGAGACAGGCAGAGAAAGATAGAGGCAGAGAGAGAGAAAGCAAGTGAGAAAGAGAGGGAGTGTAATAGAGTGAGTGAGTGAGTGAGTGAGTGAGTGAGTGAGTGAGTGAGTGAGTGAGTGAGTAAGTGAGTGAGTGAGTGAGTGAGTGAGTGAGTGAAAAAGGGGGAGAGTTAGAGTAGGAGAGTAAGAGAGAGTTAGAGAGAGAGGGACAGAGTGTGAGAAATGGGAGAGAAAGTCTGATGGAGAGAGAGAAAGAATGGGGTGTTAGAGAAGGACAGAGAGTGAGGGAGATGTGGAGAGAGAGAGGTTGAGAGAAAGAGAGTATGGTAGACAGTCTGTGACTCTGACTCTGTTCCTGTTAATTCCAGCTCTCTTCATATAGAGTGCAGCAGCATCCTGCTTTATCCCACGACTCAATTCAGCTGGCCGAACGCACTCCGCGCTGAATGGAGGTGGAAAGGCGTGTGTGAATGTGTGTGTGGTGCTGTGAAGCGGTTACTTGAAGATTTATAAATTCTGAAGGTCAGTATGTTAATATAAACATTAATAATAAATGTGCGGCTTGCCGGCGCACTACCTGATTTGTGGGAGGTGATGAGTTCCAGCAGCTGCCTCCCCTCCTCCAGCACACTGTCTTTCAGAGCGCTGTGACTGTCCACGTTCAGCTTGAAGCTCTGCACACACACACAGGAAAACACACACATACACACAGCATGACACCTCAATGCAGAGAAATAACCTCACACTCAGTTTATCCCTCACACGTTCTCTCTCACCCTCTCAGGCTTTCACACTCCGCTATGTCAGCTTCTTACACACATTCACACACATATACCCACACACAACATAATGTGAACTTTCTCCTTATCCTTCTTTTCCTTTCATATCCATATCCTGGATTTATTTTTTTCTTGTATTAAAATATTTTATTGATTGTTATTATTATATATGTTTTCAGTTACGATTTAAAACCAGTCATTACTCATTTTTACATGATCATTTTCCAGTATCTCTTTCAAAGGGTACTTTCACATTAGGAGGCAACACGTTTGTCTCTTGTTGGTGTGATCAAGGCTGCTCATGTTGACAGTAGTGTGCAGGTGTGTGCACCTTTCACTGTCCACTTGGTGACATGAAAAAATTAAAAATACTTATTACAATGGTTCCAAAAAAGTTTGTGAACCTTTTAAAACTTTGTGACTTTAAACATAATTAGATCCAAAAAGCCCTGAAACTAGATAAAGAGAACTCGGTTAAACAAATCATAGAAAAATATTATACTTGGTAGTTTATTTATTAGTAAAATGGTCCAATATTAAATGTCTGTTAAGGGTAAAAGGGCGTGAACCTCTAGATCAGCAGTTAATTTGAAGGTGCAATTAGAGTTCAGATGTCTGGACTTTTCCTTTAGAATGTCTGGTGTAATTCAGAATTCATTGTTCCAACAATGATGGACAATTGTCCTGACCCAGATGCAGCACAACAGTCCCAAATCATCACTACAACCACCGTGTTTTACAAATGGGATAAGGTTTTTATGTTGGAATGCCGTGTTTGCCTTTCTCCGATCATAAATAACGCTTCCCATTTAAAACAAAAATGGTCTATTTTGGTCTCAACTGTCCACAAAACATTTTTCCAATAGTCTTCTGGCATGTCCATGTGATCTTTAGGAAACTGCAGACAGGCAGCAATGTTTCTTTTTGGAGAGCAGCGGCTTTCTCCTCACAACCCTGCCATGCACACCATTGTTGTTCAGTGCTCTCCTAGCGAAGTCTCTTGTCTGTTAGAGTGATCTTTGTTGGTCAACTGCTCCTGGTAAGGTGGTTGTGAAATTTTCAAAATTCACACTCAAAATGTGTCTGACGATGGATTGGGGGAGCTCAAACTGAGTTTTGTAAACTGTTCTTTGAATACAGCAGGGAGACCCCACACATCCCGCTGATTGAAAACACCTGACTCTAATTTCTCCTTCAAATTATCTACTAATCCCAAAGGCTAATCCTAATTATATGTAATATTGGATCATTTTCCTCAATAAATAAACAACCAGGTCTAATATTTATGTCTCATTTGTTTAATTGGGTTTTCCTTGTCTATTTTTAGGCCTTTTGTAAAAATCTGATTATGTTTCAGGTATATTTACACCAGAAAGTTGGAATTTCTAAAGGGTTCCAGTACTACCATATGTATGTATCATCATATTGTTTCACAAGAACTTTCAGAAAGATCTCTAACCTTTTGGACGAAAGATCCCAATTATATGTTTAAACTTTTTGAGACCCCACAATGTTTCTTAATTACAATTAAGATTTAGATTCAGAACTACTGCCACATTTAAGCAGGTTATGAGTGAACTACTAACCAACTCTCCTCATTATATTGTCGCAACAAATACACTTCATTTGTTTATCTAAATGTGGCATGGCTGAATACCAGAACACCAAACATCTCATAACATCTCTCATGCCCTCAACTGAAAATCAAGTTAGTGGAGTAACTCAGTTTACATTTTGTAGCATTCATTTATTCTGCTAATGTTTTTATCGGTTCACAAACCTTAGTTTGGGGAAGTTTATCTAGGATTTTCTGCAGGGTATGATATCTCATCGATCTCGTTGGTGCACTCTGATTAGCTTCCTTTCATTTCGTCATGTGCTAACGTGAACATATTGGAAGACAAGCAGGCTATTTTGTTACTTTGCCTTTATAACGGATATAAATAGATATGACCTCTACTCTGATTCTCTGTCCTTTATTAGGCTTTAAATATAAAACACTATTACATCAGGGCGAATGGGTGAGGCTAAAACTGCTGTAAGATGAACATCACAAAAACAGTAAATCCAAAAAGCTATTTGTGCAGCTCAGTTTCCACATATGTACTGCGTAGACTAGGGAGTAAATGCTAAGTTTTGAAATTCGAACAGCGCTTATATACTCAAACTATTCAATTTCAAAAAAGGGGAGGCAAATTGAGTATGATATGGGCCCTTTAACTCACATATTCCCCCATACGATTGCTTACAGTCTCTCTTCACCACCAACGGTGTCTCAATTCATCTGCACTCTTGAAACAAATGCTCATAAGTCACATTACGGGCCTTTGTGCGAACGCCGAAAATGCACATAATCTCCTGACACACTGCCTTCACACAACCTCTAAAGATCCTTCACACACTCGCGGACCTCAAACACACATTATTCATGGAGCGCCGCTCCTCTGTGGATTGGAGCCCACTGTTCTCCCTTCTTGCCGTATTTGTCTGAGTCAATCCCGCTATCTGTGCCTGTGCTGAATTATTAACAAATGACAGACGTCCCTCTAATTCATCATCCGCCGGCATAAACTAATATTCAAATGACGTTATAAAACTGAAGCCATTTTCTCCCACAGATGTGCCCTCCAGAAAATGACCTCGGGAGCCCACACTATTCGGCAAGGGAGAAACTGTTTTTCTCTTTCTTCTCTCTCTCTATCTCTCTTTCTCTCTCGCTCCCTTCTCTCTCCCTCTCCCTCTGTCTTTCTAAAGAGCGATACAATGGGGTACCGTTCTTCCTGGCTCAAAGGATCCGTCAGACGGGCGTCCCATAACTCTCGGGTGTGTGTGTGTGTGTGTGTGTGTGTGCTTCCCCCTGAGCGTCTGCCCATTTACTCTGATGTCTCTATTTCAACTATTATACTCCTTTCTCTCCCCCCCATCCCCGTTTCTCCCAAACACTCCAAACAGCCTCTCTCGGCCCCTCGCTCCCTGCTCCCTCACTCTCTCTCCGTGGGTGCCGCTGCCGCAGTGCAAAACTTTCATGTTGATTGGTTTTGATAATACCCAGCGCGCTCTCGAACGGAGGGCTCTCCAGTTGCTAAGTGTAATCAAAGTGTAAAGAGCATTATCCCGGCTCCTGGAGGTGGGGGGGAGGGGGCATGCGCGTTTGAAGATGTGCTGGAAGGGGTGGTGGGGATGGAGGGGGGGTAACGTGCTCCCATGGGGGGGCCCGCAGTGAGGCGCCTAGGGCCATCTTCCCCTTCCATTCTCATCTCCTCACATCTCCCCCGGCCCTGTTTCACACCATTACCGGCCGGTCTGATCTGACTGGCCCCGCCGAGAGAGCCACGAGCGGCCATCTGAACCTCACTCTCTCTCTCGCTCTCTCTCTCACTGCTGGCCTGCCTGCCTGCCTGCCCACCTGCCAGTGAGTCTTTTATAGCGCCTGTCTTGCTCATTCTGTCTCTCTGACAGTACGCATGTTCCCCTGCATTCTGTATGCGGCTCTGCCAGCCTCCATTCCTGCACATAGAGTGGTCTGTTCACAGAGGCTCTTGCTAAAGACCTGCCTGTATGGTTCTGTCTCTATGTGTATTTGCATATCTATAAATTCCCAGGTGTTCTCTGCGCCTGACATATGCCAAACTAACTAAATGTTTTGCTGGACAAACAAGGCAACAAGACAAAATCTCGGCCAGCTGGCATGGTCATTCAAAGTAAAAAACAAATGTCTTGTGTCAGCCTTGAAACATTTTGTATCGTGTATTTTGTTTTCCTGAGGCAACAGTAGCCCATCTTAAATATACTACTGCAAATTTAAGTATGCGATTAATTTAAAGTCACCATTTTGATTGATCTACACACAGACATGCATTCATATCAGCTGTTGCATATTGGACAGGCTTTAAAGAGCACTGTATTGAATATTACTCAACATAATATGACAATATAGAGCTTCAAACCTCTCAAAACACCACTATTTGGAATTTGGTTAGGAATTGCAAATGCATTAGTTTACTTTTTGTGAGTGCTCTTCCAGTTAGACTAGGTCAGATGTAGTTTTGTCGTTGTGTAATCGGGTTAATGGTGTGGTTTGCTGGTTAGAGTTTTGCAGCACAGTATGTTAGACTGTAAAGCGCTATAATTTTTGGTTAGGCTGAATATGTTTTTGGCTAATGTCTTGAAAAGCTTGTCTAACATTTGCTAAGAAAGAAGGTGGCTGGCGATGGAGCATGGACAGGCCTAGCCATGGATTGTTGAGATTCAATCTTGCAATTTCTTGACTACAGGGTGAAATCTTGTGTATGAAAGATCGCATTGTTAGACTAGGTCAGACATAGTTTTTCATCATGTGTCCAAGCTAATGTCAGCATGGTGGCGAACAATCATTCAAACCTGCCTAGTTTTGATTAGTTGCAACAGCATTATCCAGCTCCACAGCATAGTGTACTGGTATTTCAATGCTATGTGCTACAATTTCTTATTGGGTTGAATAAGCCTTTTGCTAATGTCTTGTGAAGCCTGTCTAGCCCTTACTATGAAATCACACTGTGGTGAGTGGAGCATGGATATGCCAATTATGTTATGTGGATCCTCAGCATTTAGAATCTAACTTAGTATACAGTCACACATGTTGATGCGCCACTTATTTTTAGCCTTCCTATTGCCCTTCGTCAGAGGTCAAGTTCTGTCTATAGGACCACTCTTGTATGAAAATGTCTGGGTAGCGGATCACTATTCACCTCACTATAACACTGCAATGGGGCGGATTTATACACTTTAAAATACTGTTATTATGTCACTGCTGTGCTAAGAACGGTTCACTACCCAAACAATATCTGAAAACAATGTATCTGCAAGGTATGGGGCATAAACAGAAGAACAGGGTAAGTGTTTCTAATGAAAAGAATGTCAAGCAGGTTAAATAACTGTGTTTTACAGTAATAGCATATAATAGCATATAATGTTCATATGAGTAACAAACAATAAAACAAAAGATTCTAAATTTGTTAATTGCATGAAAGCAGCATGAATTGATCCATAATCTGTTTAGTAACCAGATCAATTTAGCAATATATCTTTGCATGTAGGTGTATGTGATTTAACACAAGCTGACATGCAAAACAATACCTTTGATGCATAACTAACATTGCAGAACTGAAATAATTGAAAATCATAATTCCATATACAGCTCTGCTTACATGTCAGTGTTTTGATCATCACTAGATTTTGAAATCAGCTGATTGTGTGCCAACATTGCTTGCGATTCCACATCACATACTTTTTTATTAAAAAACAAAATTATGCACATTTAATTTCACACATATGCCTTATTTGAATATCTGATAAAGTCAACAAATACTTTTGGACATCTGTGTATTTAAATAACCACATCCATCCCTGATTCTTATAAGGAATAAAAACACACTTTACATGTTGTTGCTGTCAGGACAAAAACTCTGTCTCTATTATGGATGAACAATTTTGATGACCAATAGAAAGGATTCAACATTCCCTTGGAATAAAATATATTTCCCTTAATGTCCAGTTGTTTTCCTGTCAGCTGTAGAGTTACCATTTCGGAGATAAAAGGTTTTGTTTCAACAGTGACGATATTCTAAACGAGCTGTCCACTACTTCAGGCTGCTGGCTGAAGCTTGACGACGAGAAGGTTAAGGAAGGCAGCAGCTCCGAGGAAGAGAGAGAGAGAGTGGGGATACTCTGGTGATGGATCAGCACACACGCGCATCTATCACCCATGACAGACAAGAGAGAGTGTGAAGAACGTTTATTTATGGCTCCGGATGCTGGCTGAATTGATATCCTTTACAGACCTAAACGCCTTTAAAATGAGTAAACAAATAAACAAAAACCACAATAACCAGATATCTGTCACTGATTTATGCTTGACTGAATGCCTTTTAAAAATCTGACTCCAAAACATGAATGCTAATATGAATGTTTGGTACACGAAGCAAGGACAACCCCATAGTATCTTATATTAACCAGAGGACATAAAAAAAACAAGAATGGTCAAATACAACACTAAAGAGTGAAGAAATGAATAGCACACAGTCAAGTTGTCATCTTAGAAAACAATTCTGTACAACAATGGGTGCACTTCTAACTCATGGATGACCCTAACCAATAATCCCTTGCATATTACCTTATATGAGATGAGGTTATGTGTAATGCACAGCACATATTGCTATAGACTTCCTCTGTTTATGCTTCATGGGGGGATCTGAAGTGCATTCTCGATCAATCTTGATGCACGCAAAGTGCCCTTGCTGCTTTTAAACAAGCCCTAACCTTGAAGACTCTTAAGTAAAAAGAAAGTATGATCTGCACAATGAGTAAAGCTGAGTCCTTCACCTAATTAAAAAAAGTCACAGCGAGTATGCAGGCATGGTGGTGATGCACAATATGTCAAAAATATAAAACCACAACACCTATTAGGCTGATTCAGATGTAGTTTTGTCATTGTGTAATAATGCTAATGTCAGCATAGTGGTAAAAGTTTTACAATACAGCAATTCAGACTGGAAACTCAACGTTACGCGCTACACTTTCTCTGTAGGTTGAATGGCCTTTTGTTTTGTAAAACTTGTCTAATCTTTGCTATGGAGGAATATGGTTGTGGATGGAGCATGGATAGGCCCACTAGATAGATAGATAGATAGATAGATAGATAGATAGATAGATAGATAGATAGATAGATAGATAGATAGATAGATAGATAGATAGATAGATACTTTATTGATCCCAGAGGGAAATTCAAGGAATGTCTCTTGGAGTCCCAGAATCAACAAGATTCAAACTTGCAACCTCCTGACACCAGGGTGAAATCTTTAACAGACATAGTTCCACTTGACAGTCTATCATAAACCTCCCTAGATGACCAGCAGATGAAACATGCTTTGCTCAAATATTGCTCTCTAATGGCTCTATTGTGATGCTCGGTTGTGAAATCCCGAGAAACAGCATTAGACAAAAAAAGACACTTCTGGCCCAGATAAACTGAAAAATAATAACTACCTAGCACAGTTAGATCACCTGCAGATAAACATCAGCATTACCTCAGCAAATTCAAACAAAATGTGTGAGATCTCTACTGAAGATCTTTTGCTCAGGAAAAATATTCGAGCACCAGGAAACTTAAGGAAGCCGTGCATAACCTCTAGCGCTGAGGTTGCATTTTGCACCTGAACAACATCCACCTCTCCCCTTCCTAGAAACTATGGTGGTCATCAGGTTTTCTGCCACTACCTCAGTGCCTGTTCTATAATTTTGTGTTGGTTCAAAATTTTTTGAGTTCTTTGAGAGTGAGGTCTCGTCCTCCTTTGATTTTGTGAAGTTTAGGCATGGACCTACCGGTACATATGCGTCATGTAAGAAGAAACAAAAACAGAAAAAAGAGCAAAAACACGAAATGCACTCTCTACAGCCAGTGTGCGATTTGTCCATCCTGGGCTACTGTAGCAACACTGCAGCTCTACATGGCAGGCTGTGCAGGCCCTTGTCGATTCTCTCTGTAGAAATGAAGAGCTTATTCTACACCATTGAAAACGCAGTTATTTGTAGCTGTACACAATTAAACAAAGTTGCTTAAAAAAAGGTGCTTGTAATTGTCTAGGAGATTTTACAGAGATATGAAGATATCTGTTCTGGTTTTTCTGTTTACATAAACATGCTGTTCTTCAGTATTGGGAGCATGCTGATGAGACCCACATGGGCAAACTGACTGTGGCGTAGTTTATTATAAGAACATTATCATTTCACAATTTTTGCATACGTCTAAACCATGCTGCATATTTGCTGGGATTTGTGCTGATGTGAGATGTGGTGTGGGGTTTTGCGGCGCTTGCTATGGGTGTGGGGGTGGTTTTGCAGGAGCAGGTAAAGCACTCACACACTCTAGCTTCACTGCTCAGATCCGACAGCAGGGCAGCCGGGTTATCGCTGAGTTGACACCAATAGATGTGGCGCAGCATCCACTGGACCACAAGCCTCCCCCTGCCTAATCCCAAAATCACACAGAGAGAGCAAGAGGGAGACAGAGGGGTGCGTGTGTGTTTGTGTGTGTGTGTGCGTGTTGTATGTGTGTGTGTGAGGCAGAAGCAAGAGAATAGTGTGAGCTGAGACAGTGATGGGGGGCAGGCTGGGTGGTGTTTGGTTTGATGGAATTTGAGTGAGTGAGTGAGTGAGTGAGTGAGTGAGTGAGTGAGTGAGTGAGTGAGTGAGTGTGCCTATACACATCCAGCTGAGGCAAGCGGTGAAAGAGGATTGATTTATAATATACAAACTAGTTTAACAGAACAAATGGTTTTAATGCTCATCAAAAGTCTGCAGACACCTAGCACGTTCTTCATTCCAAAATGTACCAGAACCTTTCCTACCAGAAAACTGGAACTCTGCTTTGCCATTGCTCAAAGTTTTGGAATGGTACCTAAAGGTGTACTGCAGGATAAAGTCACTGATCAATATTCCATCACCAATAAGTGCACCAGAATATAACCTCAAATAGTACAGTGATGTGCTGATTGCTGATTTTAGAATTGAGATAAAGAGTGTAAAGAGTTTATATATATAAAATATAATAAGTTAAATAAAATATTGTCTAAGCTAGATAGAAAGCTAACAATAATTCAAGTTGTACTAGCCTGTACAGAAAAAATGCATTTGCTTATCATTTTACACTAAATAGATAACATATAACATATATAACACTATATAACATACGCTTTTAATTCCACGCATGAATCTATGTACATGTCATATCAGTAAGGAGCACTAACTAGCAACGGAGGTAGCTAATTAAATAAATTACCTTGAGACATACTGGATTAATATGAAATAACCAAAAACAAGGTTTCAGATGCATCTCAATCTTATAGACAATGGACTAGAACTAGAATCACAAGGTCCACTCATTTGTAAAACATTATTGGCATCATTGGTTTGCAACAGTTTAGCACATTAACCCCTTAAATGTCACCAGGACCAATAACTTATAAACAAATCAGCTGGTTTGCATTGTAAATGATGTTGTTCTGCATTGTGGTTCACATCATGTTGCATTATAGTTCACATTGTGTTGCACTGTAGTTCACATTGTGTTGCACTGTAGTTCACACTGTGTTGCACCATAGTTCACATTGTGTTGCATTGTAGTTCAGATTGTGCTGTTCATGTAATTGCTGTGTTGTAAAGCTGCTTTGAGTTTAAAATGCAGTCTCTATATAAAATGCACTATTATTACTAATAGTACTAATAGTAGTATTATGATGTAGTTACTATGTAATAAGTCTTGGATTTTAAGTGGGTAAATAGAAGGTTGTTAGATGATGCTGTGTTTTTGCCTGCTTTGGGAATTATGCTATTCTGGACAAATTTTATTCCTTTGCTGTGTTGTGCACTCATCAGCATTCATACTCGAGCGTGGTATTTAATGTGGTGGTATGCTCGGGGTCGAAGGATTCTTAATATGTGCTTTTAACAAGCACAAAATTTACTCTTCATGCCAAGGAAGCTTGTTTGATGATACTGACTGTTAAAAATGTACTGAAAGGATCAGCAAAGCACTGCTTTATTCGAGCAAAGTTTTTTTATTCCCACGTAACAGTGAAAAACAAGCACTACTTAAAATAATTTAACAGGTATCTTTAGAGTTTGACGAGCTTTGGGTATGTACCCATTTACAGTGTATGTGTTTCAACAGGAGTTGTGTGGCAACAAATGTGGGTTTTTTTTATAAATCACATCTTACACTAATTTCATATCATTACTATAGAAGCCTGTCTGCTGGTTGTGTGAATATGTGTTTCTATAAACACTACATGTATGTTTATGAGGGCATATGTGCGTGTGTGTGTGTGTGTGTGTGTTCTCTGTAACTGTGAGCCCTTTTTCCTGCTCATTTGCCAACACAGGCTGCCGCGTCTCTTGTTAATGTGATTCAGGGACCTGGATCCGCCATCAAGCTCAATCAATAGCCGTTTCATTTCACACCATCCCTCACTGCCTTATAAAGACAGCCCTCTCTCTCTCTCTCTCTCTCTCTCTCTCTCTCTCTCTCCCTCCCTCATTCTCTCTTACTCTGTCCCACTGCAGTCCACCCCCTTGTTATACTTCTCCCATGGGTACCGGAAAGAGCCATGCTGCACACACACAGACACACACACAAGCTCTATGCCAGCTGGACTCCGAGTCCAAACATTAAATCTGTAAGCACACAGTGGAAAAAACGGTGCACATCTCTACATCAATATGAAAGAGTGCAGCCCTCCACAATAAAACCCAATGTGATTTTTCTCTTAGATGAAAGTTTGGCTGAATCACAAAAAACATGACAGACCCCTACAGATGGATACACACATGCATCCTCTCTTGAACACACACATACCCATACAAAGGCACAGTCTTACACACAGTGCTTTTCAGTATGATGACTAAATGGCTGAAACGGTGAGAGGAGAGATTCACTATCTAAAATACCTGCACATTTCTACAATATTTCCATGTTTCAGTATCACCTCACATTTTTGTCCAATAATTTATGAGCAATTAAACAGTTTTACTTGATAATGTGCTTGTCAATTTTTTTAACTGTCAAATAAATTTTCTCTGTGTCAAATAGATGTCAGAACTCTCCAAATTTTACAGGGAACCCTGACTGTTAGGACAGGTGAGACCTAAAACAATGTACATGCCCAATGCAATAGGAATGACATAATCCATGGAAAATAAGGCAATCTAAAAAGTTCTCTTGAGTAATATCACTCTAGCTAAAGCTGAAGGGACTAACTATGATGTAATCAGAAAAGTCAATTGTGAAGGAGATTTAATGCAACTTATTACAAGATATAATTACTAGATATTCTCTCATTGCCAGCACTGTCTTTATGTGTAATGTATAACAACATATAGGAATGTGCTGCAATTGTGAACAACCAAATTTACATTATTTAATGGGAACTTTGAATGCTATGACATAGACGACCATGTCTCGAACATGAACTTTATTTATTGTTACAAATTGACAATACTGTAGCTGGAACATCACATGGTTGCTCTCTCTCTCTCTCTCCTCTCCACAGAACTCTACAATTAGGTAGTTGGTTTTAGTACAGTGCAAATAATTATTGCATTAATAGCTTTTCATTTTTTAATGCACTGCTGTTTTTGTTAAAATACATATCATCATGCACATTGACTAACCCTACTTAATGACACATTATCAGTACCTCATCAGGAGAAATTTTTAAGTTGATGATAATAAATCCATAGGAACCTTTATAAAGGTGGATTTTAGCATCCAACGATATATCAATCAGGCCCTAATTTGAAGGCCAAGAGGTGTAATGAATAGCTGATCAGTGTGGCACAGTGAGTACTATCAACAGCAATGACAGTTGTGCTCTCAGGCGTTTGAGAAAGGAAGCTCTGATTCATAAGAGGGATGTGAAATAATAGGGAAGACGGGAAAACACCAAATACCACAATCAGTTGAAGATGCTTGTGTGTGTATGCGAGCAGGTTTGACTCACAAGGTGTGTTTCCAGGTAGAGTCGGAGGCTGTCAGTATCTGCTTTGGGTGGAGTCCAGTTCTCTGTGCTCTCCAGCGCTTCCCTCAGCCAACAGATAAACTCATCCAGCTTAGAGACGAAACCCTGAAAGAGCCCAGCACACACATATATGGGTGCACAATCAGAATCGGAAATTTCCAACACAAGACTGCTACATTTTATTTCTGCTTCAGTACAACACAAGGAAAAATCAGCTCACATAGTAAAGGGAATTCTCTCTTTGTGATCTAGCATGTGACACCAGTGCTGTCTAAAGGGGAAACCAGCCATGTCAGTGTGATGTCGACCACTGAAGAAAAACAGACGCTTTACATCACCCCATATATCACCAACAGTGTGGTTTACTCTTGAACTTCGATTTCAGATGCAGTTCGGAAATAAAGTTTGAAATCCACAAAGTTTAGAGGGAGCGGCTCGCTTTAATCTAACGCTCACAACGCTTAGAGGAATGTCATTCAGCACTTGTCCTTGATGGGCTCGAGCAGCTTGAACAAAACTGTGTGGTGTGTGACTACTGCCATCTGCTGGCTATCTGTAAAAGTGCAGATCCTTTTTTTCTTTCAGCGGTTCTCTCCCACCCATGTGCTCTTTGCTCAGGCCTGAGGTTGACAAGCGGGAAAGACAGGAGAGTGGAGCACAGTCGTCCTAATTACAGAGAAATACATGCCCTTATACATCATAATTCTCCGGAGCCATGTTCTAATGCCATAAACCTGAGCAGATCAAATGGCATTTTGTACAATCTCTAATGAACTGCACGAGCACACCCGCAGCTTCCACGCTAGGATACTTCTCCCCTTTCCCTGTGGCAGCTCATTACCTAACATTGGTGAAAATCAAAGATATTGATACAAATGACCTCTCCTCAGACGCAGGCTAAAAAACCCATAATTTATCGACTGTTTGGCCTCGACTTCTGAGGCGGGCAGGCTTTGAAGTGGGTGAGACTGGCTCTGATTTCAAAGGTAAGTGCTGGAGAGAGAAATAGGGGAGAGAGAGAGAGTTTGTGTGCCTATGTGTGTTCTATGTGTGAGAAGCATGTTCTCGTGCCAAGGAGAATGAATACCGCATGGTTCCTGCATCTCTATGCACTGTTTTAACGGCCTTCCTGGATGAGATTAGTTGATGTATCTGGGGAAGCTTCCCCCACTAATGCAATCTTGTTGTAGCTAGCTAATGTAGTGAGTTGTTAACAAAACATTGGCAGAAGTGGGCATAAGCATGATCATAAGCATATTTAAAACATTGGTAAAAAAAATATTGGTATGATAAATACAGATTCACAGAACATGCTCTGACTGGTCTGAAATTAAGATTTTGGATTCTTTTTTAATTAGATGTCATTTTCATATTTGGATTTGTTGTTTTGTTACATATCAATAGTCCTATGTAACCAAAAGGCTGGGTTTAATATGACAAATGAATGTGCTACAGAAGAACAAATGTGTGGACGGAGAATGACCAGGTGAGTTAAAATACTACAGGCAATACAGGGCTAACGAACGCAGCACTGTGCCACAGTACACCAGTCAGTGGCGATCAATAAGCATTGCCGGTATATTATTCCCCCTGACAGGGACTGTGTGCGTGTATATGTGTGTGTGTCTCATCCTCTGCCCCAATAAACACTTTCAGAGCAGATGAATATGTAGCCTCTGGTCAAGGTATTAACTGAGGGAGTGTATTACAAGGAGAGGAAGAGCAAATGAGATACAACTCATCGCCTCAGAGAGAGAGAGAGAGAGAAGAGGACAGAAGGAAAGTGAGAAGAGGCAGGAAGATAGCAGGATAGATAGACAGGAGGAAGGGAGAGAGAGACAGAGAGATGGAGAGGAGCCTGGTCGGAGGCGTCACACATGACTAGGCCCCTGAGACTCCCCCAAGCAGGAGCTTCAGCTGCCAGCTGTCTGTTGCCGTGAGGATGAAGTCATCTCCAGGGGCCGCATGCTAATGTAATCAATCACCTCCCTCTGTGACACGCATCATCTCAGGTGGACGCGGCTGCCTGCCTCAGTCTGGTCCAGGCAGCATCACACACACATACACAAACGCTGTAGAGGTGGGCAATATAACAATACTGCAGTGGTATTGAGGTATCGCATTGTATCGTACATGTATTGTGTTAGTATCTCATGATGAAGGAACCAGAAAATGTTCCAAAATGACCTGGAATGGAAATCTGGTTTACTGACGTTCAATAGAATTTTTTTTTCCTTCTACTATAAACCCACCAGTTTGGAGCCATGAGGTTTTGCTGTGACAGTGATGAGTTACTGCATATTAACAATCAGCTGACTGGATATTAACCCGTTATGTCATTAACAAGTTTTATGAAAGAATCCAGCAGGGAAAACTACATTTTCTTCACTTCACTAAAATAAGAGTTCTGATAAAACCTAAACACAAGTTATCAACTCTGCAGTCAGTGCAGTTAGTCTATGGAATCTAAAGCCCTGTGTATACATGAGCAAGCTGATCTCAGGTGGACAGCAAGACCAATAGTCATTTACATCTGGCATTCCCCATTCCCCATTCTCCCATTGTATCTGGCAAAAATTGTCCTGAAAATACCTGTTTGTGATGGTTAATACAACATGAGCAAAACAAAAGTGGTGATGTGCTGTGGTGTCACAGGCGATTCAATTCTCACACTGAAAATGGTTTGAGTGACAGGACCACAGTACATCTCCACAATGTATTGGACGCCATTTAGATCTGTACTTAATGCAGGTTATTTATGATTGGTTTACCAATGGCGCATGTTAATGCCAGGCATGAACAGCCTGTCCTAAATTCACTGCTTCTGTGATGCAGTTTCATATATCTACCTATTCCAATTTAGCCCCACCTATTCACACTGACAGTATAAGATGTGCTTTCAGTGTGGACTGCTTATTGACTGAGGTTTATTTACTACATGGTAGCCAATCAGAGGCACAGTAACAAACACAGCCTTTTTTAAATCTCAGTGGAATAAAATGCAAAAATAAAAAAGGTAGGGCTTTAATGAATCAGTGGTTTGTTCCTTCATTAATAATTGATTTTTACAAACACTGCATACACAATTATTTGTACTTCTATTAATGGAGCAAAACATGATAAACCAATCACTGTCCAAAAACCCCTAATATCTTCATTTTGTTCATTTTAACACACTTGTTGCCTTTTGTTTTATATGAAAATGTTACGATGAATGAACAAACAAAAAAACTCCAAAACTCCCTAAAACAAAAAACTGTCTATAAATGTACATTAAAAGTACAAGAACACTTGTAACACTAAATCCTGTATTAATAATGCTTTCTAAAAGCACTTATTCTTTGGGAGGTATACCACACAGACATGGGGAGAACATGCAGAAAGGATCCTGGAGGCCCCAGCTAGAATTGAACCCAGGTCCTTCTTGCAGTGCTACCCACTGCACCACTGGATGGATTTATGAGCTGTTATAAGGCATACATAATACCTTATCATGCCAGGCTTTAGCTTTCACAAATACTCAAAAAACTAGTTATAACTAAATGCATAATAATTTATAAAACAAGAGTACGCAACTTACAAAAGTCTCACACAATGCACAAGCATGTCTGTTCATAAGAACACTGTACACGTTATTACTGGAATTTGTTAGCTATGTCTTTAAACACATTTTGCAGTTTTAAGAAACTTGGTAAAATAAATGTTCTATCTATTACTAGTTAGACTCACTTAGCGCCTGTAAAGACCATGTATAATGCCCTGACAGAATGTACTGAAATGAAGTTTCTTAAATTTTAATTTTAAAATGTCACTTCACTTTAAGCCTGTAAAGGTCTGGTATGAAAATGTTACGGTGCATTACAACATCAATGTCTATAATGTTCTTTTGGCTCTTATAACATGTTATGATGTGACTTTCATCATTCCTACTTAAGAGACATAATACAAATTTATGCCAGGTGTTATAAGGCATTAAGTATGCAATACAATGCCTAACAAATGCATTCATATTGCTTTTTGAATACAGGATTCACCCATTACAATCATTTAAACTTTAATACTGGCACAATAACCAGGACCAGACAGATACATCCACTTTATCTATGGCTTTCAGCTCATTTCCCTCTACTCATCCTGATCACAGTCTCAGCTGGGGGAGGGACCCATTAGAAGCAGCTACTTTTGTGTGCTTTTGGCAGAGGTGCTTTTAGGGGGAAGCTCATGTCTCAGCCGTTTCTGGGATGGTTTGTCTATCAGGTAAAGGTAGTTTAAATAGAAGAGCACAACGGTTAGCAGTCTTTTCATATTGGGTCAAACGTTGGGCTTGATTTTGCATTTATGTAGTCCAAAATTATGTAAGGTAATATATTTCAGTTATATGTATTTCAGTATTTAATTGTAACCTTAATTAAAGACTTAAACCAACGGTTTGTTCTTGCTGAAAAAGGAATCACGGCTTCACTTATTTGTTGAGCCACTAGGTGGAGGTAATGTACCATTTTCTCCATGTCCATGAGAATGACAGCACGATAGCAATGTGACTAGACGGACATGATTTTTGCAAACATAATCTTTTTTTTTATGTTAAAGAATTCATTTTAAATGCTATTTATGCTATTTATATATGTGAACTATTTTCACATTTGATCTAGTGCTACTGGTTTCCCATATATGTTGGGTGTCACTAACAGTTTTGCTGTATTTCAACACATTGATACACAAACCACACAAAGGACTTTTGACTAATCTAATATCATTGTTTTTTTACAAACTTTACAAAGTGGTTCATGAAAGGTTCTTTATTAGGCAATAGTCATATTTATGTGAATGCATAAATGTTTATTCCTCTATGATAAAAAAAAACATATTGTATATTATTCTTTAGAGAACATTTAAAGAGTACATAGAGTTTTTTATACAAAACGCTTTTTGCTAAGAGTGTTAGGAGTCTAATGTTATGCATGGTAGGATCTCTTTGGCTGTCACTGTACCTGTGGGTTTCTTGATGGTCTTGATATAGCAATTTAACATAAAACTATTTATTTATTTATTTATGCTACAGAAATAACATCTTAACAAACATTTTGTGTTAGAATTTATAATTTTAGAGATGTGACTAAACTAGAAACATCAATGAAATCACATTATTTTGTAAATACAATAAAAAGACAAAATATAACTGTCTTGGTCTTTTGTAGCATTATGCATATTGTCCCCAGCTGATTCTTAAAACCACTATAGCCCCCCTCATCATCTGTTAGCAGAACCATTAAACGAAAGCCAACTAGCTCAATAAGAGGCTGAAGTATTGTTTACATCAGTTTACAAAGCAGCCCTGGTTTATAAAACACATTGTATTATTTTGTCTGTTTTATTGTTTGATGCCATGTTTACTAATCCTTTATGTGAATAAGAACCTGGGTAGGGTATGTGTTTTTCTGACCTTTATTGTGACGGCAGTTTAAATTGTGACTGCTTTGTTTAAATTAAGGTAAAGACCACAATGTCTGCTTTTTCTGGTTTGAAGCTTGAATGCTTAATATATTTTGCCAGTTTGCCAGTCAGTTGTGGTTGTGCTGCGATTACCACAGCAAAGTAGGTTTGGTTGCTTCTTGTTAGTCTGACTCTTCTACAGGCAATTTACAAGCTTTGTGTTACTGAGTTATATTCACTAATTTAAAATTTGTCAATATTGTTGATAATGTAGGCCTTAAATAAAATTGCAGCTCTTGTGACATACAAATTTAACCCTTTTAAATTGTGATTCAATATAAAAAAATAATAGTTTAGTTCTAAAATGTGTAAGCTGAGTTTGACTACATGTTTTATACATCAAACTGTGGAAAAGAAATGAGGCCTGTCTTACCTCTATTTTGCCCCAGATGTCCTGGTAGTTCTCCTGATGCTGAATGTCCTCCAGTAGCTGCTGGATCAGTGGAGTACACTCAAGCACCATCCGAGGGGCTGTGGGCTGCACACTGTTCCTCTCAGCTCTACGGGACTCAGGCCTGCTCCAGCCACCTTCATCCTCTGACAGCAGGTCACTAAGGGGTCCAGACTCAATGCTTTCATCTAGAGAGGGGGCCACATCACTAGAGGATGAAGAGAAACGTCCCCCTGGAAACTGTTTCTTGTAGGACTGGGGAGGAAAGAGATGAAGGCCAGTGTCCCATTCCGGGTTAGCTTCAGTCAACTCCCAGTCATCTACATCCTGGATGGACTGTTGCAGGGTTCTCGGGGGTAAGGCCTGTGCCAGACTCTCTAGCTTCAGAGCCAGCATTTCAGTTTTTCTCAGCTGGGCAGGAAGGGCCAGGAACTCCTCAGAACCATACCAACATTCATCTTTAGGGCTACTACTTGTTTGAGGGACGTGTGGCATGATCCACAGAGAGCCTGTACTAGGGGGATGAACACCTGGACTGGAGGAGGTCTCATGTGGTTCATGGTCAGAGGTGTCCTCTCCTGATGAAGATGGAAGGCTGGACGAGTCACTGTTTGGCTTAATTTTTGAGGGCTTGCTCTTTGAGCTTGAGTGCAGGTTAGTACCCTCCGAATCATATTCATGCCCAGCCTCAGATGAGCATCGCTGAAGGGGGATTCGGGGGGCTGTATGCTTTTGGAAAGCTGCCTTGCGACTTGCCTGCCGGTTCTTACCATTCATAATGTGAAGGTTTTCATCAGACTGACTCCCATTGCTGGGATATACAGTCTCTAGCTCAAGCCAGAACTTAGAACGATCAGGCAGGTCTAGGAGAGAGGGTGTGCTTCGGCTAATATCAGCCTGGTACTGGAGAGAAGATGGCCTGCTGACTCTGGCCTCCATATACATGGGTTTCTTGGGCATGGAGGGCTGTGTTGGAGACACGTCGCTGCTGTGAGAGCCTTGAAGTGGACGTTTGGACAGACCAAGGCAGTTTTCTACCTGAAGGGTGCAAGCCTGCATTGCTGTGCCTGTGGAGAGTGCTTGGTCTGTCTGCCCACTCTGGGTTCCCTTAGTAGATTCTGGTGGTTCCTCCACAGGTAGAGATGATTCTTGGCTCTGTCTAGAGGCAGCAATGGTCAGCAGATCTACGCTCTGGAGCAGCTCAGGGAAGTCCCGCTCTAGCTCAGGGTATAGGGAACGCGGGTCTTGGCCTGTAACCCGTCCCTCCGGGTCCTCCTCGTTGGGGCTATAGTCACTGAGCTCGTAAGCAGTGATGCCACAGTCCAGGGAAAAGTAGTCCTGGCTGCACTTAATGGTCAGCTGACCTGAGTCATCTACCTCTGTCAGAGCATCCAGTCGGGCCTGCAAGAGGTACGACAAAAGCATAATATTACATTCACTCATTTTGTTTAATATAGTGAAATATATAATAATAAGTATATCATTAATACAATAAGCAGCACAGAAGTTTTACAGACTCCTGTCTACTCCTACTATAATCCTTTTACACATATTTACATGTGTATGTTGGTCATCAGCTGTAGTTTTTGCTATGTATTCAAGAGCAAGTTTTCTCACACTCTTTCTACTTGGGTTGGTGTGTATCAAAAGGCCAAATTACAGCAGGTGTTTATTTCCTTTTTCAAATAAAAGTGAACCACCTCAAAAGCACAACTTTTCTAAGAAAAAGATCAATCAATTTGTAGAAGCAAAGAAAGAAGAGAAAACTGATCACATATTTTAAAAAGTAGAAAAAACGTTAATAGACAGAGAATTATAAAAGAAGAAAGATAAAGATTTTACCATTTATACTTATAGCTTTTTAGATAAAAGTCAGTTTTTAAAAATTACAGAACTCTTAACTTGATTTTTTTATTATGTGAGACAACAGAATAGAGACTAGTGTACAAGTTACAGCTTAAATATGCCCAATTAAATTTGAAGTTTTGTTGATTTTCTAAGAGAAATTCTAAAGGTTATAGAGAAGTATAGCTGGTGGCTGTGGATTAGAATCTGGGGACCTGCCCTGGGGACGAAGAACGAACAAAAGACACAGTGGAATGTGGGTCCAGTGGAGTGTGATTAGTACGGCTGTAGATTAGAGCTTGTTGATTGGCCCTGTGTCATTACATACAGATCGGTGGGAGAGGGAGATAATGAATGGGACTCCATGGCAAAAATGAGGGAGGGAAAAAATTGACAAACTAACGAGTGTAGGTCAGAACAAACATTAAATAAATTCTCAGGGGTCTGCCCTATATGCGATACAGTGATTTATCATCAAGCAGATTTACAATAAGTAGGTGTCCACTTTTGCAAACCAAATTTGTATATCAGATTTAAAAATAGCCGATTTAAAAGCCGTATGCAAGTATACCATTACAGGTCAGACAGAACATTCTAGACTTGGAAAGGACTTCAAAATTGTTCACCAAGAAAAGAGATAAAAAAGAAGAGAATAACAAGAAACAGAAGGGGAATGTGAATTCAGATAACAAAAGTGTTGCATGCTGCTAATGCAAAATGGTATAATAGAAAAATACAGAATGTGCTATAACTTCTAAATATTTTTACATTTGTAAAATATGTTTTAAATATGTTAAATTCAATTACTGAACAGTACTTATGCCATAAACTGTATCCTCTGTAGAATTCCTATGTTGTTTTTATTAGATGACCAACAAAATATGCAAAACATGCCATTTCAACAAATTACGACTCTGGGCATATCTACTACAATATCAACTGTTTATTTCCACAAGTTATAAAAAGAGTGTGGGGCAACTGGTTATATCTTCCTGGTAAAATCCTGTTTCATTGTCCTATTGTAATGTATGGCATAATATATAGGCTCCCTGTGTTATATTACATAAGAGCTGTCACGGTCATTGCATGTTATGTTGTCCTTGCTATGCTGTCCTAAGTGTTTGTGCATGTGTGACCTGATCGTGGTCCTGGCTGAAGGCCTGCAGAATGTCAGTCTGGCGGGTGTAGTTGCCGTTGGAGTCCTGCAGGCCCTGGAGGAGTCTCTCCTTCAGAACTAGCACAGAGACGCGTAGCTGGTGCCACAGTAGCTGCACGCTGCGGATGTCCACGATGATGTTGACCGAGTAGGACAGCAGCTTCAGGGAGAACTCAGTCTCCAGCAGAGCATGTATCTGCTCCACATGATCCGATATGTCCTCACAGATGTCCTGTGTCAAACATACACACACATATACAGGAGATAGTGAGAATTCTGGTGCACAGCTGTTATGAAACTACACATGCTGTCACAATTTGGTAATTTTCATGTACTCCCGATAATAATATTCTTTCCTGTGGATATAAGGACAACTCAAAAACAAGCCTAATTAGCAACATTGCAACGAGAAATTAACGGGAACCCAACATAGTAAGTGAACAGCCAGAGTAGGTATTTAAACTACTGCAAAGCATCATACATGGTCACAGCATCATAATGGTCTCTGATTGTCATGTGGTAACTAAGTATGCATACCAGAGTGTGTAAACCTTTAGACAAGGTCATTTGGAAGTTAATTTAATTTATAAATGTAATAGTCTTTGTAAAGAATTGTCTAGACCCCAGGAGACCTTTTTAGGCAGATAATAAGTCACCTACCTTCAAGCAGACATGAGAAGCTATAACGCTTTACAACTCTTCACCAAACACTAAAAAGTAGGAAGGAAAACTGGCAAACTTATGTCGTACTTCCAGATTCTGCACTTGAGTCAGTTTCACATGTGCTGTGAGTAATTCAGAGGACATAGCAGTGTAAACAACTGAACACACAACCTCTGTCTATGAAACCGCCACTGATGCTGTACATGTCATAAACACAGAGGATCTTGGCTGTACTCCAAGGGAATACAGCAGCCAGTGTTCTGTAAGTTATCCCAGCCACAGAAACCCCTACTCGTCTAATTTGCACATCACATACGGTGTTGAGTAGAAGCCACTCCTCATTTATACAATTTCCAGTCAAAGCAGCCAAAGTCGTGCATGTGCATGAGTGACTCATTTGTGATCTTGGCTGAAGGCCTGCAGAATGTCAGTCTGGTAGGTGCCACAGGACTCCTGTAAGCCCAAAATGGCTTGAGCATAAAGCTAGCCTCCAACTCAGCAGGGACATCATGGAACATTTATTCACATGTCCTGCCTACTGAATCACCACCCACTCTGGCCTTTAGGAACAGCTATAAATCAAGCCACTTAAGTGCACTTGTGCTGCTTTGGTAAAACCCTGGAGAATCCCTGTCTGTGCCTGTCCTTGGTTAAGTGAGTTCAGAGGGAGGTGTGTTATTTTAAATAAAGTCATAGTTAAGTAAATACTGTCCCTTTTAATACAGGCGAGTCATAGTTAAAGTAAATACTGTTGCACTACCCTTTTATAAATAGCATGCTAAAAAAATATAAATAATTTTGTTACACATTAAGGCAAAAGAGACATTCTTTGTCTCAGTAGTTCCACATAGTTAAAGCATTATGCTCAAAATATTTTTCACTGGGCTAAGATTTATATATGGTTGCTTTATTACTTTACTGTGGATTTATATATTAATGTCCAATAAAAATGGAGATTAAGGCTATACACATTGGAGATTAATTAGCCATGGAAAAAAGGAACCATAAAACATGTGGAAACACATGTTTAAAAAAACTGAAACCAACTTACAAGTTCAGCAAGATTTTCCTTTTCCTGTAAAGTTATCATTTTGGAGATACAAGGTGTGTGTGTATTTCAAGTATGTACTGTGTGTGGTACACATTGGAGATTATTACATACAGGAACATACATGTACACATGTTTAAAACACCTGACACATATAAAAATAAATGTGTGTGTGTATAAGTATGTGTGTGTCACAGTGTGTGCGTGTGTGTCACTGTGTGTGTTTGTGTCTGTTTCTCTGTCTGCCTGTGTGTCTGGGTGCTGGCCAAACTTTTCCCAGCCAATCTCTCCCCTGCCCTACAACAGCAAATCGAGGCTCAGCTGCTGTAACTATCTGACAAATGCCCATCCATCCAGCCGAACTCACACACACTCACATGCATACACCCCACAGGCAGAGCCACTCAGCAGCTCTTGAGCTGGATGCATGAGGGAAAACAGAGCACTATAATGGTCTAAAGCTCATAAAGCTTTGTGGACACTTTAAAGCACATAGGAATTAATGGACAGATTAAGACATCTGCATCATAAATACAGTAAACAGTGTCCAAGGACAAGGACATGGCAGACATGCCAAAGCAACTGCTGCTCCACGATAGCCCTAACATCAGCACTGGTCAGTGGGCAACAGTGTCTTGGCCACGGTGCATCCTGCCTCCTAAAATACCATGGCATCTCTGAATGTAGGTCAGCCTCTCCGCCAACATGACAGAATCCCCGCACGGGACCCTCCTGCACAGCAGCTCAAAAATAAACACTCCTGTGTTGGCGCCAACTGTACCTATAACACAACGCCTTTCATCAATGCAAGGAGTTCACTCAAAACCTTTTCCTATAGAACGGGAAAAACCAATGCACATCTTACAGAAAGTATTATACATAATAATTACAAACTCTAAAAAATGGGGTCAAATTAATCTTTTCTGATCTGAGTCATTATGATTTTGAGGAAGTCATAGATAACTGTGGGGTTCTGAATAAACAGCATACACGCAGCATATAAATGCACAGATATGGATTTCAACTTGATACAAGCACAACTACCAAGGCATCTAAACTTGACCTAATTCAAGCTTTCTTAAAAGCACAATTTTGGGAAATACTCACAAATCGTATAAAGGCTCACCAAAGACAAGCAGTAACTAGAATCATGTACATCAGTAAAGTTTTCATGGATCTGCATTTCCTTGTTATCTGAAATGCTAATTCTTTTACATGAATATATCTGTAAACACAATCTGTAAACACAATTTAATGTATGTTATCTGCTTACCTTTACAATACTGTCTATTTCTCTTTTTGTAATTGATGTAGCTCTGTTCTCCTAATGACATAATCTATACTGCTTTGTTGTGTAGCCTTCAGGTTCCAAAACACAGGTCTAATAAAACAGTGTGATATTGCAATATCACAATGCAATAACTGCGGCAATGTGCATTGTGGGGAGGTGGCCCAGCATCATTAATGAAGAGATATATTCAGTTTTAATATATTAATTGATCTACTGCAAATGCATGGTTAAACACCAGAGTTTGCAAAGTCAAGTGTTGTTAGTAAGCCGTGCACTAACATGATCATAGTCATTATTTTTGTTCATTCAAATTTAGTTCAAAATACCATAGGAACACCAAACTGTGTACTTGCTAGCAGCAATGGAACCGTATTGTCAACTGATACTGGTTCTTGGCTTGCATGTATTGCTCTAACCTTTCATTGATGTAGAACTTTTGCGTAATGCAAATTCAGGTTGCACTCACAAAAATTATTCTTTATAAGGACATCCTCTAAAAGGTTCTATAAGCAACCAAAGGTGGGTTTCTCTATGTCACTACTTCAAACAACATTTTCTGGCTCCATTTGGCACCTTTGTGATACTTAGAGAGGTGGACAGTGAGAGGAAACTCTAAAGGCTCTTGCAGCTGTGCCTTTCAACACCATATGCATTCTCAGCTTTGATGATGAAAGCACATGGACACTCAACATGCAACACTGTCCCTACTCTAATACAATCTCTTTACAAGCACAACAGCTCCTTCACGATCTGCAAGACATGCATTAAACACTCCATACACCGGCTGCGGGAGCTCACCTCATCATCCTCTCAGCATTAACATATAACAAAACTGCCCTTATTATACACAGAGCCACAACTTTAGAAAAAACAGCCTTTAGAGAATAGGAACAAACTGGTGCAACACACAAGAGTCCCACAAAACACACAAACACTCATCTTCTATTTTCTAAAGGCTAATTTTGACCACTGACAGCAAGACACTGCATTTACAACCAGAGCATATCTTTACCTGTTCTGCTGCAAATCAGATGAAGTTCAGAAAGGCTAAAGCAGTAATGTGTCCACTCTCAGACAGTATGGTCTGCTTTATCTCTGTCTCACTTCCACACATTTACTCTCTCTCTCTGTCTCTCTCTCTTTCTTTCTATTTGACTCTCTCACCCACATGCTTGCACCACCCCACACTGACCTGCTTCCCTCTCTCTCTTTGAGGAGGAGGAGGGGCTCTGACCATGCTTTGGGGCTATTTTGGGATTTGACCCCCACCCTTCCCCAGCCCTTGTGCCGGGTTCATCCAGAATAGCCGAGTGCAGGCTGGCATGGGCAACTGCTGGGGGGCTGAGGGGGGCAACAAGAAAGTGGCAGCTGGGGTAGGGACAGGGGAGCAGGTCACAGAGCCCATGTTTTTCCACATGCCCTTAGACATGGTCACTTTCTAATACTACTGTTTCTGTTGTTGCTGAAATGCTTTTGGAGAGCTAAGAGAGGAGATGTTATGTTGAATCTGGCTGCAGAGTTCACATATAACTGTTAACAGCTTACCAAAACACAACAATATTTGGTGAAAATAAGAAGTTTTAATTTAAAAAAAATTAAAAATAAAGATGTAACATTTAACAATTCTATTTTATCTTTAGACTGTAGGCTGATGCTGTAGGCTGATAGGCAGACATATGTAAAATTGTTTCAGATAGTGAGTTAACAGAACCGGAATCTTTCATACAGATTTCTGTTAACTTAACAATCATGACAGTCATACTGTAATATATTACAACAAAATAATGAGACCCTGATGAGGTTGACGACAGGCCTACATTATCTTAACCAGAACAATTTGCATTTGTGTGAATGTCCACACAAACACATCTGGAACATCTAGGATTAGCAAGTACATTTACAGCATACAGTGAATTTGTAGAGCTTCTTTTTCATATTTCATCCTTGTTCAACACCAGCATCACAAAGGCCAGTACTGAAATAATGATTAACTAATGATATATTGTGCTGCATAGAAACGTACACGTGTCCCTATCTAAATGAACTTGAAATCAGAAACTAAAAAGTTTAAGTACAGCATGTAAGTTCATCTAATTATCTCTTGAGTAATAACTAAGCACTGGACACTAGCTGTGACGTATGAGTCCTTCACTTATAACAGGCCTAAACAAGTGAAGCCCTAACAGGGAATGAACTACATGGCAATATTTTATTTTATTGTTTGATTAGAGTTGGGTGATATGGCAAAATGCAATATATAAAGGTCACAATATTTATCTTTAGACATAAATCAGTTGGAACAGAATAAAAAAACAGAAATGCTACCTTTTTTAAAACTGCTATGAAATACTGTAAATACAGTTATGTCTATTCAATATTTGGCATACAGGGTTGCACTAACTCCAGTTAAACCGGACTAAATGAATGCTGTTTATAATGAAGCACGCAGTCAGTCTGTTCTACATTTACTGGTAATATCCACAATATGTTCACCAAAGCACATCATATTGTACGGCGACATCACTTATATTGATGACAATACATACTGTTATAATGCCCAGCCCTACTAGTGATTGGAATAAATAATGTCATGACATGCTTTTATGAGTAGTTATCATCAGTACACTAAATATCTGCATGCACCCACACCTGCATGTACACACTCATCATCAAAAGGGTAGTTGCACCCAGAAGGAAGTGTCAGATTGCAATGCCATTGAGAAGGAAGATAAAGGTTACCAGAAACTATAAATGATTATGTGTGTTAGTGTTTTCTTTGCCTGAGCTGAGCTACTGTCCAAACTCTGTGGTCTAATGCGGAGCTACTGCCCATCCTGTGCACTCTGATGGCCCAGCTGAATTTGCCTACCGTGAAGAATTTTCTTGTCTTGTGCATTTGAGGGGGCCTCATCCACATCCTGGGTGCCTATTCGATTATTCTGCTATTTATTAACAGACTAATCAGACATTTCTTACTCTGACACAAACACTCAACACTTCTCGTATTCTTTCTAATAAACTGTCATCATAGTTCTCCATCTAACAGTTCCTAACAGTTCTAATATTGTCTATAATGATAAACTCTGATCCTTATGGTGCTTGTTGCTATCCGAGGATGTATTCTCCTTTTGTGTCTTGGTTCCTCTCGAGGTTTCTTGCCAGTCACCTCTAGGTTGCTTATTGGTAAAATCGGATTGGCTCCAGACCTTCTGGAAAGCTACTTTGTGACATCTGTTGTAAAAAGCACTATATAAATTAATTTTACTTGACTTGACATGATTATACATAGGCTGATGGGCATTATTTATTGAGCTGCACATACAGTACATAAGTAGTGTCTCTTAGTATGGCGTTAAATATACTTTCACACATATTCTGAAGATTTTGCAGGAGGAGTGGAGGTGGAGTGACACCAGTCTTTCTGGATGTGTGACGTGTAACAACAAACCGCTCATCTTACCACTGACCACGGGATCTCCACAGACAGATTTGTTGGCCATTTCCACCAAGACAAAAGTGGGACTCATCACTGAAGATGACCAGCTGCCATTCTGAGTCACTCAATGACAGTCTGGTACGACACTGCATTGCAGTTTTTTCCGATGTTGATGTGGTGTTATGGGGAGTCATCGCAATGGTCTGCATGCATGTAGCTCTGCTTTGTGCAGCCTTCTGCCCATGGTGCTAGCAGGACAATTTATGGAGGGCATCACTGCTTGCGCCGCAATGTCCACAATAGTGGCTGTTGGGTCAGTCAGGTACAGCGATAAGGTCCATCTTTGTTTACACCACATGCATGGCTAAACGTGAAACTTGAATCATTTGCATATCTTACAATGTCCAAGCTACTCATCACTTTTATTCTTGTCAGTTGATACCTTCTGGGTGCAACTACTTTTTATATGTATATATTTTATAATATAATTTGTATATTCAGATTAGGACCAACTACAGCCTGAAGCATAATACATGTATAAACTGCATAGTATCAAGTATCTGATTAGATGGCAAACCCACTATGCAGTTTTGTATATCTTAAATTAATTTATTTTCAATCATCAAATGTTTTATGTTTTTTTGTGTCACATGAATTGTTTATTCATTGCATTAATAAACTTTAGGAACTTTTAATATGGAACTTTAGGAAAACTGTCATAACATTAAAAAAAAATACCACCATATGCATAGGCTTTGTCAATACTACAGTCAGCAAAGTGCCTTATGCTACTAATTCATATTGGAGTGGAAGAGTTTAATGTTACAATCCTGTAATTATAGTGATCAAGACGTTTAAACACAACACATTAATTAATTAATTAAAAATCAATTCTACATGTTTAAGAATTAATACAGTACCATAAAACTGTAAAAATGCCAAGCATCATGATGCTACAATTTACCACCCATCATAACATCCAGTCTTATTTAATTCTGTAAAGTAAACACAAGCTCTACTAATTCTGGGGCATGTTCATTTTGCCTGTGTCTCTATTTAAAATTCAGCAAAGCAGTCTTAATGCTCAGGGACTCACTGTCTCTGTGTCTATTCTCACCGCACAGAGGGGAAAAAAGCAGCACCAATGACCACAGATAGGTTAAAAATCTGGTTCAAGTAAAGGCCTGCACAGTCCAGAAAGGGCGACGTGACTTGCAGATAGCAGATTCTCCCCCTCCCTCTCTCTCATTGAATTCTCTGAATTGTCCAGAGCGCTGGGATTACATCACTCTAAATACACGTCCACAAGCAGCTGCAGGCCACCTCAGACTGAGGCCTGATCCTGTCTCTGCTCTGTATAAATACACACATCTGAATATGCTGGACTGGGTATGTTGTATGTCCAGTATGGCTGAGGGTGTGGCTGTATATAGAGCTGCTGCAGACATTGTTGAGTAGGAAGGGCTCAGGGGGGAATGTGTTTCATCACAGCTGTGTGTGAGCCTTTCTCATACTGCCTCTATTAGACGCCCTACACATTCTACACACAACTGCTAGAGGACACCCTGCAACAACATACTCTACCACATATTCTATATAACACAGCTACTAACATATAGCTCATTCTCAGAGTGTGGATCTTTTGAAATGGTTTTTAAGCAATAGTTTAAATAAACTTGCAGTCATGAAAAATTAAGTACTTTGGAGAAAAACATATCTTGTTTTTTTCTCAAACTGTGAAGATACATATAGGTGATTTAGCAAAGTGTCAATTTAATAAATGACACTTAAGACACACCGACTGTGACTTTTCTTTGCTTCTTTATTTTTACACTGGAGTCTAACTGGAGTTACAAGGCTAATGTAGCTAATAACAGACCATGGAAACTTATAGCCTAACGTCATATAAACCACATGCCTAAATCATCAGACACGTTGTTAGGCAATCTCAAACCTTCTTGTTTATATCAGTATCAGTATGTCATACAGTGTCCTAAACCACATGATCCAGTCTAATTAAGATTACTTAACTACTTGCATCATTTGATATAAAGGGAAACTATTTCTCCAAAATATTGCTCTAAGAATTTAGCAGGGTCTGTGCCTCATCAACTGACATGCTCTTTAATTCACTACAGTGCATGCAAAAATTTTTTTGCCCTGATTGCAAGAGGATAGAGGACACATAATGGCAAAGCCATGGCATCTGAGGGATGCAGACATTATCAAGCCAGCAGATTCATATATGCTTGCTATCTGGGAGGATTGCTGTTAGTTTAATGGCCAACTGTCTCAATAAAGGATTGGCCAAGATTTATAGTTGAATGTTACATAGCCTTTAAGCAGACTCACAAACAAACATTATATGTGAAACAAATTAATCACACTTAGCCCACTATTTGAACTACAAAGTTTTCTGGTTACTTAACTAAATCACTTGGTGACCAAAGACTTTACATCAAAACAATGTATTTGATACTGTTAATATTTAATGTGCAATGTGCTGGATATTTCTGCTATGGTACATTTTTTAACCAGTCTGATTGGTTGTAACCTTATGCAGGTGTTTTCACCTAATACCAACAACCCACCACACAGGGTCAAACCATTAACTCAGCCCCGCTGTGTTAAACCAGCCATTTGTGTAGCTGTAGACAGATAGTTTACATAGACAGATAGACTTTAAGAAATAAAGAATGGCTAATTACTCCTTCATGAAATTAAATCAGGGGTGCTTCTGACAGAATGCATCAAATTCAGGTAATGACTGAAATGCATCTAAAAAAGAGAGAAACCCAACATGTGCTCTTCCTACCATGATAATAATAACTTACTAACATCATAACTTTTTTTCTGAATTTATGTTGATTTGTAATTATTGCATTGTTATATAATATTTTCACTGCGAATATAAACAGTTTTCTACACTGGCTACACTTTTGCACAGTGCTGATACAGTGCAAACTTACTCGTTTAAGTTTGACACTTTGTCCACTAGATGGCAGACACTGCTTACAAATCTGCCCACAACTTCACACTGTGGATCTAGCTTCAGCACAAGTGAGCCAGTTTAGGAAGGAGCTCATAACCAGCTGATGGAGGAATTCATGCACCACATTAAGCCAGGCACTGCCTTTGGCCTTCAGCACATGTAACTTTCATTACATTAAACACAAATAAGCACACAGAAGAACAGTGCCAGTAATTTATCCAGCCCATACCTTCACCTACCATGCGAACAACTGCCTGAATTTATTTACTACTTTGTTTCACGTAGGGCTTACAGTGAGGCCATGCCAAGGGGAGAAATATTCTAGTCATCAAAAATGAATCACTTTAATGAAGTTTAATGTGCAATTCCAAACAATTCTGGCCAGCACTGAATAGATGCAAACAGTTGTACAGATTAGGGAATTTGTCTGATTTGTGGAGAGGACAGAAGCTGGAACACTTTCAATTATTACATTGTTAGTACTGCCATCAAGAGTGGGGAGAGAGAGAGAGAGAGAGAGAGAGAGAGAGAGAGAGAGAGAGACCAGAGAAAGGAAGACAGGTTGAAAGACACTATGTAATTATTGTCTCTTTTTTTCCACACTTAATAAAAATCAGTTTTCAAGTTCAGGTCATTTTCTAATGAGTGATTTTTATGTTGTAGATTAGTTTTTGTTTGCTTATGCCTCTTTGTGCACACAGATATTTTTTAGAAGGTCTTTAGCACACTGGGGCTTACACTTGCTGAGAAAAGGGTGGATATTAATTTCTGCCAGGTTAAATCAGTTTGGGTCAGGTCATTCAGGTCATTTGGCTATATGATTTGGGACAGGTCAGGTTGGGTCTCATATGTGCAGATACCGGGTGAGTTCCGGCTTGAATTACAGGTCCACGCAGATCTTTATTCTTCTATTTCTCAAGCTCTTTACTGACAATCATGAAAACTCTCTCATTTCACAAGTGCCCAAATGCACTCAAAACCTCTGCAGCTAACACAAGCCCCTCAGAAACAGCAGTGTTGACGCTACGTAACCCAAACAGAGTCATTGTCTGCTGAGAGAGGGCACAAAGAGAGCAGTCATTCCTGGAATCCAGCAGCTAGCTCATTTCTACACAATCCATCACACCACCACGCATAGTGTCCGGACAGAAGGGAAAGAGGATCTGAGGAAAAGGGTGGAAATATGACAAATCTGATTATAAATTATGTCATAATAAGCTTTTCAGAGCACATTGTGAGGATAGCCAGTACATCCATAGCATTAACCAAAAGTGTGTTGCATTAATAGCTGGTTTTGCTGAACAAAAAGTGATTATAACCTTTGCTGATAGAATTTTTAAAGGAGCAGTGTGTAAGATTTAAGATGAACTAATGGAAGAAATTGAATACAGGATACAAAAATAATTACAGGTAACTATAATTGCTGTGTTGCTTTGTAGAAACGCAATGTTGCTACAGCTACACACAGACAATAAAGTATAGAGAGTGCCTTTGGTGTTTCATGCTTTTCCATTGAAACAACAGCTTGAATTTGATGGCTAGAAGATGTAGAAAGAGAAAGAATCCTTGCTGAAAATGCCTTACTGCTCATATCAAGTATTTTTACAACTTATCAAAAATACTATGAGCTATAAAACCACAATGCTGATGTCAGCTTTGAATTCACCAGTGAATTCACTTCCACCTTAAATGGCCCAGCATTTACATTCTGGTGCTGAAATTCAAATTCTTGTTTGCCAACCTCTTGTTTTATATTTTCTGTTCCACCTTAAATGGCTAAGCAAATATTACAAAGCCTCAGGTGCCAGACTGTAACTACAACATAATTTAAGGTGGAACAAGACAACTGCATCTGCATTGGTTTAGACATTCACATGCTCCCACACATGCTGACACATGCACCCACACACGTCCTTTCTTCCCTAAAACCCCTCGCACATGATTTATTCACAGAAGCAGCTTCACAGAGCTGCTATAAAAAGCTGTGGCATCAGGGGCTACAGTGCATTTGCTTGAAACACCAAAGGGAGCAGACAAACACGTGTCAGAGCTGGCTGAGCTCAAGGCAAGGAGGAATACAGCACCCTTTCACCAACAGCCCTCAACAAATGTCCAGTCCTAAATGCTTCTCTGGTTTAAAGCATGAAGTATTTGCCTAAACCCAATGATTCACATCTGGATTTGGACATCAGGATTTGGACATCATTTGTCATTATTCAGAAGCAAATTTCACATTTAGGTTTAACGTGTTGTGCAGTACTATTAAACTGTAATTAGGTATTTACTTACTTACTAGTTGCAAAGTCTATACAATCACCCATTTTAAAATGTTACCTCCTTTAATAATGTCTTGAAGCCACTTAATGCCTGACCATCTAAAATCTGGGGAGTCTCTAAAATTAATTTTCAAAATTCTTTATACATTTTTATATACTTTCATTGTTCAGCGTGCTTCACACAAAAACAGCTTCTGTCTTTAGTATCCTTGACTAAACAGAGATGCAGCAATGAAGCTAACATCAGCACTGCTATAATTGAGCTCTTAGCCAACAGTGAAGTGGCCAGCCAACATGGGTTCTTTAAATATCATTAAAAAATTTCTTTCACATACTGGTGGACTAAAAGTGTAGGCTGTACTTATATGCAATACAGTATATGCAATGTTTATGTTACAGCTGATAACTGTAGGGGTACACAGTTTCAATCTGGGATTCTGGAGGCACTCATTGGTACTATGGATCATGAGGCCAACATGAGCAATAGTGGATATGAATGAAGTAAAACAGCAGGTTTGGGACAAGTTAATGTGGCTATAGCTGGGTTTGGATTCAAAACTTGACAGTGTGGGTCATACTGGGTCAGCAGAATGTTCTCAGGTTAAGCTGGCTCCATTTCAGTTTTTGTTTGGCCCAACTGTAGCTCTACTACGGAACAGGGAGGAGTCCAGTGTTGCCCTTACAATGCATACATTTACAAAACATTTACAAAACCTGTAAAGTTCTCTTCTAAGCCCAAAGGCCATTCCAAATGCCACTGCTCTCTGCACAGCCCATTCAAAGCGACAGCCAGGATCCTTTAACTATTCATAAAGACACTGCACTGCATTCATCTACACAGTCTGAAAGCTTTCTATTAATAGGAAGAAGCAGTGCTCTTACAGAGTTGCAATATTATGCAATTGTCTATGTAAGCATTCTTTAATTTCCCCAGTTTTATAATTATACTTTCCTCTTAGGTAAGGGACTTTAAAATTACAAATCTGAAAGAAAACTGCACACTATGATTTGGTGATAAAATTTAACATAGACTATACTGCCAAAGGCATTCCCTCGTCTGCCTTCACACATATATGAACTTAGGTGACATCCCATTCTTTATCCATAGAGTTTAATATGATATCAGCCCACAGCTTTAACTCTTCTGGGAAGGCTTTCCACAAAGTTTAGGAATGTGTTTATGGGAATGTTAGACCATTCTTCCAAAAGCGCATTTGTGAGGTCAGACACTGATGTTGGGTAAGAAGACCTGGCTTGCAGTCTCCTCTCTAATTAATCCCACAGGTGTTCTATTGGGTTGAGGTCAGGACTGTGCAGCCCCATCAAGTTCTTCTACAGCAAACTCACTCATCCATGTCTTTATGAACCTGGCTTTGTGCCCTGATGTGCAGTCATGCTGGAACAAAAACTGTTTCTACAAAGTTGGGAGCATGAACTTGTCCAATCTCATGGTATGCTGAAGAGTTTCTTTCACTGCAACTAATAGGCCAACTCCTGAAGAACAGCCCCACACCATAATACCCCCTCCTTTACATTTGGCACAATGCAGTCAGACAGGTACCATTCTCCTGGCAACCGCCAAACCCAGACTCATCCATCGGATTGCCAGACAGAGCAGTGTGATTCGTTACTCCAGAGAACATGTCTGCACTGCTCTAGAGTCCAGTGGCGGCGTGCTTTACACCACTGCATTCAACATTTTGCATTACGCTTGGTAACGTAAGCCTTGGATGCAGCTTGGCCATGGAAACCCATTCCATGAAGCTCTGTAAGTACTGTCCCTGAGCTACTCTGAAGACCACATAAAGTTTGGAGGTCTGAAGTAAATATTTTTTCAATGCTTTGTTGTTACTTACAAACCAGAAGTGGGTGTGGTTTAAGCCAGAAATGAGACTAAGGTGGGTCACGGAGGTGCTGGAGCCTTCACTGGGCGGAAGAGAGGAAGCACCCTGGACAGGTACTTAGAAAAACTGGCATGTTTTTTACTTCTCCTGTAAAATTGTAATTATGGGAATACAAGGTTTTACTCAGACAAAAGCGATATGCAATATTGTCAGGTAGCCAATCAGTAGCCGGATTCTGGAACAAGTATGGCTATCCGTCTGGACAAAGAACTCAGACTGACATGCACAGAGCTAAAAGTCAAACAGGTTTTGAGCAGTGTAACACACGGATTAACATGGGGGAGAAAAGCAAAGCCAGGAGAGGAAGTCAGCGGGGCTACTGAAGGAAAGGGAGGAGACTGGGAGAATAGATGAGGGACAAACAGGGACCAAAAAGCCAAGAGACGAGTAGATCGGTATAAAGCAGAGATCGGATGTCAGAGAGCAAAGGGGTCGAAACCAGAATAGACAAACAGGATAGAAACGCTCAGGATTGCAAACAGAGGGGTTTCACAAAGAGTGTGTGTGTGATTGGTGCTTAAATGTAACTGGTAATGCCTGAAGTTAGCTGGTGCCAGAACTCAGGAAACCTAGAGTGGAGCTGATTGAGTGGCTGGGGACATGCAGGTGTGACAGCGATCAAGCGATGCCCTCTGGGAAGTTGAGTTTAGCGGAGTGCAGGAGCCAGGAAAACCCGGAAGCGTGACATTATCAAAACACCTAAGAGACTCATTTGATATGCCTGAATGTCTGGAATGTCTGATTGCCATATTACAATCTACTGCAAATTGAAAGAGGCCTACAATGCAACAATGACAATGCATTGTTTTGCCATATATGTTTATTAAAAGGCTTCCCATAAGTTGACAATAAATGGGTGACCAGCTGTAATATGGTGGGCAATACCCTGTCATACACCCAGCAGAATAGGGTTCGAATGACCCACTTGGATGCACACACTAAACTACACCTTGGGCAAGACTCCTAACACTACTTTCAGCTATACTTGTAGCATGATTAAAGTATAGCCTCAGAGTAAAACACACCCAGCAGCATTGCCTCTACTGTCTGGTAGAGTGGTCAGTCACAATGTGGAACTTAAAGAACACAAAAAGCACCCGGGGTAATTTTCAATTAAGGATGAATGATTCTAGCAAAGTCAAAAAGAAGACAAAGGTACAGGAAAACCCATGAATGAAAAGCCTCAGGTTTTGGAGCTACAGTACGTTATGTAATCATCTCAGTGATCATCTCCTCTCTTGCTTTGACTGTGATGTCTGAGTGAGGCGTAAAGAAAGGAAGCCTCAAGCCCCTGCAACTGCACTGACACCCAGGCGCTCCATTACATCACCAGACTGCTTACACACAGCAGGGCTTGACTGATTACTGAGGCGATTAGGGGAAAAGGCAGAGCTTCTCCGAATTACAGGCTAACCAGCATGACAGGAGAGATGAATTTTCTTTACTGACTGGACAAAAAACAAGAGAGGAGAGCCTCTGGTGTACACTAATTAGATAAGTCAATGCTTCGGCCAATAGGGATAGATAGTAAAAATGGCTCGAAGCACATAAATCATACTTTCAATGCCATACAGAACTAATTTACTTTCATTTACTCTGTTAATTTAAAGGTGCCCCCTGTGAATTTCAGGGTCTCAATATTTTTTTTATTGTTACCAGAACAAATAAATTACAAAGTCTGAAACGTACAACTTTTACATGGGTAATTACTGAGTTATAATGCTATGTTATAACTACTGTGTGTTGAACTGGCATTGTAAGATAATCTTGCCTAAATAATTCATACAAATAAGTAAGCTTTGTTAAGTTTAGTAGCTGAGTGACACAGTAACCTGCAGTATAAAAGTGTGGAACTTGCGCGTGGACGCCGCAATATTCATAATTTGACTATGTAAAGCAGCATCATGTGGTGTTCATAATGCCCAAATACAAAACAAAAAAATAAAAAATATAAGTATAGAACATTCACTCACATCCTTGGAAGACACATCTTATACCAAGTTTTGTGTGAGTTCCATTCAAATACTCTTTCAACTTGGTCACAGGGTTGGAGGTGGATTGTTGGTTGTCTGAAGCATAACCGATAATACAAAATGATCCTCCACATGTTGTCTGTGTTCTACGATCACATAATTCAAAGGATAAAGCAAGATTCGGGGATGGGGGGATGGGTGAAGGGAAAATACATTGGACAAAAAACATCAGGTGTCTCAAATTCAGTAGTACAAAATCTGAAGCTCTAAGGCTTGGCTTACTGTGTTTACAAATTAACAAAAAGTTAAAATGATAAAATGTGTGTTAGTTCAACTAAAAGACTTTTTAATGTAGTAATAAGTAATTTAGTTGTTATTATTGCACTTACATAAAGTATTTTTTTTGTTTAAATGAACAAAAGCAATGTTTTACAGTGAATGATGGAGTGAGAAATTGTCTTTAAGTAATTGAGAAATCTAAAAGAAATTGTTTATAAGACAGATGTGGAGTAGAGGACATTCTCTGGTATTTGGTGGGGAGTAAATTCCTAACTGTTCTGAGAACTGCATTCTATGCTGTTATAGCCTGCTACATGTTAATTACGAGCTCCAGCTATTACAGACTGCTTGGTCACATCCAGTAAGAGCTGGGGTTCAGCTGATTGATGCTCTTTATATTGATCTAAAAAGGCAGCTGATGACATTCTTCCCCATGTAATTCCTAATGCCACGCCTCACTCACGCAGGCTTTTCTGTGTGGAGGTGTAGAGACTGCAGTTTTTCTTCAGAGAATTGATGTGTGCAGTAGACTGCAGAACCCAATCATTAGGCATCTCTCTGTGATTAGTGTACCAGTCATATTCAGCACCATCAGCACATTTTAATATAGAGACATCTATGCTAAATGAAATATCCTGCCTTAGTCTAATATATGATGATCTGGAACAATATCAGTGGTGTACAAACCGGCATTTACAGCAGCTTACATCGGAAAATTGCATTGCTGATATCATGTAGAGAAAAACATACTCTACATACTACATAGCAAATAATGAAATAGAAAACCAATGGTAAAATGAAAGTCAAAGCATAGGCTAATGGCAAGAGTTCTCAAGCACTACAGAACAGTCTTCATACACTGTTGTGCCAATCGGAACAGAGCTCATCTTTTCAAATCCTTCTTTCTAAAGGAAAGAGAGGCTGTAAAATGGTAATGTAAAATAAATGATCCATAATTGGTACAAGAATAAATGCAAAAAAATATAGGATATGTGACCTTTAACAATTTCATGTCATAACTTTTATTTATATATTTATTTTATCTAAACTTCTTAAGTACACAGAACTTTTAGAACTTAAACTTTTGGAATTATATAAATATTAAAGATAGAATGCCCAAAAAAAACATAAACCAAATCTTTTCATGATTTGCCCAAATGAATGAAGCCTGGCTTGTGGACTAATAATGTGTAGTAAAGCATAGTTTCTCTTACCTTCAGCTGCACCAGGTGAACATCCACATGTTTGTTGAGGCTGTCCTGCTGGACAGAGTGAGTGAGATCTCTGACCCTATCTGCTGTGGCTCTCAGCCAAGTCTCTATTTCCGGCAGGTGGAGCACCACCTTCCAGTCCGCTCCTGTGTGCAGGGGAGGGGGTTTCTGGTAACTCCGGCAGGGGTCCCGGCTATGACCCATCCTATCCTCGCTGCAGCTAGGCCCACAGGGGTCTGGCTGGTCCTCCTTAGGGCCGGCCTCCAGGGTGGGTGTGACAGAGGTTATCATTGGCGAGGCAGCCTCGCTGACCACCGGTGACACTGCGATACTCATGGTGAAAAAGCACTAGTTCCTTGTGATGGGGCCTTCTGAAAGAGCTGACAGGAGAAGGAAATGGGGAAGAGGGAACAAGGGAAAGATGGAGAGAAAGAAGCACATGAATGAATAACTAAAAAGCTGCCAGATTATGTTTAATATATGAAGGGGAAAGCCATGGGGGCAATTTAGGATGCAAATCCATTGGCAGTCCCTTTCATGCTCTCCTAGTGTAGAAATTATCTGTCACTTGCCTGTTGACACTTTAGAGAGCATTTTTTAGAAAATGTCTGTATGCATACATTTCCCACTACACCTCTACTCTCTTAGCAGCAACACAAATGAAATGTTGTTTTCAGTAATGACCTGCATGAGACAGCACAAACACTTATATTTATCTG
This sequence comes from Prochilodus magdalenae, assembly GCA_024036415.1. Taxonomy (NCBI): domain Eukaryota; kingdom Metazoa; phylum Chordata; class Actinopteri; order Characiformes; family Prochilodontidae; genus Prochilodus; species Prochilodus magdalenae. Next base: position 338,376 of record JAMWET010003853.1, read on the forward strand.
TCAAAAGCTCAGTAGTGATGCTACAGGCATCGAATCCAGTAGTGCACTCATATTCTATGATTAGCCTGCTCCATTATCACCCAGCTTTACTAATGTCGGTTCCCTCTATAATTCTGCCGCATTAATCTGCATTCAGCAAGCAGTTGCCTGGCCTGCTAATACTCCAGTTGTGTGATGAAAGAGCTACTCGTTAATCTGTCTAGCCTGGTGCTTGATGGTCTCGTTGGTTTCTCCCGAAGAGGCTGAATGAGGCCTGATGCAAGTTCTAAATAGACTGGCTTTTCCTGTGACAAGACACATCCTAGACACATAAACTAAGAAATAGATAGATATTTATACGGTACAAACAGACCTTATTCACCATAAACATAATGTCATGCTAGTCCTCTATTTACACCTCAGGAAGGCTGAACATGATATTATTTGTTACACGTCACTGTGATGTTGGCCTTTGCTATGTTAACATATGCAGGGCTGCAATAAATAAATGAACCCTCAAATCAATCACATTGATTTTCACTGTGCACTGTGAGCATTGTGAGTGCTTGTAAGGGCTTGATCAGTGTTAATAATACAGGCTTCAACCACTTTATTTGTTTTCATTTTCAACCATTTTTCTTCCCAACTTAGTTGGGGCCAATCCTGCCCACTACCTAGATGTAGATCACACAAAGCCGCTAAGCTGGAATAGTAAAGACAACCACACATGTCCCCTAAAACATTGTGCTGGTGAGCTGTCTCACTGTTTGGTACGGCATGGTGTTTCAGACCGCAGGACCCTAAGGTTAATTGTAAGGACAGTTGAGAAGATCATCAGGGTGTCTTTACCCATGATTAACACCGTCTACCACAAGCCATATTTATACCACCACAGACTGCATACACCACACTTTATCATCATTGCACACCTACAAATTAAATCTCAACTTTACTGTAGAGTTTACTGGTGACCATTTTTGCACTGCCTCCTTAATGTCAATTCTGCTAAATGTCAATTACCTATTTGTATATATTTGTACTGTATACTATTTATTGTTAAATGTATTTAATTCATTCATTCATTCATTCATCTTCTGAACCACTAATTCTTCTCGGTTGCAAGAGTTTTATGGATTTATGTTCTGCATATTGTTTGGTGTACTTGTCTTGTATGTCTTGTTTTAATGATCATCCATCAGTACTCTGCGAAGTCTTGTACATTATGCTGCTGTTGTGTGTTGCACCATAAGATTGAAGAATGACATTTTTTCTAATGCATACACGTTACATTGAGCATGACAATAAAACACAAACCATTATTCAAAAGCTTAATATGCTTGGAGAAGAAATCTAATTGCCAAATTGAGTTGTGTTGGTAACAGTTAGCAGTGGCAGTAATCATGTTGAAAGAGAGCGTGGCCAGTTATGCTCTCTTGGACTCTTTCTTATGCCATCATCTGGTATCCTGCTCATGATCTTCCGACAACAGGGCACTGTTTGGTAGCTTTGGCTCATCGCTTTTTATTGTAAGACAACAAAGACCACAACGTGAGCAGGTCATTTTAAAATAAAAGTTATTTCTTTACTTAAGTGAAGCTCACTCATTGTAAATATATTTTTGCTCACAAGCTTGGAGCTACTGCCATAGCTCAGGGGTAACCTAAGAGTTCATGGCTAGTGCCTTGGATTGAGGCTGCATGTTCACTCATCTATAAACAGTATAGTATAAATGATCCTCTTGAGTACTATGTTGTGTTCTAAAATAATGGACTTTTATAACATTGAATGCACTCAAATGAAACAGGAAACATTAACAAATAGACAATTTTCAGGCACTTCTGATTTTGCTGTGTATAAAACAGATTTAAAGTATCATGTCAAACGAAATAGGAATTCGAGAATTGCTAACTTCTAGTAGTAATTTAATTCCAATAATAATATTTTTCCCATATCAGCATATAATTCACTTACCATGCACTTGATCAGGTGGTATTTATCTGTAACATTATATCTTAAATTTAATTATGGACACTCTGCATCTCTTTTGTTTCACTTTCAGTCATAATACACAAGGTCCCTGGCTATATGCTAAAAAGATGTGAATTCATTGAAAAGACTGTTACCCTGCTCTGCTATATAGCGCAGTGGAAAAGTGACAATGATCTGCAATCGAGCAGACATACCTGCTCATTACTTCTAGCTTCCTTGGGACAAAAACAGCAGTAATGATTTAGCTGATGACGAGCCCACAGTGCAGCAGGCCATTATAAGGTTATCTCTTCCACATTACTCAGTGTTGAATATCTAGGCCAATCGAGGGTCTAGATGTGCTATAGGAAATCAATATGTTCAGTCAGCCTGTCTGTATGGTCATTTTGCTTTCACCTACAGAAATATAGCAGACAAATTATTAGGCTAATATGGCTTCCTATGGCATTTACTCTCCAGCTGGCGTTTGCCTTGTTTTTTTTTTCTGCTAGTTAAACACATGGATGGCATTCGTGGAATTGATTTAGCAGCAGACATTAAATACAAAGGGCAGAGAGAGCACTGGAACAAATTAGTTCAAAAGCCCAGCTATAACTCTTACAGATAAACTTCCATGCATCAGTCTATAAAAGAAAAACCTTTACAAGACCTCAGGCTGATATGCCATGTTTAACCTCAAGATGACCTTAAGATAAACTCATACCAACCAACACAGAACTCTTTCCCATCTCTCGATAATTATTTAGTTCATAAGTAGTATTGATCAGCCGTGCAGTATTTTAAAACAAATCAAAAAGGTTGTCTTTTCCATATACATTTGCATGAATAAAATGAATTAGCCCACATTGTCTGATTATTCATACTTAGTACTAGTCTTTATCAAAAGAGAAACTATATTTGTAGAAAAGGAGCGCACTATTTATTTCCTTTTAAACATTTTGAACCATTTAACTAACTGAAACTATCAAATTACATACACTGAACAAATTACATACACTTAACAAAGTTTTGATATTTAGCGATACTGCTGAAACTAAAATATATCAATATTGTGGCTTGACACCAATATTAGCACACCAGTATAAATTACATATCACACAGAACTAGCTCCTAAAAGCCTAATTTGCACCATTATTCTTGCTTTAGTTATCAAAAGTCAGTCTGTTCTAAGCTGCAAATGTGTAATGTGACTCAGTTCAATGCAGAAGGACTTGGCAGAGCAAAACATACCACAGTCCTGTTCAGTAGAGGCCAGCCTCATTCTGCTTTCACACATCCATCCAGCCTTAAAAGGAAATCCTGGATACTCTAGTTGTCTGAAGAGCATAAACTCCATCCAGTCCCCAGAGATTGAAACTGCTTTTTCATTCCTGCCTTCGCCTCTTGCTCTCCTGCTGAGAGAGTGACAGCCACAGCGTGGCACTGCTATAACTCGCATGTGAGGGAGAGAGAGACAGAGAGAAAGGGATGGGGGAGAGAAAGACAGCGAAAGAGAGGGAGAGAGAGAGAGAGAGAGAGAGAGAGAGAGAGAGAGAGAGAGAGAGAGAGAGAGAGAGAAGTGTACTGAGGGGAGGGAGAAAAAGCCAAGCCTATCAAGTCTTTCAACATCCGTTCCCTACTTCTCCCTTATCAGCACCAGTCTTTTTGGAAGAGGACAGAATCAGTATCCTGACAAAAAAGCTATCAAGCTGGTCTGCCCTGTCTTATATTAAAGTGGCCAGAAAGAGATTTTTTTGGTTAGAAAAAAGTTGTTGCCCTCAACTGTTGAGTTCCTTGAACTTTAAATAGTAAGCTAATATATTCAATTGACATAGCATTCAAGTTTAAAGATCTAAACGTTTCAGCCCAGTTTATTTTTTCTCATTAAAACATTTTTATTTCTTTCTACTTATGATATTTGGGTGGGTCTATGTACTAAAACAGTCATAATACATTTTATATTAGCATTATCCAATTTCTCTTTATCCATTATGCTGTGTTTATATTATGAAGGCCAATAGACAGAGGTAAACTAGATGGTCTGTAAAGATAACAACAGCATACTGCAGCAGTCAGCAGAATGCTCTGTAAAAGTTTTATCAATATTTGTCTGCAGTGTTATTTAGCTGACTGTTCATTCAAAAAGCAGTCTGGGCTGAAACATTAGAGTAACTGAACTAGGTAATCCCTTTCCCTCTCCCTTTCTGCTACTCTGTGAGGGATATCTCACTTCTGAGGAATCTTTGAAGAAGTCTGTACTACGAGGGCTGCTTCATCCTTCTGATGGCTATCACTTCCTGTGTGTCAGGACCAGAGTGACATCACAGGACACAGAGTGAGATCACTGCATGAAGATAACAGTGCACTCATTCAGCATTTACAACAGCTTCAGTTCCTGTACCCCTCAGTCTGAGCAGAATGTACTATTCTTCAAAAATCTAAAATCAATGCAAAGCAAACCAAACTGGATGCAGATAAGTGTGTAAAATAATTCACATCAAATCACTCTAAATGACTTTTTAAAACAAAATGAAAACTTATTTTTAAAAAGCCGATTGGTTTCTAGCTTACAATATTAAAATCTACATTAAATTAACAGTCTACGAGTATGATCATAACTGATAGCATAAGACGTGCTCTAGCACTGAGACAACACCAGCTTAAAAATATTTCCCACTGCTAACATATATGCATACACACATAGTCTTAGATATATAGAGAGTACTGCACACTATACAATACTCTCCCATATGAGACATCTTAATTAGAGCTGCCCAAACTGGTCAGGACCCTGGTTTACACTGCTGAACAGAACTATTACTAAAACTAACATTATAATTGATCTGCCCCACAATAATAACCACTTGACAATAATAACCAAAAAGAAATATCCAAACCAAGACTATACCAGTAATAGCTGAAAAGAAACATCCTATCAGTCCTCAAGCTTGTTCAACATGTGAAGCAGAAATACTGCTCCATGTTGGTGTCACATGTGTTCTAATTTAATATTATGCTGAAATTATAGTAGCACTACTTCCAGGCCAACTGATAATAAGATTTAGGAATGCCATATTTTTTAAATTGTCCTTGAACCATCCTGGATTTTGGACTTAAAGTATGTGAGAGAGAGAGAGAGAGAGAGAGAAGTGTACTGAGGGGAGGGAGAAAAAGCCAAGCCTATCAAGTCTTTCAACATCCGTTCCCTACTTCTCCCTTATCAGCACCAGTCTTTTTGGGAGAGGACAGAATCAGTATCCTGACAAAAAAGCTATCAAGCTGATCTTTTCTGCCCTGTCTTATATTAAAGTGGCCAGAACGAGATTTTTTTTGGTTAAAAAAAGTTGTTGCCCTCAACTGTTGAGATCCTTTAACTTTAAATAGTAAGCTAATATATTCAATTGACATAGCATTCAAGTTTAAAGATCTTGACATTCTATGACATTTTAACTTACATGTTTTATTATTTGAGTAAACCACCTACACAGAATGCTCAAGTTTAACTGGTTTATAGTAGCATCTAGAAAGAGACAACTGTTTTGGAAGGCGTACTGTTAGTGATAAGTCTAGACACTAGGCAGCAAAGGGTGCTAGGTGCTAAGATATTTAACAGCTCACGGATTGCTGTCAAACTATAAAGCCGGACGCAGAGGATCACCGAGTAAACTGTATACCCCTGTGCCACTTCTCTTCTTGTGTCCAAGTGGCAACCCTAGCAAGATTATTTGGGGACGGGGGATGTCGTGCAGATTTTTCCATGCACAAAATCTGTATTCGTTGTGATACAAAAGCACTTTGTCAGATAACAAATGGTTGAATATGCACCTTACATTACTCTGTTTTCTATTTTCACTTCACATAAATCTACAATATCATACATCTATCAAATATATATATATACATACAGTGGAGGAAATACATTTTTGATCCCTTGCTGATTTTGTAACTTTGCCCACCAACAAAGATATAAACAGTCTATCATTTTAAAGGTAGGTTTATTTTAACAGTGAGAGATAGAATATCAAAAAGAAAATCCAGAAAATTACATTGTATAAAATATATAAATTTAATTGCATTTTGCAGAGAGACATAGGTATTTGATCCCTCTAGCAAACAAGACTAAATACTTGGTGGCATAACCCTTGTTGGCAAGCACAGCAGTCAGATGTTTTTTGTAGTTGATGATGAGGTATGCGCACATGTCAGGAGGAACTTTGGTCCACACCTCTTTGCAGAGGCTGTCGCTTGGCAGCTCGGACCTTCAGCTCCCTCCATAAATTTTCTATGGGATTATGGTCTGGAGACTGGCTAGGCCACTCCATGACCTTAATGTGCTTTTTTTTGAGCCACTCCTTTGTTCCCTTGGCTGTATGTTTTGGGTCATTGTCTTGCTGGAAGACTCAGCCACGACCCATTTTATGTCCTGGTGGAGAGAAGGAGGTTGTCACTCAGGATTTTACGGTACATGGCTCCATCCATTCTCCCACTGATGCGGTGAAGTGGTCCTGTGCCCTTAGCAGAGAAACACCCCCAAAAACATAATGTTTCCACCTCCATGCTTGGCAGTGGAGACGGTGTTCTTTGGGTCATAGTCAGCACTTCTCTTCCTCCAAACGAGTTGAGTTAATGCCAAAGAGCTCAATTTTTGTCTCATCTGACCACAGCACCTTCTCCCAATCACTCTCAGAATCATCCAGGTGTTCATTGGCAAACTTCGGGCCTGCACATGTGCCTTCTTGAGCAGAGGGACCTTGTGGGCACTGCAGGACTTTAATCCATTACGGCGTAATGTGTTACCAATGCTTTTCTTGGTGACTGTGGTCCCAGCTGCCTTAAGATCAATAACAAGTTCCCCCCGTGTAGTTTTAGGCTGATTTCTCACCTTCCTCATGATCAAGGATACCCAGCGTCTTACTGAAGGTTCTGTAGCCCATTCCAGACTTGTGCAGGTCTATAATAGTTTGACTGATTAATTGAGTCAAATACTGCAAAATGCAGTTAAATGTATATATTTTATAGAACGTAATTTTCTGGATTTTCTTTTTGATATTCTATCTCTCACTGTTCACTGTTAAAATAAACCTACCCTTAAAATGATAGACTGTTCATATCTTTGTCAGTGGGCGAACTTACAAAATCAGCAAGGGATCAAATATTTATTTCCTCCACTGTATATATATACTGTATATTGAGTGCAATGCAAAAGCACTACAAGCAAGCTTAAATAACTGACAATGATTAACTCAGGTCATATTTTCTGCTGTACAGCTGGTTAAAGTTGGGCTATGTCCATGTATGTGCCGTCTATAATGTGAATCACATTGGACGTTGGTTTTAATAACTCCATAGGAGCCAGAATCAATACAGCTGTACAGCAGGCTGGTAGGAGTGAATGTGATAGGAGGACTTCAGTAGCCACAGAGAACGGCCTCTGTAATCCTGTAACACCATCATTAAGCCCTGTAACTGTGTTTAAAACCTATTTCCTGCCAGGCAGTGATTCACCATGAGTGGCATCATCTGAGCTACTGTGATGCATGGGGGCCATTTCCAGAGCACAGCCATGTGTGTATGTGGAAGCCCACAGAAGGGTGGGCGATACAGCAAAATACGGCAACAAGATATTTTTAAAGCACCGTGATATGTATTATTATATTTATTTTGTACATTACTGCCACATTCCCTGCAACATCTCATTCAAATGCTGGTTTTAAGTAGCATGTTCTACTAATGGCTCTCTTGATAAGAAACAGCTCCTGTCGTGTTGCAAAGATGTTTGTCACTGAAGTACACTAACTCTAAAGTATCATTTACAAGCAAAACACCACAGTGATGCTGATCAGTAATATAAAAAACTTTAAACTATCACTTTAAAACACCTCCAGCAGCCTAAAGACTGTTTTAGAAGGACTTGGGATAAATCATCAACCCAAAAACTAAGATATAACAAAGTGGGATAATCCATATACAGTGACATAGTAGCATGACAGTAAAATGTCAGAACATGCATCCACTGTTGCTATCACTGGCCATGGTGATAAAGAATAGAATTTGCATTCACACCATATCACGTCGCGCTGCCTTTCATGTTAAAGTTCATGCAACGAAAATAATATTAGTGAATTACAGAACGCAACGTGACACTCTTCATAAGGCCTGTATAGTAGCATGGACACAAACAATAAATCAAGTTTCAGTCAGTATCTTACCAAGGAGAGTCGATCAAAAAAAATTAGATGGTGCTACCTGCTGAATTCCTGTTCTAAACAGAAAGATATGGTGTCCACCTCTATCATAAGAAAGCAGAAAATGTACAGTCCCTCCTCCTCCCTCTTCACTGATTACAGGCCTAGAAAAAAATGCTGCAAGTTCAACATCAAACTTCAATCTTTTTACTCGCCAAGGGTGTCACTGCATTTACTGATTTCATTGGCTTCCTGTCCTGAAATGATGTAACCGACAACGCTATTTTCAACACGATGGGCAAGAGGTTAGAGTACACTGTCGGAGCAATGCTACTTCTACCTGTTGGACTGATGGCAGGCTCATCTCTACAATGCCTTACTATTGCCTTACAAAGTGCCATTACAAGACAGTATTGGCCGGGGCTTGTAGTTAGCATGCCAACTTCAGTAGATGCTTCTGTATCACAATACATAAATGTCTTGGACACACCACAGAAACTGTTAGTTCTTCCCATTCTATTAATAATGTTAGTTCACTTTGGAATGTATTAAAATAAACATATTACATTTTGCTCCATTAAATGACAAAAAAGTATAATTACATATTTAGAAAAACGTATTGTGATTAAATCTTTTGTTAGCCCTAATCCCACAGAAACTGTGTGCACTGTAAACAGTTTTACAGTTTATACCGCTTGCTGCAGTAAATGTAGGTAATGCTTAATAAGTTACCCATCGCTGGAGAGCATAGGACAGCAGAGAGGACTCTTTGCAAAGACACAATCTGAGGATTCTTCTCCCAGGGGCTCTGGCCCACATCCCCTGAATTATTTATTTTTTCGGAAGGCACTCATGATCCAAAAAAATTGCCACCTCCTAAAATATTACTCAGATGCTTGTTAAAGAGGAACACAACAGAGAGAGCTGGGAAGAATGACTAATGTAGAGCGGTGACTAATCAATGTGGCCATTTTTTTTTGTGTGAAATCCTTTCTTCACTATGAATCAAAAGCTGAAAATGTACCGACATCCACAATTGGGTCATTTTACATTTACATAATCACAGATTAAGAAAAAAACTTATTATCCTCCTGTAAGTACTGAGACTGATGAATTAAAACTATTCTTACTACCAGGGACTGAATGAGTGGCATGCCGTCCGTCTCTAAGTGTATTACACTGAAGACAGTGATGTCAAAGAACAGAAAAAACTGCCAAAACATTGCTCATTATCCTTTACTATTCTTCAGACAGCTACAGTGAGGGTTCTGGCAGGATGTGCACACACTCTCCCTATCTTTGTCTTTTTACTTTCTCTTGAACTCTCTCTTTTATTTCTCTTTCACTTTCAGTCCCTCAGAGCTGGCGTGCCAAATCTTAACCACAAGGGGCTGGGGCAGCACACATGAAGACTGAGACCAATTGCTTAAGTAGAGCCAAATGTACGCTTGCTTGGTTAGTATGAAAACATGCTACACTAAAGGTAAGGAAGGCTCATCACTGATTCTGACCCTTTAGAGGTCAGTTAGAGGTGTGTCTGTTGGGGATGCAGTAAGCCGATATACTGGATCAGTATAGGCACCAATATTGACCCTTTTAAACAGATCAACATAACTGTTTCACATTCTCCGTTATGATCATTATAAAACTGTTAACAATACAATAGCCTATTTTGTCTCCATGTTTCTTTTTTGAACAGTTTTTACCCACAAGCCATCAGGTTCCTGAACAAGCTGTGTGTCTTTCACCCACACCACTGCACTCTGACACTATTATTATTATTTTATTATTATTATTATTATTATTATTATTATTATTATTATTATATCACCGCTATGGACAATATCACTGAGTCACTTTAAACAAAAGACGTATGTATGCTCTCTTTTTCAGACTATCCTTGCACATATCAGAGAAGTTGTATGGCTCCTGTCTTTGTATATTCTGTATTTTGTGTATATTTGGTGTATTTTGTATGTATTTAATATAGGTCTTTTATATTTCTTTATTTTAATATGTTTAGTTAGTATGTATATTAATGTTGACCTGCTGTAGAGTATCAATCATAAGCATTTCAATGAATAAATGTCCTGACATATTGTGCAAATGACAAATAAACCTGAAACTAATGAGCTAACTAACTTATTTTATAATTCATTTTTGTTTCTTTGATATTTAAAATGAGTTATATATAGCTAAAGCCATATGTTAGCTTGCCAGGAATAATTTTTCTGTGCAAGCTACCATATGGCTTTAGCATTGTAATCATGTTGTTACTCCATATGGATTCATACTTAGTTCAGGTATCACAATCATAATCAGAAGAGAAAGAATGGACCAGTGCATCCCTAGTGCACATATTAAGAGGGTGGGAAGTATCTGTGATATTCGCTAGTAGGCCTCTGAAGCCTGTAACTGCTGTATTATAATTCTTAATTGATTCTGAAATAATGAACATTGTACAGAGGCATATGGCATATTCTGCAGTTTCTCTCTGAAATCTGTGACCTTCTCATATTCCAATCATCTGAAACCACTGACCTTTTCACCTTAGTCTATTATGAAAGTTCTCATTATTACTCCTACATCACCATTAATCTTTCTACAGTTAGGTAGCCTAAAATAGGGCCATAGTATTAAACATTAGTCATCCCACCCTATGTTTGGATTAGTTTACAGTGAAACTAAATGTTAAAGTTTAAATGAATCAAAATCACAAAAAAAAAACAGACTGATTTGTGCACATTGTCAGAGGGAAAACTGGACATTGTACAAACATGAATATACACCCTTGTCAGCCTTTCTGAGCTCATCTTCTATCTTCTATCCCTCTAATTATTTAGCTCTCTATCCTTCCATCCATCCAACTTTCTGTCCACCCATTCATACATCCATGTACCCATGCATCTTTCCATGCCTCTATCCAACTATTCATTAACAATTTATATATTCATCCATCCATTAATCAATGTATTTACCAGAAGAACTAGTCCACTTAACCTAGACCCACACCCAGAGCTAGAAACAGCCTGTGGAGATTTAGTTCCTGATATAAAGTTCCACCCTGTACTTGTACACCATATCCATAGAAAAGACAATGCTAAGCTAAGCAGAGGAAGCCCTACTCTGAGAAGTATCAGTTGATCCTCAATAATTCATGGAAGAAAGGTAATGACCCCACAAACCGCAACATCCGCCATTTTGGAAGAAGGATAAATAGAAAGTCCTCGCTGTTGTTTGATCACTTCTCAGATCACAGTATGTATAACTTTCTGAATTACAAAGCAAAATCCAAATTCTTTCTGTATAGAAAGTGTAGGCTATTTCCTGGATATTCCAGTGTCAGATTAGGTGAAAGGCAAAAATGTAAAACTTATAAAAATCTGTGCTTTAAACCAAGCTAAATCATTAGTACTTATTCTGCTTACAGTATATGCAGTTTCCAAACCTCTTCACTGAAAATTGCGAAATATAAACCAAATAATTGCAAGGACTGAAGGGCAGTCTAACAAAAAGTAAAGGCTACATACAGTAAGTCTGCAGGCGGTGTGGTATTTCAGGTGTACAGGTACACATCTTGGAGAAGAAAAGTGAATCTCATTACACCTTTCATCACAACATTCATGTCCCCATTTAAATTCTACACGTTACAGTTGTTAACAGTCTGGTAAATGGCTTAAAAGCATAATCATTTCAGATCTATTTCAATTCTATGAATACTTAAAAATAGATTATTTGAATTGAAATATGAATAGCGCAATGTCTACAATGCTGCAAAACTCAGATGCATGCATATATAACAGCAGATACTCAGGCTGCAGTATTAGTACTGGTATTAGACATGGAAAAAGTGGCATCGCGCCACACTTGGTAGTTTTACACTGTTGTGTATCTGCACTGTGTGTAATACACTGCTGTTGACTGCTGCACCATGGGGCCTGAAGAATAACATTTCATTCCAATGTATAGAAATTATATTGAGGAATGACACCCACTTGACTTGACTAATTTCTGACGAGAAAAGTAGAACAGCAAATTTCATCATAATAAAACTAAAATGGACAAAGATATGGACTTCATTGATTACTTCTGGAGGTTTAGTTGCAGTACCATGTGAAGGCTATACTTGCCTAAAAGTAAAATTCTTCAAAATAGTGCTATATCACATCCACCAAAGAAGCTGATTCACATAATATAAATGTAAATTCTGTAAGTTATACACGTAATTCAGTAATTCAAACACATGAGAGAAAAAAACTGTTAATGTTATTGTCCTCAGGGTAAATTTTGAGAAGTATGTGTTTCAATGCTGTCAAAGTTTGCACACGACATTGCAATGGGAATATTACACTTTACTTCATCATGCTGTGCGCTGCTCTCTCTTATGGCAGCTGAATGTCATTTGAGCACTGCACTCTTACCAACATGTCATGCTATTGCATCATTGTGCTACACTATAGCTTTTAACATGTTTACCTCATTACTACCATATTAAATTACACTTGTCAACACAGAATGCCACTCACTGTGTGTCTATAAATGAATCATGCTGTTTTGAGTAATTGTTTACTGTACATCATCTTTAATGGACCCACTTCCTGGCTCTGGGATCAATAGAGCCTTAACCCCTGAACTTACCCTTGAACTCAAAAAAAAAAACTGAATCAACATAATGCTTGATAATTAGATCCTTGTATTTAATGAGTTGAATATTCAGTGAGTTGCAGCTGCTATAACACATGGTGTCCGAAACTTCACAAAGCGAGATGTCTCAAATCAGCAGCACAATAACTAGGGCAATAAACATCACAATAATAACTGCAAAAATAAAGAGAGAGACACGTTTGTTAAAGCTCAGCTTTTGCAAAAACAGCTAGTATAACATTTTACAGCATACTGATATTTCTACTGAATAATGAGTCTTTTAAATTAAGATCTAATTAGTTTGCATTCAACAGCTGTGTGCTATGAAACAGGTTTCACTGATTACAACAGGTTTCAACAGCTTATGATGTGAGCCCATATTTTTTGGCCACTGCCACGCCCTAAGCAGGCTTCCTACTACAGGCCAGTTGTTCTCATTATGTTTGAATGATGGCTCAGGAGATAGCTGCACTCTGCACTCCAAATGGGAAATGATATGTCTGCCAAAGGGAGCAAAAAGCTTATATTAATAAACAGCTTACAGGCAGCATTCAGGTCAGGAACAACGGTGAAACACAAGATGTTTCGAAACATCGTGCTATATGAGTAATGTTAGGGGTTTGCATTGCGAAAGGACTTCAGGAACAAGATGCTAGAAGCAGTATGCTTATTCATTGTACAGATCAATGGCACACAAAGGTTGTTCTGTAGCCTCAGCTCCGAAAGCCGTGTCAGGCCCAGTCACCTAGCTCATACTATAACAAGTTTAGGGAGCATTTTGTGCTCCAAATGAAGAGTAAATTAAGACAAGCAGGTTTAAAGAAGAACAAAATGATGCACTGGATATAGCTGAATCAAAAGTGCCCACCATTTTCACAGGAATAAAATATATTACCTCAACACCAACGTGTTGTAGAGTTTCCCTGCTTTGGGCAATAACTGTGTTGATGTCATATAAATCACATCTATTCAATGCATCAGTTTATTCAGAGGGCATTTCATTCCTCACTTCCACCCCTCCTTTCTCTCACATCTTCTTAAGCATACAGCTTCATCACCATAATAAAACAAGTGTCTCACAGGACAGGGAGGGGGAGGAAACAAGGGAATTCCTCCCGCAGACATGCACTGCCACACTGGCTGCACAAAACTACCAACAGTACAAACAGCATAGCATCTAGCATGAGCAGACACAGGTTTTGAATTCTGCAGAGACTAGGGGTTGTAAAATTGGTCCAGGGAGACATGACATGCCTCACGTTACTAGATCATGTATGTGACATAGCATTAGCTCTGTCGTCTACCTTAGGATAAATACGCAGGTAGTTCTGGACCCAAGGCCAGCAGCTTTGGAATAACCCTGCCTTGCACATATTAATGTTTTCCTGCTCTAACCCACCCTGTTTAACTCCAGAAGTGCTTGATAATTAGGTTAAAGTGGGTGTGTTAGACCACTAAAACAGGGCAGGGGCACTCCAGGACCCCTATAATCACACTTAGTATTAACTCCTCATTCCCCAGCAACCTATATCATCCCTTTTTCTCCCAACAAACAGATGGATAGAACACTTCATTCATTTACACCAACAGAGGCTCTCCAGTACATTTAAAATGTACTGGCAGACCAACACGAACATAAACACAACACAGATGCAGGAAAACACTCATCCATGCCGCTCTGTGAAGGTGGGTGGGGGGAAACAGCACATGTTCATACCTCGCTGTCTTTCTTTCTGGCATCCTCTCCCTCAAGGACAAAAACAGCATCAAAAACAATCCCCACCACTCACATACTCAAATACGTACACACCGCAATGCCAACCGTGTGTCTGTGTCTGTTCTCCGGTGGAAGCTGTTTGTGTATGCGGCAGCCTCTGCCTCTGCAGGCCCCTTTAACAAAAGCAGAGGAGCAGCCGCCTTGCCAGTCATCACTAATGCTGATAGCATCCAGCAGCCGGTATATAACCATTTGCTAGTAGAGGAACACAGACGCATCCAGGCCTGCCACCTACACCTGTTACCCAAACACAACAGCAAGTAGCTTAAGCACAGAAAAAACAGAGAGAAGCATGGCACTCACCCTGTCCCTCCTCTACTCCATCTTGCATGCAGGGCGTCAGTAAAGGGTGCAATGTGGGGGAGGTGCCTGCTCTGAGCCACTGCGGGGCTGCTTGCCTCTAGCAGCGCTGGCCTGGCGGATGCTGATGATGCAGCGCCTTTCAGGAGAGCAGCCCTGTTGCCTGGAAACTAAGAAATGATGGAGAGGTCATGCTGCTTTCTGATTGGCTGCAGATGTGTGGTGCTCCAGGTGGGTGGGGCTACAGAATAGAAGGAAGCAAAGGCAAAGCAGTGGAAACATATACAACACACCAGAGGATGCACCAGTCAGTTTAGCGCTCACACACAAACACGCACACAAATACTGGTTATATAATCTGCATGTTGTGTTGGTACAAACAGCATAGTAAAACTCTCTGGGTTAAATATGATAAACCTTTGAACTGAATTCTAATCTAAACTAATTTTACTTAGTAATGTTAATGTTTATAAACATTTCAAATAGTACTGTCTTCTTAATATACTCCTTATATAAAACTTTATGTTTATTTTGGATTACATTTAAAACCTATTAGGAATATTAAAAAAAGTGTGAATTTGACTGGCTTTAGGTTAAAACATTTAAATCTGTATTCTAGGTGTATACAGTCATGAACACATACATCTACATAGCGCTGTTATACCTTTATTTATATATTATATATTTTATTTATAACTTTATATGAATTATAAAAACAAATCACCAAATCACCAAATCATCAAATTATACCCATTTAGGTGCATTTGGTTGCTTGAAATGTCAAAAGTAGGACATTTATTATAACATTATTTTTCCAGTACGTTCACAATTATATTTAAAATTTCAGTCCACACTCTGGCGGCTGCAGGGGAGTACAGTGTTGGTGGGTACAGGGCTGGTTGGCATAGTGTTAAAATCTGGCTCAGTAGAGGAACTTCCCAAAAATGTATAACATAAGAATGATTGCCCTCTTGACCCACATTCATTAGTTTGTCAAGAGCTCTGTGTGTTGCTATTTATTTTTCTATGTTAAAATAAAAAATGTAGCAGATGTAAACACATTTTGTTTAAAAAGCGATATTAAACAACTTTTAATTTTATTTAGTAGAAATGGCGATCAGCTATATGTTATAAAATGAATTCAAAGCCAGGAAGAAGTAATATTAGCTAGCTAATGTAAAGTAAATACATTTAAAGTAAATGCATATGTTATGAGACATTTAATTATTACAACACCTGCACACATTATGCTTATAGCAGTCAGACAGCGGAAGTAACGGGATATTAGGTATCAGTTGTAAGTTTTAGAGGGAAAGTGTAGAACTTCATAACTTTCTGATACTGCAAGAAGATCAGCCAGGATGAAAGTGAGGTCATTAGTTGTTAGTTGCATTAAAAAAAAACAGGTTAATTAACTAAACAGAAAAAACAGAATGTTTATAATGTGTTAAAGTGTTTCAACTAAGGGTAATGAAAGAAACGTAAACTGGAAAAGTGGCCTTGTTTTCCTATTACTGATCTTCTGCTTGTTCTTCAATGCAAGCCATTAAATCAAACAGAAGGTTCTTATTGTTTACTTGATTTACTAACATTAGTGTTATATTTGTGTTTAGGTTTTAAATTAAGAGTTCTGATTTAAAAGCACAATGATTAATCAACTTGGTCAAAAACGAGTACCAAATAATATCCAATAACTATAACATCATCACGTGTATTTAGTTATTCATTGAAACTATGGCCAGGCAATATTATTACAACCAACCCCATAGCACGTAGCAACCCACTCCACATTGGTGCTGGTTAGAACAGGTGCACAACATTAATTACATCATGAACACACTTATTCAGGAAAGCATTTTCTGACATGGAAAATATCTGTTTTTAATTAGCTGTTCAGCTTTCATTTGCTGTCAGTTGGGTTATTCTAATGTGTAGCATGCCTGGCATGTGTATCAGAAAATGACAATGGCACCAAGATCATTTATGGTCGGGTAATTCTTACATATGAAATTGTATTGCAGATGAAAAAAAGGACTGCAAATAAAGCTAATATTCATAATATTCAACATTTTCATATTCATCTAAAAGCCATAATCACATATTTATATAGCTGTGTTCACAATCACACTTAAATCTTTTGGTTTTGAGTAGATTCAAGCAAACCATCTTTGTTGTTGCAACTCCCTGAGAATTCCACCAGATGGCAACTATGCTGCACACCCGAGTAAACGCGTTAGTGAGGCTTCTATGGATGTCACTATACTTGCATTAAGGTGATTGTTAAGTGCATTTAAAAACGTTTTTCATAAAATGCAGCAACATTATTATTTACAGAAAGACTTAACACGCAGTGTCTGTAAGCTAAAAGGATGCTCTGCGTAAAGCTATGAACTTGAAATAATGTTTATCAAATGACAAAAATGAGAAAACACATCAGATATTTTTTACCTCCCCTTAACGCAATACCACCCACTGGGAAAATGATACAAGTGACACTGTTTAAACACTGCAGTGCATCTTGCTTTCAGTTAAACTATTCCAATCCTTATATTTTTACAATGTCAGAAATAGTTTTTCAAACCTGCAAAGCGATGTGCAGCATTATTTCTGTAATGATAGTAGCAACTGTTTTTTACTGTTTCTTTCCTACAAAGGTTATGTTGCTGTAAATTGAAGCAGTGCATATAGAATTATCTTTTAAAAATCTGTACCATATAAAGTTCTTTTATGGTGCATAAACATTTAGCATGATATTGCCAGAGAGATAAATACATTTAGAATTTTAGAGACAGTGTAGCATGGGACACAGTTACAAAAAAACAACCTAACGTACGCTGAACAAAATGCCACCATGATCAAAATGCCACAGCCAACAGAAAATATCTTGAGAAAAAAGCTTTTCTGTTAACAGAATAATGTTTAGTATGATTTACTGTGGTGTGTCCACAAAGGGAGCATTCACAATATTCTACTCTGCTGCTACCACTACTAACTTTTATGATGTGCAGGACATGCATAATTGTGCCTCACAGTGAAATCTGGAATACTGACTTTCTTCAGAAACATGATGCATTGCAGGCCCAAATGCTATCAACCCTGAAACAGGAGACATAATTGAATTCAGTGAAAATGATCCTATTACTGTGCAAATGAGTTTCTCCTTCTATCATTTTTTTTTAGCACAGACGCTTCCCTTGGCTGGGAAAACCCTACAGGGTATTAGAGAACTGTAGAAGATATCTAGCACAGCAGCTTGAGACTTTGATCTGCTTACAGTCTCCAATCATCCCATTCAAACTTCCGGCCTAATGGGCATGCCACAAAATGCCATGGCGGGCCAATCACAGTTAGCCAAGACAGATGCTATCCTACACCCTGCAGACTGTGACGTCTATGGCAATGATCGTAAGAGGTTTTCTGGACAGTCAGAAGCCTGGCACTGAAAGTGGAGAGTGCATGGCTGAATATTAGCAAAGCCAGACTGTATGTCAGGAGGTGTATCAGCTCAGAATATACTGCATCAGCTCAGAATATACATTTCTACAGATCTTTCCATTTTGTTCAAAATTGGGGATTATGACTGGGTGGGATACTTCAAGTCCTAAATGAATAATTCTTAATGAAGAATGAAGATATTAAGTAACCAGATATTTTAATTAATATATCTTCTTTTATATCTTAGTTATAAACTTGTAGTGACCGGGGACATATAAGTAGTAGTAGTAGATATGCTAATTGTCAGTAAAGTTTATAGACTTCATTTTTAAAATTTTGTTTATGTCTACATTTCTTCTATAGAATTAGACTCATATATCTTAATATGTATATATCTAGTTATATGTAATGTCTTTATATCTATTCAGGGTAAACAACGTTTTATTCTCTCCAACAGCAGAGAAAATAACGGCACACGACAATATAACAGTACAATTAATTAAGCTAATAATAATAAATCTATTTTCTTTATTGCTCGTATGCGATAGAAAGGTAAACAAAGATGGAGGCTTCTAATTGGTAAACTGATGCAGCTAACCAACCTGCTGTTGTGTTTTGCTGTGACAAACCGTACAACTGCATAATGCTGCGGTATCTTTTCTCAACCGATTACATCACCCCTTTACTCCAGCCGCTGTGGAGCCAAACGCAAGAAAATAACGCCATTGTGGCTCAAAAACAAGTGCCCAAGCTGCTAGTTCACGCTGGGCTGAGCGAGCCAAGATGGCACCCAGGACCCGCAGTTGTCTAGTTGCTTAGGGAAGCGCGAGAAGACCTTTAATCGACGTCGGTGAAAAACGCGGCTTCTGATTGGCTCAGAAGAGGCACATGAAGAACCCACCAATCAGGTGTGATCGCCGGTCCAGGTGCCGCCCCTCCTCTCTGGATCTCTAGAGTAGGTTTATTTTGGTTTCCCCTGTTCCCGTAGCTCCGCCATTAGAGGTAGATAAATCGGGGCTGGAAATGGGAATGGGGATTTTTTAACGCGTCCCCTCCCCTGGATTACTCTTTGAACGTTGTGAAGTCCGCGGGACTGCAGGGCTGTTGCAGTTCAAGAGGTAAGTGTCGAGGGGAATGCGTGTATGTGCAGCTAGCCGCCGCGGCTCTGTCGTGCGGGGCTTTCGGGGTTGTGGGCGCCCTGGCTGACTGGCCGGGATCGGTTTCGTTCGAAAGCACAGGCGTCCTCCGGGATGCATGCGCCTACGAATGGGGCGACTCAAGAGGGCTCTGTGCTCTGTAGAAACGCGCGATAAGGAGTCGAGAAAACGTCTAAGGCCCTGTGGGCTCAGGCTCTCCATTGATTTTTCTCATCATCCTAATCTCCGTGCAGCAGCCTGCACGGGCTCGCAGCTCACCTTATGCCCCAAATCCAAGGAGGCTTATAGGGGGCGGAATAAGCAGGCAGAGCCCGGCGGTTTGGAATCGCTATTAGCCGCGGGAGTCACTGAAGTTCGGCTTTTAGTGTCGGTTACAGACAGAAGGGGTTAGTTTCTGGATCTCATTTATGGTAATAGCTGTCCGTTGAGCTGCTCAGCCCCTGCTGTTTGGAAGACAGCTTCACTCCTTGGTGTTGAATTTCGAGGTACGAGAGTGGTCGCGTACTCGCCGGAGCTGATTGAGTTACGGAGTTCCACTACAAATGATGTCTGTCTGCTAAACTAATGTTAACACTCTTGATGGGATCAAGCGGCTTTTACAGACACACTGTGGGATATTCTCTCGAGTTAAGTTTATGGTGAGGGCAGTACGATTGAGCTACTCATCTACAGTGTAAGCTCGTTATTAACGGTACAGTTTCTATTGCTGATTCTGTTAGTCCCCAGATCAAACCCTGCCTCTGTGTTTGAGCTGATGTGTCATCACTGTAATGGGTGTTTAAACACCGAGTGAGCTGGACTAGTCTCTGTTTTGTGTTTTTGTTCCCCTCTTTTAGACTGACTGTACACACGAATGGTCCAGAGCAGTTTTCAGTGACACAGACCTCTTTAGAATCTGTGCATTGTTCACCGCATGATTGCTGTTTTACATGGAAGGCTGAATAAAGGGAGTTTCTGTATTGTGAATACAGATCTTTGCACCGTAGTGCTCTGGATGGGACAGCATAGCTGCAGTCAGTGTAAAGCATTAAAACTGATGTGTTGTGCCCATGTTACATCTCTAATTCAACACTGGGCCTGTAATCTTCAATTCAAGCACCTAAAAGGAATTACCTGTGGGAGACTTCTTGTTTTGGGACTTCCGCAACAGGGCCTTTTTAACTAAGGCATTATCTGTTGGTAAACTCAGCGCTGATCTATATGTGGTGCCATTCTTCCACCTCTCTGTCTCTGGGGCTTTATTGTTTATGATCTTTGCTGTATTCATTGCTGTGCCTTTTGTTAGTTATGAGATCAGTTTCATTCTCTCTGCATACAAAAAGATTCCACCATTTCATCCTTTCTTGTTAGTTTTGATCATACCTTGATGTGTATTGTTAGATTTATCATTATTATTATGATGATGTTCATGCCCCTGTTTGTGTGTGCATTATTTTCTTTAGAGCACCCTGGCAGGCTGAGGGGGTCCTGGGTCAGGAGCGAGCAGGTGGAGGGAGGGAGGGAGGGGGAACTTTGGGAGCGCAGTTTGTGTGAGGATGACAGATTTCCAGCCCAAGTGGAGCTGTGAGTATTGCACGTACGAGAACTGGCCATCAGCCATCAAGTGCACCATGTGTCGTGCTCAAAGACCCACCGCCCCCATCATCACTGAGGAGCCCTTTAAGAGCAGCCCGAGCCTAGACTCCCATCTCTGCCCCAGCCAGGAGGGCTCCAGCGTCCTTATCTGCCCCGATTCGAGTGCCCGGCCACGTGTAAGGATCGCAGACGAGGCACCCGAGACGACCAGCAAGTGGTCGTGCCATATGTGCACCTACCTGAACTGGCCGCGGGCCATCCGCTGCACACAGTGCCTCAGTCAGAGGCAGCAGGGGCCCCAGCAGAGTCCTCTGAGGCCTTCAGAGACCCCACAGACCTCCGACCCGGGGTCCCGACCCACCCCTGCCGTCTCAGATCCCTGCGAGGAATACAATGACCGTAACCGGCTGAACACGCACATACAGCACTGGGAGTGCGCAGCCTGCACCTACGAGAACTGGCCAAAGAGCCTCAGGTGTGTGGTTTGTGACCACCCCAAACCCAGTGCCGTGCCGGAGGCCGTCCAGCAGGAGTCAGCCGCTGAGAGCACCATGTCCTTGACCATACTGAACGAGCAGGAGAGGACAGCAGGGGGAGGGGGGGTCAGCGGGGTTTGTAAGGCCAGCCAGAGGAGATCCTCACCTTCTGTCTCTACGGGACAGGCAGAGGTGCAGATTGAGCTGGCATCCGGAGCAATGGGCACTGAAGACACGCAGGAGATGGACTTTAAAAAACTCAAGCAGATCAGGAACAGGATGAGGAGGACCGACTGGCTCTTCCTCAATGCATGTGCAGGTGAGAGAAAGCCTGCATGCTCTTTTGTATCCACTCCTAAGCCTCCTAACTTTAATAAGTGGGGGTGTAATGATGTTGACATGTTGCACAAAACATGTTGTAGTCAATTATAGTAATTATCAATGAAGCGTGCTCTAAATTATTTAGCTAGTATAAAATTATGGTGTAAACAAATATTAGGGATGCATCAAACATGAATGTTCATGGCTGATTATGATTTCTTTACAGTCCAATTGGCCAGTTTATTCCTTTCTGCTGAGTAATAGCAATATAAATAACCTTATTTTCAATTTTTGAAACTGGCATTTTAAATATACAAACAAGAAATCAGTTGCAATTTAAATAACATGAATCGATTAAAGTGCTAAATTGAAATTATGAGCTGGCTGGCTACTTAACATAATGACCCATCAAAATTATGCTATAGTGTTTTGGCACAAGTGTAGCAGCATCGAAGTACAGCGTGAGTGAAGTTTCTAGTCTCACTTTGTTTACCTCAGAAAAGACAGATCTGCCAGGTGAAAATTCTCAGAGAACACATTCTCAGTTGAGTGTATAAGAGTAATGAACCTGAATATGCCGGTACATACTTTCTTTTTTTGTTTTTTGGGGTTTTTTTTGTTTTGTTTTGTTTTTAATTTACATTTTTAGTGCTATGAGCATTTACATTTTGTAATTACAAAATAATTTTAATGATTTGCCTTCTTTTTTACTAGAACCAGTTTAGAGTCAGGTCAGAGCAAGAGCAAAAACCAAAAGCTGAAAGTAAAGTCCCTAAGTCCTGTCATTACATAATTTAACTAACACAGTGTATTACTGAAACGTTTTTAAGGCTTTATTGATCAAGGCTTTGGCACTGATCAACACATTTAATGTTTTGGTGTCCCACAATGACCCTGCATCACAACTTAAAGTGATTATTTGGTTATTGGAATAAATAACCATCTGGGGTTTTAACATGAATCATGTGTGTTAGTTCTATCTACCTGACAAAGTTACATCTCTAATATTAAAATTGTAGGTCTGTTATGCCATTCAATAAGCAATGTACCTTTGAAGGGTCCCAGAGACATACTCCAACTTTTGACTGGTGTTTTGGGTTCTACTAAACTATAAATACGAGAACGAATCTAAAACATGGATTTAAGGCACAAAGTAACTAAGTTATGGGCTGTTGTAACTCCTTATATGTGACATTGTTCAATAAACATTTCCACAAGCATGATGCTTAAACAGCTTAGACATGTCATTCTTTTTGGTTTGTATATGGTTTATCTTTTATTACTATTTTGTTTGCTTGTTTGTATATTTTGCAATAGATATTATTCCATAGCAGCTTTATAGAAATGATGGTCCACACCAGTGATGAACAAAATCAAAGGTGACACAGTCAGGAAAGGTTTACTAAAACCATCACAAAACACAAATGAGAGGAACCAAGACTCTAAAGGGGAACCCATCCCTCTATTCTGATGCTCCACACAGTGAAAATACGATATGATATTCACAGACAGGATTAAAAGAGAACCTTTGAATACATTTGCTGTAGGAACTGTGATGGCTGGTGAAGAAGTCTTCTTTGTTCAAGCGATCTGATATGAAATGAGCGCCTCGTGTTCGTACTACAGTGGCAGCTTTTATTATACACTCAAATGCGATTGAGATCTAGACTAAAAACAGCATATCTGCAGAGAATACAGCATTTGTTGTAGATGCCACAGAAAGATACAATCAAGCCAGATCATGACGGATTACATAAAAAAAGCATTCTCATATACATCCTAAAATCTCTCATTAGTATGGGCAGATATTTTTATCTCTGTGGGCACAGTAGGTATGATGAGAGATAATTACAGTGATAGCCATCGTTAGCTAAAGCTCCATAGGCTAGACCTGGGTTACAGGGTAATGGATTTAGTGTCAGTCTTGCCCTAATTGCCACTGTTGCTACCACAGTCTATTTGGATACTCTATAATTTCACAAACAATGTTTTTCTGACCAGCCCTGTTAAACAGGATCCATAAATACCTTCAGTTCCAGAATCTCACCCCCTGGTTTCACTTTCTAATGTGTGAATGTTTTAGTTCCATATGTAATCCATATGTGTTAGTCTGGGCAGGACAGCAGGGTCTGTATGGTTAGGGGGAGGCGTTTTTATCATCACCCATTCTTACTCAAGTAAGTGAGTAGATGTCTTCAAGTGCTAATGTTTTTGTCATTTCCCGCCATTCTTATTTATGGTTGAGCCCCCTGAAACAATCACATCTATTTTTCTTCTCTGCAGGCGTGGTGGAGGGCGATTTGGCTGCAGTCGAAGCATATAAGTCATCGGGTGGTGACATCGCGCGTCAGCTGACCTCAGATGAGGTGCGCCTGCTGAATCGTCCATCTGCGTTTAACGCTGGCTTCACGCTGGTGCACCTCGCAATCCGCTTCCAGCGCCAGGACATGCTCTCTGTGCTCCTCACTGAGGTTAGCAGGCATGCCGTTGCTCTGTACATTAGTTTTCTGGAATAAGCCTGACCTTCATGCAAAGTTGCCAGATTGCTGTATTGGTTTCCGGCCAGACCATTTTGGATAGCCTGTCCAAATTCTTGGGAAGGGGAATGCCCGACGTGAAAAACCAACAAAGTTCAACAATGATACTGGAGCCTAGCGTTTACAAGCAATGTAATATCAACAATAACCTGTTCAACAATATATAATGACATCTTGTACACTTGTGGCAAACAAAAGGGTCCCTTGCCCTGCAGTGCAACCATCTGACAGTTCTGCACCATGCCATGATAGGATAGGAGGCAGGAGAAATTTACTGAGTCTGGCAACTCTCTTCTCTAAACCGAAGTGAAGAATATTTATGTCAAACAAACTTTTGACAAATGGGTATTCGGAAACAAGTGCCTGTTAAGAGTGCTGCATCGTTACAATACAATATGTGTTTTTTATATATATATATATATATATATATACATATACATATATATATATATATATATATATATATATATATATATATATATATATATATATATATATATATATATATATATATATATATATATATATATATATACATATACATGCAAAAATAATGTCAGACCAGTCTGAATTTTGTTCACTTTCCAGTAAATTCCACCCAAAAGCAACCCAATGTGGCAGAAACCTCCCACCTCCCAATATGACCTCATACCCATTGTACAAATATTTTTAGATTTCAGATTCGTAGCTCCCCTAGGCTGCTCTGCTCATAGCTCTCCTTGCATGTGTGTGCCTTGTGTGGGTGCGTGTGGGCATATGCTTCCTCTGTCAGGTGTCTCAGCAGGCAGCTAAGTGCATTCCAGCCATGGTGTGTCCTGAGTTAACAGAACAGATCCGTCGCGAGGTTGCGGCCGCACTGCACCGACGCAAAGGAGAATTCCCCTGCTACTTCCTCACTGACATCACTACATTTACTCTTCCAGCAGGTGAGATATTCTCATTAAACTGTGTCTGTGCAGCTTTGCTTGCTCCTTACAAGGTGCTTTCATATGTTGTCTTATATCATAGATGTTGAAGACCTGCCTCCTAACGTGCAAGAGAAGCTGTTTGATGAGGTGTTGGATCGAGATGTACAGAAAGGTAAAGATCTACTACATTCTGACGCTACTATGAGATGCAACTAGAAGACACAACAGACTCAAAAGGAATTCTTATTGGGATCTTTAAAGAGGCAGTTGAACCTCCAACAAAACATCAACAAAACGTGCGGTGTGAACATAAATGTAGCATATGATTTCTCAGACAACATCTTATCAGTTATGAATTTTTCTTTTCAAATTTGTGTCTTACAGAAGTGTATGCGAATGTCAGTAGGATATTAAAACAGTAGGATAAAAGATATTTAGGCTTTGACTGGGGTTGAGGGGGTTAGAGTGCACTTCCTGTCCAGCTCCACACTCTATCTATGAAGACAGCCATTGGTTCATGAGCTTGCTGAATGCTTATTATTGGCTCAGTATAGAAATATTTGCATGAATTAGGGTGTGCTTCATGTAAATCATATGTATACGAGGCTAGATTGGGGCATGTATGTTGCAAACTGTATGTAAATAAGGCACTAATGAGTAGTTCATCCATCGTTCAGGGCAGTCAAATCTGCTCATTTGTATACAATGCTTATTCATAAGGGGCAGTATGTCTACATCCATTGGCTTATCTGCTTCAGCTTTGTGTCTTTGCCTTTCGGTGTTTGGCTGATTGCTAAAGATTACTCCCTCTCCTCTCTCACTTTCACCATCATCACTTACTACATAAAGGATTAAAATAGCACCTTTGAAAGCCCTCTAATGCAAGTCTCTTTGGCTTCTACAACTCTCCTGTGCACACTCATAGTATGTGTTTGTTCATGAATTTAAATTATTCACTGATGTCTCCATAGGTACATGACTGGTTGGGGGTGAATACGGTGCTACAATCATACAAGCCGTTTTCTCTTTTTTGGGCAGCTCATAAATAATTTAATGTGTTCTGCTCTGATGTGCTGTTTTACTGTGAGACACAATAAAGACCACACAGAAACATGTTGAAATGGACACAAGCAGAAAAAGAAATTAACCTCTGAGTAAAGCTGGGTCATTATTCAGTGTAGTTAGCTGTGCTAACATCATCCAGTACCAGGAAGGGATATGAAACATGCCAACATCCTCTTCACAGCTTGGAACAATTTATTTCTTCAAATAGTCTGACATTTACCTTGCTGTTGCTCCGTTGTTGTTCTGCTTGAACATGAGCTGGTGTATGTAGATTTTGAGCGACATAAATATTAATGAGTTAAGACTTTGATTCTGGATGCGTTTTACCGACCTCATTACCCAAAACACAGGATGTTTATTTGTATATTCACACTATGCAAGTTAATTTATTAAGCCATACCAAATGGAAATACGTTTTTCTGTACTGTGGCACCTTTTAAATAAAGTCATTTAAGTAGGTTTACTTGCTTTGAGAAAGGTGAAAGGGACCACAATTAAGAAACTGTGTGCATCGGAGTTGTTCAAAGCAGTGGTTATAGTAACCGTCCAAAGCATTTAATGCCACTAAAAGCTACATCACAAGAAATTATTACATGAAATGCTTACTGGCTGTATGAAGTTAGTAGACTGGTTCCTATGCCCTCCATTTGCAGAGCTTCTCCGCAATACACAATGTCACATGAAGCCACACTTTTTGTTTTTCAGTTACATGTTTTAATTATGCAAATATTTGATAAATAGTTTGAAATCTTCTGTTTGCAGTTGTTTTACAAATGTCCAGAAAAAGTGCCGATAAACCCAATTGAGAGAACGTTTTACATTGTCCCAACAATCAAACCCAGCCATGGGACACAAACTCAAATAATTTTGTTCATGTTTGTCTGGGTGCTGTTCTATCCTCTAAACTGCAAAAATGTGTTTGTGTGTTGTAGAGTTGGAGGAGGAATCACCCATCATAAATTGGTCTCTGGAGCTGGGCACACGGCTGGACAGTCGGCTGTACGCTCTGTGGAACCGCACCGCAGGGGACTGCCTTCTGGATTCTGTGCTTCAGGCCACATGGGGAATTTATGATAAGGACTCTGTATTGAGGAAGAGCCTTCACGACAGCCTGCATGACTGCTCACACTGGTGAGAGAACACACAAACACAAGAGCAAAGTCCTAGAGAGGTGTTCTGGAGCGATCTTTCTTTCTATGGATCAGAGCCTGCCTGCCTGCGGGGCTTAACAGCGTTTCAGTCACAGTTATGCTTCAGTGATTGATAAATTGACTGTATTCAAGAACTGGTGCTTTCTATTTAGAAACTGATACTTGGCTTTAGCGAGATTTGTCTTTCTGGCAAAATGAATAAACAAGTATTTTGGATTGTTAGAACTGTAATTTTAAGTTTAATGTATTTGAAGAGAATTTGATGGGTCAAATAAGTATATGACAGAGAAGATTAGTTTATGGTCTGATGTCTTACCTCTTTCTTTTCATACCTTTGTCATTCTTTAATGCTTTCCTAGGTAGCATAATCAGGCATTTACAAATCACATGCTTGGATAGGAAATTAAGTATATACAAAACAGCAAAGACGCCTGGAGGGGAAATACAGGGAAGACACTGGAGACATTGTTGCTACTATCTGCGACAAAAAACCACTAATAGCTTTGCACTCCGAAATGTAGTCAGACCTGTGGACCTACACATACGGCAGTCCAGTGTCGTTGCTGTCTGGAACAAAACCTTCTATCTTTCTTCTATCTTCTATAAAATGTAAATTTTTAGGACCTCATCTATTGACTTGTTCATCATGACTTTGTAACAGGGTAAAGGGTAAACTGGACTTTTCGGATTCATTTTTTGTATAAAGATTCAAAAATATTTAATAATATATAAGCTCTGTGCACGTATTTGGAACCATTTCGTAGGACAATGCGACCTATAAGTGAACTTAATGTACAAGCCTCAGGACATTCAGACCTAGGTAACAAGCTGTGTAAAATATTTAAAGACATTAGGTTCAGATGATGACAACAAAAGGATTTTACTTATCTTTTTTTTTTTTTTTTTTTTAAATACATGTAGCATATTGGGCTTATCACTCGGGACATTAAGTTCCATGTTCTATTGAACATTAATAAAAAGATTAATAGCATATGTGACAATATGTGAAACTTGATAGCTTTGACTAGTTTTGAAACTTGGTGTACTTAGTTCATTTGAGAGACAAAAGCTACCCCAACCCATGTAAGAGCACCGTAAATCTGTATAAAAGATAAAACGCTTTCTACGTTTACATCAGCAAATTCAAGCAACGACATGATATTAAGTTTTGCTATGTGCCTTAACGTAATCATGCAGAAGTTACTTGCAGTGCAGCTGTATATGGAAGGAAGGAAAGGAGGGATATGTTCCGTTTTTTAGAGTGTCAGACTCTGGAATGTGTTTTTTAATTGTGCACAAAGATCAAAGTAAATATTTCAAATCAAACAAAACCATGCAGGCACGGTACAGAAATCCCGGAGGGATTGTATCAGGCAGTTTCCCATTTTGAATTAACTGAAAAACTATAATTTAGATCCATTTGGTGCCTGACGAGTAGTGGAAAGGGGGAGGGAGGAGAGGGAAAAATTGATGGTTGTTCTCATGTTTTTAGTTAAATATCAACTTTGATTTGTTGGTTCACTCAAAATCTGGGTGACTGCAGCTAAAGCCGCCATGAACTTTGAACTGTGTGTCAGTGCATGTGTGTGTGTGTGCATCGCAGGTTCTACAGCCGCTGGAAGGAGTGGGAATCGTGGTATTCTCAAAGTTTTGGCCTACATTTCTCTCTGAGGGAGGAGCAGTGGCAAGAGGACTGGGCATTTATTTTGTCACTGGCTAGTCAGGTGTGGGCATGTACACTGTGTTATAATGTAATGTAATATACAGTGGGGGAAAAAAAAAAAACAGGGGAAAATAAGTATTTAGTCAGTCCACCCAATTGTGCCAAGTTTGTCCCACTCTAAAAATGATGAGCTGTAGGCCTGTAATGACATCCATAGGTAGACCTCAACTATGAGAGACAAAATGTGGAAAAAAATTGAGAAAGTCATTTTGTCTGATTTTTAAAGAATTTATTTGCAAATAATGGTGGAAAATAAGTATTTGGTCAATAACAAAAGTTCATCTCAATACTTTGTTGTATATCCTTTGTTGGCAATGACAGAGGTCAAACGTTTTCTGTAAGTCTTCACAAGGTTGGCACACACTGTTGCTGGTATGTTGGCCCATTCCTCCATGCAGATCTCCTCTAGAGCAGTGATGTTTTGGGGCTGTCGGCGGGCAACACGGACTTTCAACTCCCTCCAAAGGTTTTCGATGGGGTTGAGATCGGGAGACTGGCTAGGCCACTCCAGGACTTTGAAATGTTTCTTACGAAGCCACTCCTTTGTTGCCCTGGCAGTGTGCTTGGGATCATTGTCATGCTGAAAGACCCAGCACACGTTTCATCCTTCATTGCCCTTGCTGATGGAAGGAGGTTTGCACCCCAAAATCTCACAATACATGGCCCCATTCATTCTTTCATGTACACGGACCAGTCGTCCTTGGTCCCTTTGCAGAGAAACAGCCCCAAAGCATGATGTTTGCCACCCCCATGCTTCACAGTTGTATGGTGTTCTTTGGATGCAACTCCGCATTCACTTTCCTCCAAACACGACGAGTTGGTGTTTTTACCAAATAGGTTCTACTTTGGTTTCATCTGACCATATGACATTCTCCCCAATACTCTTCTGGAACATCCAAATGCTCTCTAGCAAAACTCAGACGTGCCTGGATATGGACTGGCTTAAGCAGGGGGACAACGTCTGGCACTGCAAGATCTGAGTCCCTCCCTGGCGTTCGTAGTGTGTTGCTGATGGTAGCCTTTGTTAACGTTGGTCCCAGCTTCCTGCAGGTCATTCACTAGATCCCCCCTTGTGGTTCTGGGATTTTTCCTTACCGTTCTTGTGATCATTTTTGACCCCACGGGCTGAGATCTTGCGTGGAGCCCCAGATCGAGGGAGATTAGTAGTGGTCTTGTAGGTCTTCCATTTTCTGATTATTGCTCCCACAGTAGATTTCTTCACATCAAGCTGCTTGCCTATTGCAGATTCAGTCTTCCCAGCCTGGTGCAGGTCTACAATTCGGTTTCTGGTGTCCTCCGACAGCTCTTTCGTCTTCACCATAGTGGAGTTTGGAGTGTGAGTGTTTGAGGTTGTAGGCAGGTGTCTTTTATACTGTTAACGACTTCAAACAGGTGCCATTAATACAGGTAATGAGTGGGGGAAAGAGGAGCCTCTTAAAAAAGAAGTTACAGGTCTGTGACAGCCAGAAATCTTGCTTGTTTGTTACTGACCAAATACTTATTTTCCACCATTATTTGCAAATAAATTCTTTAAAAATCAGACAAAATGACTTTCTCAATTTTTTTCCACATTTTGTCTCTCATAGTTGAGGTCTACCTATGATGTCAATTACAGGCCTCTCTCATCTTTTTAAGTGGGACAACTTGCACAATTGGTGACTGACTAAATACTTATTTTCCCCACTGTATACAGTATGTATCTTATATAACCAAAGAAATCCCCAGCTTATTATACAGTAACTACAGAGAAAGCAAAGTAAGCTAACATGTTATATGGAGGTGAAATGGAAGTTTGGACTTGCTGGCCATTAAAGGGTTAATGCCATGACAAGTTGTGTGTATTCTGGAGTTGACATTTTGTCTTTCTTTGTGTTCTGTTTCCCTCTTTCTCCATCTGCCTCCTGTCGTCCTTTCCCGGCAGCCGGGGGCGAGTTTAGAGCAGACGCATGTGTTTGTTCTGGCCCACATCCTCCGACGGCCCATCATCGTGTATGGTGTGAAATATTACAAGAGCTTCCGAGGGGAGACGCTGGGATACACCCGCTTCCAGGGTGAGCTGAGAAAATAGGATTAGAGGCACAGTGGCTAAGCATGTGCAGTAGGCTGGAGCTGTTTTAATAAGTTACAGGAAAAGTTTGGGGGAGAAAAATCGAATTTACACAATTTCCCCTCATCCCAAGTGCAGGCAGTTAGCCTAAATGTGCTTGGTGTCTGAGGTTTAATTTTTTAGTTCAGGAGATAGGAAGTAACTGATAATGCAAGCTAATGCACAGCTGGTGCAAGTTGCATCAAGTTGTTGGGTAATCACAAATATCAAAGATCATGAAGTGGATCTATATCATTGTGTATACAAAACAGGCAGATGTACAGTACTGTGAAGTCAAGAGGACAGAAGCCATTAAATACATGGCATTAATTTTTCAGAAGAAAGGAATTGTTATAAATTTTAATCATTTGAATAAGACCATTTCCAAAACTGGCCCATACAATGCAAAACGAGACTCCTAACAACTCTTTCAAGACCTGATAGACCACCAGAACGGTCATCATCAGTATGCAATGCTTTCATTGTTGAGTGAGAGGAGAAAGTCAAGCTCCACTCTTGTTTCAGATGTGAAACAACCCACAGGTGTTTCTGTTCATCCCTCCACTAAGAGAAGCAAAGTACACTCATCATCAAAAAAAATAGTTGCACCCAGAAGGAAGATAAAGGTTACCAGGAACAATAAACAATGATGAATTTAGACGGATATGGGCAATATTTATTGAGCTACACATACGAAAGTAGTGAATTTGAATATTCCCACGCAGTTCCTGCAGATTTTGTGGTAAAGGTGGGTATTGAATGACACCAGGTCTTATAGACATGGGACGCGTGTCAACAAACCACTCATATTGGCATTGACCGTGGTGCCTTCACCAAGACAAAAGTGGGACTCTGAAGATGACTTGCTGCCATTCTGGGTCAAGATACCATTACAGTCTTTGGCAATGTTCATGTGGTGTTAAGTTCTGTCATCATAGCAGTCTGTGTAAATGTAGTCCTGCATTGTGCAGCTTTCTGCCAATGGTGCTGGCCCTCACAGGATGACATATGTAAGGCATCACTGCTCACTGAATGTCTGTAACATTGGCTGTTGGGTCAGTCAGGTACAGTGATGAGGCCCGTCCTTGCTTACAAAACTTCAATCATTTGCTTGTCTCACAATGTCAAACCTAAGCACCAAGTTACTTCTGGGTACAACTATTTGTGCAGCTGTTCTTTTGAGGACGAGTGTACAAGCTTCTGTTACTTTCTAGCAGCATTACTGCAGTGCACCATAGCATAGCCATAGTCCAGTTCACTATGGGCCCCAAGCATGTCTTCTCTTTTGCTGATGTTTTTTTGTTTCGTTTTGTTTTTCTTTCTGACAATAAATAAGAAATTGCATACACATTTTGCACAATGAAGATTATGGAATGCTTTGATTCTGGTCAGAGGTCAAACAGGCTAAAGCTATTGCATCCCTCCTGCTCTATAGGGGTGTATCTGCCTTTGCTTTGGGAACAGAGTTTTTGCTGGAAGAGCCCCATTGCCCTTGGGTACACACGCGGCCACTTCTCAGCGCTGGTTGCCATGGAGAATGATGGTTATGACAACCGAGGTGCAGGTGCTAACCTGAACACAGACGATGATGTCACGGTCACTTTTCTGCCTTTGGTGGACAGTGAGAGGAAGCTGTTACACATCCACTTTCTGTCTGCCCAAGAGGTGAGTGTAGGCCTGTCTTTCAGCCAATCAGCATTCCAGAGTAAATAAGCACCATCACACTTAAGGTACTGATGCTGATAAGACCTGTTAAAGCATTGAAACTTGGCACTGGATGACAGAACTGTTAATTACTTGATAATACTGAAGTAATTGATGGGTTACATTTTGATGCCATTTCTCATGTGGGCTGTTTTGTCTGTGTGTCAGATGGGGACCGAGGAGCAGCAGGAGCGCTTGCTGAGGCAGTGGTTGGACTGTTGTGTGACAGAGGGCGGCATCTTGGTGGCGCTACAGAAAAGCTCCAGGAGACGCAACCACCCCCTTGTTACACAGATGGTGGAGAAGTGGCTGGACGGCTACCGGCAGTTGGGCACCTGCCCCGCCCTCTCAGATGGAGAGGAAGAGGAGGAGGATGAAGATGAGTGAGAAGGAGGGGATTTAAGTGAAATTCTCTCTACATAGAAATATGGTGCACCTTGACTTTTCCTCTTGAAGAACACACATGTACGCTAATGTACCGTTATATACCCGTCATGTACAAACATGCATTCTTACCAGCTCCTCCAACAAACAGTGGTCTGTTCTCATTGCTGCAGAACAGATTTGGGGCAGTGTGAAATAAAGGAATATAGGTTAAGAATGGTACATGCCTTACAGAGTATGTCCTTTTGTTTTATTCCAGTTATAAATTCTATATTTGGTAGTAATCAAGGAAAAAAACACACCAGAAAATTTAAATTAAATTGGAATGAAACTGAATATTTAAATAAGGTATATTCAAGGCACTTAAGCACATTTTTAAACATATTTTCTTCAGTTGCAAAATGACTTTTTAAAAGTGTAATTGTTAGAAATTCCTTCTATGTACTTGTACATCACTATACATTGAGATTAGTCATTTGTCTATAGCCATTATCTGAGAAATATTTATTTACCTGTATGATTCATTGTGAGCTTTAGAAATGAACACATACTTACCACTGTGTGATATCAAAGTTTTGTCTTGTCACGCGAACGAGAAATTCCACTGCAAACACTAATACAGCTGGGAGGGCTGTTCCAGAAGGAATATTCACTCAAGGCTGTGACCTGTGCGAGCAGTAACACTACGTGTACACTAAGTTAATGTTTCTACACACTGTTTAAACCTTTGGTGTCTAGCCACAATTCTGTTTTTGGATCAGTGTTTTGTTTTTTGCCTAATATCCTCTGGATGTGCTTATTACTTTCATAGACTTGACTGAAACCAAAGTGAACAGAGCATCTGTGGGCTTGCAGTGAAAGACTTGATTGGGTTTGGTTTTTGTTCCATTGCACTGTCTTTATCCCTCTTGTGGCTCTTTCCAGTCTCGTCCCTACCAATTTCAAAAATACCCTTGTGTGTGGATTTTTTTCTTCTTTCACTAAATACCTGCCGTCAAACAACAATGGTGTCAAATCTTGGCAATTTGGATATACTGTATGTCTTGGGTGTTTGAGGTGGAGGCCAAATCAGTGAAGGCTTGAAAGGGTTGAATGTCAAACAGTGAAGCTTCTTTAAAACTTGTTTTTAAAAAGCAGTGTATGTGAATTCTTATCACATTCATATTATCAATGTCTGTTTTTTTTCTTTTTTTTTTTGTGTGTGTGTGCGCATGCGCACTTGTGGTAAAGGTCCCTGCAGCAGGAATAAACCTTTTATAAAGAATTTCAAAAAGGTTAAAGAAATGACATGTTTCTACTTAATCAACTGTCGCAATCAAAGTTGGAAACAAAGTACCTGAAACCCTGGTTGAACTTGTGAAGGAGACTGAAATGCAATACTTTTATTTGCATGAGAAAGAAATAACAGCCGGTTCAAACAGAAGTAAACAGAACATTTTAAAAAAAGAAAGAAAAAAAAAAAGTGTTTTTTCAGTGAGGAAGGGCTTATGTTTGACCTTTGCAGAGCTAAAGGTACAGTCCCTCTGGGGTCCCTTCCTGTTTCTTGTACAGCACGTTCTCTTTGGACTTCTTGAAGTCCTCATTTGTCACCTTCATCCTCCGCTCCCTCAAGGCCATAAGCCCTGCCTCTGTACAAATGGCCTGAAAGGGGGAAAATCCAGCTCTTATTACAATACATACCACATTACAATTCGTTGTATTATTGTAACTTCCAATGCTATGCATCTCCATTTTCCTTCTTTCACCAATACTTCAACATTTTAGCTGCATTGACATTGTATTAATAGTTCATGGTGAATTAACCAATAGAGTTACAAATTAAGAATGTTTTGCCTTCTTGTGTAAACATATTGTATTCAATGACTTATTTGGCAGTCTCCACCATCATACAGCTGTACTTCATGTACATGCCAGATGGTGGCAGTAATGATCCTAGGTCCTGAAGTCCCATGCTTGCGTTTAAAGAGCATTACCATGTCTGGCTGGACAAAGCTGTTTTAGCATTATTTTGTCTACACAATAAAGGCAGTGTACACCTAAAACAGTGCATCCTGATGTGAATCAGGAACCAGTGAATTTTAGTGGATGTAAGGTCAAAAGTCTTGTATTTAAGAGTGTTCATTTTAGAAATTCACCTTTATGTCAGCGCCTGAAAGATCATCTTTAGCCAGTATGAGGTCATCTAGTGTTACATCGTCTGCCAAAGTCATTCTGCTGGTGTGAATCTGAAAAATTCTGCGCTTTGTCTTTTCATCTGGCAGAGGGAACTCAATCTTACGATCAATTCTCCCTGTAAAAACAAACAAGTTTTAATCTTAGCAAAGCATCATACATTGTTTGTCTTTGTTAACATTGAATTCATTTGATAAAGATTATTAATATGCAATAAATGCACCAAAAGCTGAGTGGCACATTTAGCTCAGTTACGCACCAGGACGGATGAGGGCAGGATCAAGAGTCTCTATCCGGTTGGTGGCCATTATAACCTTTACGTCACCACGAGAGTCAAATCCATCAAGCTGGTTTAGGAGTTCCAGCATGGTCCTCTGGATCTCCCTCTCTCCACCAGAGTTTGAGTCATACCTACACAGAACACAACAAAACAAATAAAAATCTCTCAAAACTTCTGCAGCCCTACCATAAAAAAACCCAAAAACAATTCTGGCAAAAGCAAGAGCAATAAAATGCTTGTGGTGAGACACTTATCACTCTACAGCAAGGCAGCATTAATATACATATGAAAAATAAACAAATATACAGAAGGGTCCTACATAGAAACTCTCCAATATGTACAAATACATTAAAACAATGAATAATCTAAGAAAGAGAGCAGATGAGGGGAAATATATGTGTGTAGCTGATGTACAATGAAAAATATGCAAACCATATTTAAATATTTCTGAACTAACTGTCCATATTTTTGTGGAAATAAGTATAGAAGCTGCTTATTGTTGAACTTTGTTCAATATAAAGAGTAGAGGCAGGGGTTGTAACCACACAGGCCACAAACTACTTCAGTCTTTCCGAGCACAACATCCTCACAAACCCCCCACCATTAACTTTAACCCACAAAGGCTTAGTTATACAGCGAAAACTCTTGACTGCCATGTTGTCATTTTCATGACTACTTGAAGTGCACATGTAACCAACCAAAAAAAAGCATGTGCAGGCCAAAAGATTTAACAATTATTAAAACAGTAATGAATGTATCCCAATAAACAACACAGCCTGTTAAATCTTACTTGATTGTACAAGCATGCACCAAGTATCATCAAACAGCAAAAATTATCTGGCCATTTAGCCATCATTATTAAACTACTTACAGAGAAAAACAGGAATCGTTCACACTGATTTCTAAAAATACAGTATATGATGATGTAAAAAAATAATAAAATAATGCAAAAAAATTGCTTAAGTGTCTTTATATTGTAAAACAGTTTTGCAACTGAAAAACAAAAACAACTGCCAATGGATCCTTAGCACTACTGATACGGTTGTGTGGCATGGCATGGACCACAGGTTGAAAACCACTGGCTTATATTACCCCTATAACTCTTAAGTAGCATAATGACATCAGTCACTGAATATTGTAGTGATTTCTCCAAATAAGAACCATTTATATGTATATTATGTTATTACTAGTAGGGGTTAATGCAACTGAGGAGAATTAAGACATTTACAAGATGTTTGTTGTAACCTAGTTTACCTCTTGGTTCCTATAGCATCAATCTCATCAATGAAGACTATGGACGGAGCATGTTCCTCTGCTACTCTGAAGAGCTCTCTGACCAGTTTGGGGCCATCACCCAGGTATTTCTGAATTAGCTCCGAGCCTACCACCCTCAGGAATGTCGCAGATGTCTGATTGGCCACAGCCTTAGCCAGCAGGGTCTTCCCTACACAGACACATAATTCAATGACTGCAACAATACCCAATAATAATGGCCAATAATTATGCACCAAGCATTCCCAGGTGTTTTGACTGACCTGTGCCAGGTGGGCCATACAGAATCACTCCTTTAGGAGGTTTTATTCCCATCTCCTCATAATACTCAGGATGTGTCAGAGGAAGTTCAACAGACTCCTGTTAAAGAAAAAAACAAGCACTATTAGAGCCTTATCTAGGATACAACTACAATAAAAACAAACAAACAAAAACACAGTAAAAACACATATCTACTACCTTGATCTCCTGTATCTGGCTGTCCAGGCCTCCAATATCAGCATATGTCTCCTGAGGGGCTTTTTCAACTTTCATTACAGTCACTAGAGGATCCGTGTCATCCATCAGCACACCAATCACTGCATGTACCTGCACACAGAACCATTATTCTCTTAATGCTATAACTAAAACAAACTCATAACTAAAATAAATTCAAACTAATTTTATCCTTTCTGCACAACTAGTGTATAAAAGCCCCAGTACCTTGTGGTTCAGTAAAACAGAACAGCCTGGTTCAAGGAGGTCTTTATCCACAAAGGACAAGATGCTAACATAGTGCTCTGAGCCAACTGATGTGGACACAATGGCATGGTTGTCATCAATAATCTCTTCAAGTGTTCCTACTGACATTGGGGTCCCTCTGAGGTCATCAACTTTGGACCTCTCTTCCTACAAGAAAAACAGGGCATTATTTGCATCTACAACATTCACATACACCAATTTGCTTAAGAGAATGACATGAAACCTTAATGCAGAACAAATGGGACCTGCTTTTAATGTCTAAAAATACAGCAAATTATATATATTTGCCGGGGGGGTATATGTCTGTATCACATTTAGACTGACATACACAGCAGTAAAACACAATACCTCCTGTTTTTCCTCCAGGGGCTTCATCTGTTCTTGGTTCCTGATGAACTCCTCTTCCATCAAAAGGTAATCTTTGATCCTTTCCTGCTTCAGCAACTTCAGCCGGCACTGTGTGTGTGGGGTGACTAAGAACAAAAACAGCAAGAACATATCATAGCTGGCTAAATGTCTGCAGCCATTATAGTGATACAGCTTACTAGACTGGTCAGAGCTTTAGTATACCCAATGGCAGCTTGCTAGCAGCATCAGGCCCCTTAGTCTTCTTCTTCTTTTTTCCAACTCTAGTGGGTATTGGAGGCTCATATTTCTTTTTCTTATCCTAAAAACGACAACAGTTGTTCACTCACAACGTAAAGTGACAGCCCTTGAACCAAACACAGTAACATTACAAGCATAAGAAGCTAAATACAAGCACCTACTTTATCATCTTTCTTTCCCCCTCCAGGGCCGTGACCTCCACTCTGGTTTTGCCCCTGTTCAACACAAAACAATATATAATGGTTAAAGGAACATTCCAAACTGTAACTTGCAATTCACTCTGTTTACAGCATGGCAGCCGCAAACGGCAAACAAAATCACAGACAGCGCAGGACACCTGCTGATAACCAACCAAAAACTTCAGCGGGGATTCAGACAATGCTGTCTAATCCACGACAAACCAGAAACATCAACCCCAAAAGCAAGCTGTTGTATCAGGTTGTGTGAGGCCGGCTGTGCTAGCTCGCTACATTGCTAGCTAGTGGGCTAAGCTAACTTAATACTAGGCCTCTAATATGTATAAAAACGACATGCTACAATACATTTAACACCATGTGAATGAGTATTAACTGATAAAGGCCAGCACATATAGTTTTTATCTGAACTAATGCGTTCTCTAGTACATAATTCTTAAAATTGAGACGAGATAAAACTGCTTGCTCACCATGGTCGTTTGTTTGCTGCTGTTTCTGCACCGCTGTGTTCAGAGCCGCGGCTCGTGGTGCGCCTCTTACTGGACAGGAGGATCAACTACAGCAGGGAGCAGTGACGGGAAGCGCGGTTTACCACGGAGAAAATGACAATACAACGCCTTAGTCTGCTGTATAAAGATGTCATCTGGGTAATACACATGTAATCTGGGTATTACAATATAATGTTATATAAATATGACAATGCGAAATTAATATGATGCTAAAAGAAGGGCAAAAAGTGCCAACCCTGAGTATAAATGTGGGTGTAGTGACTGGTAGGGTATATTTTCATCAGAAAGTTCAGATATATAGGCTGGAAGTTTAAAAGATATAAAGTGAGTTCATAAAAGATGAACTCGCCGTAGATGCTCAGTTTTAGAGCAAAATAGCCAAGGGCAGCTAACAGCTAGGCTACACGTATGTCAGGTGAACTAAGCAGCAGTAGCAGCCGCTAGCTCTAAACAGTGGATACAATAATAACAGCTCTGAGGGAAATGTGAGGTAACATGTGACTGTACTAATATGCAACAATGTCGGTCAAAACGTGTTAATGCAGTGCATACTACACACAGTATGCACTACGCTGTACATACTATTGTAGAATGCAGTATGCAGTATGGTTGTGTGCCATTTCAAATACAGCCTTTTCTGGTGGCAATTATTTTTCTGAATTTTTTAGATGTGAACGGCTCATCCCTGTCCTTTCCCTGTCAGATCGTGGGACAATAGTGCCCATCACTACAACACCTAAAAAAGTGACTGGATTTAGGTGTGCATTGTGGATTTTGGGTATACTCAACTTAAACATTCGTAACTGTACTACGTACTCAAAAACTAGCTAGTATTAGTATTAAGTGCACAATTGGGATGCACCCAGATCTGTCACAACAGCCTATACAAATGTATTCTAGTAAATAATGCATTTCTTTATCTGCTATTTCTAAACAAACAAAAAAACAAAGCAGAGTCCAGCTTGGTATGACGTAATATGAATGATTTTGGTTTCTTTTCAACAAGTAAATTTAGCTGAAATTCTAAAAAAGGATGGGACCTCTCCCTTGAAGAAGTATTTAGATATTTTAAAACAAATGTTTAAATATTACAAACACCTTAGAGGAAGACAATTAGACATGAGGCCTAATAGAAAAGGATTTAGTTGAAAATGTTGCTGACACTAAAATCATTTACTCAACAAGTTTGTACAGAAAAATAATTACATTGAACTGTGAGAGGAAAACCAGCATTAAAAGTGCCAAAGTGCCATAACGGTGAACCGCTATCCTTTTGCCGTTTTTAATATGAAAATATTAAAAAACATGATGAATACAGAGGTTGTGGAAATGATTACTGATAGTTTGTATGGACAGAACTGGGATTTGTTCCTCAGTACTACCTTGTAATGTATATTGCTTTAAAATCACTGCTAGAAAAAACAGCTTGCCATAGATATACAGGCCACCAACAAAACTTGACATATCACAGCGTGTAAATAAGACATGGTAATGGTTTGTGCCTTGTGGTTACAGATGGAAAAAACTTGCAAGGTAACCACAGAGCTATAAAAGACCCTGAGACACCTTAAAGCAGCATCAGATTTAAAGAACTCATTCATCTTACCTAATTCTGAGAACCACCATGCTCCAAAATATCATCATTGCCTTGCTACTCATAGGCACAGGTAAGATGTGCCATTTTTACTATTTACTCAGAGCAGGCCTACACATTTATCATTCTAAATTATTATGTTATTATTATTATTCCATGATTAT
This sequence comes from Prochilodus magdalenae, assembly GCA_024036415.1. Classification (NCBI taxonomy): domain Eukaryota; kingdom Metazoa; phylum Chordata; class Actinopteri; order Characiformes; family Prochilodontidae; genus Prochilodus; species Prochilodus magdalenae. The sequence goes on from JAMWET010003853.1 coordinate 379,283, forward strand.
ATAGACACATACATTACATTACATGTTCTACTTTAAAAGGACCTTATGTAGTCCCTTTCTTCTTTCCAGCTTGTGCCATGCATGTAGAATACCTAAAATTGGACTCAGATGAGGAGCAGAGTTTTGTACAATTCTTACAGGTACAGTTTTTAAATCACAAGCATTGCCAGACAGTAAATCTATATAGCTAGTAAATTATTGGGTGCTCATCAAATTTACGATTCAGTATAATGTATATTAGGTATCTGACAGCTATGGTCACTGTATAAAAAAACAGAGTAGCTTTATTTAAGCCCTGATTGTTGTGATATTTGCTCTCTTATTGTTCAGGCTATTGATCAGGATGAAGAATTGCCTATGCCTGGGGCAGAACTCCCAGGTAAATGCTGGGCATGCAAATGGATTGTGAAGAAAGTGAAAAAACAACTTGGTGACAATGAAAAAACGTCGGTGAGTGAGAATCACAATGCATAGCTAAAACCACAAAGTACTTTGCATCTTAAAACAATTCTCATATGGCTTCATCACAGGAAGCGATCAGGTCGAAACTGCACAAAGTCTGTGACAGCATTGGCCTGCTGAAGGGGTTATGTAAGAAAATTATCAGTAAGTCCATCGATGTTTTGACTGAGGAGCTTTCTACTACTGATGATCCCCAAACCATCTGTTCTAACACTGGCTATTGCAAGTAAGTAACAAACAATACATATTGATGATGCGCATGGCACAGAGTATTTATCACACTGCTCAGTATTTGAAAGAGATCTAAAGTCCTGCTGGTAACTTCCTTTGTACACTTCCCTCAGAGACAAACCCCTGCTGCAAGTCATCCAGGATTTTCCAGAAGTTGTACAGAAGCTCTGAACTCTATCATCAAGTTATAATAAATCAGTCAACCTTTCTTCAACCTTTCTTTGCTATTCTTTTCATTTCTGTGGATTTAAGACACAAGAGTCTGTTACAGATACAGAACAGCATTTGGGACAAAGCTCCTGTTTCAGCTTGATGTATGGAAAAGAAATGTTGATATAGCCAGTAGCTGAAGACAAATAAAGAGGGATCACTTTTTTGTGTTTTTATTTTATTTTATAACAATAAATAAAGAGTGGGAAATGGAGGCTGAGTTATATTTCTATACACAGTTTTTGCAAGATCATCAGTAATGGAAAGTTTGTTAAGTAAAACTGCTCCTTGCAATCTTTAATTTTTTAGTGGACATTCTGGCTTTGTTTAAACTGGGAGTGGTTTCTTTAAGCAAGACATTATTCAGTAATGTTTAATTAGCCCACTTGCAGACGAATCTAAATGACCACTGTCAGCTGGGGCAGAAGTGGCTAAAGGTGTCATCTTAGTTTCTCAGCATGCATGGTTTGTGGTCATTAAATTAAAAAGTGTGAATTTAAGACAGCTATAAAAGGCCATTAGGCGACCTTGAATAAACAAGTCTGATCTGGAGAATTCATGCAGTTTTGCCATTGCTGATGACCACCATGCTCGGAAACATCCTCGTTGTGTTCTTACTCGTAGGCGCAGGTAAGAGCAGAAAATATGACTTTATACTTACAATTAGGACGAGTGTCAGTTCTATTTCCCGAAGAGCCAGTGTACCTGCAGGTTTTCATTCCAACAAAGCAGGACCACAACAGGTCAAATGTTTAAGGACTGAGGCCACCTAATTCACCAAGGGCAAACAGGTGCGCACCTGCTCGTTCAGAATAAAAACCTGCAGCTATATATGGATAGATATATGGCCCTGGATATTCCTGCATTAACATTTTAATTTACTGAACAACATACTCAAATAGTTGCACTTAATTACCTACACTCATTGGAAAATACCCATATGGCCTGTTTGTGACTTGACGTGCTGCTTTTCCAGGGTGTGCAATGCACCTGGAACACACAAAAGTGGACTCTGATGAGGAGCTGTCCGATGAGAGCTTGGTATGCTGTTTATACTGATATATTTTTTCAACCACTGTGACTCACAGCGAAGCTTTTTTAACTAGTGAAAAAATGCCTTTTTGAGCTGATTTATGCTTTCTTTAAAGGGGTGTACTCTATGAACCACAATAGTGTCAATACTGAATTCAAGTCCAACAGTTTTGGTCACTGTATCCAAACAGAGGTGCTTTATTTAAGTGCTTGCTGTTTTACTATTTGCACTCTTATTACTCAGGATATTGAGCTGGCTAAGATTTTGCCTATGCCTGGGGCAAAATTCCCAGGTCAGTGCTGGGTGTGCAAGTGGGCCATGGGAAAGCTGAAACGTACCCTTGGCAATCACCCAACTAAGGTGAGTTTAAATCATCAGACTGTGTAGCTACAAAGTGCCTTAAATATTTTAAAATTCTTATACAACTTAAACTTTACTGCAGATGACAGTCGATGCGGCACTGAGACATGTCTGTGATGGTATTGGCTTCCTGAGGTTCATATGTAAGGGGGTAATTGGCAGATTCATGGGCGTTTTGACTGCAGAGCTTTCAACCTCTGACTCTGCAGAGAGAATCTGCCGTAATATTGGCATCTGGTGAGTTACAATCAACTTTTCTGACAAAAGTGCATGACACAACAAAAAAAACACTCTATCCAGGTTTTTATCTAGAGATTATGTGACTATAATTATTATTAAGTAGTTACAAAATATCCCCCTATTATTACAGCTAAAACCCTGCTGGAACTCATCTGAGCTTCTCAAGAAATCCAGCAGAAGCTCTGAAGGAGCAGAAACTACGCTGTGACAACTGCATAAAAATGTGTTAATGAAAAAAATTTGAAAAAAAATATTATGTAATACTGAAACCAGCGGTTTTGCTCCAATAAATTGCTTAAATCTTCGCATTGAAAAATGTGTTTTTCTCATTTCTTACTTCCTGACATATTTGAAGCGAGAATGCTGTCTAAGACAGCTGGTGAAGGAGTTAAAGACTTTGGGCAGATGACTCCCATTACTGCCATTATGACTGGTTCTGACGCTGTAACTTTCTCTCAAATACTCGATTATTCAACATGACAATCTGACGACTTTGCAAATTTAGCTGAAATTCTGAAAAAACACAAAATCTCTCCTTCGAAGAAGTATTTACTGACATGAGGCATATGACAATTAACCAGATGGAGGGCATATATCGACTGACTTGACCAGGTCAACAACTCACTGACTGTTTGTTGCTGCACCACCTAGATAACTGTCCTATGCACAACGACTAACTAGATTTTAACCACCTCAAACTGTTTAGAAATACGCATAGACTTTTATTTTGGAAAATAGTCAAACATTACAAATGGCTTAGAGGAAGACGATCAGAGATGAGTCCTAATAGAAAACGATTTAGTTGAAAATGTTGCCGACACTAACATTATATACTTAACAAATTTATACAGAATAACGAACATAAGAAAGAAGAAAAAACAAGTACATTGAACTGTGAGTGAAAAACAAGCGATAACAGTGGCGTTTTATCTAAGACTTTTCTTAACCACTAGCAGACCGCCCTGTATCTTTTTTATCTTATTCTATCAAGTCACAACCACATTTCTTTTGATCTGTTGGTGATGAAATTCACAAACATTGTGAAGCACAACAGTCACGTCTGCCAACAATTCTGTCAAAACTTAAAAAAAAACAACAATAATGGAGATACAAGGTTGTATTCCAACAACAGTGTGGATGACCATGTTGGCTGAACCAGCACTATACTAGCTTAACCAGCGTAGGCCGGTTTAAACCAGCATGGAATGCAGCCTGCTGAGTAACAAACTAAGCAGCATAATAGATGAGTAATGAAACACAACCTGTAGATGTTTCCTGACAAGCGTGCTGCAAAATACAACTATGCAAATGTTACAGTAATTACAAATACATTTATGTGGAGTGAGATCTAAATTTAGAGCTATGAGGAAAACATCAACACAGTAGACTGTAGTGTAGGTGTTCAGACAAGAACAGCCAAATCCACAATTACACAGAGAAGGATATTACAGTATGGTTGCTTTGCCACAATCCCGTATTGCAAGAACAAATGAATTTGAGAACTCAGTGGTGTAAAAACTGTAGACGATGGTCAACAATGGTGGAGTAAGTGATATGATCAGATGAGTTATCATAAAAACCATGAATGCATGAGCTTTACAGTGAGGGGGTTCGATGACTCTGTAAATGTAGTGGAGGGGACTCTTCCACTTTTTTAATGCTCCATCCTCTGGGGAATACGCATGACTGAACGGTTTAATGTTCGTGAATATAAGGTAAATCATGTGCTATGGCCTTCATCATTAGGTCCCTCATGAAAAACTGTAGGAAACTTTGGACCGACATGTTAGACAGTGCTCTCCTCCACTATCATCCAAAGACCAAATGAGGAAATATCTTGTAGAGAAATGGCATTCTCTCTCTATATAGTTTCAGAAACTAGAATCTATACCAAGCCATCTGCATTTAGACCTATGGCAACAGCCAACTCCTTAAAAAGTAACTCAATACTGTTTCTGGCCTTTTAATCTGTCTGTATATAAATTGGTCCACTGCATACTTTGCTCGCAACAGAAGCCACAAGACTGAATATAATTTTAAAACAAAAAGTCCAAGAAAGGATATAAAAAAGTAAAACATGTAAAGTAGACATGTTTAAATAATGGTTAAATAATTAATTGGAAATGATTACAGGGCAAGAAACTGACTGCTGGAAGTACAAAAGAATAAAAAAGAAAAGAAATGAAATTAGCCTATATTCAGATTTTACCACTACTTGTACCATCACAACTCTTGTAAAAGTGTACAAATTACTAAGCATTAATGTGACCACATGACTACGTGGTATAATAGACAACCACCTAAGACCTGTTTATGGTTGACTGGTTGTGGTTATGGAATGAAAAAAAAAAAAGCTGTGAGGTCAGCACAGAGCTATAAAAGCCCCCCGAGATTAAGGCAGCATCATATTTACAGGATTCACTCACCTTACCTATTTCTGAGAACCACCATGCTCCGAAACATCATCATTGCCTTGCTACTCATAGGCACAGGTAAGACAGCAGACCTACACATTTATCATTCTAAATTATTATGTTATTATTATTATTCCATGATTATATAGACACATACATTACATTACATGTTCTACTTTAAAAGGACCTTATGTAGTCCCTTTCTTCTTTCCAGCCTGTGCCATGCATGTGGAATACCTGAAAATGGACTCGGATGAGGAGCAGCTTGAAGAGACTTTTGTACGCTTCTTACAGGTACAGTTTTAAAGTCACAAACATTGCCAGACTGTTAGTAAATCTTTATAGCTAGTAAATTATTAGGTGTTCAATGAATTTACAATTCAGTATAATGTATACTATACCCTTATTTATGCTGGATTAGGTATTTTACAGCTACGGTCACTGTATGCAAACAGAGTAGCTTTATTTAAGCCCTGATTGTTGTGATATTTGCTCTCTTATTGTTCAGGCTATTGATCAGGATGAAGAATTGCCCATGCCCGGGGCAGAACTCCCAGGTAAATGCTGGGCATGCAAATGGGTTGTGAAGAAAGTGAAAAAACACCTTGGGGATAAGGCAAAGGCGGTGAGTGTGAACTATCACACTGCATAGCTAAAACCACAAAGTACTTTGCATCTCAGAACAATTCTGATATGGCTTCATTACAGGAAGAGATTAGAGGGAAACTGCACAAAGTCTGTGACAGCATTGGCCTGCTGAAGGACTTATGTAAAAAAATGATCAGTAAGTCCATCGATGTTTTGACTGAGGAGCTTTCTACTTCAGATGATCCCCAAACTATCTGTTCTAACACTGGCTATTGCAAGTAAGTAACAAACAATAAATATTGATGATGCGCATGGCACAGAGTATTTATCACACTGCTCAGTATTTGAAAGAGATCTAAAGTCCTGCTGGTAACTTCCTTTGTACACTTCCCTCAGAGATAAACCCCTGCTGCAAGTCATCCAGGATTTTCCAGAAGTTGTACAGAAGCTCTGAACTCTATCATCAAGTTATAATAAATCACTCAACCTTTCTTCAACCTTTCTTTGCTATTCTTTTCATTTCTGTGGATTTGAGGCACAAGAGTCTGTTACAGATACAGAACAGCATTTGGGACAAAGCTCCTGTTTCAGCTTGATGTATGGAAAAGAAATGTTGTTATAGCCAGTAGCTGAACATAAATAAAGAAGCATGAAGCATTTTATATTTGTGAGTGTTTTTTTTCTAATTTCATAACAAACAATAACGAATGTGAAATGGAGGCTGAGGTTGTTGAGGTAAAGTAATGAAAAGTTTGTTAAGTAAAACTGCTCCTTCCAACGTTTAATAGTGGACATTCTGGCTTTGTTTAAACTCTTTAAGCAAGACATGTTTAATCAGCACACTTGCAGACAAATCCAAATGACCATTGTCGGCTGGGGCAGAAGGCCCAGTGTCTGGATCCAGATTTAGCTTCATCTTTGATGTCATTACTATTTAGTGCTTGACTACATTTTTTTCATGTTCAAGTGAATATTTTGCGCCCTCTTATTTTCATGTAGCAGACATGTTCACCGCCATATAGTGCAACAACAGACAGAGATGGCACTGAAATGAGTTGGAGTAGGTAATGTAACAGGTTAATTGTTGGTACATTAGAAATTGTTATCACAAGATCTGCATATATGATGATGTCATTCTCAGCATGCATGGTTTGTGGTCACAAGATAAAAAAAGTGTGAATTTAAGACAGCTATAAAAGGCCATTAGGCGACCTTGAATAAACAAGTCTGATCTGGAGAATTCATGCAGTTTTCCCATTTCTGATGACCACCATGCTCGGAAACATCCTCGTTGTGTTCTTACTCGTAGGCGCAGGTAAGAGCAGCAATTATGACTTTATACTTACAATTAGGACGAGTGTCAGTTCTTTTTCCCGAAGGCCCAGTGTACCTGCAGGTTTTCATTCCAAATAAGCAGGACCACAACAGGTCAAATGTTTAAGAACTGAAGCCACTTAATTCACCAAGGGCAAACAGGTGCGCACCTGCTCGTTCAGAATAAAAACCTGCAGCTACACCGGCCCTCTGCTCATAAGACTGGATATTCCGGCATTAGCATTTTAATTTACTGAGCAACATAATCAAGGAGTGACACTCGGTTAGTTAAATCCATTGGAAAACGGCCTGTTTGTGACTCGAAGTGACTTTGTGCTGCTTTTCCAGGGTGTGCAATGCACCTGGAATACATGAAAGTGGACTCTGATGAGGAGCTGTTCGATGAGAGCTTGGTATGCTGTTTATACTGATATATTTTTTCAACCACTGTGACTCACAGCGAATCTTTTTAACTAGTGAAAAAATGCCTTTTTGAGCTGATTTATGCTTTCTTTAACGGGGTATACTCGATAAACCACAATATTGCCAATACTGAATTCAAGTCCAACAGTTTTGGTTACTGTATGCAAACAAAGGTGCTTTATTTAAGTGCTTGTTGTTTTACTATTTGCTCTTATTACTCAGGATATTGATCTGGCTAAGGATTTGCCTATGCCCAGGGCAAAACTCCCAGGTCAGTGCTGGGTTTGCAAGTGGGCTGTTGGGAAGCTGAAACGCGGCCTTGGAAATAATCCAACTAAGGTGAGTTTAAGTGATCAGACTGCGTATCTACAAAGTATGTTATAAAGTTCTCACATAACTAAAACTTTATTGCAGGAAACAGTCCAGGGGGCACTGAAAACTGTCTGTAATGGCATTGGCTTCCTGAGGTTCATATGTAAGGGGGTAGTTAACAGATTCATGGACGTTTTGACTGAGGAGCTTTCAACCACTGACTCTGTAGCTAGAGTCTGCAGTAATATTGGCCTCTGGTGAGTTACAATCAACCTTTCTGACAAAAGTGCATGACTTCTTTGGCACAAATGACATATTATATGATTGTATATTAAGTAGTTGCAAAATAATCTTTTAATGTAAATAATACCTGTTATTACAGCCAAAGCACACCGCCAGAACTGATCCAGGTCTTTCTAGAAAGCCAGCAGAAGCTCTGAAGGAGCAGACGCACCACTGCAACAACTGCCGGAAATGTGTTACTGGAAAGAAATAGATTGCACAAAGCAAAAACATTTGATGTAAAACTGAAGCCAGTGGTTTTGCTCCAATAAACTCATATATTTGCATTAAAAATGTGTGTTTTTCTCATTTCTTACTTCCTGAAGTATTTAATGTGGCTCAAATCAGATCATATCTAATACACAGTGATTTATTCTAAAAACTAAAAAGTGTATTATAAGAATTCTGAAAAAGTTACAGCCAGTAGCTGAAGAAGCATGCAAACCATTTGATGAGCACAGCTCCAGACATTACCAATAAAACCACAACCAGAAATAAATGACACAAAAGTACAACATATCACAAGATCAGTGTTGTGTATGTTTTGGAGGGACCTCAAGCAAGAAAGACAACTAACAATATGGCGTTGAAGCTGCTCTGTATGAAGGAATGAAAATCGTCTAAGCTGATGTGCAGGACTGATTAATGGCACAAGGGGTCACACCAGAAAAAATGTTCACATACTTTTGCCACTGATAGATATGTAGCATTGGATGATTTTCAAATAAATTAAATATTTTGTTTTTCATTTGTTTACTTACATTCACTTCATCTATTATATGTATAACTTTATGCTTTCAATCATATTTGTGCAAAAGTAGAGAAAATCTAAAGGTTTCATAAACTTTTAAGCACCAGAGTGGGTTGAGTAAAGGTTTTGGATAGTAAATAAAACATCTATATTTGTGTCACAGACATTGCAACCTCTGGTTCCTAGAAGTTCTACTGCATGTAGCTACTAACACTAGAGGCTGTAATATGAGCAACAACCATGCAAGACATGATAGACCACCGAAATTGTCACTAACAGATGACAATACAGTACAAAACAGTACATCATCAAGTCCCACTCTGGCTTCAGATCAGGTGTTTCAGTCTATCCTTCAACTGTGAGAGGGCATCTCAAAGCTATGGGCTAAAGGCTGTCAAGCTGTCAGAAAGAGAAAAGGAAATAAACAAGCAATAAAAAAATTTCAGATTAAACAACAAAGCTGCAGGTGTTCTCAAAACAATGGATCCCAAAGTCCAGTCCTCAGCATCAATGACTCTGTTTGGGATTAAAATAAAACTAACACCCAAAGCCCCTCTTCAGATTTCTTTTGAAAGGAATGGAAAATCTGATAAAGGCAGCGCACACAGTTACTTATAAATATGTAGTCACTGAGGCTTCTGGGCAAAGACAGTTTTTACTTTCTTTTAAAAAGTCTCAAACACAGCGCATATAGGCCATCATACCCTAACTAGCAACAACCCTATTATCTGTGGCTGAAGAGGCATGCAACACATTTGCTAGATGCGTTTGCAGATACTACCCAAACCACACCCAACCAGAAAGAGATGATCATCATGCAACATACATATAAACAGACATAGTTAAACGAATGGAAAAGAGTGGCTTGCAATGGTATTCAAAGGAAGATAAAGGTTACCAGGAAGAATAACTGATCAAATATTTAGACTGATGTGGGCAATATTTATTAAGCTACACATACAGAAGGAGTGTCTCTTAGTATGGAGTACGGATGACATGTCTCAAACTGCGATGCAGCTTGAATATTCTCGCACAGTTCGTGCAGTTTTTGTGGGAGGGGTGGAGGCAGAGTGACACCAGGCCTTCTCGACATGTGACAACAAACCATTCATCTTGGTGTTGTCCACGGGGCCTCCACAGATTTGTTGGTTGTCTCCACTAAGAAAAAAGCAGGACTCATCACTAAAGATGACCTGCTGCCATTCTGTTTCTCTATAACAGACAGGCACGACACCATTGCACTCTTTGGCGACACAAACATGGCAGTCAGTGTAACGGTCTGTGTGCATGTAGTCCTGCATTGTGCAGCTGTCTGATAATTGTGTTGGCACTAACAGGATGACTCTGAGGGCATGAATGTCTGCAACCCTGGACCACTACGTTTCATTCCTGTCCTTCTGGGTGCAACTATCTTTCTTAGGAATGATTAGAGTACTTCTAAACTATTTCTTAATCTGGCTTTTGATTGTTTTTGCACCTAACCTTCTCAAACTGAAGAAACCCATTCATTTTTAAAATGGTACCTTCAGGAAACTACCAACAGCATTAAAGAACAATTATTCAATGCAGCATGGAGTGGATGATCTAAATTCACTGACATTGTGAGTAAGAACAGTCGCATTCACGATAATTAAATCAGTATTACTGTCAAGACTTTACTAGTAGATCTACCTGGGTCTCATCACTAGGAAAACCAAAAGAAAAGAGAATGATCCTTATTTATCACTGCATCAATTTTGAGTTCTACTGTAAATACAAAATGGAATATTAGGAAAGCAATTTACAGAAAACAGTCATTCAGTCATTTTAATCTCTATTTAATGCATTTGGATTAGCAAAAACTATCACTTCAGAAAGACAGGCTAATGAGTTCTGGAAACAAGGAAAACTTTACTGGTTCTGAAGTTCAGCATGTGTTCAGATTGACACACAAACTTAAATACATCTTACAAAAGTCTGTACATTTCCCAGCAATTATACAACTGAGTCATCACTTATAAAGTAGAACAGCATCTATTAATAATAATAATAACAAAAAAACAATTACAGTGCTCCCGCCTGACACATTTGACATTTGCTCAGTATAGTCACAGCCATTACAGGACAGCATAGGGTCACTGCATTGGAGGGGCAGCACTGAGCAGGCATTTGGAGTTTCGGGTCACAACGTGTCCCGGCCAGTTTTTCTGCAGAATCTCCTGATCCAGTTTGTTCAGTCTCTGAGAGCACAGCCGCAGATCCTGGACCTGATCGGACAAGCCATCCATACACCCAGCATCCCATGGCCCACATACCTGGCAACCTGAGCAAGCATAAGACAAGCATTTTATGTATATGGGAATGTAAACAAAACAGTTTGTGACCAGCTGCTGTTTCAGTACTATTACAGCTTTAATTAATATAAAATTAAATTAAATTAAATTAAATTAAATTATCTTCCAAAACAATCAATCAATGGTGGAGGGTGAGTCAGTGACAGTGAACATGAATTTAGTGCCTTCCCCAGACAGTGTTCAGAAAGGAATGTCTTGTGGTATTTCTTTATCATTTACTTTAATAAGTATCACCAGCATTTTTCTGATTAATGCAAACTTTTCAGTTAGCCAGTTTCAGCTCAGTACTACAAAAAATAATCTTAAGGAATGTTCCCAGGGGGTTTAAGGGCACCCACGTTCAAACAACAGGGCATTATAATCATGTTACCTTGAAGGTTAAGATGAGTCAAAGGTCGCTGGGCCTCCCGAAGTGCAATGAGGAGGACATGGAATCCATCTGAAGTCACAGCAGGATTGGCTGACAGATCCAAAGACACCAGCGATGGACAGAGAGGAAGACACCTAATAAAGCAAAATAAAATAAAATAAAATAACAGACAATTGAGGATTCTTGTCACAGAGAGAGAAAAGCAAACAAAACAAAACAAAAAAAAACCCTTCCTCCCGGAACTGCACCCACCAATCTAGTTAGACTGGGCTGGTGTATATGTCCCACAGGTTTAATATCACAGTGCAGTGCATTACAATCACAAAAATAAAATACAAAATTAAAAAATAACTCCACTATGGTCTCTTTTTCTTCTTCAGTTTGTGATGTTATCTCTGATACTGGTGGCAATCAGTCAAAATAATGCACCATATCGACACATGCGCCAAGCAGGCCCGAGTGTGATAGACTCTCTCTTTTTGCATGTAACATTTAAGACTTCACCTGGCGAGAGAGCGGATGCTCTGATCGGTCAGTCCATTTGCAGCCAGGCTCAGATGGGTAAGTGAGCAATCAGCCTGGAACACAAAACATTAATGCACCTTACTGAACATGCATACTTAAAGTAGGTTGCCTGTTTATTAGTCACCCCCATCTTATACCTGCCTCCTTGGCCATTTTAATTAACCATAACTTCCAAGTAGGTGCCCTGACATCGACATGGCCTGATATTGTGTGTGGATTAGTATCAGGCAAAGCATTTTTTAAATCAGCCAAGAACTTCAAGACTAACAAATTACACCTAACACTGGTTGCAGGAACCACCCTGGGAGCCTAAATCCCCAGACTTAAACCCAACTGAACATATATGGGAACACCTCGATTGTTGTGTTTGCTTTATGGAGCTTCCCTAACAAACCCTCCAGTAGTTATATGATGCGCTGTAGTCAGCATGGCTCCAGAGACCTGTGGCAACCTACCAGGACCCTACTGAGTCACTTCCCACCCGTTTAACTGCACATGGCGGTTACTTTGGATACTGGCATAAATAATGTGATTTGACTGTGTACCAATTTCGTTTAAGCCCACTATTCAATAATGCTGGTGCGTTTACACCAGCATTTCACCTGGTGAACTGAGAATTTTGATTGCCTGGTCATGCCATGGTTCTGACATATATTATTATATGTTTTTAATAAGATTTGAACTATTTTATATTTAGGTCTAGTGCAAAAAGCCATACTGGCAGTTCTCAGCACAACTAAACAGAAAAGGAGCCGGGGGGTAATTCTCACACTATGATCACCACCAAGCATTTGTAGGCACAATGGTCAAAGGCTCTGCAGTGTGTGAAAGTTCCGTTTCACACATCCAACTTGCAGTGCATATCTGTTACCCACAGATGTGCACATACGCTCCAGAAGGAGAGAAAACTAAAAAAAATACAGTATGCAAATACCTACTAAAAAAACTGTAACCATGATCAGACATTTTACATTGTTTTTATCTTGTATCGGATTACAACAGGGACTTTGCATCAAGTCTAACTAACCAGCACTTCTGTAGTTTCTCTTTGTTTCCTCCACAGTTCAACTAGATTGGCTGAAATGTGGACCATGTCCCAAGTAAATCAATCCAACATGCTTTGCAGTGTTTGTTAAAAAACAAGAGGAAAGTTAGGAACGTATGGAAAGCAGTGATCCAAAAGCTTAATTTAATTTCACTCACTCTTACTAAACATTAGGGATTTGTACATGCAGCCTGTGCCCTGCCTAAAACATCATGTGTGTCGGTGAGAGTGAGGTTCCTGTGTGCGGAACAGGCGCACTTCTATTTTTACACACACACGTACAAATTTTCATTGCATCATGCAACTCAGAAAACATGTAATACATTTAACTAATGCTTGTTATTGCATTTAATACATTTTGTTTTTTACAGTACTGATTGCTCAGATGCTTACTGTAACACATTTACAGTTCTAAGCTTCATACGCAGTCTTGTGCATTTTCACACTGCAAACAACAAACTTAGGTTAAATAAATATTGGCCCGAATTGTTGATTACTAGTGTCTCTGATTACAAGCAATCAGTGGATAAAACAACATATCGGTTGACACCTGGTTTGGACACATTATAATTCAGAGCTAAAGCTATATAGGGCAACTACCTTCACTATACCATCTACCCATCCATCCCTTATCCCATGAGTCTTTCCCAAACATACAATTGGAGCCAAAGATGTCTGATCCTGAGGCCCAGATCCAATCAGGTTTAGACAAACATTTTAAGCTATAGTAAGATGGATAGAAGGGTTGAACTGCTGTCCGTGTACCTGTGTTAGGAGTTTGGTAAGAAGGTCCAGTGCTGGCTGCTCTGTGGGCCCTTTACACACTGCATTAAGCTCCAGATGTGTGAGGCACTGTAGTGGCAATGTCTTCAATACCAGTTCAAATCCTGTAGAGCCCAGAGCATTCTGGGACAGGCACAGTGACCTCAGATGCCCTGTATCTGCATTAAGAGTAGAATGATAAAACGAGATAACGAGAAATAGCTGCATGGGGACAAAAACAATACAAAAACAATACAAAAAAAAAAAAAAAAACACAACAAGTCTGGAGACTTCTGATCTAGAACAAAGAGAACATAGAAACAAAACAGAACAGAAATCTGTACAAGCCAGTCATGCATTTCCCATTTCAATATTGTTTTAAGCCTTTGTCCATTCAGACTCAACATTACTTTATTAGCTCAACTGAATGGTGTTGGACGAGCCCTCAGAGGGGTAGGAGATGAGTGAGTAGTAATATGATTATATGAGCTCAAAAGAAAGCCCATTGGCCTTTGCAATACGTTTACTTATGCCAGGTGCCACTTAAAAGACAAGTCATAGGCAGAGAAATCATGTGCAGCAATGTTGTCAATAAATCAAGGCATGTTGGTACATCACTCTGTGGTCATGTGACGCAAGAAAAGACAGAGTATAAAGACTAGTTATTTAGTTCGTGAGTCTACAGTATTCTCTTATACTGTCTCGCCCCCCACCCACTTTAGGTTGCCGTTCAAGTTGTGTGACAAACCATAAGATCACTCAAACTAAAGAGAACCCCACATAGTTTCACAGTTCTGCTGGGTAATGGAACATAGACAGTGCGTATGGGGACTTTAGTTCCGATTTGTATGCATATTGCCTGGTTGGGGGGGAAAAAAAAAAAAAAAAAAAACCCATTGTGACACACTGATGCCTTGACTGGAAAGCAACATTGCTGCTCATCATTTTCCTGAATGACACCTGGCCTGCCTATCTACTGACCTGTCTTTCAGCTCCACTGAATGGTGGAGGCAAACACCAGTGTCGACCAGTGAGTCATGTTTTCCTTTTCAAACTAGCCGCTTCTAAGCTGTAGCAACAAACCATTTTTTAAACTACGCAAAAAAAGCTTGAGACTTTCAACCATCTGTTATACAGGACTGTTGTTAATCTTGAACACTTTACTGTGCTCACTGGCATTGTAAAAATTACAACAATGCTCTGTACAGCTCTACCCCAACTTTTAAATAAATAAATAAATACATAAAATTCGCACTGCAAAGTTTGCATGACTAGTCAATTACATTACTGAGGCTAAAATGGCGAGGGCAAACATGTTCAGTTTGAATAATTCATTCCTCCATGACACCTCCACATCAAGTGCCCACTTGTCTAGCATGACAAGAGTGTGTTTTCCAAAGTGGAAAAGGGCAAGTTTAAAAGAAGAACTGAAACAGGGTCAAAGAAAATTGGCATCAGCACTTGGGCCCAAATCCCATTTCTTATATTTACCCCTACCCCTATTGTTTTTGAGTATAACCCTACTCCTTGTAACTGACTTACAAGCGGTAGTGGTTGAAATCTTACCCCTTATGAAATGTAAAAACCTTCAAGATCCGGATCTTGAACAGACTGCTAGTGGTGCTCTGTAGGCGACCGTGCCAGTCAGGAATTAGAGCAGAGGAGGGCAAATTTCACCTCCTCACTGCTTAGATACATTTAGGGCACATGTCTTCAAAGAGAAGGATGACAATTATTTATTACAGCCACCGAGAATTCTTTGGTGATATGAAGCTTTTTAAATTACCAGCTTCACGACAAAAAAATCCCCATTCCACCTTAAATGGTGCAGCAGTTACGTTTTGGTACCTGAGGTTGCAGCATCATTTAAGGTGGAACGGGGAAATGCAATTGTGAAGCTGGTGATTAAAAAGCTTCACATCACCAAAGAATTCTCGGTGGTGGTAATAAATAATTGTCATCCCCTCTTTAAAAGGCATGTGATGCCCTAAATGCATCCAAGAGGTAAATTTCACTAGGTAGCAACCGAGACATCAGCATGTTACTAGGGATTTTTATGTATTATGGAGAATATTACCATAAAACATTCAAATACAATTGAAAAAAAAATATATATTACAATGCTTATCTTACAAGACACTGCTTAACAGAGAAAATACTTATGGGTCTCTTTGGTCACTTGTGCAGCCATCTTTCCAATGATTCTCAGAGCATTCTGGGAATTTTCTCATAACACTTTATTTGGAGTGTGCCTCTGAAAAATCTCCATTTGAAGGACCATGTGGCCCTAAGACTTCACCCTTCCCCCTCCATCTCAACACCAACTGGGACAACCCTACCCCTAGATGTGAACGTGTAAAACGGAGGGGTAGGGACAAGGGGTGAAACGGGATTGGGCCTTTATAACACGTTACAAATATTTACCTGTGAGAGCGCTGGCTAACAGGAGGCGGTGTTGCTGCAGGAAGCGGGCCGTGAGGCCACAGGCCTGCAGAGATAGAGTGGATAGTAGTGGGCAGCCTGAGAGCAGAGAAGCCAGCGTCTGCGACCAGCCATCTCCAAGGGGATTCATACTCAAATTTAACTCTTCCAGGCACTGAGAAAGAAAGAAAGAAAGAAAGAAAGAAAGAAAGAAAAATATACATCAGCCCATTGTATTACCTTACACCACGACTTCTCCATTCCTTATGTTAGCATCAGATTCATTAGACAAATAATAAAGATCACTTAAGCTGAAGAACCCAACATAGCTTTACAATTCTGCTACGTAACAGAGGCAGGTACTTGACCAGTACCACAGTTATTTTTCAACATGCTAAGAGTTGCCAGAAACATTGCTGCTCATCATTTCCTTGAATGACTACCGGTCTGCCTAAAGACCTGCCTTTTACATTGCATCCGGGGCAAGTAAACATAATGTGATTGCTAAAAGACCTTCTTCTGAACACTAAACTAACTACTCAATCATAACTATTCATAAGCATCCTCCCCACAGTCACCTTAAAGATGTTTTAATCTGTCGTTTATTTAAGCTTCTATACGCCCTTTCTACAATCTATGGGTAAAGGAAAGAGAGAAAAAAAAAAGAACACAAAAATTGCTGTGGGTAAAGCTAAAAGGATTGCATTAACTTGCGATGCATGCATGTCAAGGTCAGTGGATTTATATTTTACAATTACAGAGCCAGCTTTTACTTTGGGGACATAATTTCGTTTTTTTTTTAAATCACAATACGTGTTATTGCAATACGTGTTATTGCAAAGCTGGCAATAATATTGTATCGACACGATGTCACAATAAAACACAGTGATTCTCATGCCTACCAGCCATCATCTGTTGCACTATTTAACACATGCACCCAAGTATTTGTACCGTGTAAAGTCTGGCTCAGTACTACTCTCTTGGCTTGGAACAATTTTGTATCTGTGACTATTAGATATCATTTTTGTCCATGTCTTTAATAGCACTAGCCTAAAGAAACAGGTCAGTTACATGTCTGTTATTCACCCTTGTGCACAGAACAAAAAAAAAAAAAAAATTCCTCCATGACCCTATATCGTCACTAAAGCTGGATGAGTCAGTGAATGCATTACTACTAAACACTCCTGGTCCAGTACATGCATTTTACATCTAATAGAATTATAAAATTTCATTAGATGTGCAATGTAAAAGTTATTAAAAAAGGCAAAAAAATTACCCCTGGGCTTCCAAACTAAACTGCTGTAGACAGACATGCATAAGCACATACACACGCGCTCAGCAGTTCTGGCCATAGAACACCTAAACCAAGCTTCATAAAATTCACCAAAACAACCTTCGATAAAAAAATAAAAAACAAACACATGTCTGATATATAGGTTCAACTGCAAGACACTCACCAAATACTACATAGTTTATCTGTGTTTTATCTACACGTTATATCTGTGTTTTGATAGAATGAGTTCTGTTTAATGACTAATACTAATAAAAGAGTGAAGAACAACAGTGAAAAACTGTGCACCCTTTCTCACACATTTAATTTAAACACACACAAAGACAGACTCACACAATCACACATCTACTAAACCACAAACACCATTTCCTTTATACCACAGCCTTTCACAGAACGTGGTATTCAAATATATATGCAGGGGTGAGAGTGTTAACAACAGAAGAAAAAGATGTTCCACGCCTGGGCGTATGAATGGTCAAGAGCACGTGTCTGACTCCAAAATGCTATGAGGGACTTCATTTCTATCCTCTAGAGCTTTTCTGCAGGTCATGTATACAGGAAGGTGAATGCTCTCAGATACAGTCTTATAGAGACTGTTCTTAATCTATTCAACCTTATCTTAGAATGTGACCACACCGAATGTATGGTATTATGCATCATGTCTTAATTTTTATGTGGTTGTTTCAACACTGACAGTTGGTTTTTGCAACCAAAGGTTTCTTGTAACTGTTAATGTTTAATTTACAGTAAAGTAAGTGCTAGTGTTAGTGCTGATCATTTACACATGCTACAGACGCTTTAACCAGTGCCACTGCATTAGACAGCATAATTAACTAAATGTCCTGATTATCCCTGATGCTTTGTCACACCTTCATAATACACCCTGTCACAGATTTGCATTGAGAGATCTCAATTTTATGATGAACTGTAAAATCCATCTGGGTTAGCATTAAATAGGGAAACAACATTTATTTCTTTAGGGTCACAAATTAGGGGCAGGTAATATGACAAAAATAAACAAAAACTTTTTTTAAGCTACATTATTTTACTTTGAATAAGCAGCAATAGTGGCACATTTAAAAACTGCCATCAAAAACCGCAAGTATGAAAAAGGGAAAAATAATTAAAACTGTTCTCTTTAAAATAGGAGGCAGGTCAGTGTTGTATATTACAAATACAGTAAAAATAATAATATTAAGACATTTTAACAGAGACACAGCACTGCCTAATGCTTTCAGATCACAAACGTCCCAAGAACCAAACCATTAGGGTTCTTTAAAACCCAGCTATGCACATGTGGAACTATTATCTAGTATTAATCTAAATTAGGAAGCTGAGTGAAATACAATTAGAACTTTACCCTTAAATCAGCTTGCACTTCTTAATTCTATTTTATCTGCTATGTCTACCTACTTCTGTTCATGTTTAATAACTAAAATATGAGTGCATCATCTTTTCTATGAACTAGCACCTTTCCTATAACCTTTCAGCTCTCTGAAGATGCACTTTGCCAAGTTTAAGCCACCTTCAGCCAGATCTTCTAGTGGGGAAAGCCTTATAATAGAACTTTCCTGATCACAACTGGGAATTCATTGTCACTGTGGTAATAAAAACGGTTACCAGAAATATTTACCGGAAATGCAGGTTTGCTTCCTCCCTCCAAAGTGTTAACTGCCTTCTTAAGACCCTCTCCTGTAATATGATTGGCTGAGATGTCAAGAAGTTGCAGTCGGGGCATTGTGGTTGCTGCAGAGATCAGCTCAGGAAGGAGGTCATCACGAAGTCTATTGGCGGAGAGACGAAGCTGAGTCAAGCTGTCCTGTAGCTTGAGAGCACGCAGGAGAGGAGCCAGACAAGCAGGAGCCAGACTGAGACCACACACAGTCACAGAAGGAGAACCGTCCTGCACCTCACACAGCCGTAATACACGCCTGTTTTCTTCTGCAACGCACAACCGCACACATACTCTTAAGTATAATTACATTCAGAGACCCACAAACAAACGGTAAATACCAAGCTGATGTTTGCACAGGCTTTCATCCTAAACATGTCAGTGCTAACACAAAACTGAAGGACTAGCCTATTGTGCACATATGTGTCAGGTCTATATGGGAAAAGGCAGAGATGAAATTTAGATTTTAATTTTTTAGGACTTAAAAAGTACTTACCCACAGCTAGACTTGTACAGGCTTTCTTATAGCGCTCAGGTAGAGGAGGGAGGTCCCAGGAGCACACCTCTGCAAGAACCTACAAGTGGACCGTCCACATTAATCAAACCCCACATTCATCAAATATCTAACTGCTTTTTCACAAATAGCATGCTATAATTATGCATGTATATATTATGTATCCATTTGTTTAATAAGTTTCTCTTCACCCACTTTTAGGACTTTTACAGTAAATCTGATTTGGTCATATTTATGCAGAAATACAGAACATTTTAATAGTACAAACTTTCAAGCACCACTGAAGTTATGCCAATTTTTCAAATAGTTATTATCAAAAAAGTAAATGTCTTTATTATTACCTCTTCATTGGTGTGCAGCACAGTCAGTAGTAGATCAGTAGGTGAGAGAAGAGCACCCTCTTTCTGCAGAAAGAGACGTGGGAGCAGCCCACAGGTTTGATAATACCGCTGAGCGGCCTGCTCGCACAGCCAGGACACAGTGCAGGAGTCTGCCTCACTGGAACCAAATTATACAGTTATACGCAGTAGTGCAAAGGTCAGGGAACACCCGTCCCCAGTAAAAACTGGCATCAAGTACAAGTTACTCATTTTTGAGTAGGACAACAACTTTAAAACACTTGATGCAACACGAGATATGTAGTAGTTGTGTTATTACTGCAAAACTCCATCCTTTAGTTAATTAATTTTCAGTCAAAACAGTCATTAAGTACACGTTAATGAGAAAACTGAATTAAATAATCCAAATGCATAAGGAATAGGACAGTCAAAGAAAAATGAAAAAGCAAGAATTTCGAAAAACTGCTTTTACAACTTTTATTTTAAAAAATCTATAGAGAGAATTTGACTTCTAACAAATGTGTAAAAAGCTGGTGGTTTCACAACAGAATGACCACACCACGCTCATGATGTGTTATAGATGATATGGCTGATATATAACAGCCACATTAGAATATTAAAACCACCTCCTTGCGTCAACACTCTGCATGCATTTCCTCAGCTCCTCTTACCATATAGGGGCATATTGTACTTCTACAATTACAGAATCTAGCCCATCTGTTTCTCAGCATACTATGGTAATCCCCGCTCACCCTGTTCTTCAGTGGTCATGACTCCCACAGGACCGCAACCAAGCAGGTCTCATTTTGGTGATGAGGTGGTGTTGGGGGTGTGTTTTGTGGCCACTGATGAAGGATTAGTGAATGACCAACAAACTCTGCAACAGCAGATGAGCTGTCGAAAAGTGGACAGTGAAAACTAACAGCGAGTGGACGGCGTTTAAAACCTCCAGCAGCAATGCAATGTGTTCCATTGTGTCTGATCCACTCACACCAGCACAATACACACTAACACACCACTACGTCATTGTCACCGCAGTGTTGGGAATAATCCACCACTCAAATAACACATGCTCTGGGGTTGTCATGTGGGGATCCTGACCTTTAAAGAACAAAGCATGCAGAGAAACAGAAACTACAGTCTGCAATTGTAGAACTAAAAGTACACCTACATGACACATCACACACATCACACACACACACACACCAAACCTGTGTGGTACAGGAATCAGGAAGACATTGTTCTGAACTCTGACTCTCATCCTGATTGGTGCAGGCATGGCAGGTGCTGTGATCTGAGGGGCAGCCTGTGGCTAACACACATGAACAAAAAAAACAAACAAACTCAGACAGCAACAATTTACTGGATAAACACAGATTACCAAAGAGAACTGTGGCCTACATCGATGCATGCCCTTGAAAGTGAATATCTCACCATTATCTGTGAACTATAAGTCTGCGGGCGTACAAGCTGTGAAGAGTCATCTTCAGGGGTGATGATGGGACTTGGTGACCTGCTTACTTCTCTCCTGCCCAGCATCACCATACCAGGCAGCTGATTCATCTTCACCTGCCTTGCTTTATTACTCTTCTTCAGGGAGAGACTCCTGCTGGAGGAGGACTGAACTACAGGGACAGGCAAGACTGGATAAAGTACTGACTAGACAAAATATATGTGCGGCAATATTTGACTTCAGCTTGAGCAAAGATGACAAACTAAGCATACAATTCTGATGCTGCTTAAATCAGTAATCAATAAAAATCAATCCACTTGACAATAACTCATTATTTTTACAAGCCCTACAAGTAACAGAATACAGTTGCCTCTAATGCATTTTAAGACGTTCTTTTCATTAAGTCTTCATGTAACAAACCTCTAGCAGAAGGCTCTGATGCTCCAGACACATAAATTTGACTTCTAGAAGGCATTGTATTGTCACGTCTGCTCTCCTGTTCTGAGGTGATTTTCCTTTTCTTTTTGGGCTGAGCGCTCCCCAAGTCATCTTCCAGCCAATCGTCTGCTATGTATTCGTCTTCAGGTACCAGAGCTGATGCTTGATTGGCAGACACTGCCGGTGTGCTACTGAACACTGGTTCTGACAGGCTTTGAGAAAGAAGGCGGGACTTGGCACTGCCCAGATTGTGCATTGCCATCTGATACTCTTCTCTGCCATAGACTGTCTTAGTAGGCAACACTGGATCTCTGCCACCATGTAGGTAGGATGGAACATCCTGACTATCAGAAACTTCCTGTGGGGACAAAGGGACTTCTGGGAAACGGATTCTAGGCCGCACAGGGCGCAGTGGGCTGATGGAGCAGTCAGACTGGTCAGAGCCATTGCTCTCCTGGGGGGAGAGGGACCAAAAAAACAAAAAAACAAAAAGAAGTAAGAAACAGGAAATGACAAACTAAATTAGCCTGACAATTTGCACAAACTTAGGCAAACCTTACTGAAATTAAATGAGTATTACAGTATTAATAAATAAACATGCACAGTATCAATTAGTGTTCAGTCCCACCCCAAAGAGAACATCCTGCTCAGTCCCTCTGGGTCGGTGACGGGGCCCAGTCGATCGTCTGACTCGAGGAGGAGTACTAGCTTCTGGTGGGGTCCGTGTACTAGACAGGGCATGCTGGGAAGTAAGGTGGAGTTCTTCCGGCTGCAACAGCGGCTCTGAGCACTCAGCATCAAAAAGCTGACTGTCTTGCAAGACAGGCCTCCTCGGTGACACAGGTGTAGCAGCAGCTACAAGAGAGAAAGAAAGAAATCAGATTCCACTGGAAGCAGTAAAACAATGATAAGTGCACACAAGGGCTGTAATGATATGCAATTTTTACAATTCATGATATTTTTGCATCACATTTTTCATTGTTCACATGTATTAGAGCACTTCAGTAATTCACAAAACTCTACAAGCAGTAAACCCCCTACAGAGCTAGTTATTTGTTTAGACTGCTGTCTGAATGCTGCAGGGAAAAGTATATGCTGAGACTTGTGCTGTCTCCAAAGCTAGGATCTTCTTTATATATAAAAAAAAGTTTTATAAAAAAAACTTCAGTTTGACCCTAAATGGACTCATCTGAGTGATGTCTTCACAAATTACCAGTA
This sequence comes from Prochilodus magdalenae, assembly GCA_024036415.1. Classification (NCBI taxonomy): domain Eukaryota; kingdom Metazoa; phylum Chordata; class Actinopteri; order Characiformes; family Prochilodontidae; genus Prochilodus; species Prochilodus magdalenae. The sequence continues at coordinate 402,283 of JAMWET010003853.1, forward strand.
TTTGATTCTCATGTAAACAGTGCTAAACCACCGTCACTGTTCAATCTACCAGTCTTGGTCCATTTTTACTGTATGTATGTGACTGATCAGCCTCACCATTTCAAACAGCTAATTCAACCTTATGAGATGGGCTAACAATAGCATTTTTAAAATTCCAAGAGCATTGTTGATGTTTTTGTGGATTATCACTTCTAGAAAGATCATGAATTGTGTGGTATGAAATTTGAAAACAGCATTAATATGACCCTTGGTTAGCCATGCTCTAAACTGGGGGTGGACAACCCTTGTCCGGAAGACCCCAAGCTTTGCAAATTAATTTACCAACACATCTGTTCCTGGCATTGGCAGCCCCTCCTCTACTCAGTAAACACACTGGTATTTTATTCTCATTCTCTTCCTATTCTCACCTCCTCCTGACTTGGTCCTCTTCAGGAATTTCTCTGTTTCGACACACTCTCGCTCTGTCTCCTGGTCCAACTCTCTACCATACGTCTTCCGCCACTGACGCAAACTGTCCAAAGGTGTTTCACCCTGAAGCAAAGACACACCAACACAACACAAAGGGTCTTTGTTTGATGAAAAAAAATCTGCATTATAACAATATTATTCACTGCAGACTCATATCACTGTACATCATTTATAAGAATTCAGACAGAACAGCAAAAACAAAGAGACAGTAACAGTAACAGTGTTAATGGTATCAGACCTTATTATTTCGAACATTGACTGAAGCGCCCTTTTGGACTAGCAGCTGTGCCACCTTGAAGTTTCCACAAATAAGGGCATCATGCAGGGGTGTAATTCCATCACACTGTGCACCCCCAGGGTCATTAACGTTAGCTCCTCTGTCCAAGAGCAGTGCAACAATCTCTAACAGGAAGAAACACACAGGGACATAGCAAATCAACTTGGCAGATCCAAGAGTGAACCATAGCAAGGTGCCAGTTTACATGCAAGTCCATTACAAATAAATCTCAAAATAATCCATAACACTGTAAACACTTCATGCAGCAGAACAAACAAAACTTGGTTCTTTGCTAATGTTCATCAGGTTATTGTTCACTTGGTACCTAGATGGCCATGATTGGAGGCCTCATGAAGTGGAGTCCAGCCACAGTTATCTCGGGGGTTTAGGGGATGACCCTGTTATAGAAGAGAAATTGAATAGCCAATTCAACACCATGATCTCTCAAAAGGTAATACGTTGGACCCATATGATCAGCTCAGCTCACCTGCTCTACCAGGTACTGGACCTGCTTCAGGTTACCCTCAATACATGCTCTATGGAGCACAGTCTCGCCCTTTTCATTTCGCCTGTTCCACTATGAGAGATAAAGTGTGAGATGTATTGAAATGGAGAGATATACACACAGACACATAGGTACACAGAGACAGTAAATGTCAGTTGTGACATATTTCAGAATAAAACAAACGCCATTAGGTAGGGGCGTGAACTAGCTCCGTTTATTGCTTCATGAAAGTTGGAGGTGCGTGGCAGAAGGAAGGGAAACAATGATCATAGTTAGTTTATATTTCTCCCGACCTTTCGGTGCATGGTAACATAATCAAAGACCAAATATGATGCCAAGGCAGCAACAATTTGTTGTTGAATCAAGATAACAAAGTATATTTTATTAATTTATTTATGTTTAATTAAGATTTAAATGTCCAGATGAAGGTAAATTAAAACAATAAACCAAAAATGCAGATTTCGTTTTTAGGTTCAATATAATTTGGTATGAAGACGTTTTCTCTTACCCTTCCTGTTTTCCTTCTGCCAGTCACAAGCTTATCATAGCCATCCATGTCCTCGTCTGCCAAAAGGAAAAAACATATTTTCAGCATGCATGAGTAAGGAACTCTGTCTTTCCCATTTCTGAAGTGATACATTAATTGTAACGTTAAATTTTAGGCCAAATTTTTGAGTATTAATTATCTCATTTGTTTACCTACCGGAGTCTGAGAGCTGGAAGTCACTGTCCAGAGGCTCGCTGTTCTGCAACTGCTCTTCCTCCTCTTCCTCACTCTCCTCTAGCCCATGACCCTCCACTTCACACAACTCCTGGAGACGAGCCTCTGTTGCATGAGTATCTGGTGAGTTGACCCGCTTCTGCACCTGCAACCATGCCCTCAGAACCCGCTTCTGCAACCGACACGCAACACAAAACCAAAAGAAAAGGAATTATTCATGCAGGTGAATAATCGCCGTCAATAAACAGAACCTTGCATCTCAGTTTTCTTTTGTGTCTGGTGCTTGATACAATGTCTGAATGGCCCACAATTAGCATCAAGTCTGGTGAAACTAACTTACAACTTTGTCCACTCCACTCACCCTCAGCCATGCTAGGAGGTATAGGTACTACACTACCTGCAATATGGAAGAGTGTTTTACCTGTAGTTTGTTCTGAGCTGCTCTTTCAGCACAGCGCAAAGCAGCAGTGTAACTACTGTCCAGTTCCTCCATGCTTTTACCCCAGTCCTCCTGACAGCTTGCGATATTCAGCCATGTCTCACACTCCTGACGTACAAAGACAGATATGCAAAAGATCTTACAAACGTGCTGTGTCTACCTTTGTGCACCAAAGTCCTGCACTAAACATGCTGAAGGTTGGCTCAGTCTGCATGTAGTGTAGTACCTCTTTGGCATTGCCTTGCCTCAGCTCCAGTTCATGTCTGTAGTGCTCTATAGCTTTATGGTACTGCCGCAGGTCTGAGTGTGTGGCTGCTAAGGAAACGTGGATGACTGCCAGCTCTCGTGGAGGCTTCCCCAAAGCCTTAGCACATGACAGCTAAACACAAACAGAGTATATGAGTCAAAGCATTCAGGCAGTATCGATTTGCCATGCAAGCAGTACACTGATCAATACCAAGAACAGAAATCTTTGAATCTCTATTACTAGGTATCCAAAGACACGCTATGCCATAAACTTTGTGTAAGTGCATTATAGGCTCTTGAGGATACTGCAGGCTCTTACCTGGGTGTGGTAAGCATCCAGAGCTTTGGTGTAGCAGCCTACTTTGCAGTAGATGTCCCCCAGTTCCTCTGCTAGCCTCAAGGCCTCATGGGAGACCTTATTACTGATGGCTGACATAGCCTCTTCCAGGTCATAGCCACGCATTGCTATGGAGACAGCATCAACATTTACTGGCAGTGCCAATGAGCAGATTATTAAACAAACACACAGAACAAGATTCCCAGACCAGATCTAAAGTTTAGTCTAGGCCTAGGCATAGCAATTTGGGCCTTATAAATCTCATCATTACTTAAGCCCAAAAACATACAATTACAAATACACCAAATGGCCTAAAAAAGCTGAACACCAAATTTTTACATGCTGTCCTTCTCACCATATTTAAAATCCCTTTTCACTGCCTCCCTCTCTGCAGGCTGTTGGGACCCTAAACAGAAGGCCTTCTTCAGAGAGCGTCGTGCAGCCAGGAAGTCTCCCAGATGTAACAGAACCTACAGAGATATTAAACACATGACAACTGCTAAAAAAAGCATAACCAGCTCAGCATTTGGGTCGGAAACAATACTTCATGTCTCAAGAACATTGGCCCACTACAGTGTCATCTGGTACCTTGCCAATGTTGTAGAAGCAATCGCTCTCACTAAATTTGTCGCTCATCTTGCGTGCACATTCTTTGCTCCTCTCAAAGCACCGAATGGCGAGGGAATGCTGCCCATTTCGAAAGTGGATACTGCCCAGGTTAAAGTTAGCACGGTAAAGATCCTCTGGAAAATTGTTCTTCCTATGACAAGGGAGGACCAAAGTTAGGCGCAGAGTAATGAACAACAACAAGGTAGAGTACTGAAGACACACTGAAGACTAGCATGGGCTCTAAGCAGCAGCGTCTCACTCCGAGATGTAGATGCTCTGGCGAATGAAGTCACTGCAGCGCTGTGGATCTTTTAGGCCATCGTACACAAAGCCTAGGTTCAGCAGGAGGCGTGCTCTCATTTCGCTCTGTTCTCGTGCAGAGACTGTGCCTGCAGCACACAGATGTTTATAGGATACATCAGACACACCAACCCTAACAAAGCACTGAAGATTACAACCACACAGAGCAGCAAGTGGCAACACATTCATCAGCTCAACTGCTAACAAAAACACAAAGCAACAAAAATCACAATATCTGCATATTCACAGTCCACATTATTAACCATGCTGTCCTGCGTATCTAGATGGGAAATTTAACCTAAGAGCTTGTGAGGTGCATGTAGATGAGTTGCCTCTGAGACCAACCAAACCTCCCACGTGTTGTGACATTACAACCACATTTACAGGCAGTCTGGTGACCCCAGGAATATTAAAGTTATAATATTATAGTTATAATATTTATAATATAAGTTATAATATTAAAGCCCAAACATGTTGGTGCTAAAATCAAAAGATCAGAAGTCAAGCATGAGACAGCCACACCATGACAGATCACAGGAAATTGTTGGAATTACAGTCTTACTTGAAGCTACAGTCAGCCAAGATTTTGTAAAGATGGAAACGAAAAAAAATTAAACCTTTTTCCCAAAACTAATAAAGCAAGTTCAGAATTCTTTCCCAGTACAGTCAATTCTCTCCTACTGCCTCTTTGTCTCCTAGTCAGTTTATCACATCACTAGAAATTAGTGGGGAACGGGAATAAGACCTTTCAGACGTTCATCCACTATAGCCAGGCTCCTCTTGAAAGCATCCTTGGCCTGCTTCAGACTGTCTTGTGACTGGTCACAATCATGAAGGAAGAGGTAGGTGCGGCCTATGGTAGCCAGAGCTCTTTGCTCCTCTGCAGCATCACTGACAGAGCGAGCCAGGTACAAATGCCGCCTCTGATGCTGGAACACAAACAGGGACCAATGAATAAAAGTCATTGACAAGGTTAAAGAAATCAGCCAAAAGGTGAAACATCATAGGTCCTCGCTCACCTCCAGAGCAGCCTCTATCTTTCCAAGTTCTGCATAACATTCTCCAATCTTTCGATTGGCTACAGCACAGCCGATCACATCGTGTAAAACCTCAGACAAGGCCAGCTCCTGCCGGTGCTCCTCAATGGCAGCCTGGTAATCACCTAAAATCGTAGCAAAGCATGAAAGGGATTTACAAACGACAGGCATTCCTGAGAACCACTGTGAACTGTGATCTGTTTGGTTTCCTACCATTCTTGGCCAGGAGCTCTCCGAGCTGGTTACAGATACTTGCTTCCTCCTTAATGTTACTGGTGTTTTGGGCTCTGCTTTTGGCTTTCTGTAGCTCTGAAAAAAGAACGGACAGGAAACGTGTTGAATAATCGTACTGATCTGATGCGGAAAGCTGCTGTCTGATCTGACAACAAAGCAACTCGCGATGTACACAGTTACAAAACCAGGAACTGCTTGATCGCGTGAGACGAGCGGTTATTATTATAGTGGCAGTATAGATCATTATTGGCTGACAACGCAACGACATGTGGAGAAAAGCCAACAAATACATAGCAGTGAATCCCCGCTCACAATTTTCTCCATGTAGATGAAACTGTGACTGTTTACTTACGTCTGATCTCCTTAGCAGCACTCATTGTCCCGGGTGGCCAGGGGCCGCTAGCTAGTTAGCTAGTAGCAAAGCTGGACAGGTAGTTGTGACGGATCAGTGAAAACTGAAGCGAAAGCAACGTTACTGGCATGCTAAAGAAAGACCCACATCCTCCATGGGTTCTACTCAACAGTTATGTTCGGTTTTGACGGCGATCTATTGTGCCTGAATGAAAATACTTCTCTATATCCAGTCGTGGTCCGCGGGCTGGTAACCTTACACGAATTCTATTCCTAGTACCGCGCCAAGAGCTGTGCTGCACGCTGATTGGCTACTGGCGGTGAACGTCACGAACCAAATGGCGCTCCTCTTCCTCCCAAGTGTTGGTGATTTCACCGGGCGTATGTGACTCAGAGGAGTGCAACCTGCCACTCTTTTATTTTCAGTTAATGGTCTGTTTTAGTAGCTGCTAGAGAAGCTGATGTGCCTGCGCCTGCTGTGATTAGCTATGATTACCTGTGGGGTTACTTTGGGTCCCTGGAGCACTTCTCCGCATGAAATCCTCCCGGGGCGACAGGAGTAAACCTGGGATGTCTCTCATACGCAGGGAGTATCACCTTATAGCAGACGTCTTCAAATCTAGGGCCTGTTTCCAATCTCTGGCCCTGGATTTACAATCATCGGTCATGAACTGAACTGTTTGTGTAGCTGAATGGCCACTATAGCCACTACAGCTACCGGAAATTACAAACCCCACCTGGAACGTCCAGATTTATACTTCACATATGGTGGTCTTATTATTGGACACAAACCATTTTTTGTTAAAAAAAAATGTGTTTGTTTTATAGGAATGATTAAAAGTAAATCTATGTCCATATACTGGATGAAATATTTTGAAAAAGAACACATTTCTTACCACAAACCAACCAAAACTATTCAGCCAACAGCATCCTGTGTCCACTGATGAAGTAGTAGTGGATGACAAACTGCAGCAGCAGATGAGCTATCATCTCTGACATCATATCTACAAGGTATCTAATAGAGTGAACAGTAAGGACACAGCGTTTAAACATTACAGCAGCCCTGCTGTGTCTGATCCACTCCCACCAGCATCACTTCAGTGTCGCTACAGTGCCGAGAATGATCCACCGCCCCCCTAATAATACCTGCTGTGGTCCTGACTATTAATGTACAGGGTACAAGGAGGATAAAGTTACCTTCTTTATACAAGGAGGTGTTTATGTTATGGCTAAATCTGAATGAATGTGTCTTGTAATACAACATTCTATTAAACTTAATCAAAGCATCATTCACCACAAATGTCCACCCAACTGGACAACACACATTCTCAAAATATGCATAAGGTAATAAATGTTTCTTTTTACAAACAGGACTTTCTAGAAGGACAAATACACAAAAAGATATTTCATTGGGTCTTAGAGCAGTGAAGGGGGTTGAGTGATCTTGCTGACTTCCATATTCATTTTTGTTTTGGTCACGATAAACATCCTATTAAATAATCAACCAATATAACCAGTAGCCTCTGCATTAAAGTGAGCACATTCACAACTAAATAAATAGGGTATAAAGCCTTACATCAGTTTAGATTAACCTATAGCAACACCATTCGAAGTCAACAGTGGAACATAATCGGAACCAAGACAAGTTTAAAATAGAACTTCAAAACTTTTAATAAAGAATATTAACAGCAGAGTCAGCATTCACAGTCATACAAAAACACTGTAACCTGGACAAAGCTCTTTAAATGGAGCTCGCCCCTGAATATTGCCTTTTTTATTGCACATATTTATTGTACCGTTAATTTCTGAAAATCATAACCTTCAGCAAAATCAACATATGTGAGCTTTATGCACCAGTAAACCAATAATCAGGTGTTCTCTCTCATTCAGGCTATTTCATGGGTTCACATTAGTTATCTTCAGAAAATATTCACCACACTGTAACAAAATCCCTGTTTGCAAAATTTAAAACAAACAAACTTTCTTCAATACTTCTTTCATTGTGGCGATGCCTGGGTGAGTGGATGATAGAACAAGGGAGCGTTTGTGAGGATGCGTATTCACATTGCCAGGTTACATAAAAAAAAGGTCTGTTCCAAAAAGATGGTTTCCTCTTCATGTTTCACCAACAGTCTGATTGAGTCACACATTTGGTAGCACCATCAGACCCGTGATTCACACTGATGGTCCTGTATCATCTGTTTCTGCTGGTGGGCTGAGCTGTGCAAGAAGTTCCAAATACAGGGAAACTCGCTGGATCAGAGGGGCATTCTTTTCTGCTCGCAACAGCCTTGAGTATACCTGCTTATAGAGCTTCACCTGTTCCTCTTCTTTACTGCTAACACACACACACACACACACACACACACACATTATTTTAAAACATCCGGCTTAACCCCATATACCTTCCCTACATAGGGAACACCTGTATCATTTAATATGGAAAAACTAAATTAAGACACAGAGTGGTTTAATGTAAAAGGTTCTGTTCTACAGAACTGTTGACAGCGATGATTGAAAATCTGAAGAAGGTAATATCCTAAAAGTTACATCAAAGTACATTAACTGAAGGTAAATAAAATGGTTGTATTTGCATTATAGACATAACTTTTGGTTAACATCACCACCACTGTAACATCAAGTCTGTAACATTAAATCACTCTGAATAACTCTGGTTTCATCTTAATGACTGGAAAATGGTGGATTTGTTTTCATTAAAACTACAGAAAAAAACAAAGAGAACTAGAACTAGAGTAAAAATTAGTCACAATAGAGGTGACAAGAACCAGGCAGGGAAAGCACTTAATGCCGCTAAAAGCGAATTCATTGAATGGACAGTTGTGCTGCATGATGCCTCGAACATTGTTTTATCATTAAGTTTTGAGATAAATACATTTTTTTTTAAAACAACATGTAATGTAACCCCTTGTTCTTACTTCCACAACTGTAAAGAATCAGTATGCTTTTCACCTTTGTTTACATCTTAAAGACTAAATTATGCTGAGAAATGGAAAAATTGCTAGAATTCTCCTTTTAATGTAGATAAAGGTTTTTAAAGATTTCTCAAAGCTAGTCACTGTTATTTTAAACATTACCCAAGTCCTAATGGCATTTAACGGTTCGCAGTTCTGAGAAACAGCCCTTTCTTACCTGGGCTTGCGTTTGCTGGCCGTGCTGAGTTTGACCAGCTGCAACAGCAGGAAGGAGAAACTGGGCTCAAAGACTCCAATCAACTTCACCACTTCCTCTGTGTTCAGCCCTGATGAAGCAGGGCTATCGAAGGCCTCACTGGACTCATCAGGATTCACTGTGTTCTCAAGTGCTGCTGCCTACAGACACACAAACCAGTTAACACAACTAGTTACATTTCTGAAAGGGGCACAGTGATGTTGCTCTGTGAATGTCTAAACCTCTTTCTGCTGTTGCTCCTGCAGCTCTTTGTGAATAAGTTTGAAGGCATGGCTCGTCTCCCTCATGGTCTCTAGAGCACCTGTCAAGGTTTTCAGTTTCACCGCACTACTGCTCTGTCCTGAAACACACAAAATGTGTAATTATATTACAAGCTAAAAATACAGCAGAAAAACTGTTTGAAGTTCTATGCATAATAAGGCAATTTGCTTTTAACAGCACTACAAATGCAGACAGCAGGACTCATGGAGTCATGTCTCATACGCAAGTCTGTGGCAATCAAGTCATGCCTACATGTGGTTGTTGCGGGATAGAAGTGAGACAGACCTGCCATGGTGAACTCTGCAAAGGCCACTCTCTCCAGCAGGGTGCGGAGCAATTCACAGGGTGCATCACTCAGATTTAGGAACAGTCGCACAGCTTTTGAGTAATGAAGCTCCGCTAGAGACCTGTGCTGCTTCCGTAAACTTTCATTACCAACCTATCACAGACACAGAGTGAAAAAAAAAAAAAAAAAAAAAAAGTAGGAGACTACGTATGGGTACATGACAGAGATTGGCTGATGTATGTATGCAAATGTGTAGGGGTATAAATAGATTTGTCTACCTGGTTGCGGTAGCAGCTGTGATACATAGAGGCCAGTCTGTGGTGGATGGTTGCCGCTCTATACTGGTAGAGTGGCTGGCGAGCCGACTCTGTCTGAAGGTCACAATATCTTAAAGATTTCATCATGGCCTCTGTCACTTCCCTTTCAATCTAAAAGAAATGAGACCAAGGTACTGTAACCGCATAACTTGTGAAAAAAATAAGGCGAAACATTGTGTTTGTGTGTTACCTGCTCTTGAGCTTTGCGAGACAGCGGAGCGTAGTCTTGCAGTAGCGTAGCCAAAGTAAAGTATGTGGTGGAGAGCTCCCAGTTAACAGAGTCCCACACGGCTGCATGACTTTCTCTGCTGCCAAGACACTTCATGGCCCTCTGATAGTAATCTACAGCCTACACACAAAGATAGAGGGAGACAACACACTCTGCTCAGAAACAGATGGCAACACAGAAGAAGTTTTATAAAGTCATTTATTTTTTTTTTTTATAAAAGCTACCTTCTATAACCTTCCTTCTACCTTCTATAAAAGCTAGCTTCTATTCACCTAAAACCCCAACCACACTGCTCTGTCCTGTTCTCTCAATAACCTATTGTGTTAGGATTAGGGCTCATCATTGATCAGGACAGAAAACAGACAATTCGTCTTCCAAGTTACCCTACTAGGGTGCACAATTTCTTCCAGTTACTTCAGCAGAGAACGTAAACTATTACTTTATTTGGTTGGTTGTTTAATAAAAGGTCCTTTACCACTTCTGTTCAGCTACAGTGCGTGTGTACCTTGTTGTAATAGAGAGCCTCCTCAGGTGAAAACTCTCCTCGGCTTTGATCTGTGGTCATGGCACAGTGGGCTTGGGCACAGATGCGCATCAGTCTGCCAATGTTGCACAGTAGCAGAGCTTTATTCACAGAGTCAGAGATGGCATCAAAATTCTGCATACCCTTCTCAAAATACGAGAAACTCTTCTTCCACAGCTCCTGCTCTGCTGCAGACACCATCCTCCGCACTACATCATAAAAGGGAAGTGGGAGAGAAAAGAAAAAGCACATATTTTTTACTCAACAGGTCCATGAAGTCAACCTTTTCATGTAAGATCCTGCATGACTCCTGAAACGACACCAATACTCACCCCCTTGCTTTTCTGTCTGCAGAGCTGCAGCTTGGTTCATGTAGAATACACCCATCTCGTTGCGGATGTTACCAAGCCGCTTTAGAACCTGATCCAGTTGCTCTTGGCCCAGGTTCTTTAAAGGCTCTGAGTTTAAAAGGTCATGGGCAGCTTCATAACACTTACTGCTGACAAACAGCTGGTGCTCTGGGTCAGTGGCCAGTTCTGTGGCCATGTTAAAGGCTGAGGGAAAACACATGGATCAAGATAAGATCAAGATAAACACCAAGTCGATCACTACATATAATTAGAATTCATGCAAATAAACATACATAAAAAATATAATAACAAGAAATCCTATTTTTAATATAGTAGTTAACTGTTCGGTTGCTTTTGCCAAGACCAAGTGAGAGTACATGCATGTAAGATGTGTAATATGTGGACTTCATCCTTCCGAGGCTGCATTCGAAAACCTTCGTGGCGCAACTAGGTTCTACTAGTTTGAAGACTCTTTTATATGCGTCAAAGAAATGCATCTTTCTTTTCCATGGCTACAAAGGCCCAAATGGGTGTATCTTTTATCTGCCAACAAATCCCAAAGTTCATTGAGTGCTGGTGTGCCCCAGTGTGGTGACATGAGAAGCATTTTGTGACACTATGCTAAGAGCAAGAACAGCAGTGCTCTGACGCAAACAGGAAATCCACCATAGGGCAGACCGCTCATTTTGGTTCAGCATTTGCAGTCTATGCAGCTTTCGAAGGACACGCCTTCATAGACTGTATCTTTTGAAGGATACAGCTTTCGAATTGGGACACAGCTTCTATTGTCTTTCTCAGTAGATGGTTGGACAACTTAAGACTACTGAAACACCTGTGTTATGCGTTTTTAACTACTGGATGGATTGATTTGTATCAAAATTGATACAAAATTAAAAAAAAAAAAATATATATATATATATATATATACACACACACAAAGTATAATAAAAGCATGGACAGAAAATATGATTAATGAATGATTCATATGCAGAGTCTGTGAAAAATGAGCTGAAACCTTGGCAGGAGCTCTCACGATGAAGGCAGTGAAGGATTTCCTGGTCATCTCTGGTCTGATAGTTGTATTCTTCCAGGTAGGCAGCTCTGTTTGAGGCATTCTGGGCTAGCATCAGTTGCACATCCCCACATAGACACAGGCACTGACTGTGAAACAGCAGAACACGCGGGTGCAGCCCACTGCTTATAGCACAATATGCATCTACATACAGAGGAATAAAGAGAGGGAGTTAAAACAGAAGTTAAAATATTGGCAGTTTCAATAATTTTAGAGATGGAATGATTTAAGTATGGAATTTTAGGTTGATATCAGCTTGTTTTTTGGCTACTCTCACCATGGCACTGCAGGGCCAGTTTGATGTAGCGCAATGCACGGCCATACTTCAGAAGGTTGGTCGCGGCTTCAGACAGAACGTAGTAGGCTTTCGAGGCCTTCAGGAAAAGCTGCAGCTTCATTTGGTGCTGCCAGGAGCCAGGCAGCATGCCCGAACGCATGGGTAACTTGAGCCCCTCACCACATGGAGCAGCTATTGAACAGCCCAAAAGAAAGAGAGTTAGTTTAGCATTTCGGTGACTCCCTAGTCCACACATTGGTCCCACCATAACCTCTTAGCTTTATGAGGAGGCTTTACTGACCTCTATCTAGCAACAGCGCAATCTCTTTCTCCACAGCCTTGGCGCCACTCTCTTCATATTTCAGAGGGATGGGAGTGTTAGGGTCAGCCGCTGGTAAGTCACTCTCCTTCTTTATGCTGCTGTCTACTGCTTTCAGTCCCTATACCACATACAGCAGGAGCCTGTTCACTATTGAACATCAGTGCACTGTGCACTTAAAAATATGAAAGACAATGCACGTGTGTTATCCATGTACCCTTACCTTTAGGACATAACTAAGAACAAGTCGACATTTTTCTTCCTTGTCTTGGGACACAGGAAATGAACAGTTAGGCTGTTGGGGAACAAAAACTAACATTAACAGATGTTTTTTTTTTTTTTTAAATGACAGAATACTATGGTTCACATACAAGTCTACATCTGGAATAGTTTGTCCAGAAAGGGCTGGTGTCGTTGTGGGATTTCATTGGAACAAAGCAGAAGCACAACTGATTACTCTTGATTTATCATCTGGTTTCAGCCTTCAAACAATGACATCAGGTGTGTTTCTGCTGCCTTTAAAATAAAAATATGCAGAAACACCAGCCTTTGATTGACTGGACATCCAATCTGTAAATCAGTTAAAATGGAATTCCATCAATTTTTCAAAATGTCTGCATAATTAATGGTTACAATGCAAAGTCATTCCGAGTGGTTTGATGTAAAATGTTCCAGGAAAATGTTGCTAGTAAGAATCTTTCACAGTGGTAGTGGAAGGAACTAGACGACAACAGTTAAATTGAGGTACAAGCTCCCTCACAGATTAAGCTACTGCATTAAATAGTTATAACTAAACTAAGAGATGCTTAAGACATTGCTTAATAAACCATTCATTGTGAAGGTAAAGTGTAATGCAAAACAAAGGCAACATGAGTAAACAAAAAAGCAGTTTAAATTAACTCTACAATTTGCAAAAAAAATCACTCTGAATAACTTTCACATCTCAGTGATACGATTAAATACAATTTTAAAAGAATCAGTGGAATTTATCTATTTATACAAAATACAGCAATGATTAGTAAAACTATGACTGTAGTTAATCTCTGGGGTATTCTTTTCAGAAAGTAAAAAGGAAGCTGCTTGAATAGAAGTAAACATACTCTGATCTTGTAAGTGGACTTGTACTTTTCAGGAACGGACAGCTCTCCCACAGATTTAATAACAGCCACAGCCTTGCAGTCCTGTGGAGGTTGAGATGACGTTGCGTAGGAACAGCTCTCATCCCCCTCATCATCATCCTCTTCATCGTCATCTTCACTGTAGCTGTCTTCTGAGCCCCCGTTCCGCAGAGACTCTCCATCGCCCTCCTCCTCACTTGAGTCATCCAGCTGGAATAACTCTGACAGCATATAGTGAGCTGAGGCAATGATCTAAACATGTAATAAGAACGAGAAAATGACAAGTCACCGTCATACTGAAGAGAAGCAGAATTGGGGTTATAAAAAAAAAAAAAAGAAAGGAAGGAAGTACCTGAGGGTGTTTCTCCTCATCCAGTAGTTTAACACAGTTGAGCAGCAGAGTTCTGATGGTCCCATAGTGTTTACTATTTTGAGTTTTTTTCAGCATCATATTGCTGGCCACCCTTCAGAATATAGCAAAATGGTTGTCACATTAAAAACACCTGCTTGCAGACAAATCAAAACACTGCACAAAGCAGTATGTAAAAACAAGTTCCGACTGTTGTACATACTTATAAAGCAGCACAGCTACAGGTAGCGTGAAGGGATTCTGACATTTCTCTTCAGGTGCCTCCTCACACAAAGTAGTCAAGTCATACAGCTTTACAATGTCACTTCCGCTGGCTAGAAGGGAACATAAATAATTTAACTTCTATTTGAATTTGTACTGTATAAACTTGTATAAATGTGTACTACAGTAGCTCTGGCAGGCAAAGCTACTGTACTACACTGAATTTGTTTTACAAGTCTGTAGAACAAAGAGCACTTTTCTCTATCTGAAAGCTATGACTCATTGGTCACAAAACAAGAAACAAGAAGTAACATCACTAACCCTTAAAAAGCCAATAGGTGTGTCCCTCTTTGGTACAGTTGGACTTGAGAAAAGAAAGAATATTTTGGGCAATGTCCTTCACAACTCGCGTGGAAAATGTAGAATTCTCCAAATCTGGGATGTCCTCTGTCTTTATCATCTCGTACTTCTGTTAACGGCAAACAATACATGTTGATGGAGATTTTAAGCGTGTTTGCATTTGCAACATGTATACGAACATGATACTGAACTGAGCAGGATTTTACCTGTACTATGCCATTTACATGGAAACACATGACAAGTTCTGGCACATTGCACATCAGATTGTCCAACCAGTAATCAATACCAGTGAGAATGTTGATTGGCTTGTTGTTATCCCTTCGGAGAAAGACATAAAAGAAACTTTCAGAAACCTGTCCTCAAGAAGGTCTACACTGAAAGAATGTAAAAGGCCCATATCCTACATTTTTTTCCACCCCCTTTTTAATGCCTTTGAATTAAAATGACTTAGAACAGGCTACTTTTGTTACCACACCTTAAAAACTAATTTATGCATACACATCATCTGTTCTTACTAATTGCCCTGTACTGCACCTCATTCAAAAAGTAGTCCAGGCTGAAACACTGCTCCAAGTTCAGTGTGAACACATGGCGCTAAACTGCTGTAGGTTGAATAGGCAGATATATGTGAATTTGTTGCTTGATGACATTACAAACAATGCATTTAAAATAGGTGTAGCCAAGTTTACATACATGTACTGTATGGGCTGAGGTGTTAAAAGTTTGTTTTAATATACAGTATATTGTTCACATAGTACACCAAACTCATGCCCCTTTTTCAGCTCCAGTTAATTTCATGGCAAATTATTATATTCTATTTAAGAAAATGTCCAGTATATTAGTGTGTGGAAGAAGGAAAAAAAGTATTAACTAAAAATATGAATCTATTGACCATTTTGCAAAATACAACAGTGTGCATATGAATTGATCTCTGACCTCAGTCGCAGGCTGACAGCTGGGTAGCGTCCTCCTCCAAAGATGGGCATGTTAGACCCTACCAGCATGTGGATGTCCTCAAATGTCCACAGGATGTTACGGACAAAGTCATTCCTTAAACCCTGTACAATAAACAGAAGCAGAGCATTAGTAATTTATTAAAAGCAACATAAAGCATATTAGAATCATCAAAAAGCTTTTGAATAGTAACACAAGCCCTATCCACAGATAAATTTGCTCCTTAAATCAAGCATTTGAGATGCTCTCACTTACCTGGCTGTTTTCTCCCTCATTAAAGAGCGTGGGCAGGTTCTGTTCTTTAGGAACAGGGGTGACATGTCCAAGAGCATACGAGTTCCCCACTCTTTCCTAGAAGACAGAAAAGAGTGAAAGAATAAAAACATGGAGCTAACACGCATTTCGTTTCCCTCACACACATACATATATAGAAAAACATTCATACACCCAAAGGAACCACTACTCATACCTCCTTGGCAATAGTTGGTTGGTCTGCTTCAGAGGTGGAGCTGCTGAAAGTAGCAGGCCATGATGGTCCATATTCCGCACTTCCACAGCCCTCCTCAGCCTCTGCACAGCCGTCTGAAGGCACAGGCTCAGCAGCATCATTTCCATTTATACTGAACCACAAGACAGACTGTTATCCACTTGATTATTAGCGACATTCAAAGAGGAAACAAAAAACCCAACAGTGTTTTAGCTCACCTGTAGTAAAGGAATTTGGAGAGGATGGCCTTTTCATACCAGTGCTCCTTGCTTTTCTTCTTTCGTTGCCACTTCTGGTCAATGAGTCGCTGGTAAAATTCTTTTAACCATTTCCAGTCGCCAGTCTACACCATGGAAATAATTAAGGGAATCTTACTGAAATTTAATTTGGTGAATTCAGCAATGAGTAGCACCATTGTTCTGCATAAGACCATAAGAAAGGTAAACTGAAAAGGAGCTGTAAGGAATATGCTCACCTGTGACGACCGCATAAAGAGTTCCTGAATGTCAAGCTCATCTAACAGCAAAGTCCTGCCTACCCGATGGACTGCCATGCTGACATGAGACTTACTGTAGGGGATCTTCAAAAGCTTTTTTATGTTCTATGAGAGACAGAACACCACACTGCAATACAGTAGTTCTCCAGCATACATTAGAATACAAAAGATCTGTTTGGGGGAACATAACAAAAAAAACTTACCTCTGAATCAGACACTACATCAACATCATTCCCGATGGAGTCGATAAAGTCATAGGCCATGCCAAAGCTTAAAAACAAAAAGAAGCAAAAAAAGGTGGACCACATGATTTAGATCATGATAATCAGCTCCCACAACACATTTCTTCCTCATCTTATACACCCGTTCGAATGCATATGAAGTTTGCTGTGGTAACATATTAACAATGCTTGTGTGAATAGATCTTGACAGAACAGGTGATGAGGGAATCAGCTTTCAAAGTGTTAACGAGATACTGCAAAATATCCTACCTGGAGAAGGGCTTGCTTTTGCTGCTGGAGCCAAGCATGGTAGTCCCAGCAGAACCAAGCTGGGCACTCTCTCGCAGCCAGTTGGCAGGGGGCAACTTGAGATCAGTCTTCTCCTGGAGTAGTGCATAGGTAGCTGGAGGCGGTGCTGCAGAGTACTTTACTACTGCACAACTCTTGACTTCATTGTTGCTAAGACATATGACTGCCCCCTGAACAACAGAGAGACAGGAGTGCTTAAAAGTAAAACTAAAATAACAATGCAACTACCAAACAAAACGACTGCTTTAGGTCCTTCACTGTGCCTGTCAGAATGGCTTTATGGCCTCTTTAGGTGGGCTTGTAGGTAAAGTAAATTCTAGTTTAAACATTATTAATTTCAAATAAATAATGTACTCTACTGTACAGCCCACTCTGAATGCTTCATAGTGGGCTGCAGTCCGAGGTGTCCATGTAGAGCTTAATAAATAATAAATAACACAAAACCCCATGTTTTCACAAACAAGGACAGTTTTCCCATCAGCACACATGTATGCTTGACCTGCTACAATACACACATTCTTTAAATTGTTTACTATTATCCCAAACTATATTTATATTTGCTGCTCAATTATATTACCTATATACTGTATATAAGCATATCTCAATACTCTAGTGCTTGGTTATATCTGTGCTTACATTTAAACATACTTTAATTTGCTGTTTATTAATATACAGAATATTTATTTGTTTATTTATTTCGTTGTCCTTTATTTCATGGTGCCACCTGCAACCAGAGAACTTCCTTGTACACTAGGTACTTGGTGAATACAGAACTCTCTGTCCAATATTGTCTGTATACTGTAGATCCCCTACTCTCACTCCAGCTGACCGTGTAGTAGGACAGTCTGCTGCAGGTAACCTTACTACTATGACCACTTACCACAGCGACTAATTACAACTTATAAGGTTTCAGAAACGTTGGTTACCGGTTTCGTGTCTTCATCGGCAGCGCTGTTATTATCCACTTCTTCATGACTGTTGTCTGTAGATACAGACGAGACGTTTTCGTGGTCTGGAGAGCTCATTTTCCTCCGGGCAGCAACAGCTTCAGTCGACTCTCCGAGCCATCCAGAAACTTCGGTGAAGTACCTACTACAACGCTCTGGAAGGCAAAGCTACATTAATATTCCTCAGATAAGGTCAACTTCACCTTCTAAATACGCCACCAATCTGTCTGACTAACCAGCTATACGAGTGTCGTTCACGTACGGTTTTTGGCGTTGCAGTGAGGATGAAGCGGCATTAGGTCGCTAACTTGCCCATCTTTGGCAGCTATGCTAAGCTAAGCTACAAAGGGTATTTTTTCAAAACTGACATCCTCGTGAATTGCGGAAAACTAAACATAAATATTAGAATTAATATAACTGAGTACACGCTTCCCAAAGTCGTGTCACTTTGTTGAAAAAAGACTGTCTCTCAGTGTATCTAAAAGTCCAGCTAACCATACTCACATTTAACCATCACAAGCGCTGAACTTATGTTACCCGGAAATACATATGACGTCAGAAAAAAGTTCTAGAAATAAAAACATTTCTAGAATATTATCACGAAGAAAGCTTGGTAAAACACTTTGATTTTTATTTTATATATTTCCTGTTTTATTTTCCACTTTTTCTTGCTACAATTCTGTATTTTGGAGAGTATTTAATGTATACTATTTTACTTGTAATTATTTACATTTTAAATTTTATTTATTTTATAAACACAAGCAGTCTAATCTAATATGATTTACTAATCTAATATGATTTAGCACAAAGTTTAACTTTTCATGTACATATTATTTTCTGTTTACAAATAAGTTATTAAAGGCTTGTATACTGTTGTCATGGAAACAAAAGTACCCTACAGAGAGCAGACATTTCATCAAAGAGGTGTTTTTAAAGGATCTACTTTCATATTAGTCATATTAATTAATCATATAAAGTGTTATTTTAAACAGGCAACATGACAAAAGGAGGCAAAAGATATGATAACATGGAAAAAGATGGTAACTGGGTGAGTAATATTAGTTTTCATTTGTTCTGCTTTAAATATCACATATATTAATTTTAATTATAATAAGATTATATAAAAAAATAATAAATAAAAAGGGAAATTATGCTAATAAATTCTTTTTTATTTCTGTGCGACATTTTGTCGCCAATTATTGTTATTATGACTTCCTTTGTTTCAAGTTTGTGCATGCTGATGTGGAACAGACTGAGACAACACGAGAAGTATGTACGAGCACAGGATCCATGCTGGCCCAGGGGGTGCTCCATGCCGTGCCACTTACAGAGAGATATCCCAAATTTAAACCTGAAAAGGTTCATAACTTCCTTTCAGTTCCTTTTATTGTGCTCCATCACTAAACAATACTTACAGTTATGTATTTACAGTTAACAGCCATAGCCAGTGTTATTCTAATATAATTCTACTAGTCATTACATTAACTGTGCCAGAATACATTTATTCTGTATTTGTATTTGAAGGAGGAGACAACAGTGTTGGATATTTGTGGCAAGCCGGTTCCATTTACCATGAACTCTCCTTATTCATGTATTCATAAATACATTTTTCATTGCCAAGATTTTCCAATCCCTTTGCACTGTATGTAAATCAGGTAACTCTTAGCAGTGTTGTTAAGTGTGATCTTGGTGGAAGGGGTTTGTCTGGTGAAAACTGAACATTATCAGTGAACATGGATTACACTAAGTTAATTATAACTCACTTCTTAAACGCAAAGGAGTTAATAACATTTACCTTTCTCCTGTTTATTTATTAGAAAACAACGAGAAGAATCTATCCATTTTCAGAACGTGATAACCGATCTACATTGCAGGATAAGATTGAAACATATGATCACGTAAGGCTTTTGACATAGAGACTGATGCAGATAAATCCATATGAATTATTAATTAATATTAATATACCTAATATTTAATTTGCAAACTTTATATTGTATCATACTGTAAGCATATTTGCTGTCTATGAACTAAAATGTGTGTGTATATGTATGTATGCACATGTATGTATGAACATGTTATTTTTTAAAATTTGTTTGTTTGTGTAGGGTTTGGGTCGTAGGAAGTGTTTGGATGACCGACGCCAACACAACTCTCATTTCTGCCTTTGTCAAGATGACAACATGAGTACAGTAGGGTTGGGGAGGAAGGATCATTCTGCCTCTCATACAGACTTTGTGCCCAAACAGGGCACAAACAGAGGAGAGGACACAAACAGGAGACGCTTTCCCAAAAGCCATCAGGATCAGTCCCGTCACGCTGCTCTGGTCCAGGCTGGGGAATGCTATGTATGGTTTGGAAGGCATGATCTGGATCACCATGTGCCTCTTAATGTATTAGCAGCTTCTAACCATTCCTCATCCTCTTAACTGATATAACCCTGCTCCAGCGGAATAAATTAAACAACAATAAGTATGAAGGGCAATATTTTCCTCTAAACTGATTTGTAGTTCTCAATTCTGGGCTATGCTTTTTATATTGTTTATCTGGTGCTGTTTTTAAGATGCAGTCAAAGTGTATTACACATACATCATTTTCTAGAAATGTAGCAGAAGCAGCAAAGGACAGTACAGGTACATGTTTGTGATGACCCTGCCAGAGTCCCATATGTCACTGGTTGCCAATTCTGTTGCTTGAGTAACTCATACTACATGTTTTTGTGTTTTTCTGCGATAATGCACACACTTGGCAAGGGCTTGTTATTTAGCTGATCAACTAGTTTTTAAACAGCGCAAATGCCATTTATGATCAAGATGCAGTTTATAGGCCCTGACAAAAAAGGAAAATGTGTGCTATGACTGTTCAACCTTAAAATATGCACAATGTAGAGTTTTTACACAGATATGCCCTAAATTCACACGTCTCATAGATCTAAAATTAAGATTAAAAATGAATAAAGAGTGTTATTTCACAGGGCTTCATCTCCTGATTCTCAAAATGTCTAAAAATCTAACAGTCAGCTTTCAGTCACTCAAATTAAAGTTTCAAATGTTTAAGGAAGAACTTTTACTGTAGAATGTTTTTATCATCCTGTGAACATGGAACATGGAAGACCATAGTACAGTTATTAAATTGACGTCTGCTCCTATCACCGCCACTGTGATTAATTGTGACTCGGTAGGTTTCTCTAGAAAGAAACATTTCACACCAAAAAAAATCTGAATGACTGAATGACATCCCAATTACTTAGTTACGTAGAAATAGTAAAAAAAAATCTGCGGAGTTCCCCTTTAAAAACGTGGGGGTGAAATGTCTCGATCTGGCAACGCGTGGAAGCACGGCTCTTGTTTTCATTGGATGAGGTGTTTTAGGAAAGAATCAACATGGCGGCCATTTCTGATCAAGACGACACGAGTAGTTATTTTATTAGAGAAATAGAGAAAAATGACGGCTCGGTCCTAAAAATGTACCAGTGCAGTAAAGGAGACGTGGGTTGTGTAGTTTGGGACGCGGCCATCGTCCTGTCGAAGTACCTGGAGACAGAGCAGCTCCGTAATTCACAGACATGGTCCTGCAAGAAGACTGTGGAGCTGGGGGCGGGAACTGGACTGGTCGGCATAATGGCAGCTTCTCTGGGGTGAGTGAGGGACTTACTGCCGAAGACCACTAACAGAACAAAACACAAACCAAGTACTGAACTTTCCACGAGTTTACTCCCAGCTAACATACAGAAGTTGTCACAACGTTGTTGTACAGTTTATGTTGTCTCACCAACGTTGTCATCACGTGACTTGTAGGTCATGGTGTCATGTGGTATTATGTCTGCTTGTTGGAAACTGGGCAAAATTCCACTTCCATGCAGATATAATGGAATTTAGGAAGCATTCGGGAAGGTTGTGACAACGTACTGACAGCTTTGCCACTATGTTGTCACAACGTTGTGTTTATGTGAACAGCTATTCATCAAAATTAAGTGTTTATTAAACATTATTTACACATATATCTACTTGTGACCACAACACTGGTTTAGGATCAAGCAGTGCAGTGTTCTAAGCAATTTTGCATTAAAAATTTTTTGTTGTTGTTTGCGAACTGCAGTTTTCAAACAAGCCTGAAAACTTTTCAAAATTGGTCTATAATTACTCTTTACTCTACTCTATAATTACTATAATCTCTACGTAAGTAATAACCAAAAAAATAAACGTTTTTTTTTTTTTTTTACTTTGCATGGCTTTTATATCAGTCAGTCACTTTGGCCTTGGCATTTATAGCTAATATTGGTATAACTCATCAGCCTTTACTCATATCCACTCAATATTTTATAAACATGTATAGCGCTATAGCATTTACAAACACTTTAAATCATTGAAAAGCTTATTACTATGTTATGACACTTTTTGGATGAACTTCTGATTTCATTTGATTCGGCTCTCCGTTTTGGACAACTTTGTAATTACATGTTGAAAATGGACTACTCCTCTGCTATTTTAATCTTATCATTTAAACACTACAGCTTTTAAAACCTAGATCAAAAGATCAATGTTAATAAAATTTGGTATACATTTTAATGCTGATCAATAACCTAAACACCTGGCTTCTTTCTGACAAATTCTAAGACCTTTAAGCTCACTTCTATGTGCTTATGCTATAAGGGCCTTTACACATAAGCCTTAGCCTATATAATGTAATTAGCCCACTGCTTATTATTTAGGGCAAATAAAGGACTTTTGATAAACTCCCACTTCTTTAAGGTCCAAACTGCTTTAAGCTTTGTGAGGCCTCCCTGATCCAAACAGGCTTACTAGACTTATACATACTAGGACCTGCAATTGCCATTTGCAGCTATATTTATTATTATTATTATTATTACCAGAGGTCTTCAACACAAATCATATACACTGACTTATATTGTTACATCTAAACAGAATTGAGGTCACAGAAAAAGTCGCAAAACCTGTATTACATATTTCATATGTATATTTGTAATGTTTTAAAATATTACACATATTACATACATTCAATACACTTGCAGTGTGTCATGATGTATTTATATTTTTTGGGTCTGTAATCCTGATATCCTGATAATCCTGATAATAAATATGTAATTTTTTCAGTATTTCATTAGCCTTACTCTAGCATCCACTATACTTTATAGTGAAGTACATTAAAATCACTAAAAACAATATTATCCCCAAAATACACAAACCATCATCTACTGTCATTACTAAATACACATTATAAATACAGTCTCTTGCTCTTAAGGCTCAATGGCCAGGCTGCCATTGTAAATAAGAATTTGTTCGTTATGACTAGTTAAACTAAAGATGAAATAAATAATAATAATAAAAAAAATAATAAAGCTAAATGGTGACTCCATCCACATCTTAATCAGGTGCATTAAAGCAAACAAAACTGGCAGGTTAACTACAAAACAAAGTTTAAAGAGCCAAGATACTGATCAGCTGTTTTAGCCTATATTTCCTTGATCCTCTTCCTGGTCTTATCAATCTAGCTAGGCTAACTTCAGTTTTTTGGCCCCCACAGAGCAAATGTCACAGTAACAGATTTGGAGGATCTGCAGCCTCTTCTTGAACTGAACATCTGTGAAAATCAAAACCTCATCAGCACGGGCTCAATCACAGCCAAGGTACTAAAATGGTTTGTACTCTCCTTCTAGCCCTTGATTTCCATAATGAAGTTTTTTACTTGGTATGGCTGAAGAAAGCATTTCATATTAACTGTGATTATGGTTAAGATGTTATGTTTAAAATAGTGACCTACAGACTAGTTTGTTTACTTGCTGTAGTTTTGACGTTTAGGCTCTACTAAAAGCTGTCATGAATAAATGGATAGATATCACACCTGTATCCATAATCAGCAACACTCTGCATTTCTTAAAGGGGTGAAGATGTGACAGACTTCCTCCCACACCCAGATTATATTCTAATGGCAGACTGCATTTACTATGAGCAGGTAATGCTTTCATCATTTCAATATACACTACTGTTATTTGGATATAAAATTTTACAGTATTCTTCTATGGATGGTACCACTGAACACCTTTTACCCATGCAGTCTGTGGAGCCACTTGTACAGACTCTAAACCTCCTGTCTGGGCCTAAGACCTGTATCATCTGCTGCTATGAGGAGCGCACTGTAGGAGTGAATCCTGAGGTGGAGAAGAGATTTTTTGAGGTGAGTGCAAATGGCTGGGGGAAGAGTGTTTGAAGATGTGCAAATAAAGAAGAGCTTGAAAAAAAATGTAGGGTGCTGTATTAAAGGTGGGCGATGTGGACAAAATATAACAATAAATAGACATAAAAGTCTAACTAGGTTTAAGTACAACAACTGAATCATGACATCCATTGTCTTTATGTAAGAAGAGAAAAGTTAACGTGAATAAATGGTGAAAAAAGTTACAAAGTATGTTAAGATAATAGTGTAATGGTAAGGCTGGGCAGTATGATAACAAATATTACTGTCAGGATAATTTATGTCACCATACAATGCACTGTACTGAACATGTTGTGTATATCGTCAGTAGATCACCAATCAGTTACATGTTTCCTCATATAAAGAGCAAAATAGCCCTGTTTAACTGGGTTTAGTGTAACACAGTGTGCCAAATATTTAAAACAATCACTGCATTCACAGTTGTGTTAATAGGATGTTTAAAAATAAGTATTGCAATGTGGTTTGTATTGTAAAAAAGTTCATATTGTCCAATCTGAGTAATTGACTTTTATACAGGTACGTGTTAGCATGCAATGTAAGTAGTTGTGGTGTTTGTTAAGAGGCTGTAAGTGGTCTAAATCTGTATTGGTTTTATGTTAGGGTAGTTCTGTGTTTTAGTTGTACTGATGATGTACTCAGAAAAGCACTTCGTAATGGGTAATGATGACTTGCTGTCGATTCAATTGTTGCCTCACTATTTCCATTTCTATCCACATTGTATAGCTGCTGCTGCAAGACTTTGAGTCTGAGAAGATTCCTGCTGAAAGACAAGATCCCGAGTTCAACAGCCCTGACATCCACATCCTCCATCTGCGCCGCAGACCCAGCTGAATGGTTTTGTGTGTGTGAGTGACATTGACTGTATGCAAGAAATGTATTCATGTGTGCCTGTCTGTTGTAGAGGCACAGATGTTTTGAGAATCAGGAACTTAGTACGTGAGTGTGTATGTGTTTTTAGCCTATTGATGCTATTTCGAAATAATTAAAGATTTCAGTGGAAAGAAAGAAAGGTGTCTTTTTTTTGACAAATGATGACAAAAGAAAGCCTAGTGTATCCTAAATAGTAAGTGTCATATTTCTACTACAGAGGTAGTCTGTACTGACAGGTTTGTTTGATATGAATAATGTTAAAAATAAAGCACTGAGGCTGAGCTATTTCTCCGTATGTCTTTCCGTAAGTCTTTTAGAGACTTTTTTCTTATCACTGTATCAGTTTCTTTCCTTTAAGTCATTTTGGAAAATGCTTGGATTCTTCTATAAGAGGCCCTCGAGGTTTGCATACTCGCACAGCCATCCTTCAAACAATCTTAATTTCTTTTCTTTTTATCTTTGATTTAACAAACTTGGCACTGCAAAATGTGCATGTTTCTTAAATAAGTAACTACAAGCTAAACGCCAGCATACATAAAATAGACATACAGTTCATTCATAAAGGTTCCTGGAACTACATATCTTATATTCCATTCCTGAATGCTTACATACTACTGCAAACCTCCATTTAACGTCAACAGTGATGTCAAGATTTTTGGCATTTCAGATGTTCTTTTCTGTATGTTTAATATTTAAGTTAAGCTTCATTTTCAGTATAGTTAAAGCTTGTTGATAGTAAGTGGTTATTATTGCAGGAGGTTGACAGTAATAAATATAGCAATACAATAGCTAAAACTGTGCCATAAGATCTGTGGTGCTTGGCGCTGACCATGGTGCCTCCACACACATCGTTGGTCGTCTCCACCTAGACAAAAAAAGGGACTTGTAACTAAAGATGACCTGCTGCCATTCCAGTCAGGCATGACACCATAAGTAGTAGTCCTGCATCACACACGTCTGCCAATGATGCTGACAAAATGACTCATGGAGAGCATCATTGCTCGCTAAATGTCCACAGTCATGGCTGTTGACGCCTGTTCTTGCTTACATCGCAGGCATGGCTAAGCGTGAAATTTGAATCATTCGTGTGTCTTGATGTTAAACATACCCACCCAATTACTGTCAGGTGATTCCTTCTGGTGCAACTATTTTGACAATGAGTGTAAATATCAGTGTAGATCAGTAAGAAAGCATGTTTGTTTTGTCCTCCATAGCAAATACAGTATTTATATATTTGTGTCAAATAGCAATAGTAATTGTGATCCCATACAACTGAATTGGTGACAGAGTGAAATATTTCTTGCTACATTATTTTTTATTATTTATTATTACTGGTTTGATATGGTGAAAAACAAAAATTAAGGACATGGGTAGATTATTACATTACTACTTTAAAAACAGTTTTAAATTCATATTTAAATTTGAAATATGAATGTAGAAGCAGTTATACATCTGACCAAGGCAAAGGTTAATGTTATTACAACTTTTATTCAGTAATATTTTTTTGAGGTTTTTTTTAGAAGACATGTGCACACATGCACTCACTCACTTTCACTCACTCACTCTCTCTCACACACACACTCACACACACACACACACACACACACACACACACAAAGTGCAGTGCTTATCTCCAGCAGCAGGAGGCGGTGGTCAACCAGAACCTACACGTGGCGCGAACTGAGTCTCAAATCTAGCAAATAGGTTTAGTGCTCTGTGGTGGATGTGGGAGGAACTAAACGTTTTGAAAGCTTTTCAAGATTGTAATGCTGAAAGGTTATATTGCACTTTATACTCATAAATGATTTTCCTTATTTCGAGACTGAGTAGTTTAACTCTCATGTGTCTCCTAATTTGTCAAGTGTCTGTCTGCGTCCACAGCTCAGAACCCTCCAGCGGTCAAGACCTCCAAAAGTTACAGTTCTGTGTTTTGAGGTTTGTCTCCTTTTCTCTAGTCTAGTCAGACAGATGGCAGGGAGAGTGTGCTGTGTTGGTGGCCGCCGGCCGGTGGAAAGGGGGAATTCTGCTCTGAACGCTAGGGAGATTAGTGCAGAGATTAGGGCTCTTTCACAGGCCCAAAGCATGAAGCATGGCCCACGCTCCCAGGGGCAAACACAGGCCCCTCACTGCCTTTCATTAGAGAGCTGTTTACACACCAGTAGAGCTGCCTCTGCCCCATGCATCAGTTTCCTCTGTCACAACAAAGCTCCTGGTGGATTTCACCTCCTTCCCATATATGTTCACAGGTGAGGGTTCAGACTTTCTGAAACTCTTCTGTTCATGACACGCTTATGTTGCAATCTTAAATCCCATCTTGTTTTCTGTTAACACATATCTAGTAGATTTATGCTGGATAAACCATGCATGACACAAACTGGCATCTGTCAGTGAGCCACCTGGTAAACGTTTTCCACATCACTGCTGTTAGAAGAGCTAAATGTCATACTCTCACAGAAAACTGAGATGGTCCTGATGCCTCCCATGCTTGACTACAATCTGGAAAGTTCCAACCTCAAACGCCCTGTAACACAGGTTCTTCTAATAAACTTCAATATACAGAAATAGCAGCAGGCTTTCTTTTGTATTTTAACCCTGTGAAGCACTTTCAGCTACACTATATGTATGACAGGCTTACATTATTATTATTAGGGTCATTCTTCAAAATGGGTTTAAGGTCAGGGATCAAAACACATTAAAAACATTAAACTTGGATTTTAGACTTTAATCCTTTTGCCTTAAATGACTTTATACCTTAAATCTGTTTATTTTAAATCATGAAAATTACATTTTGTTGCTACCAAAATAATCTTAACTCTGCTGAATCTTTATCAATTGTTTCAGTAATTCATTTTTAGTTCATTTTGAGCTCATCCAAAAATACCAGCTAGTATATGACCAGTTAACACGGTAAATTACAGAAAATATGGTTTTCTGTAATTATGGTTCTTAAGGTTACGCAATGATTTTCAGACTTTCCTTTAAAACAATGGGATCTAACTGCTGACCCTGTGGCCATGAGGGAGGGGCAGGGATGCAGTCTCACTCTGCTCTAATATGAAGGAGTGTGGCTAAAATAAGGCTCCACCTATGGACTAAAACTCTTTGGCTTTGTCCAGGAACTTTTGCTGCCACTCCTGTCCCCTTTCCTAGTGCTCCTGCCCTACTGCGGAAGACCGTGAAGGAATCGGGGAGAGAAGAGAAGAAGGAGGAATGAGAAGAAATTGAGGAAATGGGAGAGCTAACTACTTTCAGCATTATTAAATTTGATTTTCACTGAGAAGCTAATCAGGACTTTTGCTGCGTGCACACCCTTATCTGCCACACAGAGCCTGTGTTTTTTTTTTTGCCCCATTTTGATTTAGTTTTACACCATGTAAACTTAAGTCGACACAGGTAACTATATAAACCCAAAGAATGTTAAATATGGATGAAGTGTTCAGTATTTGTCCTCACTGGGTGTGTCTGCAGTGATGTCACCCTGTAAAAGGCTACCTGGGCAGCATACATCCTCTTGCCAGTTATTCTTATAGCCAGCCTGATAGCCATATTTTGGGTATTGACATTAATAATGTGGGACAGCATTTTTTAATAGATCTAAAAGAACAAATACTTTTTTTTACAAGCATACATTTAGGGGTTAACAGACACCTCTCAATAAAAAAAAATTGAGATACCTTTCTGGATTTGTGTTTGACCAGAATGAGCAGTTCTGGTGTATTCTATACACTACTGAAAACATGTCTCCCAAATTCCAGATCAAATATTGTACTGTATTTTAGATCTGTTTAAAAATTTATTTAAAAGACTAATGACGTTTTAGAAGTCGGTTTTTTGAACCATGCTTGCTGTGCATTCACCCCAGCCACCGCTCCCCAGTCTTTCTGTAGGTCACTTGAGCTTATCTTACGGTGGTTAACTGACATTGGAATGAGGTGGCGCTCATCACGGTAAGTAAAGAATCGAGAGTGCTCAATCACCAGCACTGCAATTTGGCCCCTGAAGCAAAAAAAAAATCTACACCCCTGGTCACCATGGTACTGTCCAAATCTTTTAAATCACTTTTTACTTAAAAATCTTTTTTAATTTGTTGAAAGTTGCCACTTTGTTTTGCATATAATATTTAACATTTTGAATATTTTGGCAGCAATGAGAAATTACTCAATGAAAAGCAGTACACTGTATTCATTTAAATGTTTCTGTCATTATAGATATTACATTTATTATTCTTATAACTTTAGTTATAATATAATACATTTCTGATCAACCTTCTGAACATGTCTACAATTCTGCTTTATGTACTTCATGTTTTATTGGCTTTTATAGTTTTAGCTATTATTTATAAATACATGAACTTGAGAATTTGCAGTCGGTGAAATCCTGTTAAATATACACCTGCCACCCTGAAGGTCTCATGTTACTGTACATTGATACATATACATTGATTCCAAACCTTTAAATGGTAGTGCATATATTCTATATGGAGCACTGTTTCAAAGCCCAGAATGAGAGTGCATTATGTGACGAGTCAGCACCTTGTCGCCAGACAGCAGCCACTCACTGTGGCCCAGAGAGCAGGGTGAGGTCATGCAGGCTGCTGGGGTTAAACCCCATTAACAGCCCAAGCGGAGCCATCTGTGCTGAGTTGCTGCACTGTATACTGCTGCTCACACTGTGTGGAGTCCATCCTCAGTGCATACACCAGTATGTATCAGAGAATCTCTCTCTCTCTCTCTCTCTCTCTCTCTCTCTCTCATGCACATAGATACATTGTACCATTTTGAATATGTCCTGATTTCTGCTTACATTAGTTACTCTCTTTCTCACACACACATGCAATACAGCGAACACATTAATCTGATTAATCTGGTAACATTTTCTACACCCACCCACTCACACTGTGGCAATGTAGTTCAGTAGAACTGCAGCCCTAACAATAGATAAGATTAATTGCCATTTAGATGGATGCTATAAATAGTAATATCACCTGAACACCGCTCCTCCCACAGCATTATGCATGCAGCGGGACATGTAGGCAATCTGGTTTCTCTGGAGGAAGGAAAGAAAACATAAAGGAACATATTTGACCATGGAACGTGTCATTAAAGTCATTCCTAGCTGAGTAATAGAAATGTAATAAGTAACTTAGGCCACACAGGTGCATAAATCCTACATGAAGGCACCTCAAAGGCGGGGATGTTGGCCGGCTGTTTCCTCACTCTGCAAATAAAAGCACAGCTGAAGCTTTTCCCATGCTGAGAATGTTCCTGTGCTCACCAGAGAGAGGAAACAAAGCCTGAGAAAAGCTATGTAGGAGAAACCATAATGCATTTCACAAACTGCAGAGAGGCAGTTCAACGCTTGCCAGGTGAAATGCTGCGGAAACAGACAAGCCAGCACTGCACTGGGAAAGCACCATGCCTACATGGATCTGAGCAGGCCACATTAAACCTTTGCCCTGCAGAGATGCCTAATGGTAAAGTGAGCATTTGCAGAAGGTAATGTATCGCCTGCTGGATTGTGAATTCACATTATCCACTGGGTGCACACCTTTGACTTGAGATTGTCAGGAGTAAGTTATACTACTAGATGGTATCTCAATTTGCAACCTTCTAATTCCAGTGGCATTCCCAGATCCGATGCAAGATGTGGATCTGCAGATGTGCTGGCCAGACGTGACTCACTTGTGGCTATATCACATTCTCCTAAATAGCTTTCAGCCTATGGAGACTATTTTGATCTTCTGAGCAAACCACAGCGTATTAATAAATGGTATCAGTCCATTTGTTCTCATCCTTCCAGCTTAACACCAGTCAGCTGTTTGTTCTCATATATATAATACACAGTATATATTTTCTCTGCTGTATTCTCCCTCTGCTGCGGTGAGGATATATTAGCCTAATTAGTTTAACACAGAGCTGGCACTGCGGGCCTCCAGAGATATATGAAAGCAGTGTGTGTGTGTGTGTGTGTGTGTGTGTGTAGGCAGATATTTACTTTTTTAATTTTCTGTTTTAACTGGTAAAACGACCTGTTTGTCAATCGACCCCTGTAATAGAGAATGTTCACATGTGGCTCTTTGATAATCAGGAAGAATGAGTAACCAACAGGTGGCAGCGTATGGGGAAAAGTAAAGCACAGTAGTAGACAGAGGTAGACCCAGTAGGTTCACCTCATCACGTGAGCATGTCTACATTTAAGTGCGTAATGAGATGTTTCCTGAATGCCATTAAAGACAGAGGAACTTGCGCAGGCCAGTCTGCTTAGGAGACCTTCACAACCGCCCTGGACCCTGTTTACCAAAAGCATCCTAGCAGACCACTTTAACTGGTAAAGAGAGTGTTCAGCATGATGCTCACTCAGTCATTTAATAATCAGCTTCTATGATTTCAGGAAACCCCACCCTGATCTGATCCGTGCCTTATGGTACAAAAAATGTAAAATTTTGGTTCAGACGTGACGCATTTTAACCCCAGTCACCCACATCACTTCCTCAGCAACAGTTACTAGGGGAAACCCACACTTCCTCTCTTTAGAACTGAAATAATAGACATCAAAAGATATTGATCAAATGCACAAATAAGCACATTATGGAGGAAACTAAACAGTGGTGCGTATGATGTCTATATAAAAGGTATGTGACATGGTCAGGGTGAAAAATGCCCATTAACACACCATGTTTTAGCCCTAGAAACGAGCGTTTTTGGTAGGCTGATGAATAATTTGATGAGCTCTGCTCTGATATACTTGTTTACAGTGAGACACAATGACGATCAGACAGAAACAACATGTCAAAATACAAACAGCCATGAAAATAAAACTTCTGTGTAAATAAGGCAGGTCATCGTACTGTTTAGCTAGTTATGCTCATGTTAGTTTGGAGCTAGTAACTAATGTTACCTATACTAGCTACTTGCTTTTGGTCTTGACATTAACACCAAGTAATCTAAAGTTTTCACTCATTGTTACTCACTTATCTTAGCTGACCAGCTTCAACCATCGAAATCACACAGTATTGCTGCTACTTAAAGGTTGTGGTTGGGGTTGTAACACTTATAAAGTCGGAACTGCTCCTGTCTTCAGTAACATCAGTGTTAAACGCTGAGCAAAGACTTCTCGATAAGGTATGAGAAACTGTCTGTAGTGAATGTTGCAGAGCAAACAAGCAGCTTTGAATTATAATTTCCCAGGATCTTGTTGAACATGTAGTAGTTAAAGTTGGCTTCATATTTGCCAGCTTGTTTTGTACATTTTTTTCTACTCTACCTTAAATGGTGCTGCAGTTACATTCTGAGGCCCGTACACGCTGTAGCTAAATGCAGGCTTAGACGTATTGGAGGTAAGTAAGGGGTGGGGCAGCTTTGGATACAGGTTGGAACTGAAAGAACTCTGCAGTAAAGTGGCTCTACAGGTGGAGGGTTGGACACCACAGCTCTACAGTATAACCTACATGAAGTTATATGTAAAAAAAATACTGAACAATGAGTTCATTGTTTTAAATCTGTCACTCTTAACAAAAACATTTCTTGATTGTCAAGACATTTCCCAGACAGGGCTTAAGTCTAGACCTGGACCACACAGCACCCTGCAGAGAGATTCTTCCTAGGAATTGAAAATGTAACTAGGCTGTTGCAGACTGGAAACCCACACTTAATTTGTATATAAACTGAAATGCCTCAGGCATAGTATGAACATGAGATATCTTATTCATCTTTTACATACAAGAAATGTCTTAGCTAGGCATAATGCTCCAGGCCTAGCTGTGCACAGTAAAGTACTAGCAAACAAAATGAGAATAGCTCTATCAATATATCAGTTATACTTTATCATTTCAAGTACACTATTGTATAGTTACTAGTGTATAGCTGCTGTAGTTTTACACTTACTGTACTCCTTAGCTGTAATAACATGTCACAGTAACACTGTGGACAATGCTGAGGAACCTGAGTCCAGGTGGACTGGATTCATGTACAGTTTGGACAGGCATTATTTAACTCATTGGTTAAGTCAGGTGTTTGTTAGTGCGGGGAAATCATCACACTGTGCTGGACTCTGACCCTCAGTTCCCTGTTCTGCTGTACACCAGAACATAGAGCATGTTTACAGTAGTTTTAGATATGAATGCTGTTCATTTATAGTAAAAAGACTTTTCTTTCTTTTACTGTATTTAATGTTCTATAACTGGAACTTGATTGGCAGCACTTATACATTTTACAGTGTATGTACCAGACAAGTAAGACTCATTTAAGGGCTGATGAGCACATGGATGGACATGTACTGGGGAAGTCACATGCTGACAGACAGGGATAAGGTATGAAAGGTAAAGCCAAACAGAACACGGAACCAGCTACAGTAGCTGTATTGACACAGAGGATTGGCTTTTGACCAAAGGATTATAATGCAAATACAAAGGCAAATTGATCTCTCATCATAAAGTGATAACTTGCCTGATATAAAGTGTATCACGGTGGGAATGTGTTAGTGAGTGGGTCCATTCTCACATTGCGACTTCTAATGAGATTATCTCATGTAACAGGAAAGGAATTGTGACATACTGTTTTACATCACAGACCATCTGTGCTTCCCATTGGTGGACAATGACATCATATGGAGTGATTCTCGTGCCTTGCAGCAGACTGGCAACTGCTGGGTGTGAAATGCGCATGCACGCACGCACGCACACACACACAGACATAGTGAGAAGATCTGTTCTCTGGTAAGTCACACTGTATTAACAGATCTGGCAGTGAGCATATTGGAACTGTGGCGTTCCTACCATTCAAAATAAAATTCCATTGGTGTGAGGTTGTCCATCTGCATGCAGGCACACATGCATCAAGAAATACACGCACTCGCTCACACATACTCTGGTTTGTTTTTATGACTTGTCAGGACATGGGTTCATGGGTACAGAAAAGCTTAAACACTTAAGCATACCTTCAGATTTAGTAACATTTCTTCCTTCTCCTTCAACAGAAAATTACACAGAAACTGGCAAGAAAAATCTTTCACACCTCCAAAGTTCATTCTTAGACAGTGATTGTTTGTTCTGCTTTGCACAGTCTTAGTCATAGCACCTACAAATTTATACTGTTCAGTCCATAATACCTTATAGTGTTCCAGAGCTACACATCCTTACAGACCCATCGCGTGAAGCGATTCCCACAGTGGAAGGATGGACAGAAATAGCTGTGGATTTTTTCAGATCACATCTCACTCAGAACTGTCAGTCTTACTAGAAGTAAACCTCCTTAAACCTTAAATAAACAGAATGTAAAGAAATAGCATGTTGCAGAGGAATCTACTCAAGTTAGCATGCTAACCAGATAGCTCTGTCCAGGTGGCCATCCTGTCTCATTATACCATTTTATGTCTGGTAGTGTGGCACCTTGTGGCATTAAGTCCAGTTAGTATGGAAGTCCAGCATGAAAGGATGGAGTAGTGGTGCTGCTCCAGTGGCTTTTTTAACCTCTGGGGTATCATGTTGAAGATGCTGCTGCCAGCTAGATAATTTAGGGACAGGTAGCCAATGGAAGGAAGTGTAACAGCCATAGCTCTTGGCAAGTGGCTGTTATTCTCGTCTTTTCCACTTCCTTATGAAAGTGGTTTATTGGATATCTAATCTCATCAGAAATGTCTTCTTCAAAATTCATGATTAAAGTTTTCCAGACTTAGGTCTAAAACCAGTCTTGAACTTAGGTCTACAAAATTAATCCTTTTACCTTTTAAGTTCGGAGCCAACCAAACAAACAACGAAACAACAATAGCAAAAACCCATCAAGTCAAAGCCAGTTGCTTCTTCTGAAAGGCTAAGTGCTGTTTTGATTTATGGTTTTCCAAGAAAAAAACAAAACAATGTATTTTTGTCCTAAAAATGTACAAAAACAAGCCCACCCGATCACACACTCCTAGATCTAGTCCATATGGCACAGATCAGTAAAAAGCACATTGTCAGTGAGAGTGTGCGTGTGTCGTACTCTCCCTGGGCCCAGTTGAGTCAGAGTAGATAGGGAGTGGAGACTTGCTGTCATGGTTGTGAGACAGAGTTGTAATCAAAGCCTGTGCTGACTCACCAGGGACCTAAAGACTGAGGGAGCGTACCTCCACGCTGATAATAATGGAGCACTGTCACCTACTAGCCAGCTCAATAAAACCTCTGACCTTAGCAACTGTTCTCATATCAGCCCTCCCTCGCTCACATATGGCCTCTCCATTATGACCCAAAGCACTAGCGCTGGCCCTGGATCAGCTGTCTTGGCCTCCATGCATGAGCACAGAAGAGTCATTGTTCGATGCGGAAAGAATGCTCCAGAAAAAGCTACCCTCATCACACTCCCGATTTAAAACACAGCCTCCAGAATAGAAATGAGAATTGGGTGATTAAAAATAGGCTGCCAGTCAAAAGCAGACGCTCCTCAGATATTTTAGCAGCTCATTTCAACCCAGCTGACCCCACATGTGAGACTGTGTGCACAACTGAGGGAGAGTATGAGAGCAGTCGTAAACTATATCGCTTAAACAACAGTCCTGCCAAAACTCAGTGTGGAATCTTCAGCAGGAATGCTTATATTTAAACCAAAGACAATGAAGCAAATCATTTAGTCTGCAGAACTGGTGCACTTTCTCTCAGGTCCCACTTAGTAGACTGCACGGTTTGCAGGGGTGGATTTAGTGATTCTGGGACACTAGACAAGACAGGGTCTGCAAGATGCACATTTCTACAACACTGCAGAAACCTTGACAAGTGCACTATTCAATCCAGTCAATATGACTAATATTTTATATGTCTGGGATTGCTGTAGGAATATTTTAAGGATATTTGACTTATTTTTAGAGATCCCCCACACAATTCCCAGAAAATCAGCCTGAGGAACTTCATTATTTGCATACTAGTATGTTTTCATTAAGTAGGGTCCTCATAACAACATGGAAGAGTCCATTATAACCTCAGGCTACATTAAAATGACTGAAAATAATCGCTACAGTCATGCATAACAATTTGTATTATAAATATAGATTTTTGTAACCAGCACGAACAGTATATCTATACTGTATGCTCATGGGGCTGTTGGCTCACTGGGGGCCTAGGGAATTGCCTACCTTTGCCTGGTGTTAATACCGTTTCTTGAAGTTTACATTTTCATGAGTAACTGCTCAGTTTGCCAGTATGAAGCAGCATGTACAAAGCACAGAATGTAATGAATTTAGCCTGATTTTTATATCTACCTGATTAAAGGAAAACTGATTTAATTTTGTTCAACTTTATTGCTGCAACATTGCCCCTCCCTGGATTTGACAGGGAATATATTGGAGATATATTTATGTTTGTATTAGCAGGAAAATGCATTAAAACAGTTAATCTGTAAACACGGTATTCATCTTTGTCTTCATTTTTTGCAAATGCAAAATAAAACCTCAAGCTTAATTTAAAAGCTTTAAAAGGTTACATAAGATTTATGTGGTAACTAGGCAATGCATAATCCCAATAATCGATTATTCGTTTCAGTAATCAATAGATTATCCGACTATCAAAATAGTAGTTTTTTGCAGCCATACTGAGAACACATGTTTAATCACTGGTGTCTATGGGCAAACCTTCACCAGAAGCTGTCACACACAGACACTCCAGTCAAAATGCCAAAGAGTTGATGTGTGGGAGTGTTACAGAGCCTGTCAGAGCCTGATGCCGTGTTTGTGTATGTGTGGAAGTCTGCTATAATCAACCCCATGACACTCGGCCCATTATGATTCAACTCACATTCTGAGTGAACCAGTCGAGTATCTATTCAAACAGTAATTTCACCATATTCAGCTTTGCATTCGCTTGTACTTGGCAAAAAAGAAGAAGCTGGAAGTGCAACTGGGAGTTGACACGTTTAGGCAGAAACTAGCCTGCTATTTCACTTGTGAACATTTGATCCAGGATTTTCAACAGATTATACAATTTTTTTGC
This sequence comes from Prochilodus magdalenae, assembly GCA_024036415.1. Classification (NCBI taxonomy): domain Eukaryota; kingdom Metazoa; phylum Chordata; class Actinopteri; order Characiformes; family Prochilodontidae; genus Prochilodus; species Prochilodus magdalenae. The sequence goes on from JAMWET010003853.1 coordinate 439,144, forward strand.
ACATTAGTAGATTTTTCCTTTCGTGAAATTCTGAAAGAATGTTTTTGGCTAATGAATGCATTACTACATAGATTCCTTTTTCCAGTCACACCAACCAGTCTGGCTAACGTGAACATTAACATCTGGTAACTGTTGTTGTTGTTGCTAAAAATGACTTCTATTACATAAACCTGAATCATATGTATTTCATAACGAAGATTATAGATAGATGGAGAAAGCAAAACAAACGCAGTACTACATTCCCCATATTCTCCATTCAGTGCACCAAAGCTTGGCAGCAGAGCATGGTCTTTTCTCAAGCCTCGGCCCAAAAAATGGCCAAGCATTTCAAAATCATATTGAAGACAATTGCTCCCAGTCGGATCCCTCTCCCTTTGCGTCCCCAGCATTAGAGCAGGGAGCCAAGCTCTCCTCTCGCTCTCTGTCTGTTGCAGCTGTTCCAACTGAGCTCTTTGCGGAAGACTATTGGCATTGTACAGCAAATATAAATCAGCTCTTGTTCCGTTTGTGCACGTAGACACAGAGAGAATGCTTGCAATAATGCAAATAACGATTAAGAAAAAATAAGACTTCAAATCTCTAAACATACAGTTAAATTTACATGATGCTCAATGATTGGCCTAGGCTTACTTCTGATAACTGTTTTCCATTCTATGCGCATTCTGAAGCATAAGCAGCTCACCAGACAAAGATTTGCCACCTGTGACTGAAATGTACCTCATAACATGCAACACTTCCATGAGCAGGAACGACAGCTGGGATTCGATTGGGCATGGACTGCATAGGTTTCTAGATGTAGGCAAGATTAGATTTGGTGGATGCCTTCCCTGGCACAACTCTGAGGAAAATCTCCTGTAGACTGGGATTTTGCCTCTGCTGGTAGACGACTGTACGCTTCCATACACCTGAAAATTCATCCACTTCCTTCACAAAATGGCCTTTGGCATGTCCAAATGCAATCACTCCTTTTCTGTCAATCATTAACATCTGCTTTGGACCCATTTTCCACACATGGAACGAGACATTCACTGGACTGTACCACCCCTTTCACAATCTATGAACCCACTTTGCACGCCTGGCAGGCATTTATAGCGCCATCAACCTCGTGCATCTGCAGGAGCGTGAAGTTGCTACCACTTTACACACAAGGTGACACATTTTGTCTGGTTAACTTTTACACTGCTTGTTTTTGATTGCCTTCTTTGCAAGTGATCCAGGCTCCATCTTCCAGGGGCCTGAATTTTTTTCCAGCCAGTTTAGATGTGAAAGAGCTGATCCTAAATCGGTTTAAACGACACTAAGCAAGCAGATTCCATTGCTGCCTGCAGCAGAGATTCAATGAACACAGATGGCTCCATTCAAGCTTCTGAACCACAACAGGAAGAGAGCTAACTATAAACCACTTCCTGTGTCAAATGAAGAGCAACGACATGTTGTGTTTATGAGCAGAGCAGGACAGTTACTGCTAAAGTTCTGAAGAGAGATCATAAAACCCTAGAGCCAAGGGGAACTGGAATGAGGAGTCAAAATTCCAACATTATAGGGTGAGAATGATTTGCTATATGCCTTTCTTATACATTTCTGGTACACAATAAAAAAAAAAGTCTCTGAACCTGAAAATGATTTCATACAAGAAATATCTCAGCAGTCCAAGTCCTTATTTATTAGCTGCTTACTTCAGTTGATGGAGAGGGTTATGTGCTGGTTAATAAGCAAGCATGTGTAGGAGACGGGCCTGTTTCTTCTACTGCAGCTGTGCAGTATTTTGCCTAATCCACTGGGTGTGCTTAATCATATGCATGCACTTGCATTACAGAGTGGTGGTGTGGGGGGGGGGGCAGTAGAAAGGGGCAAAGCACAATGTCTGCCACTAGCACATTTCCATGCGCAGCAGAGACTTGGCCTAAGTGTACACCGCTTCATACAAACTGTAGGGTCACTTAAAAATTAAGATGCCAAACAGGGCTCTTTCAAACAACCCAATTTTGCTTCTGTAAAGAATCTTTAAACGGGTTGTTCTTTAAAAGTTGACAACATAAAATGTCAGAATGTAAACCATAAGATATTAGTACAATAAAACATGCCCGCTGATCAGACCTCTCAGAGAACTGTGTAGGTATGGTTAATGTGTGGGTGTGGTCAATTTATTTATATTACTGCGTACTTGCATCTGTATGGCTGACACAAGCCATCGTCTCAATTTGCACTGTCTATATGGCTGACATCAGTCATCTTTTCAATATGCACAACAAATGGTATATCACTACCTCCATTACACAGACACCAGGGACTCTTTTCATACTCTATATTGTATCTTTGTCTAAGCACTCTACCTCGTGCTTCTTTTGTTACTTCTGTGATCTATCTATCTAGCTGCTTGACTAGAGCTCTCTATCCAACACTTCTAGCCTACATGTGACTAACAGGTCATTAATTAGTCAGACACTGATGTCAACCAAAATGATCATAAGCACAAACCACCTCCTTTGGTGCTTTGTACTTATGATCATTTTGGTTGACAGTTTCCATTAGGTAGAACAAGGGTCTGTCCAACAACAAGTTACATTTTAATGTACACATAAGCCAACAGGAAGGAGAGGTTTCGAATAAAGTAGTAAAAGTTATTATAAGATGTTATATTTTGCTGTTACCCTACAAGGGTCTGACTAGTTCCTCTGACTCAAACTGTTTTGTGTGAACACACTTTGTACATGAAGCTAAAAACCAAAGTTATTTATGTACAAATCCTGTGTCCTTTAACAAAAACACTTTTTAAAAGCTTAATTTAAAACCTACTTTTCTTATTTGCATGTTTTTCTGTCCCCACCCCAAAGAAAAACAAAAGCCTTGGGCCCCCCTGTTGTAAACCAATTAACCTTATATATTCTCCAGGCCAAGAACCATTCAGAAACTTTTATATTTCAAGAATGCACACTGTTCTTTTATACCGTTAACTAGAAATTAGCAGTAGGAAGGTACAAGGAGGAGGACAAGCACTTTGTGCTCTCCACCTGCACTAAACCAGCAGGCCTAGTGCAAATGACTCACTCAAAGCAAGTTGTAGAGCTGTCGTCAGAATGTTCCCTCAGCAACAGGTCAAGCAAACAGGGCTTCTTGTGAATGTGCCTCACGCATGTTGAAACGGTAGAATGGGTGGTTCTGCCTTGCGCCCATGGTTACGCCCTTTAACCGGCGTGAGTAACCACACACAACTCCTTGCTCACAAAACTCCATTGAGAGCGCAGGGCAGATACAGACTAAATACAATGGTTCAGGTAGAAGGAGGCATGTCTCCAGACAGTTAAGAGGAGGAGTACCTAACAGAGAACGGAGGAAGTCGTGTGTGAGTGGAGACGTAGGCCCTTGGTACAACAGTGAAAAGCTCTAATTAAGGTTAAGATCACGTAGGGTTGGTGTCATCCAGGGTCCAATGTAATGAAATTAACCGTAGGTGGGAAAAAGGAACAACGGGGGACTAGAACATTTACAATCAGCTTCACTGGCTTAGATAACCATTCAGGAGTCACGAGAAGAAATCCTATTGGCTGCAAAGCAAGTGCATCACCATCTTTTCACTGCTGCAACAATAACACCCCCCAGCTTTCCCATTCATTCTCTTTCCTCTGCTTATTTTCCCCTCAGGAAATCCAGCATCAGAATTCCAGACATTCCCTGAGGAATGCTTTTCCATGCCGGAATTCTTTCTAAGTGCAGAGAGCGAGGACAAGTGAAAAAGTATATGATGGAGAATTCATATATATATATATATATATATATATATATATATATATATATATATATATATATATATATATATATATATATATATATATATATATATATATATATATATATATATATATATATATATATATTTTTTTTTTAAGCACTTCAGCTTTTTGCAGGGTGTCAGAAGCAGCAGAAGACTCTCTTTCATATACTATTACTCCTCTAGTTAAATGGTTCAATTCATATTTGCAATTTAGTGACATTCACCACATTCATGATACACAGTTTCTCCTATGCTGCTGCTGCTATTAAGGACACTGTAAGCTGGTGACTTGACTTCCTGCTGTTTCTTTCCCTCTCTCTCCACCACTCTCCCCTCTGTTTCCAGTGTCATCTGAGAACATCTGTAGCTGAGCACGGCCAAGGTCAGGGTTAGGAATGCAAACATTACAGAACGCCCACTGCTACATTACAAACTCAGCCATTTTGGAGACAATGCTGCGCCTCATAAAATGCTCTATAAGCTTTAGACGTACCCTCCTGTAAAGGAGACTTGGTGTAACAAAACCTGCCCAACAGAAACCAACATGATGCAAACAAGAGTCAAAGTGAGACACATTTTCCACACCTCTGAGTGACGGGTTTCAGACCGTGAACGTCATTTGATAGCGGCCACGGTTCCTTACTAGGACACAGGCTCATCTAAGTATACAAACATGAGAAGCAGCTCAAGTCTATTATTCTGTTAAATTACATTCAAGTGTGCACTACTATTGTACTGCAGTGATCTGCTCCAGAGAATGCCCTGCAGCACCAGCTCTCCAGGCTCTGCTGTCCTCTAATTGGGCTGCCTTTGAGGAAACACTCCCTGAGCAAAAACTATGAAATCTAACTAATCCCGTGTTTGCCAAAAACACAGCACAGCCAGCCCATCCCACAGGCTCCTCGGTGGCATCAAACCAGGCTTTGTGGGAAAGTAAACACCCCCGTTGTTATATTTAATCGGCTTTAATGGAAGGACTGAAGCTGTCCTCTGCATCGACTCCACCGAGTCTGCTCCATGCCATCCTCACGCAGCTGCACAATCTGATTCATCTCTCCATTCTACAACAAACAAGTGTGGACTCATACTTCCAGTGCGTTCACTCTGATGTCCTCATTTGTGGTGTGAAAAACAACTTTATGTCCCCTCACTGTAACACAAGGGTCAATAGCTTTAAAGAGTCAGCGCTCAGTGCCTGTCCTCATGAACATTTTGCAGAAGCCTGGTGTTTGGTTTGTTTATACTGCAATTTAAAAAAATGAAATTGGAGAAAAGGATTAAGTCAGTCATGCGTTAAGAGCTTAGGCCCCTCACTTAAGGTAGATGTTAGAAAGCTAGGACAAAGACAACACAGGTCATTAAACAACTTAAAGAACATTTCAGAAGTAATGGAAAACAATCCATTCGCACACATCCACCTACCTTACTGAGCACTTTGGTGGACTCTGTACTTGGTACAATTACACAACACAGTATATCTGCTTCTCTGGATACTTTGTTGGTCACCTTTTCATCTATGGTCAGGACCCCAACTGGCTTGTGGCCAGTGCTAACCCCCTAAAACACTTGCTGTGTCAAGTGACACAGACATGGTGGTGGCATGTTGCTGCTGTCTGACCCACTGGTACCAGTGCAACACACATTTACGCACCACAACCATGTCAGTGTCATGAGAGTCCTGAGAATGATCCACCGCAGTCATAACACCTGTTCTGTGGGTGTCCCCCACAGGATGAAAGGAGACTAACAAAGCATGCAGAGGAAGACACTACAGTTTATTATATTATTGCAAAGTGCTCTTATAGGGTTAGTGTAGCAGATAAAATAGAAAAGGAGATACATTTTCTAGTGTATTAAATGAATTATAGAATTTGCAAAAGGTAAGTTCAATTTGTCACTGTTTTGGTGCATAAAACTGTACAGACATTAGAACAGAGGGTGGTCATTTTAAAACCAATCGGAACATAAATATGGTAGTGTATTGTAAGTTCAACAAAACTGTGTTATCTAAACGTTCAAACTGTTTCAAACCAAGCACCTCCAACGCAGGCAGTAGCACAGCCTATATATAGAGCTTAAATCATCAGCTCATCATCATCTCTGACAAGTCACCCCACCCCATCTTTGCATGGCTGAGCCTGACCACAATGACCACTTCCTCCACTGAAAGTTTCACGCGCCCATTACGATTTAAACTAGTTATCTTCTGCCATATCGTGACGAGATGAACAACGGAAATGGTGAACTGTGCGTTATAACCTTCTCTCATTTCTGATAAAGCCCTACAGAGAGTTTACAACAGAGTGTTAAAGACTGACAGGAGCGGTTTTGAAAACATACTTGATGCCCAGAAAGAGCTGCATGTGAAATACAGATGTAGTGGTTAGAGTAGTAAAGCAACGGATCTGCAACGGGGCTGAGGTGGAAGTGAAACTCTCAGATGTGTGTGGAGCTGTTTGGAAACTCTTGTCACACTTCCTCATGATAAAGCTTTAAGCTGTGGAAAATGTGTAGGCCTAGAGCTAACGCTATTGCTAACCATCCAGAAACACTGTCCTTACCAGTGCTGTTTTCAAAGAAATGACTACACCCAGTAGTCCAACATACACAAGCACCTTAAATCCTTAACACCAAGAAGCTTTAGCATTTTGCATACACATGTCAATTATCAACAGAACTACATTTATTAGAGTAAGCTTTTGACCGATTCAAGTCCTCATGGGACCTCACATGGCTTTACTAATCTCTTTATAGAATACTGTATGGTAAAGACACATTTCTAAGAACATTCACTATCCACTATCTCCAATAATTACATTTAAAACTAAGCTGTCAATATGATCCATCCTAAGAACTATACTACTAACACAGATGGCCAGCTAGTTGGGTGGACACATTATGGCTTCACCATTGGGAATTTTGAGCAACTTTCAGCTATTAGTTTAAAGAGATTCAGGTATTACTTAACAATAAAAGTTAAGTTTGTTTGTCAATTATAACATAAGGGCTACCTTGTGTTATACAAAAAGTACAGCTCATCAGGTGTGATGTTTCAGTTTGGCTTTTTTTGGACTGAAGGTCAGTCCCACACTGAGCTAATGTTTCATTTCTTTGCCATGGGGGAGAAAACCAAGTGATAGTACAGAAGGTCATGAGATCAACAATAAAAGGCAGTAACCCAGGACAGTAACTGCAGCATTACCTCATTCTACACGCCTACAAATATGGTTCTACAAGGGGTCTTTAGTAAAAGCTAAGGTTCTATTAACCCCATGAGATCTACATAGAACCACTGCATGCTTAAATGGGTCTTTGCATGGGCAATTGGATCTTTAAATTGAAGGAGAATGTTCTATTTGGTTCTATACAGCAGCAGAAGGTTTCTACTACTTTTACATGTCAAGCTTGTAGCAACAGAAAAAAAAGGTGCTAAAGTACCATAAGCACATTCTTCATCAATCTGAATAACCAATACACCGACTCAAAAAAACCAAACCCACAAACATTTAAGCATGAAATAGAACGATTTCTTTAACTACATAACCATCTTATGCATCGTAGGCAACATAACACTTAAGGCAGGCCACTAACTTTATGAGCAAGTCAGTTGCTCACAGCCCCGTGATGCGCAAGCTGATTTGACTACACCCTTATCTAGTAAGAGGAGGAAGAGGCAGCTGACTAGTTCAACATCCGTTCAAGATGGTGGACACTGCAACAAGTGAGCAGAGCACTTGTTATTAACAGCTGTGTCAGCAGCAGTACAAACATTTGTGCTGTACACTCATGGCTTCCCCCAAGCTTTCTCTGTGGGAAGCAGTTTAGCAGCTGTGGAGCCATTGGAGACGAAGAGGGGTGCATCCTGTTTTCAAAAAGGACTAAAATGGGAGGGGAATGCTTAGTTAGGCAAAAACAGGACCCCCAAAATGCACAACAGCATACATGCTTGCTACATTTGTTACGCATGACATATCAACATATACATGCATTAAAAGCATTAACATGTGCAACTAGAAGCAAAAGGCAATGTAGCTGCGCATCAGAACTCACTACTTAAATTAACCTCAAAAAATAAAGAAAGAAAAAAACTCCATCTCCATCTAAAGTTCATGTAAACCTTCCTAAACACTGGTTTCCACAGGGCTGGTCAACTGATGTAGTCAAATATTAAACTCAGCTTGCATTCTTTGCATTCCCACCTATCAGGGATTCCAAAGTACTTAGCAGTGTCCCAGTTTGTAAAAGGCTGTGCAAATACAGGCTGATGATGAACACGACCATTCCTATAGTCAGCAGAGATCTGGATTCAAAATGGTTACCCAAACTATAATTGAAAGAACAAATCATCCAGGCTTAGGGACCATTAGTACAAATGCAGAGCAATAAACAAATTTGCTCACTTCTCTTTCCCTTACTCATTTTGGTTTGGCATCTCAAGCAACTGTGGAAACCCCCTGCAAGAAATTACTTTCCTTCGCTCCACGGGAAACATCTTACAAACGCACTGAAACACGAATGAAGTAAAACCTTTAAAATGACTAAGTTTAATTGGAGGTTACAATTACAATTAGTTTCTGTACATGTTTTTCGAAATGAGTAAAGCGATGAGAGAAAATGAGTCATACGAAAGGTTTCTCTCCATTTCAATGGCAAGTTGAGTCCGCTCTGATGCAAGCACTACAGTGGAATGCAAGAATGAAACAAAGCCACATTCTGAAGACACGGAACTGCAAGTGACATACAGTCTGGTGGTTGAAAGCCTGACCTGTAGAAAAAGGACTTTATGGATTACAAAAAGCATTCAGCTGCTTTGAGTCTTCAAACAATCTCTGTTAACATCATCCATTTGGGCTACAATGTGATGCAGAAAAAAAAAAAAAGCCCAGTATTCGATTCACACAGCATGACGCATGAACGCACGGGCGTCTAGGCAAGTATTTGAGTCAGTGTCAAAGGCTTTTTGCATATAATGTTCCATGGGTCTCATTTACAGTTCTTGTGATGTCAGTAAAATCATGACAACGGTACAGTTTGATCCGTCACTACCTAATATTATGCTTGCTACAACTTTCTCTGTAAACTGTCCTGTACTACAGATGTTAGAACAGTTCTAAAACATTTCTGTATAAAACGTCTTATTACGTCATGATGATGGACTATTTTCAGGAGACAGACTCTTGGTTTTTCACACAGACTCCAAAAACACATAACTGACAAGAGAGGTCCGGAAGAACAAGCTTTAACCAAAACAAGGAAGAGAAAGAAAGAAAGAAAAAAGAAAGAAAGAAAGAAAGAAAAAAAGAAATCAATAGATACAAAAACCTAGATCATTCAGAAAAAATAGAGAATCTGCATTTAGATTAAATTCAGGAATGCTCTGCCATGTCAAACAACAGTCAATTAAGTAAGGTGACATGTGTCACAAAACAGAAAACTAAACGCAAGCATAAACCCAATTCTTGAGATAAATTATTAGTTATAAGGGTCATTTCAACAATCAAAAATAAATGAAAATATAATTCAAAGCTTGGAGCATATTCTTCAGAGAGATAATGTGTTATTTTTTTCCACCAGGTTTATTCTTCGTCCTAACTAATACAGTCATTGCCAATCGGTCGGTCATTAAGATTTGTAATTTGAGGTTAGCCATGTTAAGCCCTCATAGAGTCCATCACCTGTGGTAGCACATGAAGGCTGCACATACCAATTCCTATCTCTGATGCGTGTCAGTCCCAGCTTCTCTTGAATTTCGTGTGGTTTCATGGCATCAGGCAGATCTTGCTTATTCGCAAAAATCAGAATGATGGCGTCCCGCATCTCCCGGTCGTTGATGATCCTGTGCAGTTCTTGCCTTGCCTCGTCAATACGATCCCTATCTGCACAATCCACGACGAAAATTAACCCTTGCGTGCCTGTGTAGTAGTGTCGCCACAGGGGACGAATCTTGTCCTGTCCGCCAACGTCCCACACGTTGAACTTGACATTTTTATAGGTGACTGTCTCCACATTGAAGCCCACTGTAGGTATAGTGGTCACAGACTGTCCCAGTTTCAGTTTATACAGAATCGTGGTCTTTCCTGCAGCATCGAGCCCAAGCATCAATATTCTCATCTCCTTGTTGCCAAAAATCTTTGACAGCATCTTCCCCATCTTGCAAATAGTTCATAAATATCTCCTTCAGTCCAACAAAAAAAAAGTACTCAACACACGTCGCCACCTGAAAGTTTGAAACAGCTCTTGCTGAGTGTGGTTTCACGAGTTGGCCAGTCAATCAACATGAACTATGAACCAACTCCAAAGGGAGTAGCGTTCCCTGCCACTCGTCCAAGTACAAATCCTAAACTTTCCTTTAGGAATGTCAGGCTTGGACAACAGCAGAGCAGGATGCAAGTGCTGCACAAAATGGACGTAAACCTTGAGTAGTAATGATTACGGTCAGTAGCAGCTTGTGAATGTCCTGTATATAGAAACCTAACGAGTTCTGTGAAAGTTCAGTGGAGCATTGATAGAGCACCGTACTGTCCGAAGGTAGAGTGATGCACTACCTGTCAAGCACACGATCCCCAGGCTTCACGGTTACTAAAGACGTTAAAAGCCAGTATTTAAGATGTTTCGTGAGCTATGTCTGTACCCAGTTCGCAGTGCTGTCAGCAGCTTAAAGAAGGCCTCAGAAAGCCTGCGGTCCTCCACGCTTCCTCCTTGTCCTTCTTCCCCTCTCACAGCGCAGTCAGCCAGCGGTTGGGGGAAATGCTCAAAGGGCGGTGGGCGAAGGCTTAACGTCTCCCAACCACACCAGCCGTCATGAAGGCCACCGAAAAGCCGAACCGCGTCGATACTCAAGCCCTCAGTGTGTGAATCCGTGCCGCCGTCCCCCTGAGAGACAAGAGAGCTTCAGAGCACACCTCAGCAGGCCGGCCCCGTTAGCCGGCGGCTAAAGCTAGCCGAGCAGCCCGGGCTCATTCACAAACAACACAAACAAACTGCACAGAAATCCAAATGAACCGTCCCGACACTCACTTCATAATGATTTCAATAGCAGTAAAACACGTCTGAAGTTACCTTTGGAGGCCCACCATTCTACCCCAGCCTCTCGCCCCGTGTTCACCCCGCCGACTCTCTCTCTCCAGCGCCGAATGAAAAAGCGGAAAAGGTGTGGACGCGAATCATCCGCCACTTCCGCTCCTACACCCCCCTTTCCTCCTCCTCCCCTTTCTTCTCCTCCTCCTCCCCGCGCTGTCTGCCTGAGCCTTTAATCAAAATGACAACAGTGACATCTGCCTGCCCGAACAAAACAGCGCTCAGTAAGACCAACAGACGGTTAGCTCACACCACACACAGCGACCCCGAACTGATACAACGACATGTACATCTTCTGTGTAGAACAGTGGGCGTGGTTAGACAGGCTTTTAAATAATGACAGAAAGAAGATTAAATAAAAGCACAGATAAAAAACTCAAACGTTTACTCTCTTAAAACTGAAATCAGAGACACAGAGTGATAGTGAAAAACAGGACCCGACGTTTAAACACGCTCACAACTTTAATTCATTCATTTTCTTCTTTGCTGTGTGGTGTGTGACACAGGCAGCACACGCGCTTCATTCACACTGAATTTGGCTGAACGTTTTGATAAAAGCAAAGCATTCAAATATACAGCAACAGCCATGCAAAACCCCCACAGACTTTTTCCATTCAGTCCGATCTAAGACATACCAAGGATACTGTCCCGATATCGATACTTTAAAACTTGGGATTTTTTTAAACAATGTAAACAAAACATAACAGAAAGCCTGACATAAATTTTAGATAAACCTTCAGAAACCAGAGTTCCCTCTGTACGTATTATTTAATAACAAAATTCAATTCTGTTATAACAAATATCAGTTCAGCATTTGATAATATTCAAATCATATGTTAATGTAAACAATAATTAATTTAAATAGTTTACATTTAAAAGTTTATTAAAAAAGAGTTAAACGTCATCAAAACTATGCTGGATAAAAGTAAAGAATAAGTATTTCTAATGTTCTGCTTGGTGTTTGTCTTTACGAGAGGCGTGTTAAACTGTCAAACTACAAACTGCTTTTGAACGAGTGTCTTACACCTCTTCCTTTTTTGGGAGCAAATAAAAAGGGCAGAAGGTAAAGTAGTTTCTATGCTACACCATCAGCAGCATGTTTTATTATTTTTATTGAAAGACAGAATACAAATTCAGCCGACTAAATAAAGAAACAAGTAATATTAATATTTTCATGATTATTTAATCACATATTTAAGTATCGATCCACCATCCCAGCTCTACACTAACACTCACCTGGGGCTCGTCACTATACTAGCATCAAACACAACGTGTGCTGGTTTTGATGGTGATCAGTATATTAAGTTCCAATTACTGGTGGAAAGGATAATTAAATATCAGGCCACAGTCATTCTAAATACAATCAGTGGAATTCATTTAAAAGTGAATAGGGTGAACAGTTTTATTGGTACAATCTTTCCTGGTTCAGGACATAGACCCCACCTTTATCAGGAGTACTCTTAGTGATTACTAGCATTCCCCTATCAGAGTTCACCCCAGACGTTTTTACTGGTGTTTGGTCAGGTGGCTGGGATAGCTGCTGCATCTTGATTGTATGGGGCTTTACTAGAGGAACGCAATCTTCTACAGGAAGACAAGTTGTTCAGAGATACACATGCAGGTTACACAACTCTGTTTTAAAGTAGGAAAGTTCAGCAGTATTATTCATATCAGGATTGTTCTGATTAAAATGATGAAGTCCAGCATATAAGGTCTTGCTTTACCTGACTTTATAAGGATGCAACATTGCTAACAGTGCCAGTGACAGAACAGAACTGAGACCTTTCCACTACCATAGCAAGGTACAAACACAGCTCATCATGCTATAAGAACAACACAGCTGAAATTGACCAGCTAACAGGAGAAAAGTTAATAAATATTTCTAAATCATTTTCTCCTGGTGTATACAGACAGCTTGTGCATCTTGTTGCTTAAACTTTGGGCTGTAAAAGTCATGTCTCTTAGACTCCACCCTTTTGCTTCCAGTACCAGAGAACCCTTGAGGAGACAAAATCTGATGCTGCCAGTTCACGTAGGCTTGTAGTGCTTGCATTCTTGCTGCATACCTCTGTTTGACATCAGAAAACGACAGAGTATTCCATGATGGTTTGTCTTCATCTGCTAGTTTGTATACTTTATCCAATGTCTCCTCCCCACAAAGGCCTTCCTTTAGTGGATCTAGTTCCCTCTTCACTGCGTCCATCTTTTCCAATGAGGCCTCTTGGTTGCTTATACCCTCATTTAGACTTGGGGTGCCTTTGAGGAAAGGAATGGTGGAGGTGTGGGAGCTTTTGCTTTCCGTGCCTTGTGAGGAAGAGTGAAAGATTCCGAGTGAGAGTTTGGTCCGTGATTTGAGAAAATGTCTTCGTTGCTGTTCAAGTTGTTTCTGGTTGTACCTGTACTCCAGCTCGAGGCTTCGAATGAGCCCTCTGTGCTGCTGAATTTGATATCGCTGAAGTCCGCTATTACTTGAAGCTTTTTGTTTCTGCATTTTCATCATCTCAGTTTGCCTTAAGCAGCTGTGGATTCGAAAATTCTGTTGCAAAATTTTAAGTTCTGTCCAAAACACACTGTCCAATCTCCTGAAGTGGGTGAAACATATCAGTCAAAGGTTAAAATTAGTAATGTTCAGTAGTCAGTGCATTCCAAACCTACCTCAGAGCAGTGTTACCATGCAAGCTTAAGGTAATAGTTTAAGTGACATGGCAGTTTGTCCTTGCTGATGATCCAAAATGTTCAAATGGCACTGCTGTAAGTCGTGTGTCCTCTCACAGGGGGAAATAGTTCAGTAACCTAACACTCGATGGGTGTCATGTGATATCCTTATTATCAGTATTTAAAATTGTCTGGATTTCTACCTGGTCCTTTCCCTGACGTCCTTGTTCCTGTTTGCCTACTCAAAAACGTGCTTCTGAAATCTGTGTATGATTTATTCAAATAGGATCTATTTTTAATGCACTTAATCTATTGATGCATCTAGGGCAACAGAAAGGTGTCTGTGTGGGGGTCCTGTACTGTACCTATGGGTTACTGGCATTAAAGCACAAGAAAAGGACAATGACAGACTCTTGGAGTTTAAATATTTAAGACTGAGCTCAGATAACAAGATATTCTGTTTAGATGGGAGTATTTGTGAACAGCCTCATCAAATTTTCACACTCTAGATCCGATTCACTCTCCCATGTTAATCGTTTGCCTTTAATTATGTACAAGTGCCCAGCTCGGACTGTTATTCTATGACACTGATTGAAGTGAAGACTAAAATTAGCCTCACTCAAATCAGAAACGAATCTGGATTGTGGCAGTATAATTTTTGACTATTTAATAATATTGTAATTGGTTTCCTAGATTAGGTCTACATCTGCACTACAACAGGAGCAGCTTTGCTTCCCTGTAACATTTTACTTACATTTGTTTTCACTGTCAAGTTCCTAAAAGAATTGGGAGTGGGGCTGGAGGGGTGGGTTATGTGGTGGTCACTGTCAGTGAGTTTTTCACACTCCTCTCTGCTTTAAGAGTATGTAAGGGTCTTCTGCTTTCTGTAAATGAAAGAGCATTTTTGTAGAAATATGGCCTCCTCTTTCTATTCTTCTACCCATGATGGCCAAAATTACTTAATTACTATTACTGTTGTTTCTTCTCCTGTAAAATTATCATTGTGGAGATATAAGGCCCACTATCAAGCTATTAGGGTACAATGCTTCTAGATAGATAGATACTTTATTGATCCCAGAGGGAAATTCAAGGCATCCAGTAGCAGATATACAAACTACACAGAAGTAACAACAGAAGCACAAGATAGAGTTGTACAGATAGAGACAGAGATACAATATAAAGTATGAAAGTATGAAAAAAGAGTCATTAGTGTCCGTGTAAAGTAAAGTGTAAAGTATAGATGGAGGTAATGGTAAACCATTTGCTGAGCAAATTAAGAAGATGGCTGTTGTCAGCCATACAGACAGTGCAAGTACGCAGTAATATAAATAATTTAGCAGTGCAAAATATGTAAACAGTGGTACAGAATGGAGTAGGATAATACAATATAAATATAAATAGATATAGGGCATTTTAGGAGGGAGTGTGTGCTGAGATGGGGGTGTGACCATTGTACATTGACCATTCTCTAAGCCAGAAGGGTAACGATTATGCTTCCACAAGGCGCATGAAGACTTTAGGAAATGCGTAGGGGGCAACACTAACTTCCTATTCAGTTACATAAACTATAGATGCATTACACTGGGTGTGAGGGAGGACCATCCAGAGCAGGCCAACTATAGTGCGTTGGATTCCTGTCCACTGATGGCTGCAGCATCACCAGGGGCTGAGCGCATGATCTCCTGCAAGTAAAGCCAGTGCTTAGAGAGTTGTGCCATTCATTCACCCAACAAAAAGATCTTTACTGACACAACAAATCATGTCTTCAAAAAAATAAACCATTATCCTGATTTCTGAATGTTTGGCGACTGAAATGAATGAAAAAGGCCTGAATAAGTAGTACCGATTAATGCTGTTTTTAATAACGCTGTTTCCTTTTTTAGTTCCCGGATGTAGGCGGGAACATGAGCGGAACTTCTGCTTAACTCCAGGGTCAATTGCTCCAGGCTAATATCCACTAAACACGTGTTTTTTTTCCCCCACAGCGAGTCAGACCGGAGCACTCTAAAGCTTCCTAGCTTTTATTCAGGTTCAAACATTTGAGACAAACGGAACTCCAGTAAATAACACAACAGAGCCTTTAGCTTTAACAGTACAGCAAAGAAGACACGCAGCTGTCTCTCAGCATGCGCAACGTACGTGCGTGCACGCACACATACACACGGACTCACTCTCTCGCGCATTTTCTCTCTCGCTCGTTGTCACGGTGCGCGTGCCCGCATCCTCCTTAAAGAAACACAAACCTAATTTTTCCAGTTCCAGTTGCTATCTGTGATTTAGCTTATTCAGTTTATGCAATGGTGAAAATGTTTAATTCTGTTTGGTTTCGGCCAAAAAGCTTCATATCAGTGCATCCCTACAGATTAGTGGTACCTTATCTTAACTCAGAAAAAAAGACAAACTAATCAGAATGGTGTTGTTGGGTAATTAACCACATCATAAAAAAGACTTTAAACTGCTAATTTATTGTTATAAATCAAAACCATGATGATGCAGTCCTCGATGGGCTCAGAGATTAAACTAAGCACTGTGTCACAGTCAGATTCAATTAACAACAATACTGACCCACCAAATGACAGCAAATCAGCAAAACTCATCAGCCAGGTCTTGAAGATTTATGAATGGTCACCTTTCACCTACTCATAGGAGAATAGAAAAACCCTGTTCAGCCTGTTTAAAAGATTAAAATTTGACTGGGGGATATGATGTACACCTATGCCTCCACCTTAGCGCATATATATATATTTCCTGAATCCTGTTTTCCCAACATTTAATTAATGGATTTAATTACAGGGTAGTTTAGTCTAGGAGCAAGCATGACTGGATTCTGGAAAATGCACCTAAACAGTTCAATTAGCTTATATATACATGATGTCTGAAGTGCTTAACTAATCTAACTGAATGTATAAAAATGCCATTACTTGGAATTCCACTCCAATTCCACGTATTAGCTATGTGGAAATACCATGAATTCCCAGATGAGGAATGCAAACATCTTGTGTTTAATGCATCTCGTGTTTAATGCAGTATGAATGTTTGCTAACTCTGTCAGACAACACAAACACCAACTTATGTATTAAATCCAACCCCCAGAGAAGGAACAGAATATCTTCTGCACTTCTTAGAGTGACATACAAGTTCTGAACTCCGTGTCATTATGGTTTAGTCTGGGGAGGCCTTGCTATGCACATTACTGTATCCTGGGGTTCATAAAACCCCTCTTGAATTTGTTTAGCAGACTGAAGACATTGAAATCTGGGAACATTGTGAAGGGTTTGCACCCCAGCTTGCATATGATTCTATATAATGATCACAGAGGACAGTCATCATATCTAACGGCTCATTTGTGTCACATGGATAATTTGTGTCACATTGGAGGCTGTACAGCAGTAGAAAAGAAACTCTGAGAGGAATCAGACTAGTCGTAATCTTTCTTTAAATAACATTGTAAATATGGTTGTTTGGGTTTATGTACCAAAAATTGTGTCTGTCCCTTTAAGACTGATATATGTAAATAAACTTTGCTCTGGTTGGCTGTTATATACTGCACCTTGGTCAAAGCTCTGCAAAACAAAAGCTCTGCTCACGCCTCATAACACGTGAGCATGTGGAACTAAACTGGTGTAGGCTGAATAGGTGGATATATGTAAATTACACTGCTGTCTTAGCAGGTTAATTTATATATGTGAACATGTTAACATTCCATATCAAACAATTTCAATTGAAAAAAAAAACCCTCATTGTTTTACTATACTGTTCTTTAATCATAGGCCTGGCTATTAGTAAGACACGTTTAGCTTAACTCTTAAGAAAGGGAAAACTTAAGCGTTAACATAAAGGGGCATTCCAGATTTCTTGTTAATTGTTGTTGAGATGTAAACAGCATCATGGTCATCATGGTCAGCATCAAAGTGGTTTAAAGTGAAACAGTGTGTTTATAGAGAAACTTACAGACTCAGATTCCTTTATAGTGGTGGTAATAGAAACCAGAGGTCACAATGTTTGCTCCACAAATGTAGCCAATCATTTTAGATCTAGAATTTGAACACAAAATTATTGTAAAACAATATCTCAGACATCAGACTGCAAATGAATAACTTTCTGTGATGTTACACTCATGAGACATCTTGTTCCTATCACCAACACTGTTTCTCTAAAACTGAGCCCTTCACACCAGAACTGTTTTGACCACCTTAGTTTACATCTTAACCATTTAATTATGATATAATTAATTAATTAATATTATAAAAGTTCCCTTTAAGGTTTTTAGCTGTATTCACATAGCCACAAATGTCTTTTAAGGGCTTCAATATCAGAGGAGTGTACTATTCTGTTCCTTTATGCAGCCCAGTAAGCGTGTAGCTGTTCCACCTGGTGTGTGTATCTGACTATAACTTTATATAGCTGTCCTTCTCATTGGTCCTAAAGGCCACTCCTTCAGAATGACATAACGATTCTCTAATAAAAAGAGTGCTAGTTATCTTTAAGCTACAAATTGATTGGGTAGGCATAAAACTTTATAATTATCATTATTAGCAGTAGTGGTAGTAGTACTGTTATTATTGTTATGTTATTAACCTGTTATAATCCCGGTTAAACTTTCTTAACAGTTTAAGATAGGAGGTCTACAAAGTTAGATGGGTGTTCTGCTGTGAGTGGGAGTGGCAGAGATAAAACTCCAGCTCACCGAGGTGAACCGCACTGTCCCTTTAAGATCCCCAGTGCGCAGCAACAGCAGACCTAACAGACTCCGTGAGACCAACTTAGGGATCTCTTCTCCAACAGACAACATGACCTCCCTTGCGAAAGCGCTTTCTCACAGTCAGACTGATCGGTCAGATGTCGTTCAGTCGCAGACGTCTCTCAGTCGGATGGGCCAGGTTCGGAGAGCGATATCGACCAGCCAGAGTGCCGAGACTCTGGATGTGTGCCCCAGGACTGAGGCGAGGGTTCTGGTCCTAAACACCGGCGGCACCATCGGGATGATGTACCATGATAACGGTAAACAGCGCACCTGCATCACAGCGCCGGTAGTCCAGTGATGAGCCATATGTGTTGGTACAACCACTGTGTTATCTGTCTAGGCTGGCGTTAAACGCCTTAAACAGAGAGAGAAGAGGCGCCAAGCTGCCTGAAATCGGTAGCTAGCCGAGAGCTATCTAGTTCTGGCTAGCAGTGGGAACATGTGGCACTGAGGACTGAACACAGGGTCCTGTTTCAGTTGACTCACAACAAAGTCACGTTAAATTCACCAGCTGTGTCTGTGACTGTCGGGTGAGAGGCATTATGTATAACTTTAATTTAGTTAACGTAAGGTTTAGGCAACGTAAGGAAGTTGGCCAAAGTAAAGCCAATGAATCTGGGCAGGAAGTATTTTTTTGTTAAAGGCGAGCCCACGGACTTTGATTCTTTTATTGATATTCTATGTAATTAAATGGTCTAGATGTAAGTGAAGCCATTTAGAGTGGTTTGGTCACAGTGGTGGTGTTGGGAAGCAGATGCCTGAAGAGTTGAATGCCTCTGAAAGCTATTGTACAGAAAGTTATTACTTTAAATGGTAGACAGTATATATGACACATTGCTTCATGATAGAT
Organism: Prochilodus magdalenae; assembly: GCA_024036415.1. NCBI lineage: Eukaryota > Metazoa > Chordata > Actinopteri > Characiformes > Prochilodontidae > Prochilodus > Prochilodus magdalenae. Next base: position 458,242 of record JAMWET010003853.1, read on the forward strand.
TAATAACAAGTTTTGGTTTAAGTATGTTTTAATCCATTCCTGACAGAGGGAAACAGCTTTTTTTTTTCAGATTTATGATTAGTGGTATCACAATGCATTGTGGCATAATAGATATTTTATTAATAAAATGATGTTTAAACTCCCAACATTTGTACACGTTAAGCAGCAATCGGCATCTAACTGCTTTGCAGGTCCAGTGTCATTAGTAAAATGGGCAACAATATGAATATAGTCATAATTTCCTATTTTTCAAATTGTTCAGAAAATCACAGGAATACCAAGTCATGTACTCTGTGTCGTAAATTCTATTGCATCATTGAATGAGTGCTTTGTTACACCTCCACCAAGAATCTATTATCTACTTATCTATTATCTATTATCTACTATTATTTCCTATTTTTCAAATTGTTCAGAAAATTACAGGAATACCAAGTCATGTACCCTGTGTCGTAAATTCTATTTGATTTAAGATTGCATCATTGAATGAGTGCTTTGTTACACCTCCACCATTTTACCATCATCAGTGCTGCATATAAAAACTCATGTGGGGTTTGTGATAGTAAATTAAAGGGCTGTATTTGTGTTGTAGATATTGCAAACACTGGTTCCTATTGCCAGCGCAGTAAAGAAATCCTGTGTCTGTACGTTTCTGTACACTGAACCTTGCTTCATGCCAGAGAACTCTGAATGACTGAATTGTTGTGAAATTTAAGAAAATTGGTGGAATTCTCCTTTTTTTAACCCTTTGTCGTGGACCATTGTTTCTCAAACTGTGGTCCGGGGGGGGCTACACTGCCTGCAGATTTTAGTGCTTTCCCTGCTCCAACACACCTGATTCAGCTTTATCAGCTCATTTTAACAAGCGCTGTTCAGTGCTGCTCCAGGGGGTTCTGTTAAAGCAGGGAATCTAGTAAAACCATGCAGGGCAGGGTGGCCTCCAGGATCAGGTTTTGAGAATCAATGCTTTAAACTTTTTTACCAAGGAAGTTCAATATTTACAATTAGCTTCCAATGGCCCAGCTTCAGCTGATCAATCCTCTCATTAAACTGAAATCAGGAGTGCTTCTGATGGTATTGTAAGGCCTTGGACTGCACCAGGAAGTGAGGAACCAATCTAATGTTCTTCTAAAGTATTCTTCTATATCACAGTGTTGATATAAAAACAAATTATTCTGATGTATATTGTGTTTTTATCTGGAAAAATAAAAATTATGCTTATTTGCTGTCTGAGATGCACAGTATTCTGTTTAGGAATATGAGTCAGTGGGCATATAATTGTGTAATATTATGAATATATTTATAATTACACATAAACAAATATAGCTTATATTGTATAATTTTTCTTTCTAAATTAACAGGACGAACATTTTATATGAACACAATTTCTATTTTCTTCTTGACTAAAGGTTTTCAAGTCTTAAGGTAGTGTTTGTGAGCAAATGCTGCTCCTGCAGACACATTATGTTTGCCATGTCTCTTCATATCTCACCCATATTTAGACTCTCTGCTAACCATTCAAGTTACATAAACACACACATGATATTACTCTTTACGAGCTCTAGGACCACACAAGTCATGTGGAAAACTGGCTGTTACTGATTTATATCAACCGACATTCTGCATAATTACCTGTTTGAAGTCATTCAGAGTGGTTTGGTGAATGGAACCAGGCGTCTGAAGAGTTCAGTGCCTCTGAAAGCTCTTTTGCAGAATACTATAGATGAAATGTTAGATTAATGCTGCCTGCCATGGCAGAGGGATACACGAAGGGCACTGTAAGACAAAGTAGGCAGTAAAGGAAAGATTTTTCCCAGATCTGTTTTACATCACCAGCATTCAAAATAGCCCAATCAAATTTATATATATCTTGCCTCCTTGCGAAGTGAGATATTTCTATATTTATCCATAGTGACCTGTACTATGTTTAGTTTATAGTTTATAGCTGACAGTTAAAAATACTGCTGCCGGTTTCTACCCATTTAGGTTCTTCATACTGCACAGCCCTGTTTCTTTGTATTTGTTATTTGAATCGTGGAATGAGTGCTTTGTTACACCCCTACTATTTTACCATCATCAGTGCTACATACAAACCGGATTCCAAAAAAGTGTTTTAATCCATTCCTGACAGAGGGAAACATAGTTTTTTTTTTTTCAGATTTATGATTAGTGGTATCACAATGCATTGTGGCATAATAGATATTTTATTAATAAAATTATGTTTAAACTCCCAACATTTGTATACGTTAAGCAGCAATCAGCATCTAACTGCTTTGCAGGTCCAGTGTCATTAGTAAATTGGACAGCAATATGAATATTATCATAATTTCCTGTTTTTAAAATTGTTCAGAAAATTACAGGAATACCAAGTCATGTACCCTGTGTCGTAAATTCTATTGCAGCATTGAATGAGTGCTTTGTTACACCTCTACCAAGAATCTATTATCTACTTATCTATTATCTATTATCTACTATTATTTCCTGTTTTTCAAATTGTTCAGAAAATTACAGGAATACCAAGTCATGTACCCTGTGTCGTAAATTCTATTGCATCATTGAATGAGTGCTTTGTTACACCTCCACCATTTTACCATCATCAGTGCTGCATATAAAAACTCAGATATTTGTATTTGTTATTCGAATCGTTGAATTAGTGCTTTATTACACCCCTACTATTTACCCAGTGGATACTATTGTTACATCATCAAATTGCTACATACTGAAAACCGGATCAATATTTCAAAAAAGTTAGAACTGAGAGAATAAACAAATTGTGATTTAAAACTGAATGGGACAATGAATGTGGAGGTGCCAACATCTAATATTTTATTCAGAATAGAACATGGATTGGGTTATAAAAAGAGCTTCTCAGTGGTCACAAACACAGATCACCAAGAAAAGTTTAAACTGAGAGAATATATAATTTTAAGGGAAAACTTTTTAATGTTGATTAAAAATTTCATGGCATCAACAAATCCCAAAAAGTTGGGACAAGTAGCAATAAGGTGGATGGAAAAAGGAAATTGAGCAATATAACGAACATCCGGAAAACTGAAACCAATTAACACTAATTAGGTCAATTGACAACATGTCTTTTGGGTATAAAAAGAGCTTCTCAGAGTGTCAGTGTCTCTCTGAACCCCAAGATGGTAAGAGGATCACCAATTCCACCAATAGCCTTGCGCGAAAGATAGTGTCAGCAATACCAGAATGGTGTTACCCAGCACCCAGGGTAAATAGCGCAAAGACTTTTTAAGTTATCATGATCAACCGTGCATCAAACATGATTGAACAGTTAGAGGCCTGTATTAGACATGATGGGAGAGCATTCCTATTTTCTAAACTTGAGAAACTGGTCTCCTCTGTCCCCAGGAGTGAGACAGCGTCTGTTGAGTGTTGTAAGAAGAAGGGGGGATGCCACACAGTGGTAAAAATGGCCTTGTCCCAACTTTTTTGGGATTTGTTGACGCCATGAAATGTTGAAACAACATATTTTTCCCTTAAAGTGATACATTCTCTCAGTTTAAACTTTTGATCTGTGATTTGTGTTCTATTCTGAATAAAATATTAGATTTTGGCACCTCCACATCATTGCCTTCAGTTTTTATTCACAATTTGTTTAGTGTCCCAACTTTTTTGGAATCCGGTTTGTATAAATTAAAGGATGTGTGTAGGTTCACTGGTGGTTTCAGATAGTAAATAAAATGGCTGTATTTGTGTTGTAGACATTATGAACCCTGGTTCCCATCAGTACCACTGTAAAGAAATGTTTGTTTCTCTGTATGTTACGTATGAAAACTCAGAGGATGTGAGTAGGTTCACTGGTGGTTGTATATAGTAAATAAAAAGGGCTGTATTTGTGTTGTGCACATCCTGAGGCCTGGTTCCAGTCTATTCAAGAATTCTAAAGATTTGGTGGACTTCCCCTTTAAGCCATACTTAATTAAACGGTTCCTGATGTTACATTAGTGCACCATAATTGAGAGTAAAACCTATTTCTGTAACATATGTGAATATTGACTGTCGGTTGAGAGGCATTATGTATAACTTTAATTTATGCAGTACTGTTGAGAAGGTTCAGGCAACGTAAGGAAGTTGGCCAAAGTAAAGCCAATGAATCTGGGCAGGAAGTATTTATTTGTTAAAGGGGAGCCCACGGACTTTGATTCTATTATTGATATTCTATGTAATTAAATGGTCTAGATGTAAGTGAAGCCATTTAGAGTTGGGAAGCAGATGCCTGAAGAGTTGAATGCCTCTGAAAGCTATTGTACAGAAAGTTATTACTTTAAATGGTAGACAGTATATATGACACATTGCTTCATGATAGATTAATAACAAGTTTTGGTTTAAGTATGTTTTAATCCATTCCTGACAGAGGGAAACAGCTTTTTTTCCCCCAGATTTATGATTAGTGGTATCACAATGCATTGTGGCATAATAGATATTTTATTAATAAAATGATGTTTAAACTCCCAACATTTGTACACGTTAAGCAGCAATCGGCATCTAACTGCTTTGCAGGTCCAGTGTCATTAGTAAATTGGGCAACAATATGAATATAGTCATAATTTCCTGTTTTTAAAATTGTTCAGAAAATTACAGGAATACCAAGTCATGTACCCTGTGTCGTTAATTCTATTGCAGCATTGAATGAGTGCTTTGTTACACCTCCACCAAGAATCTATTATCTACTTATCTATTATCTATTATCTACTATTATTTCCTGTTTTTCAAATTGTTCAGAAAATTACAGGAATACCAAGTCATGTACCCTGTGTCGTAAATTCTATTGCATCATTGAATGAGTGCTTTGTTACACCTCCACCATTTTACCATCATCAGTGCTGCATATAAAAACTCAGATATTTGTATTTGTTATTTGAATCGTGGAATTAGTGCTTTATTACACCCCTACTATTGTACCATCATCAGTGCTACATACAAACCGGATTCCAAAAAAGTTGGGACACTAAACAAATTGTGATTAAAAACTGAATGCAATGATGTGGAGGTGCCAACATCTAATATTTTATTCAGAATAGAACACAAATCACAGATCAAAAGTTTAAACTGAGAGAATATATAATTTTAAGGGAAAAATATGTTGATTAAAAATTTCATGGCATCAACAAATCCCAAAAAAGTTGGGACAAGTAGCAATAAGTGGATGGAAAAAGGAAATTGAGCATATAACGAACAGCTGAAAGACCAATTAACACTAATTAGGTCAATTGACAACATGATTGGGTATAAAAAGAGCTTCTCAGAGTGTCAGTGTCTCTCTGAAGCCAAGATGGTAAGAGGATCACCAATTCCACCAATGTTGCGCAGAAAGATAGTGCAGCAATACCAGAATGGTGTTACCCAGGGTAAAATAGCAAAGACTTTTAAGTTATCATGATCAACCGTGCATAACATGATTGAACAGTTAGAGGCCTGTATTAGACATGAATGGGAGAGCATTCCTATTTCTAAACTTGAGAAACTGGTCTCCTCTGTCCCCAGACGTCTGTTGAGTGTTGTAAGAAGAAGGGGGGATGCCACACAGTGGTAAAAATGGCCTTGTCCCAACTTTTTTGGGATTTGTTGACGCCATGAAATGTTGAAACAACATATTTTTCCCTTAAAGTGATACATTCTCTCAGTTTAAACTTTTGATCTGTGATTTGTGTTCTATTCTGAATAAAATATTAGATTTTGGCACCTCCACATCATTGCCTTCAGTTTTTATTCACAATTTGTTTAGTGTCCCAACTTTTTTGGAATCCGGTTTGTATAAATTAAAGGATGTGTGTAGGTTCACTGGTGGTTTCAGATAGTAAATAAAATGGCTGTATTTGTGTTGTAGACATTATGAACCCTGGTTCCCATCAGTACCACTGTAAAGAAATGTTTGTTTCTCTGTATGTTACGTATGAAAACTCAGAGGATGTGAGTAGGTTCACTGGTGGTTGTATATAGTAAATAAAAAGGGCTGTATTTGTGTTGTGCACATCCTGAGGCCTGGTTCCAGTCTATTCAAGAATTCTAAAGATTTGGTGGACTTCCCCTTTAAGCCATACTTAATTAAACGGTTCCTGATGTTACATTAGTGCACCATAATTGAGAGTAAAACCTATTTCTGTAACATATGTGAATATTGACTGTCGGTTGAGAGGCATTATGTATAACTTTAATTTATGCAGTACTGTTGAGAAGGTTCAGGCAACGTAAGGAAGTTGGCCAAAGTAAAGCCAATGAATCTGGGCAGGAAGTATTTATTTGTTAAAGGGGAGCCCACGGACTTTGATTCTATTATTGATATTCTATGTAATTAAATGGTCTAGATGTAAGTCAAGCCATTTAGAGTTGGGAAGCAGATGCCTGAAGAGTTGAATGCCTCTGAAAGCTATTGTACAGAAAGTTATTACTTTAAATGGTAGACAGTATATATGACACATTGCTTCATGATAGATTAATAACAAGTTTTGGTTTAAGTATGTTTTAATCCATTCCTGACAGAGGGAAACAGCTTTTTTTTTTCAGATTTATGATTAGTGGTATCACAATGCATTGTGGCATAATAGATATTTTATTAATAAAATGATGTTTAAACTCCCAACATTTGTACACGTTAAGCAGCAATCGGCATCTAACTGCTTTGCAGGTCCAGTGTCATTGGTAAATTGGGCAACAATATGAATATAGTCATAATTTCCTATTTTTAAAATTGTTCAGAAAATTACAGGAATACCAAGTCATGTACCCTGTGTCGTTAATTCTATTGCAGCATTGAATGAGTGCTTTGTTACACCTCTACCAAGAATCTATTATCTACTTATCTATTATCTATTATCTACTATTATTTCCTGTTTTTCAAATTGTTCAGAAAATTACAGGAATACCAAGTCATGTACCCTGTGTCGTAAATTCTATTGCATCATTGAATGAGTGCTTTGTTACACCTCCACCATTTTACCATCATCAGTGCTGCATATAAAAACTCAGATATTTGTATTTGTTATTTGAATCGTGGAATTAGTGCTTTGTTACACCCCTACTATTGTACCATCATCAGTGCTACATACAAACCGGATTCCAAAAAAGTTGGGACACTAAACAAATTGTGATTAAAAACTGAATGCAATGATGTGGAGGTGCCAACATCTAATATTTTATTCAGAATAGAACACAAATCACAGATCAAAAGTTTAAACTGAGAGAATATATAATTTTAAGGGAAAAATATGTTGATTAAAAATTTCATGGCGTCAACAAATCCCAAAAAAGTTGGGACAAGTAGCAATAAGTGGATGGAAAAAGGAAATTGAGCATATAACGAACAGCTGGAAGACCAATTAACACTAATTAGGTCAATTGACAACATGATTGGTTATAAAAAGAGCTTCTCAGAGTGTCAGTGTCTCTCTGAAGCCAAGATGGTAAGAGGATCACCAATTCCACCATTGTTGCGCAGAAAGATAGTGCAGCAATACCAGAATGGTGTTACCCAGCGTAAAATAGCAAAGACTTTTAAGTTATCATGATCAACCGTGCATAACATGATTGAACAGTTAGAGGCCTGTATTAGACATGAATGGGAGAGCATTCCTATTTCTAAACTTGAGAAACTGGTCTCCTCTGTCCCCAGACGTCTGTTGAGTGTTGTAAGAAGAAGGGGGGATGCCACACAGTGGTAAAAATGGCCTTGTCCCAACTTTTTTGGGATTTGTTGACGCCATGAAATGTTGAAACAACATATTTTTCCCTTAAAGTGATACATTCTCTCAGTTTAAACTTTTGATCTGTGATTTGTGTTCTATTCTGAATAAAATATTAGATGTTGGCACCTCCACATCATTGCCTTCAGTTTTTATTCACAATTTGTTTAGTGTCCCAACTTTTTTGGAATCCGGTTTGTATAAATTAAAGGATGTGTGTAGGTTCACTGGTGGTTTCAGATAGTAAATAAAATGGCTGTATTTGTGTTGTAGACATTATGAACCCTGGTTCCCATCAGTACCACTGTAAAGAAATGTTTGTTTCTCTGTATGTTACGTATGAAAACTCAGAGGATGTGAGTAGGTTCACTGGTGGTTGTATATAGTAAATAAAAAGGGCTGTATTTGTGTTGTGCACATCCTGAGGCCTGGTTCCAGTCTATTCAAGAATTCTAAAGATTTGGTGGACTTCCCCTTTAAGCCATACTTAATTAAACGGTTCCTGATGTTACATTAGTGCACCATAATTGAGAGTAAAACCTATTTCTGTAACATATGTGAATATTGACTGTCGGTTGAGAGGCATTATGTATAACTTTAATTTATGCAGTACTGTTGAGAAGGTTTAGGCAACGTAAGGAAGTTGGCCAAAGTAAAGCCAATGAATCTGGGCAGGAAGTATTTATTTGTTAAAGGGGAGCCCACGGACTTTGATTCTATTATTGATATTCTATGTAATTAAATGGTCTAGATGTAAGTGAAGCCATTTAGAGTTGGGAAGCAGATGCCTGAAGAGTTGAATGCCTCTGAAAGCTATTGTACAGAAAGTTATTACTTTAAATGGTAGACAGTATATATGACACATTGCTTCATGATAGATTAATAACAAGTTTTGGTTTAAGTATGTTTTAATCCATTCCTGACAGAGGGAAACATTTTTTTTTTCAGATTAGTGGTATCACAATGCATTGTGGCATAATAGATATTTTATAAATAATATGATGTTTAAACTCCCAACATTTGTACACGTTAAGCAGCAATCGGCATCTAACTGCTTTGCAGGTCCAGTGTCATTAGTAAAATGGGCAACAATATGAATATAGTCATAATTTCCTTTTTTTCAAATTGTTGAAAAACAACAGAAAATTACAGGAATACCAAGTCATGTACCCTGTGTCGTAAATTCTATTGCATCATTGAATGAGTGCTTTGTTACACCTCCACCAAGAATCTATTATCTACTTATCTATTATCTATTATCTACTATTATTTCCTGTTTTTCAAATTGTTCAGAAAATTACAGGAATACCAAGTCATGTACCCTGTGTCGTAAATTCTATTTGATTTAAGATTGCATCATTGAATGAGTGCTTTGTTACACCTCCACCATTTTACCATCATCAGTGCTGCATATAAAAACTAATGTGGGGTTTGTGATAGTAAATTAAAGGGCTGTATTTGTGTTGTAGATATTGCAAACACTGGTTCCTATTGCCAGCGCAGTAAAGAAATCCTGTGTCTGTACGTTTCTGTACACTGAACCTCGCTTCGTGCCAGAGAACTCTGAATGACTGAATTGTTGTGAAATTTAAGAAAATTGGTGGAATTCTCCTTTTTAACCCTTTGTGGACCATTGTTTCTCAACTGTGGTCCTGGGGGCTCCCTGCCTGCAGATTTTAGTGCTTTCCCTGCTCCCAACACACCTGATTCAGCTTATCAGCTCATTAACAAGCCTGTTCAGTGCTGCAGGGGGTCTGTTAAAGCAGGGAATCTAGTAAAACATGCAGGGCAGGGTGCCTCCAGGATCAGGGTTGAGAATCAATGCTTTGAACTTTTTTACCAAGGAAGTTCAATATTTACAATTAGCTTCCAATGCCAGCTTCAGCTGATCAATCCTTCATTAAACTGAAATCAGGAGTGCTTCTGATGGTATTGTAAGGCTTGGACTGCACCAGGAAGTGAGGAACCAATCTAATGTTCTTCTAAAGTATTCTTCTAATCACAGTGTTGATATAAAACAAATTATTCTGATGTTATATTGTGTTTTTACTGGAAAAATAAAACTTATGCTTATTTGCTGTCTGAGATGCACAGTATTGTTTAGGAATATGAGTCAGTGCATATAATTGTGTAATATTATGAATAATTTATAATTACACATAAACAAATATAGCTTATTATTGTATAATTTTCTTTCTAAATTACAGGACACATTTTATATGAACACAATTTCTATTTCTTGACCAAAGGTTTTCAAGTCTTAAGGTAGTGTTTGTGAGCAAATGCTGCTCCTGCAGACACATTATGTTTGCCATGTCTCTTCATATCTCACCCATATTTAGACTCTCTGCTAACCATTCAAGTTACATAAACACACACATGATATTACTCTTTACGAGCTCTAGGACCACACAAGTCATGTGGAAAACTGGCTGTTACTGATTTAAATGGAAAAAAGATTAATTGAGTCAGTTTGGCATGCAATTACCTGACTACCTGAAACTAATGCAGTTCATGGCTCTTTCTTGTTTCAGATGACATACTGAAGTTGTCTAGATGAGTGTAAAATGCACAAGCTATTTTGGATCTAGCAGATAAAGGTCTATCTTAAATATATTCATATTGGTGTGTGCAGGACATTGTTTTCACTGGGTCTTCTGCATGTTTCCTGTGGACTATCACACCTCAGTTAACACTACTGTGATGCTTACTTTAATGGCAGTTAGTGATCTGTAATTAGTGTCTACAATTAACTCACCAAAATTGATGTTTTGTCCTCTGTTTTTGTCTGTCTGGTTCACCACAGTGCTGTCTCCAGAACCCAATGCCATCGTTAAAGCCCTACGCAAACTTCCCACTCTGCATGATGAGCAGTATGCTGAGCAGACCAGGCTGTATGAGAACAGTGAGCAAGCAGAGAACATGCTAGTACTGCCGTGAGTATGCACCCAAACACGTACAAACCTATACATATTAGAAATAGAAAACATTTGTAAAATCCTTTGTTCTGATTGACTGCCTGTGTTTGGCTATTTCAAACAACAGTCTAAGCTAAAACACCCCTTATAACTTCAGTGTGGATGGGTGTGGCTAAACTGCTGCAGTCGGATTTATGACAATTGTTTTTTGACATTACAAAAACAACAAATTATCTAATTTCCTTATGGACTGTATGGACTTGGGAGTGATATGAATATTTTGAAAAGTTACCAGTAGTTATATGGTATATATATATATAAATATATATATATATGTGTGTGTGTGTGTGTGTGTGTGTGTGTGTGTTTTTCCCATTACATGAGGGTCCTTTACACGAGTTAGTTTGTAGATTACAGACATTGCAATATATGATGAAGTATATAATTTGTAATAAATTATTATAGAAGAAATTATATATTTCCTGCAACTGGTTGATTTCATTAAAGAAACAGAACCGTGTATGAGCTGAGCATACCACAGTGCACATTTCATGGACAGTACTAGTGTGTCTTCACAGACGCAAACACTCCATGTGGCATCTATAATCAGCTTTATCTCAGTGGACTATGCTGAACTTTAAGATCATGGTACTGTCTTGGGTGCCCAGTAGAGGGCGCTGTTTTCTCATGTTTGTGTGTTTGACCTGACGTCCTCCTGAAACCCACAACTTCAGTAACTCATTCTTAACCTGTATGTGTTGCTTTAACAGGATGCCAACTCCCCACGCTGATTAACTATTTCATGGGTCCTGTAGTACTGGTAGCGTAATGTTAGCCCTTGCGGGTTGGCAGTGTGTGTGCGCTTGTGTGTATAAGTGTGTAGATAGAGTTGCTTGATTTGATCTGTCTCTCTAGATTATGAACAGATTAGATGAACATTCCCAACAACCTGGTTTTATGCGAACCGAGGGGCTTGTTGACAAAATGACTGGAATACACAGTTAATGAGCTATAGACCGATTCATGTCTTAAAGTTATATTTATCAGTCTACTAGTCCAAGTTACAATGAATGTAAATACCAAACGTCTTGCTTTGGCTCAGTGTACCACGGTAGGTTTTATAAGCTATTGCTGTCCACTGCGGTAGTTTGCCTTCACAGTTTAAAACTATTCCTAGAGGAAATGTGCAATGCTGGTTAATATGATTATCAGTAGGGGTGGTGGAAACCATACAGCATAGTATAGATACAGCATAGTATCGCTTATTGCGATATTTTATTATATAAATGTAAAGAAACTATTTTATGACAGTGTTGGTTAGGCTGTCTGCTTGAGAATCCCATTTTGCTGCAGTGATTGATGACACACTCAAAGTGGACACTTTAACGACACTAGTCACTTTAAATACACTCTGCTGCTACCTTCTCCATTTCCTGCTGCTCTTTCTCGCTGTATTTTATTTTTCTTTTTACATATATTTTTATATATTTATGTATATTTTATTTATTTAAGTACTGCTGTCTGGGTAAAACTGGGTCCTTGGGTACCACAATTTCGTTCCACCCCATGTACCACATGTGATGTGAATGACAATAAAGTCTCCTTGAATCCTTGATAATGCCGGAAGTGAGATGTATAGACCGAAAACTATATTTCATTAGATAAACAGATGTTGAGTAGCTGATTTGCCTTGCTCGGTGCGCTGGGCGGTAACATTAAACATTTTGGCCACTAAACATACCTAAGACCAGATAACAACAAAACAACTATGTTTTATGCTCACACATATAATACACAGCCTGTTTATTTGGACATGGCAGTGATTGCAGTAAATCAGACTTTACCAAAATTTATTGTAACAATGAAGTTCCCACCGTTATAGCTAATGAGATGGCAAGTGACAGAGTCTTTTCAGAGTCCTGAGGATTTCTTTTGAGCCTGTGTTATAAAAATATGGCTTTACTGCTGCTGGTGATGCTGACAGTAATAACAAGACTTTGAAAAGAATAATAAAACTTAGGAAAAAAAAAATCTAAAGCGCTGAGTGCAAGAAAGAATTTATGTGGTCAGAGAGTGATGTTCAGAAGGATGTGATGATCTGTATTGAAGATACAAGGTGGTGTACCTACTAAAGTGTATGTTTATGTAATTGTGACTATACATTTTTAGTTTTGGCCACAAGATTTTTGTTTTAGGGGTCCACGTGTCCAGTGCATATTTTTACAGTCTACCTTTACTGTGTGCAAAATGTTAAAGATATAATTAAGGTAAAACCTTTCTCAGTGTGTTTGATTGAATCAGGTGGATTGTGACAACATTCGGTAGTCTAAAATAATTCCATATGTGCTTTCTGACAGTTTATCTGACATCACTTCACTGTCATATTGAAATATAAGAAATAGAAATACAACGTGCTTGAATAAGTGCATATAAACTGACTTATACTGTAATTGTTATTGGACATTTCTGCTAACAGCGTATAAAGCGTGTGTGTCTTAATGTGTGAGTGTGTATGTGACCTAACACTCACATTACCTGTTATTTCATGTATAGTTTTGAATGAACACAATAGGCTGTTTGTTCACACTTATTGTGTGGTGCCTGTAGTTAAAGTGACTTACAGTAGACTATGCTGGAGTAGGAGTGAAAAAGGGCTTTGGAGATTCACCCTTGCCACAATTGTGTTAGCTAAGCTAAGATTAGCACACACATGCTAACAGAAATAAATGCTCAAAGGTTTGACAACAAAGAGTTACAGTAATTACAGCTCTACATGTTCACACATCAGGTTCACTGCAGAATAAAAGCTGAATATGTAATAATAAACTTAAAAGGAAGTGGTGATATTTGTGAAATTGATGCTATGAACATCTGCAGCATCATTTAAGGTGGAACAAAAGAAGCTGGTTAATAAAAAAGATCTCTTCACTGTTGAAACAGCTCACTGTTCTTCACACGTTGCCTGATCTTAAAACTTAATTCATTCTATGTTCCTCAGAGTCAGATGTTTTTTTTTTTTTCAGCCATCTCTCCTTATTGACCTTGTGTGTTCAACTCAGAATAGACACCTGCCCTATAATAGCCTCCTCCCCTGCTCCGGTGTATAAGTACGAATGCCCCCTCTTGCTGATTTGCTAGAAGAATAATGTGATATTCAGTCGGAATCACTTTGTGTATGTCCTGTTTACCCACACAATAGTTTTTCCCAGCATGCACGTGATATGGGAAGCTAGCAGAGTGTGAGAACAGCTGTAATTAAAGTACAAATGTTTCATAATTTTGACCACCGCTAATCGTCTGTCATAAAGAAGTCTCTGTTGCACGGTGACAAAAAATCACATTCGAACACACTGAGGAGCTCATATTTTGAGTTGCTAAACTCTTTTTGACTGGCTGAGGTGTAGTTAAAGGTGCACAAAGCCCCAAATGCTTTAGAAATCTCATTCTGTAGAGACTCACACTCTGTGAACATGCTTTGTCTGTGCAAATATTTCTACTGCCAGTTTCAGATAAAGCTATTCAGTTTAAAATAACGCGCTGCATGGCCGAGTAGTGAGCAACTACATGTACGTTCTAGGATAATACAGTTTCGCTGCTGCCTGTTTTACAAGGACAGTTAAAAAATGTGTGCTTATCCTCACATCACTCTTATATACAATCAACACAGCGAAATCACAGTCTGAAGACTTTGGTAGGTAATGGTGACTTGTGACCTCTAGCCTCCATGTCTCCATCTGTACTGGTGACCTGATCGTGATGTGACTGTGTGTGTTTAAAAAAGCAGCTAAAATCACACAGTGCATTCCTGGCGGGCGTATACCAACTCATAATTTTTAAAGTGACCTCTGGGTTCGACTGCCACAACATCATCAGCTGTCTGTGTGAACAGTACCCTCCTACACTGCCAGCTCGAGCCCGGCAGCGTTTTGTCACATGGGTACCGGTATATTGGTATGTGTGGATTTTTTATGAGTACGAGATAATGAGCAGTGTGTCAGCCTGACACCTTGCTAATGTTATCAGCATCGATGCATGCCCTGTTTCTTTTGTAAGCAGCCAAACCTAAATGGTGCATGGTTTGAAATGAATATGCATATTTATACCCAAACATATTAGATTTGATGCACTGACACGTTCAAGAAAAAGGGTACCTGTCCTAAGGGATTTACTTTAAATGTCTCTCTCTCTCACTTGCTTTCACATTTGCAGAAAAAAGGTATTGAGGCCACGGTTAACATCCCCCATATAGTCTATATATCTAATATATCTTATTCTGAGATATAAGAATGGCATTCTATGACTTGTTTTTATTCATTTTTATTCAGATATTTCGTTGTAAGTACTTCTATCTGGTTATGTTGAAAATATTGGTGGATAATTTTCTTATTGTAGGATATAATGTAAGGAAATGTGCTGGCTCTGAGTACTAATAACTTATATTAAACAACATTATCTGCTCACTGAATAAAACAAGATATAATTGTATAAAACATAAAAGACTTTCTGGAAAAAATCAATTATTTGTACAGTCTTAAATTGGAAATATTAGATATAGTAGATAGAATTCAGTATAGAGTATATCAGATTCAGGGTGATTTCACTTGCCAAGCTATCAGTTTTTGCACACAGTTCCCGTATCTCTCTCAGCTCAGGATATGCTAATCCAACACCCCCCCCTCTGGAGTAGCACCCATACCAACATTGTTGTATAAATGAATAATTGGCGATTTGAATACATTGTCTTTTTCCTGAGGCACCCATCCTTTAAGAACATCAACAACATATGTTTGGGGCTGCTCTTGTGACTGGAGGCTAATTAGAGCACTAGCTGAGGCCTAGCTCATCAGAGGGTTGTTGGAAAAGCTAGGAAGGATAGACATGTGTATATGTGTCTGTGCGTGTGTGTGTGTGTCACCCCCTCCCTCCCCCGCTGTTCTATTGAAGTACTGAACAAGGCTTGAGCCGTGCTCCTCTCCATGTCTATATTAGATAACTGGGTGTTTTTGGGGTGAGGGGTGCATTTCAAAAGGAGAGATTAAGGCGGCCTTTTCTTTGAGCCATAAGCAGCCTCGCTCCTCCGTTACCTCATCTGTGCACTGGAACATGCCACGTCCAACCCAGACCACATTAATATGGATGTGGGGTTTAGGGTGCATTGCCCCCTTTTAATTAGGACAAGGGGGTCTTGCTAAGAAAAACACACCCTGTGTTTAGGTGCAGGATGCCCTCCAGCACTCCTTTCAGGACTGCAAACCCCAATAAGCCCAAACCTTCTCTCCAACAGTAAAGGTAAAGAGGATGCTAAGCTTTAATGGGTGTCTGTACACTTTAAAAATGAGAGCGGTTCCCTAAAGAACAGTTGAATGGATGGTTCTTTTAAGAATGAGAATGTGAATGAAAAACCTTCTTAAATTGAAATAACATTTACACAATGTGGTACTAGACTAATTAAAGGTTTGGTTTTTGGGGCTATACAGCCAAAAATCCAGTGTATGTTCAGAAACCTTATTTTTTAGCTGTTATAGTACAGTGGGGGCACAACCTACCATACATTCCTAAATAACTGTCCAGGTATTTAAACGAGAATAATCCATTTTAATATAATCATTCTGCCCACGACACAGCTCTGCAAATGTAAAAATAAAAAAAAAACTGTTTCCAGTACCCGTTTGTGAACAGTTTGAAAAGAAATCAATGGCAAACATTACGATTACTTAAAATGTAACAGATGAGGGTGCTAGCTGTAACAGCCTGGCAAATCTAGGTAAACACATTGTGTTGTTGGAATCAGGCAAGTATCTCCACCTTAATACGTACCAATATCTGCATCTGCAGTTGAGCTCTATAAAGCAGCAGAGGAAATATCACCACAGGAAAATTTAAATACATTAATATCTTTATTTTAGTCACACACACAAGGAATTTGTCTTTGCTGAGGGCTCACATGTTATATATGACATATGACATGTAACAAGAAAACAGACTTTTAACAAGTGTTACACCAGGAGAGAAGTACAAGATAATAAAAGTACAAGATTAAAAAAAATAGACAATAAATAGACTAAAGAGTAAAAGTAATAATAAAGGGCCAAGAAAAGGAGCTATAAAGATATGTAATATCTGTACTATATCTATATGGATATTCTGACATTAGTAAGTCTGTGTAGACATATAGACCATTATTTACAGGATCTGTAATGTTACAGAGACGTTACTTCAAAACTCTGAGATTCAATTCTTCCTTAACTAAACCCCCATATTCTTCGAAATGCCCCTACATTACAGCCTTCTGAAAGTGTAATCTATAATTTCCTATTTGTTACTCCATGCCTCCCCTTCCATATTTATACTTTTGTCATTGCTTTTCTATACTTATGTCATTACCAGTATGTCTCGTGTGTTTGCACTTTGTTTATATTTGCACATCAGAGTTTGGAGAAAAAGCAATCTCGTTTAGCTATGCAGTCCTGTTGTAAAGCCTGAATGACAATAAAGTTCACTTTGACTCCAATAGATGTATTTAGTGATTTAGTATTTTATGCACAGTGTCTATTAATCAAAACACACCTAGGAATTTTAAAATTAATTTTTTTTTTCATTTTAAATTTTAAGATAAATTTAAAATAAAGTATTTTAACCTTTTAAAAATCAATGACATTCGAAGTGTAGCTGTAGCGTAAAGTGAACCTGAAATATCTGACTGCTGTGTCAATTCACATTTAATGTGGAAACACACACAAGTGACTGCAAACATGTTCTACTTTCTGTTTAACAACATTAAATATCCGTGTTACATTTTATACCGTGTCAGTGCCCCACTCTTCCCTATGGTCACAGACACACACACACACACACACACACACACACACACACACACACACAGACACACAAGCTTACACAATGTCTCCTCCTATAGACTGTATTCCTGCTCCTTAGGCTTTGAAGCATTCTGAGGCACCCTGCTGATTAAGCAGAAGGCCTCTGAAATCGAGTTTGTTTCGCTTCCCTTCCAGGGTCGCCCCTTAGCCCTCACCCTATAGCCCTTTATTTCGCTTCCTTCCTCTAACCCAGAAAATCTGAACTCCGTCCAGCTCTCATGGTTTTATTAATGAACCGCTGAATACATACAAAGGGAAGGATCTGAGAAGCTCTATCAGTGCTTTTGCTTATTCAGATGTTTTAATTGCCACACTGACTTAACTAAGCTGGTTTCGGTTTGCTCGCACAGCCAGTCTGCATTGGTTTAACGTGTTGTGTTTCTCTGGGCTTGTTATGCGATGTGTTTTGGTGCATTTAAGTCTTTCTTTTGTCTAAAATGGTCTCATTTTGTGCTTTCCCCCTGTTCTAATACAGACTGTCCAAAAAGAAAAGAAGGATAGTGTATACTATTTTAGAATATTCTCCCCTGCTGGACTCCTCCAACATGACCACGGATGACTGGGCCTCTATAGGGAAGGATATTGAGGTACTTTGTTATAATGGCACCGCCTCTGTGATGTACAGATATGCATTAAAAATCCATTATTAATTCTGTTTCTGTCTCAGTTGGTGAGCAGTTGTTGAAGCCGGTGATGAGCATCTTCTGTGCTTTGCCTTGTAGAAACACTATGAGAAATATGACGGCTTTGTCATCCTGCATGGTACAGACACCATGGCCTACACAGCCTCAGCACTGTCCTTCATGTGTGAGAACCTTGGCAAGCCAGTCATACTCACTGGCTCTCAGGTATGCCTTCTGGCCTTTACCCTGCCTTCAGGCTCACTCTGTTCCTGTACTATGCTAACAGACACAATTTGCCACATTGATTATTCACGGCAAAAGCACAAAGTTTCACAAAGCTCTCAATGAATGACTAAATATGTGCTCAAGGCTTACTGTTATATGTGTGATTATCATGTAGCTTTTCAGTTTGCCCTTGACCCATAGATCTGTTATTTGCTAACTCCTGTGAACTATTCAGTGGCTGCTGTGACTCTATATTAAAGATTATGTAGTTGTAGATATAGGAACTGAAGTGGCTGTGCTTTATGTGCTTAAGTGTTTATGGTGATCATTTGCTTGTGTTTTATTTTATTTGTGTGGGTTTATGTTATAAAAATAATTCATAATTCCATTTTATGTGACCCTTTTCCTAGCACTCCACCCCTTCCCAAGAATTCAACAAGCTGTATTGGTAGCTGTACTTTTAAGTGTAAATAAGCTTTTCTGATTGGCTGTCCTGTATCCTGCTGAATTCAAAAAGCACTTCATGTAGCTTCCAAACTGTGAAACAGCATTCCAGGTGTAAGAAATCCAAGCTTGATGTGTATTTCCAACCCAGATTAGAAGCATATATGTTTTACTTAATTTATTAATTTATAACTAGATTATCGGTTCATTTCCTCTGATTGTTTGTCACCGTGCTGATATTATAAAGTTTTTGTTTTGTCAAAATCCCACCATGACATTAATAAAGTGTTGCATTAGTAAAGATTTAAAGTTAATATGTAATGGAGTTTAAATGGATGCTTTTAACTTTTGTAGCCATTTGGTATTGACTGGAGTGTAGGCTTTGTGCTGTGGAGTGTTAACTTTGTGTTAACTAAAGGTAAAGAGCTACTTCAACTTTAAGGTATTTATTTCATAGTATTTACTAAATAATTTACAGTATAATCACAGGATATGTGTAAATGTGTAGGTTTATGTGATGTCAAAATAATAGTGAATTCATTACATCATTCGCTGTACTTTCAGCTCAGTTTTCATATTTAAAGTGCCTGAACTAAACTGAGTGAACAGTAAATTTAGACTTTGTTTTTAAAAAGGTGAGGAGAGTTCCCCGGTTCCTTTGAAGCATTCTGAGGCATTCCCTGGTTACAGAGCCTTTAATCATCACAGATATTTTGTAATAAACTCGTTTACACTAATTTGCTCAAAGTGTGTATAATTTTCAGTAACACAGTCTTGATGACGTTGGTGTGTCTGGCAGGTACCCATCTATGAAATGAGGAGTGATGGGAGAGACAACCTGTTGGGGGCACTGTTGATCGCAGGGCAGTTTGTCATTCCTGAGGTGAGAAAGACCTTCTCCACTTTTAAATCAGTGTCAATCAAGACTTGCAAATCAAGTATCTCCATTCACGTGCAGAATACACCGGACATGGTCATGTTGTCAGTCGTTTGCCTCTTTGTAAATTCGAGCATTTCACAAGCGTCTGTGGTACCAATACAGAGACAGAACTGACTCCTGACTATTTAACTATGTCTCACTCATTTTTGTCCAGTAAAGTTTTAAAACATATTTGCCATTCTTTTTGTAATAACAGGAACACCAGTAAAATACTATTGACCTGTGTTTAAATGTATTCCTAAATGGACTGAAGAACTGTCGAAAGTAGATTAGGTTTTGGTTGAGTTTGCTCGTTTAGCCTGTCAGTCTGCCGTTTCTTTTGTGCGTGTGGCTTACTCTTGGTAGCATCCACCCCCACTGGCACCGGTTTAACTAGTCTGTTTAGTTCACTTGCTGATGTAAGGTGTTGCAATGGACCCACTCTAGAGCTATATTCTCCGGAAGCTAATGCAAAAAAAAAGTTGTCCCATCCCACAGAGAAATGTATGTCTTCTGATCCATACTGACAGCAGAGTAAAGTGAAATTAATTTGAGTTGATAAAAAGGACATTAAAAGACTCTTTTTTCTTTCCACACAGGTGTGTCTCTACTTCCATCATAAGTTGTACCGAGGCAACCGTGTCACTAAAATAGATGCTGGAAGTTTTAACGCCTTTACCTCCCCAAACCTGGCTCCGTTGGCCAATGCTGAAGTGGACATTAAAAGTAATTTTAAAATTTTAAACTAAACTGAACAAACAGAAACATTTTGACATCACTGGATTGTACAAAGTTCCATGTGCTGTTTCTATTCTGTGTAGTAAACTGGGACACGGTGTGGAGGGCTAACACAGCAGCAAAGTTCAGGATCAACACAGAGATGAACCGTAATGTTGGCCTCCTGCGATTGTTTCCTGGAATCACAGCTGAGACAGTAAGATGATGTTGCGTTTTTGTGTGCCAGTGCCCCCTGAAAACCTTTTTGACTTGTCCTGTCCTTTATCAGTAGGTCTGACACACATAGCATTTTACAGACTTTAAGTATTCTCCGGTGTGCCCAAATGAGTACTCGAATACTTACTCTCAGTAGTAGACTTTGAGTCTGGGTAAAGCAGTTATAAATACTTTTCATTGCACCTCAGAAAAATGTGCTATTAAGCACCCAGCTGAATTGGGTGATCAAAAAATCATCACAGAGTGTATGAAATTTAGTTTAATCATGAAAAAATAAGCAGTATTCTCTGCTCTGAAATGCTGGGGGCATGTTTGCTGAAGACGAGCGATTGCGGTAAATGTGCAGCCTCTCTCACAAGTCCAATCCCACTACAACCTGAAAAATGGATGCTCTGTCTAGCAGGTTTATCGGATAGGTACAGCCATACATATTTAGAGCCACCAGAGCCAGAATCCAGTTCAGAGCCAGAGGATGTACCCAAGAATCAACCTCGTTCCTCTCAGTCTGCAACAGAATGGTGATTTCCCTCTATTGGAGGAAGGAGCAGCCAGTATAAGCTAACAAAGATATAGCGTCCTAATGCTGATGACAATTTGTTGATGTTTTACCAGTATCTTGTTCTAATGCTTAGAAACAAATCTGTTCATTTCCTTTACACTTAAAAACATGTAAACCCTGCTGTAATGTCATATAAGATACATCAGTCTGGATGGACTTTTGCTTATCTACATAGCGGCAAGGGCAGAAGGTTCAAGTTGTAGATTTTTTCAAGAGTTTAGTGCTATGTTTTCATGGTCAGCTTAGCTGGTTTATTGATTGGATAGTAAAGTTCATTCTGTTGCTATAAATCGCAGCATGAATGAAATAACGTTGATGAGTGATCAGTTATACAGAATTGCATTTATTCTAAGTTCTAAGCTTAGATTTACAGTTATTCATATCTTACAGTAATAAGCTATCCTGATTAACCAGCCTCGTATGTGGCATTAGAATGTTGCTCAACAGTCAAACCAATAGCAGAATAAATTAAAATGCATTTAGCCATTTCTTTTCATTGAAACTAACTTACATGGCTTTAGTTTTTCAAAGAATAGGGGTATTGTGTAGAGGGAAGTATGGGTGAATTCAGTCTTTATCTCTCTCTCTATCCATATGTATATTCTATATTCTCCATATCGTCGCTGTCCAATGAAAAACATGTATCTCCACTTTTGTCCATATTTACTTTTATGCATCATTTAAACCCATCAGCTGCTGTTTACACTGAGCGAGAATCTCATGATAAATGGACCAACAGAAGCGGCCCAAAACTGTTTGGAAAGATGTCTGGTTCCATTGACTTTCATTCAAATTCAGTATGGTTTTTGGGCTCTCCTGTAAAGTTGCCATTTTGGAAATACTTGTTTTTCTTTGGACAGCGACGATATACATGTTCTATTATAGCTTTTTCTAGTTTTATGTAAACACCTCTGAAAACTGAGTGGTAAGGAGTTTCAAACTGGCCTAGTGAAGTTTCCAAATACTACATAAATACAAACATAACAAACAAATACTCCAGTATTCTGCCCTGTTTATCATTTTGAATAAAGAGGGGTGGCTGCTTTTTTGAAGTGTACTGCAAAAGATAGGAGGTACTCTAGACACAACCGTATCATTTCTCTGTAATTTCAATGTAAAATATCTTATCCCTTTGTATGAATGTATGCATCCCAGGTTTGTAGCATGACAGGTCAACTTGCCTATGACCAATGTTGGTAGCTAAGTAATGAGACAGAGTTATGGAGCATGTCTAATTCTTCACAAAGGAGTGAGGAGTTGGCACTTACACTGTAACTCTCATCAAGAGCGGAGTGGGGGAAGGAGCAGATATTTACTACCTCAATCTGGCTCTTTTGCCACGCTACGGCTCGATAGCTTTTTATCTGCTTTTATGACCTCAGAGCTTTTTAATGCCGCGTCCCTCACATACGGTGTAGATTTTATACGATTCCTCCTCATGTTCATTTAGATAGTCATCGTTTTATCTGGCAAGAAATTGGGTGATATTGTGTCTATTATGGAAATGAATGCTTATTAATTCACTAGGATCTGTTTTTATCAGACATTAAAATATTTCTGGGGAATTGCATGGCAAGTATTGCATAAATGGTAAAAATATATTAATCAAATTGTAGCTAGATTTGGCACATGGGTAGAACAGTATTTTGTCTTATGAACTCTTTAAATGCTGCTGATTACACTGCCAATTCTACGATGAACAGATCAATAGAAATGATCAGAAATCTTCTTTCTTTGATTGAAAGTTAACATTTTTACTGTATGCTTTTTTGGAATATGCAAGGTTTTGTACCAGCTGTGATATGCAGGGATGAGAACATTACATCTCACTATTACCAACCCAAAGTAACACAAAACCCCCTGGACAGTGCATACTTCAAGCTCAAATCTAGGCTACCTAAATTCTGCTATGGTAACTATTGGCTACCGAAAGTAAATTCAATAAAGCCTTAGCAGTGTAGTCATTTTATTGTAATTAAGGACAATATTGAACAGAAATCATTATTGTAATGAAATGTTATGAAATGCTGACATGAAGGGAATCATCATTACTCTAGTATGCAACTGCATGTGTTTCTGCAGTAGGTTTCCTTGGCTGTTCAGGTGTTTTGGGAGAGACTCCAGATGTGCTGCTGTGGAGCCGGGGGTCTGCGAGATTTTAATTTAATCTCCGACATCGTTAATTCTTCTCTCTCTGGGACTATTGGGCCAAATGGCCCCTCAAGTAAGGCGATGTGGTGGTGTGATAGGCTCTTCTTCCCAGTGGGACACTTCACAGCAAAGGGCAGAATTAAAGCACTAAATTCACAGCACTCAGCAATGCACTGTATGTTTGCTGATAGAAACACTGCTCTTATCACTACTTTGGGTCATGTGACACCTCAAGGGATCGTCTAACTATATTGGTGTAATGAGGGATTTAAGGATCAAATCCCAAGACAGTTGAAATTGTAGTGAATCATCCTCTTTAAATTTTTATTTTTATATTAATAAGAGTATCATATTAGTCTGGCAAAAGCTCAGTAGCTGAGAAATATGTCGTTTGACCAGGTCAAAGCCTTCCTGCAGCCACCCATGGAGGGGATTGTGCTGGAGACTTATGGCAGTGGTAATGCTCCTGATAACCGTCCGGACCTGCTGGAGGAGCTCCGGAAAGCCACAGAAAGAGAGGTCATCATGGTCAACTGCACCCAGTGCCTTCGGGGGACTGTCACCATATCATATGCAACTGGCAAGGTGCACGCATGCCTGGATATGTATTTGATGTATATGCCAGTTTTGTGTGCTCTGCTGTATTGATATGACGTTGTAGGTATTAAAGTATAATTTAACTGTCGTATTTCTCAGGCTCTGAGTGATGCTGGACTGATAGCTGGGTATGATATGACTCCAGAAGCCGCTCTGTCTAAACTCTCCTATGTGTTGACAAAGAAAGACCTTACCACACAAGAGAAGAAGAAGGTAAAGTGTAAAGCCCTGTATTTACTGACTGGCGACATCCATACTATGTATACACTCACCTATCACTTTATTAGCATGATCGCCAACAATAGCCCTACTGGAAACACAACAGGGCCGTAAAAGCAGTCCTGATTCTAATCCTTTCTCCAGGCCTGATTACATACTCTATTATACAAGCTTAGACAATCACCAATCACCTCCTCATTTGTCCGTTTTATCAGCTCCAGTTACCACACAGGAGCACTTTGTAGTTATACAATTACTTACAAGTAGTTATACAAACACTGTAGTTCATCTGTTTCTCTGCATACTTTGTTAGCCCCCATTTAGCTTGTTGTTTACAAGTTAGAACCCCCACAGGATGACCACAGAGCAGGTATTATTAAGGTGGTGGATCTTTCTCAACACTGAAGTGACACTGATGTGCTGGTAGTGTGTTACACTGGTATCAGTGGATCAGACACAGAAGTGCTGCTGGGGGTCACATTTCTGCACAGCTTGTGTTGGCCATCCTCTGTTCCTTTATCAGTGGTCCAAGAGAAATGCTCCAAAATGACTTGGAGACTAATTGTCCTAATAATGTGTTTTCAAAGTTTGGAAAAGTCAAGAACAGCATCTTGATAATGAGTTGATTTGGGCTTTCAGATGTTAAGCCGTAACCTGCGTGGTGAGATGACTGCTGACCTGGAGGGGGCCAAGCTGACCCTCAGTGACAGCCGCTTTATTCAAGTCATCGCCAAATCCCTCAGTGTCAGCTGCAAAGAAGTGAGAGCCCGGAATATGCATTTCACTGTTAGACATTACTCTGGTAGTTTCTCCATTCACTACAGCAGGTTGTGCTTGCTTTATCTTATGTTGGTGTCTGTAGGAGCTTGAAGCCATTCGCGATGCTCTGACCCCTACACTGGCCTGTGCTGCAGCTAAGATTGGTGATATCGAGGCCCTGGAGGCAATCAGGGAGATGGTAATTTTTTTTCTCTTTATGTTCTCTGTCTCGATATATATAAGTGTAGCTAGAAAATCCAATTCTCAACTTTACCCTGCTTTGTGGCCGTCTTTATCAAACGTATCTGACAAAACGTGGCCACTCTCATTCCTTCTCATTCACTCTGTCATTCAGCCTGGAATGACTCTGCCCTGCCACCATTTCCTCTTAGGCATTCTCCTATCTCATTCTAAAGTCCCGAGACCTGTTTTCAGACAAGTTTTCAGACCTGTTTTAGTTCAACAGTTCAGAGACACACACACATACACACCCCTCAAATGAAGTTACAGTGTCTCCTGGGTCAGTTAATAGCTTTGGCAAGCTGTAAGTGCATTAGGTTTTTATCTGCTCTTG
The DNA here is from genome assembly GCA_024036415.1 of Prochilodus magdalenae. Classification (NCBI taxonomy): domain Eukaryota; kingdom Metazoa; phylum Chordata; class Actinopteri; order Characiformes; family Prochilodontidae; genus Prochilodus; species Prochilodus magdalenae. The sequence goes on from JAMWET010003853.1 coordinate 483,762, forward strand.
GTTTGTAAAGCAGGATTTAAAAAGCAGTGATTTGTACACACACTGTATTCGTTGTATTCATTTCAAACTTCCAGCTAACCCAGGCACTGGCTGACTGCTAAATATGTTTTGCCAGCCAGTTTACGTCAGGAGGTTACAACTAACCCCTGCTGCGTTATCTCTTTTAAAGAAAACATGACTATCAGGCTATCCCTAGTTAAACAGAACGCAGCAAAACAAACATGTTTTCATCTTGTGGAGTGAGAGTGAGAGGTCATGCTCAGATAAGTCCTCTTATGCACTGATGAGATGGCATCTAGTCTGTGTTTGTAAAGACCTGCTCCCGATAACCTTGCCCTCCGTAGAGCTGGAATTTAGCTGTGTGTTTTCACAGTAAGAGATCAAGGATATTGGACCATTGAGCTTTGAATTTTACCCCAATCTTGAGCTAAAATGTCTAAGTAAAACTGTTTCTCAGTTTTATTCTTACGTGCCTATTCATGCATATTTGTGCAAATTAAAACTGCTACAGTGCCTATAGGCTGGTAAACAATAGACCTAGCCTATGCTATTTTTTTGCCCGGGAGTGTACAGTTCATAAATCACACTCCTCTAAAATCCAGTATTGTTATTTAGTTATTACTAATATGGACCACATTGTGGTAGTAGGTATAGCTACACAGGTCTGAACCAGACCCATCAGGTTGTGATGATGTTCCATATTATGTTTCTGTAATACTCTGAAAACGAAGCTGATTGTTTCCTGCACTGATTGACTGCCTTTTTCATGCAGGGCAGTAACTTAAGTATGGAAGATTATGATGGGCGAACCCCTCTCCATATTGCAGCCTGTGAGGGTCACCTGAAAGTAGTGGAGTATCTATTGAGCAAAGGAGCAACTGTCTACGCCAAAGATCGCTATGGGGACACACCCCTTCGAAATGCTGTTCGTTTTAGGTAAGACCCCACTGCATTATTAGACTATTTTACAATAGCAAACTGGCTTATCATATTCCCTTATGATGTACTATATTGCATTATGTATGTTACTATAAATCTGAGGAAAGGATCTCCATTCTCACAGCTGTATCCTATGATGAATGCATTATCCTAGGCTTTCCAGGAATCTCTACAAAAGTGAAATGGGAAGACTAAGGGCATCATTTAAAATTCTGGAATAGTGCAAGGTGTATAAGATTTCATTAAAGAAGATTTAATGTAAAACTTGAGCAGGAGACATATTAAGGGCTGCAGAAATGCAGTCAGTCCAAGATCTGGGTTCACTATTCAGCATTCTTGTGCTGTTTTGAACAAAATTTGAATGTTATGAAAGTAACGACTATGATCATGTTCTTTCACAATTTAATAAAGACATGGGACGAAGCAGGATGAACGGTGGCATGAGTTTTTGTTTGGTACGTGCATTGTGGCATGCTAACCGCAGAATACAGAGAAGATGTTGAATAAGATATACAGTGTGGTTTTGAGTAAGTCTGTAAATCAGAGCGTTGGTGTGGAATTGCTGTCACTACAGTATCTGTGGAGGGTCAGCATTGCATGGGTTACCTGGGTAGTGGGCCATGATGTAAGTTTACCAAGTTCATCATGGTAGTACAGCCTGTGAGAAAACATCAATTATATACTGAGAACTATAACAACAATGAGAGCAAATAACACTTTGAACATTTTTAAACCCGTATCTACGTGTGTGCTTGTACCATGATAACGTTTGTGTCTTCCTTAAATGTTCATACCTTAAAATCTGTGTCTGCATGTGTTCTATGGCATATGTGTCGTTGAACAGGTAAATGACAGAAAGCGTAGGTGTCAGTGGGTGGGGGAGAAGTGTGTGGGCATCTGGTTCTGCAGGTCTTTTATCACTCACCATGTTTTCTCAGCTTTCTACCGACCTGCGTCAGAGAGACTCCATCATTTTAAATGAACCTTATAACAGGGCATCATTCTTAGTAAATGAATGCGTGCAAAGATCATATTTTCAATTAAATCAGCTGCAAAGGTATCTGGTACTTAATTTATAGTGAAAAAGTTTCGGCACATTTGGAATATCACTTCTCTGTGACTGTCTAATCTTATATAATGGGGCCTGTCATCCTGGCTAGAGAAAGGATTAGAATCAGGATTGCCTTTATGGCCCTGCTGTGTTTCCAGTAGGGCTATCATTGGTGATCATTTTAGTAATCTGCTAATGAAAATGATCCTGATGATCAGTATCCTGAAAAGGGCAAAGAATAAAATCGACTTGACCGAACTATAATAGAAAAGACTTTCTAATAGATGCTACTGATCTGATACCTGGTGTCACTGTGAAACTGCATATGTGTATGTCTTCCTGAGGGGTACTAGAGTGTTTGAGTGATTCGAATATGATGGCTTACTTTTAGGTGCTTATCTTTCATTTAGAAATAGCTAGTTTTCACGTAAAAAATGATCAGATCAATTTTCTTTTCTGTGTGGAGTTTCCATGCCCTCCCTACGTCTGTGTGGCTTTCTTCAGAATTCATCATGTTCCTCACACAGTTCAAAGACATGCAGTCAAGCCGGCTGGAGAGGCTAAACTGCCCCTAGGTGTGAGTGTCTGTGTAAATGTGTATGTCTCTGTGATAGACCGACTACCTGTCCAAGGTGTTTCTTGCCTTCCTCAAATGAGAGTTGGTATCCAACACTCCCATGGCCCAGAAGAATAAGCAGCTTAGAACATAAGAGTGAGAGAGTATCAGATCGGTATCTGTACCATGCAGGCACACAAAGTTTTAGTATCTGTGATGATAAAGGAAAAGTAGTATTGTGCCATCACTACGTAGTGAAAATGCTTCGTTAGGAAAAGAGGGAATAGTTTAACAGGAAATCACATTTACACCATTTTCCACTTACCGCAAGATAGACTTGATCAACTGACCCGTTTAATTTACAAACCATCTGAGGAGTTGTAGTGCTGGTTTAGAATCAAGATCAGTTCTCTGATTTACATAATAGTTTGGTTTATTTTTATAATTCCTAGTTCTAAATGACCTTGACCAGGCTGAACAACATTATTTGGTGACGTGTTTGTATGGAACAATATTGACTGTTTTGGTAAGAATTGAGTTCTTAGCAGCAGTAGCTCTAAACCAACGCAGATGGACTCCAAAATCTTGGCTGATTGACTACATACAGAATAAGTGGGAATTTTTGTGAAGATGATCTTTTGCCTAAATATTCATTTAAGATAAGACTCAAAGTGACTCAGTTCATTTGTCCTGATTATTAGCTTCGGATACAACTGCAGAAAGTTTTTAAGAAGATCGTAGAAGGGCTTCTTGCATCCCCAGCTAGCAGGGAACATTCACAGAACTTTGGCTTAAGTTACTTACATTCCAATAATAATGTTTTAACTGCTGTGTTCAGAGGTTGTTTTGGGGATGTTTTCAGGACCACATGATAAAAAAAGAGGAACAGGAAAGTGGAACAGAAAAAGAGGAAGAGCGCAACATTCTGAAAATGTTTTATGGGTGTTACTGAGACCTGACATGGCAGAATTAAGAACCAGATTTTAAGAACCAGAAGAAAACTTCCCACTGAAAGGATTAATGGAACTTTGCATTGCATATTATTATCCATGACTTTGTAAGAAGTGCGTGTTTCTTACTACAACTTCTCCAAATATAGACGCTAGATGTATATGTGGCCTAATTCCACTCTGTGTGCATATGGACTGCGCTATCCTAATGGCCGAGGCAAGTGATAGTTAGACTTGGGAAACTAGGACAGAATGGCTTTGGCCTTCATTTTCTTCAGTCCCCCATAGACAAGCAGCAGTCTTCACATCTCGCAGCCTCTCTCTGTGGAGACGTAACATGCAAACAGACCAGGATGAGATGTCAACCTCATTAAGGGAGATAGAGAGGAGGGGGTCTAACTAAATTACAGTTGTGTACCAGGGGAATGAGTGTGGGCATGTATGCGTTTTGTGGGTATGAAGGAATTAGAGATGCTGTTTAAAGGCCTTGACAACAATTATCATTTAATTAGAGTGATCATGAGACACAGAGATTCACTGGTGCTTATTTTTACTCCAGCTGTTATATTTTAGTGGTATTCTGAGACATTGGACACATTTCCAGTCCTGAGGGAGTGGCTCAGTTCTCCGGGCTGCAGTTTCGTTGTCCTTTGTTAAAGTAATGCATGTCCTTGGTTTGTGGTAGCGATACTGGCTGCGTCTGGTAATGTGCCGGTGGGCTTGTGAGCTCAAGTAATATAGTTCCGATCTGAAATCAGTGTGTAATTGTGTGACAAACAGTTTTACTTCTGATCTGAAAGCAGTGTATAATTATCCACCGTAGCCTGAGCTACTGTAAACTAAAGCTCCAGATCAACAATCAGGGGCAGCATCTGTCATTAAAACCTCCTGAAAAGATGAGTTTAAAGACTCTCCCCTTTCACTCAGTGTGAAAAAATAACAAGTAAAGGTGTTGTGTTCCTACAAGGAAGAGAAAGCAGGTTAAAAAAGTAGGTGTGTTATCTAAACCAGCCCTACCTGCTGCTCTCTTCATGGCTGATAGATACTATGACTACTTCAAGTAGGACCAACTGGATATTCAACAGCCACTAGTTTTGCGAGTGATTTACAGGCGAACGGTAGGGTAGGGCTGAAGTGTGGTCAAACGTATCGGAAATACATTACAGAAGGACCACACCTGTCATTATGTTACACAGCTCGTTTTTTCATAGCTAAATAGCTGTCGAAGCCTGGCCCGAGAGGCCTCACTTTCACACTGTAGTACATCTAAACACATGTGCCTCCAATCAGTGTTTCTGTATTCTCTTATTCCTCCCAGTTCTGCCATTACTATATTGCTGTAATCTTCTTGGGCCATTATACCTGAACTGTTGGGACTCCGTCATTGAGCCTTATGTGGGATGTCTTTGTTTTGGGAGATTAGGTGGCGATGTCCCAACTTGTCTCAGCCTGTCTGGACCATTACAGTCACCCTTGTGTTGTAAACCTATGCCAACCGTTGCTAAGTGCACTGCTTAATCAAACATTGTGCGTTCTGCAGGTGAGTTTGTGTTAATAGGAATATAAAGGGAAAAGATTTTGTCCATGGTTTAATAATACTTAAAACAGTTCATTTTACTGTTCTTAAAAGTGGCACTGATCACCTACTTATCACCATGTATTTACAAGTTTCTCAGACCATATAAGAATACAATAGAATTTAATTAATGATATCTTATGATTTATGAGTTAAACTTGGTCCTTCTGTGTGAAATGTGATGGTCAAGTGTTAAATAAGTACATAAGTTGTAAAGAGTTGTTTATATAAACTGAGCAAATTATTAAATTGATGTCAGTTCTTTCATTTTCATTCTGGAGATTTTACAGGCTTTTATTAGAATGAGCCCAGATTATTGTAATTTTCTCAGTCAATCCTCACTGTCCTGTCTGCATTTACCCAAAAGCCTGCTGTGAGGCTACTTGCTGGAACAAGGAAAAGAGACAGCAGAAGATGACTTCTCTACTTTATTTTATTCTTTGTTTTTAAGGCATTAGACAACATGACAACATTTTATCATTTTGCAATAAAGGATCTGTTTTGAAACGCATTATAGACACAAATTAACAGCATATTTAATTACAAAGTGAGTACAGTTTGTTCATAGTTTATTTATTGTTCTTCTGTTTTTTTGTGTCTGTGATGTCATTTATGACTTTCTTATCGTTGCTGTCTGAACAATGATATTTCCAAAACGAAAACTTACAGAATAAGGAAAAAACATAGTTTTAATATAAACCAGTGGAGCCAAGTAATTATTGACTCTGTCTTTTGGTCCTGTTATCATGTGATGTATTTCACACAATGTGAAAGCCACAGGCATTTTAAAAGGATCTCTACATTATTTTATTGTTTGTTTTTAAGACATTGTTTAATATTTCCCCACAATATATCTGTAATATGATTAGTCCTTAGTCTTCAGCCAGGTCCTTCAGACCCACCAATAAACTACTGCTCACAGTCCTGATGCTCCTAGAATGTGGAATAATTTGCCATTTAATTTGAGATCTGTATCAACCACTGCTTTTATATTTATATCTTGCTTTAAGACGTACCATGCTCATCTGTTTCTGTCCGTTTTGAATGGTTGGTTTTATTTATTTTATTAATGGTACTTTACTGTTTACACTCATTTACACTTCACTTACCATAAAGGTGCAGTCTGTAGTTGTACAGTTACAGATTATAGTCCATCTCTTTCTCTGGACTTTCTTACTTACTTAACCTAAACATATTATGCAGAGAAACAGATATATATTGTTTTTTTGTGTGCCCTTAAAATATGCTGAGTAGTTCTGTCGTGAGTTTGGTTTCTCAACTTTCAATAAATAAAATCCTAAATTCCCCATCAAAGCCGTTTTTATTTCTCAGTACAGATATTATGTTATGATTTACATTTTATAATATTTTGTTCTGTACATTGACCTGTTTGGCGGACAGAAAAACCATTCCTCACATTTTCTGTCACTGTTTAATACTGAAATGACCCTAAATTTTGTGATTGCTGTCTATTGAATGTAATTCATATTACAGCTAGTCTTTAAACTAATGAAGTATGTGCTTAAGTAGCTACAGTGTAAGTCAAATGTTTAGCAAAATGAAAATTTGAATTCTAATCTTTATGGTGTTAAATGTTTGTGCTTTAGTACTGAGGGCCAAACTCTTATCACAGTGTCAAAAAGGATGTTGAGTCACAGACTCAGGGCCCACAGTTTCAGCAGCTTTACTGTTGGTCAGTACTATCTTTGGGCTATACAGAACATTTCTATAATCGTTTCTCCTGTTTCAACTTTGTTACAGACAGAAAGAAATTGTAAAGCTTCTAAGAAAAGCTGGTGCCCATCTCTCTTGCGATGAAATGGAAGCTGCTGGAACTGAACTATGCAGGTGACACTCAGACACCTGTCTTGTACACCATTCACGCAGGTCTGACCAGTCATTCAGGGCCTCCACAAGGTTTTAGAATGTTCCCCAACTGCATTACTTTGAGACAACAGATATATGTGTGGCATTTCACTCTTGAAGCAAACACAAACGTTGCACAACATTATTTCCTTCTTCCAGTAATCCTTTTCATATTGTCTTATGGTCATTATGTGGAGTAACGTCTGAGATTCTCAGTACCAGTATCCATATTCCGCTGGTTACTTAATCAGAGGGGTTATTACAGCTGTAGTAGCATGACATGAGCAAGTTTATCTGATAAGGTGTTTTTTCTGATAAGCAGAAGCAGCAGTTATGGGTGCAACTGTTTAACTACTCATATCAGTGTTTTATGAGTGCAGATACAGAGTATCACGTGCATTTGTGTATGTTTGTGTATGTACGCTTACAGGTTGGCAGCATTTGGAGACTTGGAGGGTCTGGAGGTTTGGCACCTAGCTGGTGCTGATATGACCATGCCAAGTTACAGTGGGCAGTTGCCCATGGAGGCGGTAAGTATTTGTAAACAGCTTCTAAACTCAGCCAATAGGTTGGGTTAAAATCATTGTGGAAAACCTGGAACATTAAAAACTCCCAGAAAATGTGTCTTGGGATTATTAGTAATGTTTTGGAAAAGTGTATAGTTAAGTCCATTAAGCCATCAAAATAGTTTTTACTTGAATATTTTAGGTGCTAATGCCCAGTTTGAGTGTCCATTTAAAAGTATTAGGGTTTGGAATACTCCGGTGAACAGATACGTTGACACCGTGCTGAAACGCCTAATAACCGACCACTTCTAATATTTTAGTAGAACTTGATCAAATGATGATTAGAGATCAGTAAAAGGTCAATAGGCATAGACATGGAAGACATTACATTTTATCATTGTGCAAAACATATTATAGACACAAATTAACAGCATATTTAATTACAAAATGAGTACAGTTTGTTCATAGTTTAATGTATTGCAGCTTAGTTAAATAAAAAAACGTGGACCCTGTGAGTGCATAGTGATCCGTAGTATTGTATATCAGTCCATTGACAACTTCCTATTCTACATTCAGAGAATTGCTACAACATACATCTCAGATTTATTGTTTTTCTGTTTTTTTGTGTCTGTGATGTCATTTCTGACTTTCTTATTGCTGTTTTCTTTTTATGACTTAATTATTGACCCTGCCTTTTGGTCCTGTTATCATGCGATGTACACACAATGTAAGAGCAACAGGCATTTCAAAATGATCTCAAAAACTTAAAAAATGACAAAAATGGAGATAAGAGATTTGGTTACCGGCAGCATATTTTGTCGTTGTTTTGGGTTCTTTCATTTGACCTGATATGTATGCTTTTCAGGCTAAGCAGTCCAGCAATGAGAAGGTGGTTCAGTTTCTCCAGGGGGCTGCTCAGCATCAGCCTCAGGTAGAGCTCAAAAACACGTACAGAATGGCATGACGTGGTTTACACAGGTCATTTTCAGACAGATTAAAATGGGGCTTAGCAATAGCAAGCAATTTGATTATTTGTTTATTCATCTATTTGCTCCCACTCTGTACTTCTCAGCATCAGACAGATGAGGGTAATGAGGTAAAAAACTTTTTTTAATAGTCATTTCACTCTAGAATGTGAACATCCATCACAATTTCTGTGCTTTTAGTCACAGTCACAGTTGCATGATTACACAAACTAATGATATCTGCCCAAAGGCACAGCTGACATGAATACACTGTGTTTAAAAATAGATTTATGGACATCAGTCGAATGTCAGAAAGGCTGTGATGACAGATATAATAAGAGGTTATTCTATATAAAGTGGCTGAGGCTTCTGAAAGGAGGAGAAGAGCTGCTGATCAAATGACACGATTTGCAGTGCTACATCTTTTGTCATGAGTGGAGTGAAGTGTCATGCTTTGGCCTCCACGTGTCTGTTCTATGAATGAATGACTGCTGCTGTCCACTCGTGTGCAGGTGTTGTGCCATGTGCTGTTCTCTGGCCTCTTTGTGTTGTTCAGCCTCTTAATGCCTATTCTTTATTTTGCAGCCAGTTTTTGATGAAACTGAGGTAGAAGAGGTACATGATGGTTTGGTTTGTTTGATGTTTTTAAAGCCACAATCTTGTAAAGCCACAATCAGGGATCAGGGATCCAATCAGGGATGTGCAAAGTTTTTTTTTTCTACTGTGTGCGGAGAATAAGATCAAACTGTTTCAAACCTGGCGTTTTCCTCTATTTAGAGTTTATGAGGGAATCCTCCCTGATTGGGGCTGAAACCTGAGCACGTAGAATGAATTGTATTGGCTGTGGGCTCCTGTAACACTTTGTGAATGTGGTGACTGTTACTCAGTTGATTAGTGCACTTTGTATTGCTCAGCCCTGGTTCTGCCATTGCTACAAAACAGCAGGCTTTGTGTGTGCTGAGGTATAGGAACATTCCACCACTTTCCTGCAGTGTTTAAACGACTGGCAGCACATGTCACTGCATGGACAAGGAGCATGGCAAAAAGTCCTAAAAGCTGAATGGGATGTTCTTTACAAAAATGGACAACCTAAATTTTGGTTGCTCTGCATTACATGGTTTAATAACAATGGATGTGCAGGCCTCATTGTTTAAAACTGTGGAAGTAATAATCTGATATGGATGTGTGTTCCTTGGGCAAAGTCGAATGCTTGTACATTACTGCTTTTTTGGTGTACTTATTAGAGGCATTAAAGGATAGTCAAACTGTTTCTTCAAAACTTGACTTCTCTAGCATTATATACAATGTAGTTAGGATATAACTTCTTTGCTAACTTCAGGAAACTTGACACTGCTCTGTAGCTTCTCATTGGGCTTACCATATTTCAGATTTAACACTTTGACAGTGACTGGGTCTGGGTTGAAAGCTTATGAATCTATCTTAGTATCTGAGTACATCCATGTGAATGTGATAATCTCATTCCCTAACTTCTGTATTTTCTGTTTTCCCCTAGAGTGGCGAAGTCACTGCTTGTCCAAAGAAAATCTAAGGAGACGATCCTTCTACACCAATGATTTCCTGCCATTTTTGTCCTCCTGTTTCTCAGCTAAATGCCTTTTTATGATATAAATATGTTGTTTTTATTTGAGAATTTATTTTAATAAGTCATTGCATTTATCTTGCCCTTGGGCCGTCCATATTAATGCTAAGCAAAAAATTGTGAATGTATTGCAGAGTTGGCAATAGCGAATGGGGGAGCACAAGTGCGACTGCACAGTATGCTCTACTGGCATCAAATCAGTATTAGAGAGTAATAAAACGTCCCTGTCCCAGATCCTTCGGGACACATGGAGGGATGCAATATTTAAACGCTTAGAAAGTGCCGGCTTATTAGGAATGTTTGTGTTGGTCAATCGCTGCAGTTCAGATATACTGTTGTATCCATACGTTGAATGTTCTGTAGTAATGATGTAACAATGGTTGATTTTTGTGGTGAATGTTATGATTTGCACTAGATGGTTACATCTGACCACCATGTGTCTGTGTACCATCAGTTAATGTGAACTGCTACAGAATCACATACGTATTATTACCTATATATGTTCATGATTATGTTATTCAGCTTACTACCTTGTGTAGTTAACTTGCAGTATTTTATCAATAATTATTTACTTTTACTTTACAATGACCTACAGAAGTGCTCGGTTTAATGAAGTGCAACAGTACAGTAAGCTCAGGTAAAATCAGAAAACTTAGATTATTCATTAATGTTGTGTCCTCGCCTGAACATCATCCTGCATACCACAACATGAATAATTATGCACAATATGTTCTCATGTAATGCACAAAAACAATGTATTTTGTTATGCAAAAGCTGTAGAAGTTTGTGAGCACCTCTTTGGATAATTGCATAATAGTGCAGTGTCTCATTAAAACTCATTAAATTCAACGCTATTGAATGTCAATCGGATGTAACTATGAATGCAACATATCATATTAGTCAACAATGAAAGTCTGATAGTGTTTTTGTTGACATATGCTTGTATCCTTACTTTATACTGTATCTTCATACTCAACTATTTCAAATGATTACTGCCTTTATCCTTTAGATGCCTTTAGACTCAGCTTGATGTTGATCCCTTTAGTTTCTGCAGTGTTTGAAGATTTCAGAGTAAGCCAAATAAAAGCACAAGGCAACATACAATGAATTATATGTATTATTATTATTATTGTTATTATTTTGGGAGTATGTATGTACAGTTGAAACCAAAAGTTTACATACACTACATAAAAAGACACATATGCATTTTTTTTCTCACTGTCTGACATGAAATCAGAATAAACTTTTCACTTTTTAGGTCAGTTAGGATTACCACAATTATTTCTATTTGCTAAATGTTAGAATAACGAGAGAGGAATTTTTTTAAGGCAATTTTTATTACTTTCTTCAAGCTCAAAAGTATAAATACATTTCATTAGTATTTGGTACTATTGCCCTTAAACTGTATGACTTGGGTCAAACATTTTGGATATCCTTCCACAAGCTTTTCACAATAGTTGGCAGGAATTTTGGCCCATTTCTCCTGACAGAACTGGTGAAACTGAGCCATGTTTGTAGGCCGCCTTGCTCGCACATGCCGTTTCAGCTTCGCCCATAAATTTTCAATAGGATTGAGATCAGGGCTTTGTGATGGCCACTCCAAAACATTAACTTTGTTATCCTTAAGCCACTTTGTAACCAGACTTGTGAAAGTCCACAATTCTCTTCCTGATATCTTGGCTGATTTCTTTCGACTTTCCCATGATGTTACTCAAAGAAGCAGCGTGTTTCAGGTGTGCCTTAAAATACATCCACAGGTGTGTCTTTAATTAACTCAGATGTTGCCAATAAACCTATAAGTAGCTTGCAAAGACATGACATCATCATATGGGCTGTCCCAAACTGTTTAAAGGCATAGTAATCTTAGTGTATTTAAACTTTTGAGCTTGAAGAAAGTAATAAAAATTGCCTTAAAAAAATTCCTCTCTCATTATTCTAACATTTAGCAAATAGAAATAACTGTGGTAATCCTAACTGACCTAAAAAGGGAAAAGTTTCTTCTGATTAATGTCAGACAGTAAGAAAAAAATGCATATGTGTCTTTTTATATAGTGTATGTAAACTTGGTTTCAACTGTATATGTGTGTTGTCTTTAAGATGAAGAGATATATTTCTGTATGTATTTGCTGTTCAATGCAATGCAAAGTGCAAACACAAAGATGGAATTAAACGCTTTAATCAAAGTTGTTCTCTTTGTCTCATTCAAACACATTTGATTTTGCTCTAGACAACTACCAGCATCAAGAAAGCAATCATACAGTAAAAAGATGTGTCTCCTTTATATGCACAGATTTGCGTGGCTGAGTGAAAAGTGGAGGTTTCGTTATTTTTATTTCTGACATCGTCAACTGCAGGTTTGCTGATTTGTGCAAATCTGTTTTAAATGGTTTTCCTTATCGATAGAAAATATTGTATTCAAGCCTTTAAAAATAGGATGAAAGTCATTTTAAATGCCTCCTTTTATTTTTCAAAGGCCCTGTAATCTGCAAGCTCTGAGCTGATTATAGCGAGCCAGACTCCTCTTCTGCTCAGATCTGAGCCCATGTAGATACGCTATTCGCTATTGTCCCTAACTCAGGCTATATATATATATATATATATGCAAATGTGAAGAGTTTTGCTGCAAAATGCTATTATTTTGTAACATGAGTGGGGTGGTACATTAAAGCATTTTTATTACTCTAATCAAGTTGGTATTAATCATAATATTGCATTAGTGTCTTGAACACTAATACATAAAATCATGGTGTATTTTATCTGCATTTACTGAAATGTATGAGTGCAGTAATTAAGTAGTGTAATGTTACTAGTAATGTAGTAAACATATAACAGTTTAATATTAGTGTAAATAAATAGTAAAGTACTTGTGTAGCAGTGTAACTGTGCTGTAATAGTGCACAGTGTACAAATAGTGTATCAGTACAGTGGTGTAACTATCTAGTAGTGTAATAGTGTATCAGTACAGTGGTGTAACTGTGTAATACTGTAATAGTGTAATAGTGTATCAGTACAGTGGTGTAACTGTAATACTGTAATAGTGTAATAGTGTATCAGTACAGTGGTGTAACTGTAATACTGTAATAGTGTAATAGTGTATCAGTACAGTGGTGTAACTGTAATAGTGTAATAGTGTATCAGTACAGTGGTGTAACTGTGTAATACTGTAATAGTGTAATAGTGTATCAGTACAGTGGTGTAACTGTAGTAGTGTAATAGTGTATCAGTACAGTGGTTTAATTGTGTAGTAGTGTAATAGTTTAATAGTGTATCAGTACAGTGGTGTAATTGTGTAGTAGTGTAATAGTCTAATAGTGTATCAGTACAGTGGTGTAAATGTGTAGTGGTGTAATAGTTTAATAGTGTGTCAGTACAGTGGTGTAAATGTGTAGTAGTGTAATAGTTTAATAGTGTATCAGTACAGTGGTGTAATTGTGTAGTAGTGTAATAGTCTAATAGTGTATCAGTACAGTGGTGTAATTGTGTAGTAGTGTAATAGTGTCATAGTGTATCAGTACAGTGGTGTAACTGTGTAGTAGTGTAATAGTCTAATAGTGTATCAGTACAGTGGTGTAACTGTGTAGTAGTGTAATAGTCTAATAGTGTATCAGTACAGTGGTGTAACTGTGTAGTAGTGTAATAGTGTAATAGTGTATGGGTACAGTGGTGTAAATGTGTAGTAGTGTAATAGTCTAATAGTGTATTAGTACAGTGGTGTAAATGTGTAGTAGTGTAATAGTTTAATAGTGTATCAGTACAGTGGTGTAACTGTGTAGTAGTGTAATAGTTTAATAGTGTATCAGTACAGTGGTGTAACTGTGTAGTAGTGTAATAGTTTAATAGTGTATTAGTACAGTGGTGTAATTATGTAGTAGTGTAATAGTCTAATAGTGTATAAGTACAGTGGTGTAACTGTGTAGTAGTGTAATAGTTTAATAGTGTATCAGTGCAATGGTGTAATTATGTAGTAGTGTAATAGTCTAATAGTGTATTAGTACAGTGGTGTAATTATGTAGTAGTGTAATAGTCTAATAGTGTATCAGCACAGTGGTGTAACTGTGTAGTAGTGTAATAGTTTAAAAGTGTATCAGTATAGTGGTGTAATTGTGTAGTAGTGTAATAGTTTAATAGTGTATCAGTACAGTGGTTTAATTGTGTAGTAGTGTAATAGTCTAATAGTGTGTCAGTACAGTGGTGTAACTGTAGTAGTGTAATAGTCTAATAGTGTATAAGTACAGTGGTGTAACTGTGTAGTAGTGTAATAGTGTAATAGTATATCAGTACAGTGGTGTAATTGTGTAGTAGTGTAATAGTCTAATAGTGTATCAGTACAGTGGTGTAAATGTGTAGTAGTGTAATAGTTTACTAGTGTGTCAGTACAGTGGTGTAATTGTGTAGTAGTGTAATAGTCTAATAGTGTGTCAGTACAGTGTTGTAATTGTGTAATGGTGTAATAGTCTCATGGTGTATCAGTACAGTGGTGTAACTGTGTAGTAGTGTAATAGTCTAATAGTGTATCAGTACAGTGGTGTAACTGTGTAGTAGTGTAATAGTCTAATAGTGTATCAGTACAGTGGTGTAACTGTGTAGTAGTGTAATAGTGTAATAGTGTATGGGTACAGTGGTGTAACTGTGTAGTAGTGTAATAGTTTAATAGTGTATTAGTACAGTGGTGTAAATGTGTAGTAGTGTAATAGTTTAATAGTGTATCAGTACAGTGGTTTAATTGTGTAGTAGTGTAATAGTCTAATAGTGTGTCAGTACAGTGGTGTAACTGTAGTAGTGTAATAGTCTAATAGTGTATCAGTACAGTGGTGTAACTGTGTAGTAGTGTAATAGTGTAATAGTATATCAGTACAGTGGTGTAATTGTGTAGTAGTGTAATAGTCTAATAGTGTATCAGTACAGTGGTGTAAATGTGTAGTAGTGTAATAGTTTACTAGTGTGTCAGTACAGTGGTGTAATTGTGTAGTAGTGTAATAGTCTAATAGTGTATCAGTACAGTGTTGTAATTGTGTAGTGGTGTAATAGTCTCATAGTGTATCAGTACAGTGGTGTAACTGTGTAGTAGTGTAATAGTCTAATAGTGTATCAGTACAGTGGTGTAACTGTGTAGTAGTGTAATAGTCTAATAGTGTATCAGTACAGTGTTGTAACTGTGTAGTAGTGTAATAGTGTAATAGTGTATGGGTACAGTGGTGTAACTGTGTAGTAGTGTAATAGTTTAATAGTGTATTAGTACAGTGGTGTAAATGTGTAGTAGTGTAATAGTTTAATAGTGTATCAGTATAGTGGTGTAACTGTGTAGTAGTGTAATAGTTTAATAGTGTATCAGTACAGTGGTGTAACTGTGTAGTAGTGTAATAGTTTAATAGTGTATTAGTACAGTGGTGTAATTATGTAGTAGTGTAATAGTCTAATAGTGTATCAGTGCATTGGTGTAACTGTAGTAGTGTAATAGTCTAATAGTGTATCAGCACAGTGGTGTAATTGTGTAGTCGTGTAATAGTCCAATAGTGTATCGGTACAGTGGTGTAACTGTGTAGTAGTGTAATAGTGTAATAGTGTATCAGTACAGTGGTGTAACTGTGTAGTAGTGTAATAGTTTAATAGTGTATCAGTACAGTGGTGTAATTGTGTAGTAGTGTAATAGTCTAAAAGTGTATCAGTACATTGGTGTAACTGTGGTAGCGTAATAGTGTATCAGTACAGTGGTGTAACTGTAGTAGTGTAATAGTGTATCAGTACAGTGGTGTAATTGTGTAATAGTCTCATAGTGTATCAGTACAGTGGTGTAACTGTAGTAGTGTAATAGTGTATCAGTACAGTGGTGTAATTGTGTAATAGTCTCATAGTGTATCAGTACAGTGGTGTAATTGTGTAGTAGTGTAATAGTGTGTCAGTACAGTGGTGTAATTGTATAATAGTGTAATAGTGTAATAGTGTATCAGTACAGTGGTGTAATTGTGTAGTAGTGTAATAGTGTGTCAGTACAGTGGTGTAATTGTATAATAGTGTAATAGTGTATCAGTACAGTGGTGTAATTGTGTAGTAGTATAATAGTGTATCAGTACAGTGGTGTAATTGTGTAGTAGTGTAATAGTGTATCAGTACAGTGGTGTAATTGTGTAATAGTCTCATAGTGTATCAGTACAGTGGTGTAATTGTGTAGTAGTGTAATAGTGTGTCAGTACAGTGGTGTAATTGTATAATAGTGTAATAGTGTAATAGTGTATCAGTACAGTGGTGTAATTGTGTAGTAGTGTAATAGTGTGTCAGTACAGTGGTGTAATTGTATAATAGTGTAATAGTGTATCAGTACAGTGGTGTAATTGTGTAGTAGTATAATAGTGTATCAGTACAGTGGTGTAATTGTGTAGTAGTGTAATAGTCTCATAGTGTATCAGTACAGTGGTGTAATTGTGTAGTAGTGTAATAGTGTGTCAGTACAGTGGTGTAATTGTATTATAGTGTAATAGTGTATCAGTACAGTGGTGTAATTGTGTAGTAGTATAATAGTGTATCAGTACAGTGGTGTAATTGTGTAGTAGTGTAATAGTCTCATAGTGTATCAGTACAGTGGGTTAACTGTGTAGTAGTGTAATAGTGTATCAGTACAGTGGTGTAACTGTGTAGTAGTGTAATACTGTATCATTACTGTGGTGTAATTGTGTAGTAGTGTAATAGTGTAATAGTGTATCAGTACAGTGGTGTAATTGTGTAGTAGTGTAATAGTGTAATAGTGTATCAGTACAGTGGTGTAATTGTGTAGCAGTGTAATGGTCTAATACTGTATCAGTACTGTGGTGTAATTGTGCAGTAGTGTAATAGTGTATCAGTACAGTGGTGTAATTGTGTAGTAGTGTAATAGGGTATCAGTACAGTGGTGTAACTGTAGTAGTGTAACACTGTAAAGCACTACTATGTGTAAAGTGTAGTAGTGAACAATGCTAGCTCATTAGTGAATCAGCGGTGCCCTGTAAAGTGTGTAGCTCTTTAATGTGTAGAGTGTAGCAGTGTTATACTGTTGTGTAGCAGTTGTAGTGCTGAAGGTCTGGAACCCAGTGGAGCCGGTCAGACCTGCATGGCCTTCATTCCAGCCTGAATGAAAAGGCTTGTGTGAACAGTCCCCTCAGCCCTCAGTATAAAAACCACACCACAGCCCGATCAGCGTGTATGTCGCCGGAGAGAAGCAGCTCGGAACACACTTCTCCCTCTGGGCTTCACTCAGTCTTCGCGTTCTTGTTTTCCTTGCCATGGACCTGAAAGGTGGAGCGGACTGGCGCTGGGCTGGAGCTGTCTGGGGTAAGACCGCGCTGTTCCGCTCCGTATGCGGAGTGATCCACCTCCAGGCTAGTCTCTCTGATGCAGTGGTTCTCAACAGTTCAACAGTTCTGTCTCACAATTGTGAAATGTTTAGGACCACTTGATCAGGCAGACGCTTTCTCTGGTGCAGGGACGGAAGAGACACGGAGAGCTGCGGCGGCTGTTGCTGCTGCTTCACTGTGAAACAGGCCGAGCTCGTTCTGTATGTAATTCAGCTCAAGTCGTTTAGCAAACAGACGCTGAATAAGCGGAGACGGCAGCGCTGCTGTACTGCTGAAGGACTGCGGGGAGCTTGTTCGAGCTGAATGATGTTAATGTAACTGTAGCTGGAAACTTAATGAGACGTTAATGCTAGGTTTGAATATGATGAAAGTTGATTTATGGAAATAAAAGTTGTTCGTTGCAGAAAACTGAGTTCTGAGTTGCTCTCTCTCTCTCTCTCTCTCTCTCTCTCTCTCTCTCTCTCTCTCTCTCTCTCTCTCTCTCTCTCTCTCTCTCTCTCTAATGCCCCCTTGTGTTGCAGAATAATGGAATAATGTCTCTGTTTTGTATTCACCTGTTTTACTTTTTTTATTTGCTTACCCATCCTTATCCCAGAACTCCTTTCTCCTGTCCTGAGTCCTGAGCCTCCCTCTTTCCCGAAGGAGAATCAGTTTAACTCTTTTTTTCTCTCTAAGGATTTCATTCAGGCGGCGCCGGCGCTCTCCGTGGTGCTGAACACCTCCACTATCCTCCTGTCATTCCTTCAATGCTCATACTGTCCTCATCTGCTCCGACATTCGTTCGTTCTGATGCTTTATGGCCGAAAATGAAGCTGCTCTGAGCCTGGCAAATGCATACCAGGAGAAAACTGTCAAATCCATAAGTGCAATTATCACAGTAAATCACCTTCATTAGTTGAGGGGGAAAGCATCTGAACAATGATCCAGCTCATTAGCAAAGCCGGAGAGTGATACAGGCCACGCAGACAACATCACACTCCAAACATCCTAAAGCAGTGTGCAAATATCGAGCCATTAGTGAGCAAATCCTCTGGATTATGTGGCTCTCAGGACACCATAGGCTGGGAGACAGCGGGGGATACTGAAGGGACTTCTCATGAAATTCAAATAAGATTGATTTGGAGGCAAATGACAGAGCAGTGTCGTATTAGACCTTAAACTGCGCCATTGAGGTGTTATCAGTTTCAGAGTTGAATAACAGTGTAACACTGTAATGTGTATGGTGCAGTAGAGCCACACTCGTAGTAGTGTAATAGTGTAGTTTTGTAATAATGTGATATTGGAGTATCGGTATAGAGGTGTAATAAGGTAGTAGTGTAATAGGATAGCTTATATTATATATAATAACATATTAGTGTATCAGTTTAAGGGCATATAGCACAGCTAGTAATGTTATAGTGCAGTGCTGAAGTGTATGAAGTGTAGTCTTACAGTGGAGTGGCGGGATAAGGTAAGTTTATTTCTGTGTCAGTATAGAAGTGTAATAGTGTAGCACAGTAGTGTATATAATGTAGAAGTGTAATAGTCTAATAGTGCATCTGCATACGGGTGTAATCAGCATACTGTAGGTATGTTAGTGTATCATGTAATAGTATAGAACTGTAATGTGTACAGTGTGTTAGTGAACAATATAGGCAGATTAGTGTATTAGTAAAACTACACATTATCAGTTGAAGAGTAACCTATTACACACCAGCCTGTTCTTGTATGAACCCATCTGCCGTAGGCCAAACGGGTTTCTCATGTTAAACGACGGCAGTCAGACTTCATCCCATCAAGAACCATTTAAGAGGCAATTTGGTGAAATATAATTTTGCGGAGCCGCTTATTTTCGACAGCCTTTTTCTAAAAGAGGCAGGTCGTTCTGAAGGAGGAACAGTGAAATAACATTGTCTGGTTTTGGAAATGAAATCTCCGCTGAGCGCCGTTCTAATCCTTCACTGAACTCACGTTTGCTTTTGCTGCGCCTCGTCTTGAATTATTCATGAGCCCACAATCCAATCGGCGGCCTGCTTTATCCCGGTAAGGCATGGCTTTCTCCCCCCTTGATCTCAGCGGTGCTCCTAAACAGCGCCAATATTTGCTAACTGCTCCTCGTTGCGCCCCCCCACCCATCTTCCCCACCATCCATCCACCCCCACCCAACGGCGCAGCGTGTCCAAGCAGGGAGGATGAAGATGCTTCAGCTCTTAATGAGGAGCCTGCAGCAATTTGCCTACATGCAGCAGGACAACAGGGTGGCAGATGCGGGGCGGCTGTCCCCTGGGTCCTTCATCAGCGTGTCCGGTTGAAGCTGCCTACAGCACACACGCCCATCCTGCACGTGCTCAATCACCTTTACAACGGATTGTAATCATCAGGTCCTAAAACACGAGTGTATATGAGTGACCCCCCACCTTTGAGAGGTTATACCACACTGTCAGCCAATTCGAAGTATATACTATGATATACGGTACAGTGTTATATGTGTGTGTGTGTATATATATATATATATATATATATATATATATATATATATATATATATATATATATATATATATATATATATATAAAACTCGAATTGTCTGACATGTGGTGTATATATAACCCCCTTCTGACACTGTATTAAAAGAACCTGTGTGGGCGTTAGCCAAACCTACTGCTGACAAATTTACAGCTTTCCACACTGAAGCTCCTTCTGCAGTGATGCTGAAAGGATCAGGCCTCTTGGCTTCATGGTGGTTCTCGCAGCCTCCATCAGGCCACAGAGGCGAGTTTATTGAGGTTGTAATGGCCACCTGCTTATCTACAGCCAGGGCCTCTGTGGACACCAGATAAGATTTTTATTAGGAGTCCCACAGTATTGTCCTGTATTCAACTCACAAAGGGCACCATCTCACCGACTTCATCTAACATAATAATGCTGAAATTTAGGCAGCACATTGCATCTAGTCTGAGTGTCCAGGGAACAGCTCAGGATAATCCTGAAAAGGCCCATATCTTATATTAGTCTTGCATTTAATTTTCCCCTCTGGGGTCCATTTATAACACTTGTGTAGCAAACACAGCCAGAATTTTCCAACCTCTCTTTGTCCCTTAAAATTAAACAAACCATATCTTTAAAGGGAACCCTGACTGACAGACTTATAGTGACCAATATGGGGTACATGTCCAATACCATTCAAATACATTGCATAAACCAAACAGTACAAAACTAGTAGTAAAAGTGTCCATCAGTGTTGGATTGCAGTGCTATTGGGAAGTAAGATCAATATTAACAGAAACAATAAATGATTAAAAAATTAGACTCATATGGACAATATTTGTCAAGCTAAGCATACAGAAGTAGTGTCTTTCAGCTTCCAGTCTGGCTTCCATGTTTGCTGGCATGGAGTTGTAGAGGTTCCCAGTGGTGTCCTGTGATAATCCATCCCATGCAGCTTGGACATTCTCATACAGTTCCTGCAGATTTTGTGGTAGGGGTGGAGTTGGAGGGACACCGTTCCTTCTGGACATGTGATGTGTGACAGCAAACAGTTTATGTCGACGCTGACCACGGTGCATCCACACACGGATTCTTCTCCACCAAGACAGATGCAGGACTTGTCACTGAAGATGGACCATTGTCATGCCGAGTCACTCCATGACAGCCTGGCACGACAACGTTGCAGTGTTTGGCGACGATGACATGCTGTCAAAGACATCGTAATGGTCTGCGTGCCTGTAGTTCTGCGTCGTGCAACCATCTGCCAATGGTGCTGGCACTAACAGGATTGCTCATCGACTGTTGGGTGGGTCAGGTAAAGTGATAAGGCCCGTCCTTGCTTATGTCACATGCGTGGCTAAGCTTGTAAGTTGGATCATTCAGATGTCTTATGTTGTCAAACTTGCCCACCAAGTTTAATTACTGTCAACTGATTCCCTCTGGGTGCAACCATTAGTTCAACTATCCTTTTGACGATGGGTGTATAAACCTGTCCGGTTTAGCTAGAACCTGACTCAAGAGATCAACGTTTTGGGTTGTCCTGTTTTCCTTAGCACTGACTCCACTGCAGCCATATGACATATTGCCTATGTGTAAAGTAATTTGGCCTACTTATCATAGTTTAATAATAAGAATACTATCGTTTTCTTTTTGGTGAAATGATTTTGGAGCATTTCTGTTTTAACACACTGTAAAGCGGAGCTGAGCAAAGTAAAGAATACTGTACAAGGTTTTGTCCCGACAGTGACAATATGCACATAGCCTCTATCCTGGCTAATTTCCTCCCACTGCGGCTTATTTAAAGGCTGAAACACTCTTTATAACTTTAGTGTGAACAGGATGGGGCTAAACTGCTGCAGTCGGAATACAAAACGCTGAATACGAAATTGGCAGTTTTTTCTTTAGTCTTATCTTTCATATATGCCCTGTATGGACCACATACAGGGGTTGGACAATGAAACTGAAACACCTGTCATTTTAGTGTGGGAGGTTTCATGGCTAAATTGGACCAGCCTGGTGGCCAATCTTCATTAATTGCACATTGCACCAGTAAGAGCAGAGTGTGAAGGTTCAGTTAGCAGGTAAGAGCACAGTTCTGCTCAAAATACTGCAATGCACACAACATTATGGGAGACATACCAGGGTTCAAAAGAGGACACATTGTTGGTGCACGTCTTGCTGGCGTATCTGTGACCAAGACAGCAAGTCTTTGTGATGTATCAAGAGCCACGGTATCCAGGGTAATGTCAGCATACCACCAAGAAGGACGAACCTCCACCAGCATCACGTAGTGACCTGGCCACTATCCTGCAAGAAGAATGGCTTAAAGTCCCTCTGACCACTGTGCAGGACGCAGTATATGTCATTCCCAAGACAACTGGCGCTGTATTGGCCGCAAAAGGAGGCCCTACACCATACTAATAAATGATTGTGGTCTAAAACCAGGTGTTTCAGTGTTACTGTCCAACCCCTGTAGTACGTTGTGGCAGAATGAAATACACACAAGATCAAACTCTTTTACTTAAAAAATCCTGGGGAAACTCAGGTTTAACTCTTTGGGCCCCGTAGGTCACATTAGGTCACAACTTTTACTATGGCAGTGATCATTTCCAAACACCGACCAAACATCGCACTGTGTTACGGCTGAGCATAACTGGAAACACGGGAAACTGCTAGGAGGATCTGAGGATGAAACCCAGCGTGCTTCAGACTAAACTCTGTGTATCTGTGTGGCTCCAAGATGCTACAGCTACTGGCACGCGAGTGCTAAGAGTTCACTGGACAATTCGCGGTGCACCGCTCAGCAGCGCGAGCTCAGAGACGCGCATAGCAGCTGAACCTTCAGAGGCTAACAGCAGCTTGCTGCGCGTGCAGGGACACAGTGGAGCAGTTGAGAAGCGCTCGCGCCACGCCGAGAAGGAGAATAGCACCAACACGGGGGAGAGAGAGAATAAGAGAGAGATAGAGAGAAAGTAACCACCATATTAGTTTAGATTATTCTATCAGTGTTTTACTAGTTCCTCCTTTTCCTCCAGCTGTAGTGTTTATTGTATAGATTTTGGCGTGAGGGTCATTAAATGCTTTGGGAGAAAGAAAAAGGGGAAAGTGAGGAAGAGCGTATTTTAGAAAAAAGAGAGAATTTGAGGTACTGGAGGAGAAACTAGAGAAAGAACTGGAGTGTGCGAGAACGAGAGAGAAAGAGAGAGAGATTTGAAAGAGATAACTGGAGTGTGTGAGATGGAGAGAGAAAGAGAGAGAGTGATTGGAGAGAAAGAACTGGAGTCTGTGTGTGTGAGAGAGTGAGGGAGAGAGATTGGAGAGAGAACTGGTGTGTGTGTTTGTGTGAGAGAGAGAGGGTGAGAGAGAGACAGAGAGAGAGAGAGAGAGAGACAGGGTGTGTGTGAGAGAGGGAGAGAGAGGTGGTCTGTGGTAAGGGTGGGCAGTGAGTGTGCATGGATGGAGCAGTGAGGGGTCTCTCTCTGTCTGTGCGCTGGGATGTGTATGTGTGCTCGCAGCGCTCGGATTACGGCTGGGTTTGATGGGCTCGGTGCTGATTCGGACACGTGTCCATGCTGGAATAAATCACGCTGAGGAAACATGAGAGGCGACCGCGCGCACGCGGAGTTCTGAGCGGGGAACGGCACTGAGGACAACGGAGCGCTCCTGTCAGAGGATGGAGAATGTGAAACGCGTGCTGTGAGATGCCTCCTCGGAGCCAAACATACAGCACTTCACCGCGTCTGCCGTAACCAGGCTGAGGAACTGTGATCCTGGGCTCAAATCATGGATCTCCATCCTTCAGAGGAGCCGTCCGGTCCGGCCAGAGGCAGCGGGAGCCTCGCCGAACTGGGCACTTTCTTCGTGGACTCGGACGTCATTTTCGGATTCACCAGGCATCTTCTGAGGAGAAAAGCTAAGGTGAGGGCACAAACCGGAGCACAGCGCTCCACAAGTTGGCTCGAGAATTGAGTCACAAAGCTGAGGTGCTCAATAATACATCCTGTTATGATAATCACTGTATTACACCCATTTCCGTTCAGTCTAGAGAAGACTCGGTTAAATACAATACTATTACAGTTTAGATCAGTTCTAAGTCGAACATCGTCTTCGGTTCATGCTCTGAGAGAGTGCGCAACACTTCGGGGGTCTTTTTAGTGATTTTCAGGGCAGACAGGTGCTGTCATTGTCAGTCTTGCACCCAGCTCTGGAACCGTTATCTGTTATCCGACCTGTTATCTGATCTTCTTAGGACAGAAAAGTGTCTGCTGTTGTGGAGACCAGGTTTCGGGGTATTAAATAGGCGCGTGCTGATGATCTCGGGGTAACTTAAATGATCAGTATTAGAGTGTTGAGCTGCTTTGAGCGCGTCTGGGGCTCGTTCCTCAGCGCGCACATGGCCAGTAGTGAACAGGGGCAGCCCATGCGCGTCAGCGCTTCAGCTCAGACTCCACCACGACCAGCCCAACGTGTCAGTCACCGTATCTGACTCAGAAGAGCAGATGAAACAGTTTTACTTGTGTGCGTAATGATGTGTGCTTTGGATCAGGGCTGTAGCCTGTAAGTGGACACCGAAGCGATCATCAGGTGCATTCACTGGGCTGGTCACGGGCACTTATCATACAGGAGAATCAGCAGGTCCTACCAGGAGGGTCTCACACTAACATTTACACTTCGGCTTTGAATTCTGTAGCAGTACAATACTTCCCATTTACGACTCCAGCAGTTCTTTTTAGGGGAGGAGCGCTGATCAAACTTGAGTGAAGGTATAATCCCCACGTATACTTCGCTTTAGTAGGATCCGTGCTTGCATTGTGTGCCTTCAGCCCGCTGGTGAACAGTTCATTACCTATTGATGGTTATAGTCTCTGACTAGTAGACAAAGAGAAATGGGTCATATGAGGTAGGGGGAAAGGGACCAGCATTTGGGCTGTGACTCCAAGTCACGTGACTACAGTGCTTACATCACCAACATCAAATATTTAGATATGAATAATTAAATATGTAAAATTACCAGTGTTTTTTTTTTCCAACCCTCTCAAGGACGCGAGTTGTAATTCACAAGAGTGGCCAGAGGGTGGCGCCAGAGTAATAAGAAACAGGCCCCGGACGACTGTTCATGCGCCTGGGTCGCGGTTGCAACACGGCCCCACTACACGCGAACAAGATGACATCATTTGTGTCAAACATGAGGCCATTTATAATTGAAGTCAGTTTAGTTACAGGCTAAAAGTTAAATGGAAGGAATTACTGAGGGAGAGAATGTGGGGTACAGACACCCTGGACAAAACAGTGAAGCTACTAGATGTTAAATATAGGATGGGTTATTATTATATTATATGGCCGGGTTATTATTATACCTAATCCAGTCTATTAAAGCGTTTAAACCATCGTTTTTGCGCGCGTAAGGTTTAGCTGCGTTGCCTCCTGACTGCTACAGTCACTGAAAGAAGCGTGTCACCACTTCTGAGAGGCTTTAAACAGTAGAGCAGCCACACCCCTTCAGCTCTGCTACATGCTGAGTGCAGGCCAACTTCAGCTTAGCTCAGCTTTACACGGCACCATGGCACTCGCACCAGGCGCAACTTCTTTATGGGAATTTCAACAGGCTTTCCTCACTCCAGCACTCGCGCTCCCAGCCCGCGACTAGAGCGTTCATCTTAAAGGAAACAGGGTGGGAGAAAAAGGGTGGCGTTGGCCTGCCGAGACTTTCTCACTTGTTGTAAACGAGATGAATCCGAGTCAGAGGATTACTGCTCAAGGGGAGTCCGAGAACCAGCGCTTCAGTGTAAGTTGAAATCGGAACTGATGGGTTTTCAGTGTATGTGGTCCTCGTGTCTGTTTTTCGTGAACTGTAAACTTTGCCTCGCCTGTGGCCGCGATGCATCCTTAGTTTCAGGACCCACATGGTTTCCTTAAAGTGCGGTGTAGCCCGTGCTTGGTGCGTTACGCATGCGAGTGAGCACTACTGTTCTTCTTTCATTCGTAAGGTCGAAGGTTGTTCCAGCGCAGAGTCCTCCTGCTCTCCTCCTGAAGTGAGACCGAGAAAGAGGCTGAATTCAGCGGAGGAGGAGAGATGCAGCCCCCGGCCTCCCCCTGAGGGTGCGGGTTCTGAGAGAGAGCCCACCAAAACTAACCTGTGCACCCACTGTCACATCGTTGTGTCTGAGCTGAAGAGGCAAGCCCTAGCCCTGACGGACCCTGCTTCACTCAAGGTCAGTCTCCACTATTTGATCTTTTTATCATCCCCCTGTTTATACATGGTCGACTTCATTTAGACTTGTGGGATCAAGTTGTTTGTAGGGAATCTGGATTCGATGGTTGTCAGACTTTTGCTTATCATGTGGTGTCTTGATGTAACGTGATATGACTCTTTGTAGGTGTCATAACCTCTTAACCCTAACCTTGCTCCTAAAGCTCTCTAGATGAACCATTCCTGTCATTGCATTCCTGTGGATGATTTTCCTAGGGACAACTTGATTGCATTTATAAAGGAACTAGGCCAAAGTGAATAGCTTGTTTTCTCAGTGAGCAGATCTCTAACTCTGGTCCTCGATCTTAGAGCTCACGCACTTTATTAAAATACTTTGAACGCAGCAACTCGCACAGCGCATTCTTCTACAGTGTCAGGAAGACATTCTGTTGCATGCAAGCATGGTGTAGTCTCATGTTTTGTCTACCCCAGACTAACTCTGTAATACCATCAGCATCTTAGACTCGAATGTTTCAATCATTTATGGCAGGGATTTCCACATTTGTTTGACTCAAGGTAAGACTAGTGATTAACTGCAACAAGCTGCCCTGGGAGGGCTTGAATAATGTGAGAAGCTCCATTAGTTGTGTGGGTTGGAATCCCTCATCGCTTGCCAAGGCCACATGTGAATTCCCCCTCATGTACATGATTAGGGGCAATCTGTATAAACAAGAATCCAGGCTGTGAACACAGTGCTCCAGTGTACCTAAATCATTTAATGTGGTTATGCAGATGACTTTGGGCTTATTTTGGGCGAAATTTATTTTGTGCTTAATTTGAATCTAATCACAGATTAATTATAAACACTGTGCCTGTCCACTTACCTGCTTTGAAACACGTGGTAATTGAGAAAAATGCAGCTTTGATTGGCTGGGAGTCTGTGGAGCGAAGCACTGTTTGGAAGTGGCCCATTGTTTTGGGAAACAATGCTTATCTCACTCCTTGTCCGTCGACCCTGGTGGGTTGGGGGGAGTTTGAGGGGGATATGGTCCTAGATTTGCTGCGGAGTCTGTGGAGGAAACGGACACCCAGTTGACCTTCAGCACGCATTCAAAGTGTTCCTGTATACCCAGCACCAAATTCCCACCAATGTTAAATATAGGCTAGCGACTCTTTATTGTTGTCTGACTTGCTGCTGAGGCTACCCTCAGGTCCCCTCCATCTCCCCTTTGTGGTGCAGTTTCAGGGGAAGATCTCACGCTTAGGTAGGATTACACGCCCTCCAGCTTGCTTTGACCCCCTCCTTCTTCCCTTCTCCAGGTTACAAGAGGGGACAGAGGGGGCTTTGTGTATGTGTTTGTGTAAGTGTGTTTGTGTGTGTTCTGTAGCGTCCCACTCTGTGAGCTTTTACTCGGCTAAACAGGATTCAGAGCTTACCTACTGTATATCTGCACCCCTTCCTTCTCTCCTTACCTTATCTTGTATCCCTTCCCCTCTCTGGATATTGTAGCTGACTAAGCATGGGAACTAGAAAGGTTCTTTTCTGACTGGCCGTCCAGACCAGATTGCACTCCTGGTCCTGTGTGGTCTTCTCCAGGTGTGGACATGGGGGCGAGGGGGGAGCAGGGATTATTACTCTATCAGCTTCACTGCTGATGGCTTAATGAGGCCATGGGTGCAATCGCCATGGGAGGCTGCCTTTGGAGGGATCAGTTTCCTCATCTGAAGAGCAGAAAGGATGCATTGTCCGATTAGAGTTATGGAGAGCTTACCTGACCTGAACTTCAGGACCTAGCTGATGTGAGAAATGGGGCTAAGAATTGTTTCAGATAAAAATAATGTTGACCTTTCAACCTCACTTTGCATTTTAATGCACAATTTGAATAAGACCCTGTATTTGTACCCATACGTCTAGAAAGTACTTTATCTCAGCCACCATTAGCATCAGCATCATAACTGAGCAGAAGTATGGCCCTGGTGTGAATCAGTGGAGATTAGCTGACTCTAATGATCTGGCCTGACTCCAGTTGTCCAGTGGAGTCAGTATGAACATTCAAGGAGAGACTGCTTTTTGGCTGGCATGATCCTCCTGTGGTGTTTTTGGATTCTGGCAGAGACCTCACTGGTGCAGTGGCTGGGATCAGCATAAAGCACTTATTTCATATTTAATTACCTCCACAGACAAGTAGGGCTCTGAGGTCTCTCTTTAAAACAGCAGAAGAGTCAGCAGTGTACCTTTCAGTAGCAGCTTTGTTTTCTATAACTAGAAAGAATGTGCAGTCACTTTGCACGTACATATGTGCACAGTTTTAGCCTGTAAGGGCCAGCAGAGGGTTGGTGCAGTATCTAATCTGAAATCCAGTCTTTAAGCTTGTGCTCTGTCCTCTAAGTGTATTCCCCCAAGATAGTTGACAGTGATGCTAAGTCCTGGAAACACTTGGTCAGCACCGAAGCTCCGGTGACAGGCCATTTCTTTATAGTCTTCTGCCGTGCACGTGTTCACAGGCAGCAATTAGTCTTTTTTCACACCCCACAGCTTTTAATGGGCCGGCCTTTTTTTCCACAGGGCTTGCCCATGGTGCCCCCCATCCTTTGTTTTATTATTTATTGCCGGCGATTCCTTTGGCTGATATCTTTGAGGGATGAGCGCTTCGTCTTATACAATGCTGTAGCTCACACCTCAATAGTTCATGTGCTTCAATGTTAGGGCACTCGATGCTTGAACAATGGCTGGAGACTTGATTAAATGCCTGGATGCTTAACGCAGCACCATGGGCAAAGAATTCATTGAGAAAAATGGTACTTATCACAAAATCACACATACTTAACCCTCAACTGTTTAAGTGCACTTGACTTGACTTCCAAAGAGGTCACTCAAACAGTGAAAGTCGTCCTGACATTGCTGCCCTATAAGTGGAGATTAACCAGTAAGAGGAAACCTGAGAACTGTATAGCTCAGCCATGGATTCCAGTTGCATTGTGCACTGCAATTATGAGATCTTTCAACAAGACTGAGGAGCCTGGACACCTGGGTTTAGAGCAACCCTACCATATGGAAAAGAACCTTTACCTCTTCCATTGTTGTGGGACAGTACGCGGTATCAGATTCTATAAGATGAATTGGCGCTTGGAGGTGGATGGTTTTTCACCGCTATTGTCTGAGGAAAAGGTCTGAAGTGGTTGTCATCAATTATAATTGGTCCAAGAGCCTGCAAGGTCCCTGTTGTAACCAGTGAGACATTTGAAATTCATTCATATAACAGGTCAGAAGCATTTCCATCTGAGGTTGATTGTGCCAATAAGTGTCCAGAGGGCCTACTAGCCTTTCAGTGTTCCCCTGAACTTGTTCTAACCACTCAGAAAGACTGTTGTAAGGAATTTGTTCATTCAGGAAACATTTTATTCTTATAAAAGCATGATTCTGTGCATGCATATGTTTGTATGAACGGGAGAGAAAGAGAAAGAGAGAGAAGGAGAGAGAATAACACCATGCTTGCTTTTGACATGAAAGGTCAAGGGGGTTTGGTCACTTTGGAACAGGATATCAGGAAAAAGGTTAGACTGGGTGGGTTGGGCCTTTATCAGACGGAGAACTGAGAAGCCTTAAGCGCTGCGGCCACATGTGTGTGCAGAGTGTCTGATATCTGTTGCTCACTAAGCTGTCCATAACTTTTGGGATGTTGTCAGCTACATTCAGATTGACTCTCCCCATGTGTTTGCGTTTTTACCTGCCTGATGGGAAACACATTTTTGCCAGTTGCCTGCGGAGCACGGATGCGGCTATATTAACAAGCCTCTCAGAGCAAGACAGTATACAATGAATAGACAAAACTTGATCTTTAGAAGTTATTCAAGAAAGTTCTGTGAAGTATTTAGCATCTATTAAATGAGATATCCTTACATGTTTGCTGACCCAAATGGGTCTGTTTCTGCTGCATGCCTTTAGATTTCGAGGTATAGCAACAGTCTGCGGTCTGTGAGTCTGATCCACTTTCCTGTCAAAGTAGGCTTTTCTCAGCCATGTTAAACTCACTGATGATAAGCAGAGGTCTGGCATGAGGAGTATGAACCAAATACACTGGAACATCTGTAAGAAATTTGGTCTTATATCGTTACTGTCATAACACAACTTCATATGCCTCATAACTAACTTTGTAGTTGCGGCCAGAAAACATTCTTAACTTAAACGTACATCAACGTAAAAAATGGCAAGTCATTTTGGAACCTGTATTGGTCCATTCATCATGAACCGTGCATGCAATATACAGAGCAGCTGGCTTTTTCAAATAGCATATAAAGCAAATAGATGTGCAAAAGAAAAAAAAGTCACTGCATTTGGAAACCATTTTTTTCAACACTACCAGTGCAGACTGTCAGAATGGCCTGGTCACTTTGTTCCCATTTGTTCATAACCTGTAATTAACTGAGCCATGCGATCAACTAATGTGAACCGTATTCGTTTTGTTGTGGCTACATGCCTGAGGGAAGTAGGTACACCACTGCTTTGATGACTCTGACGACAATTATTTCCTCACACCCTGTGCAGAGTGGAGCGTTGCGGGTTTCTCATGGGAAGGCAGGCCAGTTGAAGGGCTTGAAGGTAAGCGCTTACTGGAAGCCCTGGTTCGA
Organism: Prochilodus magdalenae; assembly: GCA_024036415.1. Lineage (NCBI taxonomy): Eukaryota > Metazoa > Chordata > Actinopteri > Characiformes > Prochilodontidae > Prochilodus > Prochilodus magdalenae. The sequence continues at coordinate 514,381 of JAMWET010003853.1, forward strand.
CAGGCTCAGCCCATTCTTCACCCTTAGCCCTGCAGGGGGAGGTGCTCCCGCACATGCCTCAGCAGCTGCTATAAATCAATCACCTTTATGGGTCCTAATGGTTTCACATTCAGTTCTCTTCCCTCATGTTCTGTTTTCTTAGCATTCAGTACTTGCCGCTTGGCGCTGACAGGGGTTATAAAGCTGTTTTTCAGCATCTCTGTTGTCTTAATGTTCACTCGAAGATTTTTCATTACTGATTTATGACCGTTATGGGACATTGTTTTGGTTGGCCTGCTTTTGACTTTGAACAGTTCATTCGCTGCAGTGTTCAGAAGTGATCTCACTGAAATGGGACATTTGAACTTTAATTGAGTGTCACTTGTGTACAAGAACAGTGTCGATTCCTTCTACCATAAATATCTACCTTTTACTGTCCATGCATTCCAGAGTCTACATAGACCTTGACATGCATGTCTGTTCAGACATTTCTTTGTAATGTACCTTCTGGGTGAAACAGTGGACATGATGGAGGCCAGCTGAGTACAAATGGTGGGCGTGTGTAATGGAAGAGAGTGAATACCCAGCAGCAGTGGACACAGATGAGGGCAGGTTAAGGGCACCGCTCTGGAGATGGAGTTTTTCTGCATGCCACCTTCACCTTGCTCATTACTTCACCCCAGACCACCAAGCTGTAGGCAGGGAAAATGTTTCAGTGAAATGCGCCCATGGCTGATAATGCTGGTCTGTAAAAATCGGTGTTTGTCAGAAGCTGTTATGAGAAGTTGTGTATTTAGTCTTATTTTATGAAGCAGGGATACAAATTTGTGGAGGCTGTATTTGTTTTAAATGTATCAGATCCAGGAACACGTCATTGTAAATGTGGTGATGGTAGAAATGAGTAAGAAAGTCTGGAATGTTTCGGAACAGCTTGTTTGCTGCGTCATCGTGTATAGCAGTCAGTTCACTCGAGTCAGGATTACTTGCACCTCAGCAATCAGTAACACTGATTAGATACGTCGTATCGTCATTATGTATAATGGGCACAGCACTGAAATTAACAAAAAACGAAAGATGTGAAACTTTTTTATTTTCTCAGAACCATTCGGAAAACTGTTTTTGAAAGTGAGGGAGAAAGAAAAAAGAGAGAGAGGGAAACATTCACTTGTTCAGTTCCTGACTATTTTTCAGCCTCAACTCTATACAGGTTTTACTGTTTTAGAAATCTCAGCAGCAACTGAGTTATGAACTATGAATTTTTTTCATTTAAATTCTTTTAGCACAGCAGCAAATAACAATAATACAGCAATCACAAATTAAATTTTATTATAATTTCAGGAACAGTAGCTTTTTTGTTTTCAAGATATTTTGATTTGCATGTTTGTGTTATTTTTGTCATTTTCTCAGTGAGAGCTTCTTGACAGATACACTCCCTTTCAGATTTAGAGTTGTCTTCTCACAGGAGAAGGATGGACAAAAACGTTTTGAAGCAAGAGAAATGCTTAATTTTCTCTTTTCTCTCAAAAACGCAAGTGTTAATGGTGGCGATTTTGGTGGTCCACCAACTCTTGCATGGTTCTTTGGAATCCCACCATCTCCATATCTATGTCATGTTTTGAACTCTAGTTTGAGAGGCCTCTGCTTTTACTTATTTCCTCCTTTCATATAAGAGAGGATCATCTCTTATCTCATCTCCCCAGAACTCTGCTGGAAAATTAAATAACTTGTACCTAATATAAATTTTGACTGGTAATTAAATGAGTGAAGGGTGGTCTCTGACTTTTTGTTCATTAATGTGAATTACTGTCCTCAACATGAACTAATTGCCACTGACACACAGGGATGTCTTTGGTCAAATTGCACAGTAGGTGCAGGGACTAATGCACTAACTGACTGCAGTTTTGATCTTGTTATTTGGCATCCCTGTGTGAATAGCAGTGGGCCTGCGCTCCAGGAGTTTAGATGCCCTTCTGCACTTCACACTGTGTCCACTAGAGGCACTAAACCGTTATTTCAGAAACGGGCTCTGCACATTCTGAGACTACAAGGCTTCTGTGCCTATGAAGACAAATTAGCATGTTGGACATTAGCATTAGATGCAGAATGCCTTTAGACCCTTTAGAACAGTTGGGGTGGGATCTTGCATGATTCTATAAATCTTACTTGAGGCTTGTAGTGGGGTGTGATGGATGCTTTTCTAGTTCTGTGCAGCTGAGCTTAAGCACCTGTGAGAGAGGAAACAGCTCCTCACAAAGCCCCCTTCTGAGGGCAGAGAACAGTACAGGCTGAAAGCTCTAACGGTTATGTTCAGAGCAAGGGAATTTGAGAGAGGGGGAGAGAGAGAGAGAGAGAAAGAGAAAGAAGGCCTAGGGGTTGCCTCTCTAACTATTTGTTGATTGGCCTTTGAACTACTTGTCACTGTGTGCACTCTTTAATGTGATATAGGGTTTCAGAGGACTGACCCACAGAAGAACAGGTGTTTTTTCCACATGTGCAAAAGTGCAGGCACATGCATGCAGAGACACACAGGCACTCACTCACTCACTCACTCACTCACTCACTCACTCACTCACTCACTCACTCACTCACTCACTCACTCACTCACTCACTCACATGCACACCTCAATACAAATGCTTGTATTTTGCATTCTTTTGAAACATAATACAACACTTTCCATTACAAAAGTGTTTTACCATATAAGTGATTGAAAAACTGAAGGATCTAAATCTATTCTATTTATGAAATCATTCCTTCTTTCATCTTCTGAGCCATTTACCCTTTTGGGTCATGGAGGTACAAGTGCTTATCCCAGTGTTCAGGCAGAACACACACACGTGCACACACACCTACCTAGCATGTCCAGCATCTTTACTCGACATCATGTCTTCTGGACATGCAGGCAGGGAATCAAACCCAGGCCAGTCTTCCTGTTAAGCATCAGCGCTACTCATTGCACCACCATGCCAGTCTAACCTTTTTTGTAGACCTCAAAAATAAAATGATGAACATTGAGGAAGGAATCTTTAGTATTGCTTGTTCAGTGCACCTGTAACTTTTTTCCTCAATTTTTAAGCATTCTGAGTTTTAATGTTGTGTCATACTTTGGACTACACTGTACTTATTGTTGATTTTAAAATCTTATAACACTATTTTTTTTGTTGAACTTTTTTATCACCTGTTACTCTCTATATGGTGTCAACATTTCATGGCATCGATTAAAATTATGTCACATTTAACATGCATTAAAACGTCCCTACTTCTGTAACGCAATAATTCCAGCGATATGAGCTTGTGCTATACATTTTTATATTTTGCAGTTGCAGAAAACAAACTTTTTGCACACTAATATGAACAAAAAAAGATAATTTCATCAAAAACAAAACTCCATAGACATATCCCTACGGTGGTCGAGAAGTTAAAATCGCTCTGCAAGTTTAAAAAACGCGCTGCAAGATCTGAAAACAAAAGCATCAAAATGAGACCGCTTGCAAACCATTAACTGAACGCGCTGCAAAGTCTCAAATGCACAGCAAACACTGACAACACATGCAACGAACGGGTCCGTCCACTTTCAGTGTCCCTCGGAAACACTTCCGTTATGTTTTGAGGGTTTTGTATGTGTTTTGGAAGCTCCATGTGTTTTCAGTGTTTGCTGCACGTTTGAGATCTTGCAGCGCGTTCGGTTAACAGTTTGCAAGCAGTCTCATTTTGATGCTTGTGTTTTCAGATCTTGCAGCACATTTGGCTAATGTTGTGCAAGTCGTGTCATTTTGATGCTTGTATTTTGAGACTTTGCAGCACGTTTTTAACTTGCAGTGCGTTGTGCTTTCTCGGCCACCGTACATATCTCGTAGAGATTTTTTTTGTGAACCTCTAGATTTGATTGGTGCCCTATGACATTTAATAATAGCTTTCTCGGTCTCCTCAGTGCACAGTCAAGGCTGAATTTATCAGCGTCAAGTGTTGAAATTCTTTTAGTTTGTGCTTTTACTGCAGCATCTGATTTTGAACCGGTTTCCACACGAGATGCCAAAAGGTTTTCAACAGTGAGTTATACATTCTACACACATTCAGTGTATCACCATGAAGTGGATGTATTAAGCAGCAAAGTGATAATCTAATGTCAGATAGCAGAACTGAGCAGCAGACATCTGTCACAGCCTAGAGAGAGAGGGAGAGGGGTGAGAGAGAGTGGCACTGAGGAGCCAGAGAGAAATGGAAAGGAAAAGCACAAAAGCAGGAGAAGCAGAAAAGATGAAGTGTGAAAAAGATGTGCAGACACAGAAAAAGAGCTTGCTTGAATCCCGAGTCTTAGTTTCTGCTTTACTGCATTCTGTTGCAAGCTGGCAACAACAGGAGGAAACTGCTCTGTATTGGAGGGCGTGACACGGGAAACAGGCTCAAGGGGGGCTTAGGGCTTTGTGTGTGTTTGTGTGTGTATGTTTGTGTGAAGATGGAGTCACTGGATAAAGGTACACACCCAGTGACTGACGTTTTTGGAGAAAAGAAAGCTTTTTTGGAATGTTTCAACCAATGTAATGTCCATTCTTGCCTTGCCCGGTCCTGCCTGCCATCAGAGCAGTGTGATTGCGGTACAGATAAAGGCAGGAGCAGGTACGACAGTGTGGGTCATCTTCTTCTGGCTCCGAAAGCTTAGATTCTAAGATGTCTAGCTTTGTGTTTGTCTCCTGAATGACGGTTTTGTTTTCCGGGCTGTCAGTTTAAATGGCTAGGCACAGTACATCGCACAATCAGCTATGGCTGGGGATGCACTCATAATTCATTCCTTTGGCTGATTTGGATTCTGAATTGTTTACTGACAAACTGGTCTTTTAACCTGATTCTGTGTTTCTTAAGCAAGCTTTAGGCAACAAAAACAGTAATATAGTGTATTTGCTTTCGCTTTGCATGTTAGTGGACAAACTGTTATTAGACTGATGCATTATCATAGGGTATGCATGCATATGTGCAGTCCAGAAATGTATCTCATGTGTTGTTGACTGGCTCATATCTACTAACAACATCAATTTTGTAGTCACTGACACACCACTCAGTTAATCACAGAGTTTTCTCAATGCTAAGTAGTGCTAGGAGCATTTCGATTTTGGCCAGCTATCAATCAACCTCATTGCCATAATTCACAATTTTCTTCACTTTCTGTCTTAATAATTTGGCCTTTTCACTTGTAATCTGAATCATTGTAAAAAACTGAATTCAGTTTTTCAAAAGCTCCATCTACAGGATGCATCATCAGAAAAGGGGTTTAGTACCAGCAAATATCACTCTAGAAAATACTAGGATGCATGTAAGCAGGTTTATGACAGATGTAGTAGTGATTAAAAATTTTTTTCTGCGGGGCTATCTCTCTAATATACATGTATTAAAATATTAAAAACACTTTATAAATATTTTCTGAATATTTTATTATCCAAAAAAACATACGTCTTGACATTTACATCTAGTGGTTGTGCTGGCCCTGCTTGGATGTATTAATAGTTTGTCTAAGTGTTATTGTGCTTATAAAATAATCCTGATTATTCATTAACTTGGATTAAGCGTCTCAAAACTTTGCAGGCCCAGCAGGAATTCTCCCAACTCACCCGATTACCCAGCACTGTGTACAGAGAGAGATGAGTGGTCTGTTAGAATGGAATCAGAAATAAACAAGAACTAAATGAAAGCAGAAAGCTCTTGGCTGAACCTGATACCGGCTCCCAGACTGTGGATGATTGGCAAAAAAGAGGCACCACACAAATTTGCCAAGAAAAACTGACTCTTGAAAGCTAGACCCTTACAAAGCAGACTGACTGGCTGTAACAAAGTACTGATGTGTATGTGTGTCTAGGTGTGTGTTATCTGCCTGTTACACATTACAGGATATGGGTCAGGTCTGAGACAGATGAGCTTCCAACTCTTCTATGAACATAATCAAAAGCAGTGTATTTATTTTAAACCTAACAGGAGCTGATGAGTGACTGGAGTCAATTAGGCCTCTCACAATAAAGAAAATGTAACTGATGATTACTTGTCATATAAATAGCTGTGTTATCTTCTTCTGTTGATTGCATGCAGCCTTTTTTAAAGTGAAAAGTTAAAGTGGTTAGACTGGCTGTTTAGCTGTCTTGTTTTTAGGTGTTGTTGCATTTACTCGTCCTGTCATTGGTTACCTTTGGTCTTTTATCTATCCCTGAGTAGGACCTGATTCATGGGAGGTTAGAATATGCTGTTGGGTCGGTGCTACTTCTTTATCCTCTCATGCTGGACTGATGGCAGGCTCATTCTTGCAGTGACTCACTTTTGCCTCTTGAGGTATGAGGTGGTATTATGAGACAGGACAGGCCGGGGCTAGTATGCTTACTTTAGTAGTGCTTCAGAATAAAGGCAGACAGTTTAAAGCAGCAATCCCGGACACTAAACACTGTCTGTGTGCTGCTATGAGTCACCCTGTAAAGCACCTTTAAAGTAATCTTATAGTCTTTAGCAGTTCATTTAAAAGCATTTTAAAAGTTGAGTCCAAGCTTTTTGAACCACTTCCTTGCACATGCATATCAAAAGGAAAGACTGGCTGGAAGTGGAGGTCTTAAATGCAAAGTAGTAAATTATATAGTAGATAATGACTTACGCTTATCGCTTATGGAGACGACCAGTGCATCTGTGTGTGGAGGCCCTGTGGCCATCCTCAAGATGAAGGACTTGTTGACACGTGTCACATGTCCAAAAGACCTGGTGTCACTCTGGTGTCACTGTGCGAAAGTATTTAAGCTGCATGGGATGGATTATCACAGGACACCAATAGGAACCTCTACAACTCCATGTCTGGCATTTTGCGTTTGTAAACATGGAGGCCCAATGCCATACTGAGAGACATTACTTCTGTATGTGTAGCTCAATAAATATTGCCAGTGTCAGTTTAAATTGTTCATCATTTATTGTCCCTGGTAACATTTATCTTCCCTCCAAATAGCACTGCAGTCTGATACTTCCTTCTCTTTAAATGCTCTTTCATTCATCTTCTCTACTGGGTGTCTAAAGCACTGAGGTAAGAAAATGTTTTTCCACATTTCGGATGCAATTGTGCATTTCCACAAGAGAGGTCTCCAAATCCCCAAAAGTTTCACTGTGCAGCTTTAAGTCATTTACATAGTAATTTCATCGGACGATTATGTAATCATTGTGACTGTGCTGAAAAATATACAGCTACATTTGGCAGACCTGCTAAGATGGATTTGAATTAAGTAAACTAGCCGTGGTCCTGTCTTTGTGAGCAAACAAAGAGCTGCTCACGCATTTGTGTTCCTCTCTCCAACTGAATGGGACACTGTCAGCGGAGCTATTCATTTCTTCCTCTAAACTCTGGTCTGTTTCATAGGAACCACACTGATGTTTGCCTAGTGAATGTAAACACAGTGTGGTGGGACTGTGTGCATGGTTGTGTGTTGCATGATGCGTCCTTGGTATGCCCTTATTTATTCTCAATTGTGTGGATCTCGCTGTTGAATGTGGGCTCTATAAATCTGGGCATGGAAATGCCAGTCAAAGTTCACGCCCAAGCTCATTTCACGCTTCAGGCTCTGCCGCCATGTGTGGCGCGCATATGTGTACGTGTCTCTTGCTGTGTGGCAAGCGTGTGGCTTGGAGAAGCAGTATTCTGTATTTTATATGATAACTGTTTTCTTCCATTCTTATGTTTTCTTTGCTGCATTACGGTTTTGTATCGGAATGCAGCCATTCAGCCGTTTAACACAAAGCCTCTTCACACTGTGACAAGCTTTGTGTGGTGTTTCTGGGCATAGATCTCAGAACCCCTATCGGTTTAGAAACTCACGTGTCTCACGTTCTCCTTTCTCCATTATCTTGAGAGCAAACAGTTTTCAGGTATTGTCACGTCACAGTTGTTGTGAAAGCTTTAGAGCCTCTTGTCAAATAAATTGATTGCCTGTGATTTTCTGCTTTCACGCTAATTTCCTCACAAAGAATAGCAAAGTGTCAGGTTTCATAGGTTCTGCATTACGAAGACGCTTCTCTGGTCTTTGATCCCACAACATCTCTATCTGCATACTGTGCTGGATGCCTGGAGCTCAGATAAGATAAGCTAGAAAGCAAAAGCTGTAGAGCATCACACTTGGCTGGATGCTATACCATGCTGCACGTTGGTAGAATGTGGCGTGAACTTTGGTTAGGAAAGATGATGCAGGATAAACCGGCCTTTAAAATCACGCACAGGCATATGCCTCAAATACATGTTCTGTGTGCCGGATCATTATGCCCACTAGAGAAGAGAGTGAAAGGTCATAAACAGTTCAAACCCACAGTTTTCAATAAAGAGAACTGAACAAGCCATTTGAGGTATTTTTTTCTGTGGCTATGGCATTTAATTACTTTTTCTTTTACTGCATACACAGCCTAAAGTTCTCAACAGAGCTCTGTTTCCTATAGCAATACTAGGGAAACAAACATGAAAACAGGAAACTGCAGAGTCTTTAATTTACTGGCTTTTGTCTAGGACATTTTGGACATCTTGCTGCCCATTTCAATAAGTGAGTTTAAAGACAACAGACAATAAAATGAATGGTCCTCCATTGAAAATATTCACCAGGATGCAAGAAACTGAGGGAGTTGCAGCACCTTCAGATTTCCTTCACTTGCTGAATGTCTGCCATCGTGGCTGTTGGGTCAGTCAGTTACAGCAATAAGGCCTACCCTTGCTTGCGTCACATGCGTGGCCATGAAACTTAAATCATTTGCATGTCTCATGATGTCAGAGCTACCCACCAAGTTTCATTCCTTAAGAGTCATTTTCCTCAACAATCTTTGGCCATCTTTGGGGCTGCTAAAACACACACAGGTTGAGGTACAAAGGCACAGGCTAACCATCTATTATTATACTGTCTAAACCGAGTAAACCTTTAAATTATAACCTAATGTAGGAAACTTTGTATTTATATATGTATTTTGTTCTGGCTAGTGTTCCTTCCAGCATTAAATCTCACTGTTATATTGTGGCATGAATACAGTTGGTCACTGCGACACATATGAACATCATTTGTGCCATGGATAAGCTGGTTCAAATTTCTCCACCCCTAGTTTAAAACACCTTCTCCTGTCCACAGTTACTTTACCCAATTGTAAACCTCTGAATTCACTCAGATGTTACCAAAGACTCATCCAGGAGAAGTTGCAGAGCTTCTGTCACTTGCAGCAACATTAAGCAAGATGAATGAGGAACTAATTACGGCTATCTAATTGCTTCTTTCTGTGATGAAAGAGGAGCAACAGCCAACACGAGCCTTCGTGTTTTTAATGAGTTTCACGCTCACAGGATTCCTAGTGGTGTATACTTCAGTCTGTGGCAACAAACACATCTCCACTCTCACAAACAGAGGTGCCGGAAAGAGTTTCTTGGAGTACAGCCACAGAATCTGTCAATGGATGTTTCTTTAAAGAACCATTTGATACCAATGACAAGTGAGAATAACTTAAAGTTTATAAAAGCTCTCACACCTGGATAGATTTGAGCTTTTTCCTAGAACACACACACACACACACACACACACACACACATATATATATATATATATATATATATATATATATATATATATATATATATATATATATAAAACAAGCATTCATGTGAAAATGTCCTCAGGAATGTGACTTAAGTTTACTGAATACCTTGCTTTTCGGTTGTATATGCACTTTGGATTACTGAGACTTTGCTGTTTAATTCCCATGATGTCACAAACGAACTACAAGCATCCTCTGAAATAGGCTGCCTACTGACATCAGTCAAAGTGAGTCAACTCAAGATGTTTTGCCAAAGGGGCTTCAATGGGTCAAACGAGTGGAAGGAACATTCCTTGGAATTCCTTTGCAAAGGTATGTTCTCACTGTTTGCTTATGATAAAGCCGAGACAAGTTCAGCGACGTTGACTAACTGCTTCTGGATGATTCAGTGACTTGGAAGATTGACAACCCTTAAATATTCACAGATACAGCTTTATGATACACTAGTTCATAGTACACTTGAGGTATTTTTTATACCAAGAACATTTTCCTTCTTTTTTATTTGTGTTCTTGGGAAAATGTTCTTGACAAGGTACCTACAAATTAACTACATTACAGGACATACATGAGTTTGAGATATTGTTGCTGTGTACTTGCTATTGTGCAAGAGCCCACTCCAGGTCCAGCTGATTTGAGCAATGTTAGCATCTAATTGAGGCAGAATTTTAAACAGCGAATCCCAAAATGGAATCTAATATGACTGCTGGTATGCTTCCTTGCTTCAGTAAAGTCAAAGTTTGTGTGCTACGGTTGTGACAGAAGGGGCAATTTTGTATAAATATTTATAAGCCAACAGCCGGTTAAACTGTTGTTAAAAGCCTGCATTTCAAATACATTTATATAAGGGCAGCATATGGCACCATCTGAGTAATAGTAGGAGAAATGGAGAGAAAAAAAATTTCTGATATAGCCACCACTGCTGTGTAGCTACACCAGACTAGGGGGGTAAGATAAATTAGAGTCAACCTGCACTGTTGTAGCCTTACATACTTACTTACCAACAATCAAAACAAACTTTTAAGTTATATCATGTGCACCAAATAAACACAATTTTGAAAACATATCTATTTCTCATCTTTTTTATTTGCCAAAGTATATTTTAGGGTGCTGCTAATTAAAGAAGACAGCTTTCAAACATACAATTGTGGATCTGTATGCTCAACTGCAGTGAATGCCTGGTATTTCAGTCACCAGGCAATCCATCCTCTGTTTTTACCTTAACCTGGTACCTTAACCATTCTTGGTACAAATGTTCTTGTGTATTGGAATGCAACTTGGGCAGTGGAAGATGATGTCAGGGAATGACCATATAAGCATGTGAAGTATTTTGTCATGCAGCAATCTAAGCATCAGTAGTATTGACAATTTTATCATAAATTTTTATCTTACTAACTTGACCTTTTAGCCTGTAATCCCTTTCCAAAGGTTGTAAAAAGATACTTAGCTTCCTGGAGGTAAAATGCTTTGCTTGTTTTGTGAACTCAGCAGCCAAAATAAAATAAAAATCAAAACAGCCCACCCTGATGTAGTTTTACAGAAGTTCCTTTCATCTTCAATATGCATCATCACTGCATCACTGCATCATCAATGCAACTTGGGCAATGAAAGATGAAATCAGGAAAGAACACGAGGATGCATAGACGAATGCATACTGAGAAATTACCTCTTTCTTTTCGCTGGTTTGCACAACATGTTACCTTACAGTTCCATAGCACAGGTATGTGTCGTGCTGACTTGGTAGATACTCTGCCACAGTTCTCTTTCATTCATTTCTTTGGGACATTTACTCTGTCACTGTCATTGTCGTCCTATGCAGAACCACAAAACCCTCCTTACAATGACAATGTTTATGATGTCACTCTCTCACTTTGAATGACCTAATTTGTCACCGTAGTAATGATTATCACGATGCAAGGGCCTCTATATCACCCCGCTGTTACCACGGCACCATTTATGATGTCACCATGGAACTGTCCCTCTCTTGCAGGCTGTGGTTACTTTAGTGAGTTTTATGATGTCACAATGACAGTGTCCTCCTGGAGAGCTTGTGTTTTATCCTTGCGTTGTGTCGGCTCCTTTAACTCACACCTCCCTTTATGAGCCCCTCTGCTGTCTTTCCCACGCAGACTATGGCACTCTAGTCCTCAGTGGCCACACACGCGTTGTTAAACTGAACAGGCAAGACTTTGACACGAGACCGTGAACTTGCGGGAGGGCCCGGAGCTTTGACGCTCTACATTTTGGTTCTTTTGTTGGAATCCTCGTGTGCTGGGCTTGAAGTTTTACTGTCAGTAGCTAATTGTCAGTCGCTGTGCCACATTCTTTTTGTTCATTATGTTGGACTCTGCTGTACCAGTAATAAAAAAAGGGAGTGGTTGGTATGAAAGTGCCTTGTGCCCTAGTTTCACATGCATCACTGATAGGCCTTTCTGACTGGCTTGTTCTTCTGCTAAATGAACAGTTACTCCCTAATGGGCCCCCCTCAGTTATCAGAATGTGTTTTGTCAGTTATACAGCCTGATTTGTCTGGATGAAAATTGTTGTTGTTTACTAGAGTCAAGAACTACAGAGACAAATCTCACTCTTACTAAAGGAGACATGTAGTTGTGAGTGCTCCTGAAGCTGCAATTACCCACAATTCTCACCCATTCCGTGTTTGAATCTTTTTCACTTTCAGTGGCTAAGATCAATAAAGCCTTTGATGTGTTGACATCTAGAGCCTTTGAATACCAAGAGTATGCCGATTCATGTCCATTTTGAAATCTATTTTATATTGTTTGTCTCTAACCATTTTCTGATGCACACTGTGCTATCATTAGGCATCTCAGAATGTTAGCCTGCAAGAGTCTAAACTCTTTGAAGTGTGCATGTTGTTTTCAGGCTGTGATTTATGCGACTGGCTAGCATGTTCAGAGCGGAACTCCTTTGAATGCAAATCGAGATTCAGATCTACAGCTACGTTGAAATCCTTCCTCCTCCTAAGAAGTTGCCATCCTGTGCCTGTGGCTTTGGTGAGATACCTGCTGGGTTTTATGAGTTTACCCACAAGGGAAAGATCTGTCCAGTCAAGGTGTCCAGCCGTGGGCTAACTACTGAGCCCCCCACCCCCCTTTCTTTCCGTCTGTGTCCTCAAGGTCTTCAGGTTGTGGGAAACTCACAAAAAAAAGGACATGTACTAGCAGGGGTCCCTCCACTGATATTCACTGCATGTCCAGGCAGTCATTGCACCACGCAACTATCCTAATGGTCATGCGCATCTGTTCACACATTCAGTTGGTATGCAGAGGGTGTGGTTTGTTGGTGATTGCAAAGAACGATACTGACTTTGTAATATGGAGTGATATGATTGGTTGAACAGCGTGGGTGCTTGCTAAGTAACTTGCATTTCGAAAGCATGTACATGGGCATTGATCACTAAAGCTCTAAATCCAGTTTAATTAATAGTGTTCTTGTTTTTCTTTCTGTCTCCCATATGCTTTGTTCATTGAGTCATCGCTTTGTTGAACTGATCCAATATCCCCCAGTGGTACTGGCCCAGATACTGACCTTATTAAAACAGATCTAATATCAAGCAAATGTAGCGATACAGTCAACCAAGTTTCTTTTCCGTGCTGTGTTCACATGTTTGCATGGCAAATTGGACATTCCATTCTTCCACCTGAGCCGCAATGGAAAATTCTGCCGCCGTAAATGTCAACATGTGGGCTGACGCCTTGAGCAGAACACTCTGTGGACTGATGTAGATTGAGTCTTGGACCCCAAATATGATATAAGAGCATCCTGTTTTTTCCAACTTAAATAAACAATCTATACTACTAAAATTCCCTTCTAATAATCATTCATTTTTCCTGGCAACACTGTCGTTATGCCAACATTTGCGTAGCTTCATGTGTCGTTATTCACAATGAGGTGTAAAATTACATTTTTACGTAAACGTGTGAATGCAGCATTAGCCACCGCCATTCTAACACTGAGAAGTTGATGGAAAGGGCTGTTATGGTGCTATTAGTAATTAGTATTGTTGTAGTGGTTTTCTCTCTCACAAATAATGGAAAACTGTCAAAATGCAGTGCGACGTGTAAGTGGGAAAATGGTTGATTTTCAGTGTGTATTTCTGAGCGTGACCGTTTTAAACTGAGCATTTAAGACAGTTTAAGAGTGGGAGAGGGGGTTTGTACGCGTGTACTAGACAATGCTTAATTGACTCTTAAACAATGGGCCAGTGAAGATCAGAGAGGCGAGCGAAGGGGTTTGTTGTGTCTCTCAGTGAGTAGCTTCCTGAACACATGAAAGAACACACACTGCCCAAAACACCAGCGCAGATAGACAAGGAACCCCTGTCAGCACCTTCCTAGGGCCTTCAAAGAGATCAAACACTGCTACCCCAAACACTCACTAATGCATAAATCCCACCCCTACATGCGTGGAGACAGCCCCACAGACATAATACACAAAAACGTACTTTTAAAAAGACACAGAAACAAAAACACACATAGCTCCACTGTTTTCTCCTCAGTCAAGCTTCCCTTTTCTTCTCATCACCAGACTGAGAGAGGCTGTCACTGTTGGAGCTGTCAGTATCGATTGCATTATTGGAATAATTTACTGAATACTTTGATGGTTAAATAAGTAATCAAAGCTGTATTGTAGAAATCAATACTTAAATAATACTAACCAGTTGAATGTCTCATTGCGTAGAGAGCCTTTCTGTTGTATACTATAGATGTATTGCTGTGCACTTTGTGGCTTTATGTGCAGTATATGATTCTGAATCTACTTTTGTTCTTTCCAAGTTACTGAACTTATTGAAAAACGTATTATCTTAATGGAAATTGTTGATGCTATTACTAAATAATGTAATACATGACTAATGATAAATAATGTGCTGAAATGATGTGATAAATAATATCCAGTATCTACATTACTTCTGAAATATAAGATATTTTAGACATTGATTTCATTTTAACTTCATTTTTGACGTTATGGCTATTTTATGTTTTTTTCAATTCACTTATCAGGCTGGACACAGCTAACAATTTTAAACAACCATAAAATACACAGCACTGGCATATTACAAACTTATTATTAATTACTTTTGAACAGTAATGTATTTTTTATGTTTTCTGCCTGTTAATTTGTCCCATATTCCTTGGTCTGTTAGGGTGTGCATACAGTTGTCTGCAAAAGTTTGAACATTCCAGGTCAAATGACATGTTCTGTAGATTTCCTCAGTGCACTTATGTGGTATTTTCATACAAAGTTTAGTGCACTATTTCCATTTATCTGCAAAGTTGATCAGTTTGGAAAAACCATGAAGCATAAATTATTAAATGTGCCATCACTATTGCAAAGGCCACATGTGCCGAAATGTTTGCATATGACTGCAAATGTGCCACACAGTTATGTGTCCCTAATGTGTTGAGGAATAATGAAGCTGGTAATAAGGGTAGGGGCTGCTATAAGAAGAGCTGTTCCAAAGTCAGTAGCAGAAAGTAACTAAAGCGACAACAGCTGTGAAAAGGATCGGTGGTAGGTCTTTGTTAAAGTGATAAAAATAACGCTGCTGCTGGTCACACCCTGCATAGGCCTGTTTTCAGGACTGTAGAAACAGGCCTTCAGCCAACGCACATAAATACAGCACTTTCCTATTCTGTCATTTCCTGTTTTCACAGGAAGTCGGGGGAGATAGCTCACTCACACTAGCATAGGGGGTGGTATAGTGGAGGGCAGTGGCTGGAAGCTGTCCTCAGGTAGCACACGCATGGACACACATAGCCGCCCCCTTAATGAGCTTGGCCTGCCGCTGGTGTTTAGGAAAGGAAGCGTTTGTGGGAATGTGGTTAATCATTCCTGAAATGGTGCCCTCCTTCCCAGGACGGTCCCCTTGACCTGCGCACAATGCATGCTTCCGAAAGTGCCGACCCGCTTTTGTTTTTCTGTCCCATTCCATCCATCACTCTCATCTGACTTGCTTTGCGTGGGGAAGTCAACTCCTCTGTTCACACCTAACTTCCTCCAGCGGGAGTTCAGTCTCTATGATGCCTACACGTCACATACAGACGTTTCTCATTCCATTCCTCGACATCCTCTGTAATAACTCGTTTGGGTGGAACCACGTCTCTGTACACCTGTCCACCCAAGTTAATTCTTTTAACAGATGATCTGGATTAGAAGCCTGTTAGGAATAAAATAATTATTATGTGTTTAAGTAGCTTTGAAGGCACTGAATCTCAAGTTTTACACAGCATGAAATACATTTTTATGAATGAGTGACTCCAATCAGTCAGTTTGTTCCATCTCCTCTTTTTTAGTGGTCTTATAACTACATACACTCATCATCAAATATGCATTCCATACAGCTTGAATGTTCTCACTCAGTGTCTGCAGAATTTGTGATAGGAGTGGAGAGACACCAGGCCTTCAGGACACGTGACACGTAGCAGTAAACTGTTCATCGTGCCTCCACACACAGATTCGTTGGTCATCCCCACCACAACAAAAGCTGGACTTGTCACTGAAGATGCTGAAGATTCCGAGTCACTCCATGACAGGCTGTCACAACACCATTGCAGTCTTCACAATGGTCTGCGTACTTGTAGTCCTGTGTTGTGCAGTTGTCTGCCCATGGTCCTGGCACTAGCAAGATGACACATGGAGGGCATCAATGCTTACTGAATGTCCGCAATTGTGGCTGTCAGGCTGGTCAGCGATAAGGCCCATCCTTGTTTACATAACATGCACAGCCGAGCATAAAACTTGAAGCTACCCACCAAGTTTCATTCCTGTTGGTTGATTCCTTATGGGTACAACTATTTGTGCAACTTTTCTTTTTATTTTTTTTATTCATTTATTTTAATTTTTTAACCCTGGATTTCACACAATAGTTTTTTGATCCTTCACTTTCAAAAATCAACGTGTGAACCCCTTTCACACATGCACTACTATGTGGGAATGTAACAGAGATCAAACATATAGGGATTAAGTGTGAACACTTAAGCCAGAGTCAAATTGCCGGTAAGACAAACACAGCAATTTACCTGCACAGGATGTACAACAGTTCACATGAAATTGTGGACTGAACCAAAGCCAGTAAGTAATTGGGGAAGCAGTGATGTCCTGATTGCTGCCTGCAGAGCAGAATGTTTCGCAGCACTTTTCTATTGCAATTTTTTGGCTTCACGTTTGAAAAAGAAATCTTAGTAGGGCTTATTTTAAACACAATTCATGGTGACATACCACTCGAGATGAGCTGCAAAATCTGCTGATAATGGCTGCTAGTAGTGACGAACAACATGCAATACTGCCTGTACCGTGAAGTGTTTTTGTAAAGCCTTTGTTTTTATCATAGCCAGACAAACTCATCAATTTAATAATCAAAACTTGTTACCAATTTTACATTTTATAAACCACTGTAGTTATGACCAAATTATTGATTCAATTATTGTGACACTACATGTTCTGTTTGTTTAGATAAACTAAACACCATGTATGTGCATCATGTAAATGTCTTGAGGTATCATCATATAATATTTTTTGCCATATCATCCGTCGCTAGGAGCAGGTAAACTTTAGTACTTTAGAGTCAACTCCTGATTCTCAGATGCCTGGAGGCTCAGAACCAACTCTTTCTGTGTTTGACTCCAAACCTTGCTTAACAACAAAGTGTAACATTCAGGATACACTAAGGAATATTTATACAAATCTGTGTTTTAATGCTGCTCATAAATTGATCAGTGTCCAAGCTCAGTCAAGCTGTGTAATGTGCAGAGAAGATTTGGACAAACTCCATCACTGAATCATGTTGCCTTTGTTTGTTTTACACATAGTTAAAGTGTTTGCATGAAATGTGCTTGACAAACAGAAGGAAGGGTGGCTAATATTTACTGATTAAAGATTAATGATGACGCGTTATCAGCCGATCTGAAAGTCACATGCTGTGAAAGCTCTTTCCACCAAAGCAGAGATAAGACGTTTTTCTGATTTTGAACCAAAGATGCAGACTCAGCCTCCTCTGCTGGCGTAAAGCCATTGCACGTTATGTCTGGAGTTTCCTAGATGCTTAATTAGATGAATCATTAAGCAACTCTCACTTTGTCTTTGTCTTATTAGGCTGGAGCCAGTTTTAACCACATTACACTTTCATTTAGTAGGTGATTTTATGTTACCTGCTTGTATGAAGCTATGATGCTGTTTATGCCTATTACAGATACACCACTTAGATCACACTTTCAGCTATGTCTGAACATTTTGTGTTTTTAGGGACTGCGTATAACTTTTGTCTGGTTTCATATACCCATCACATGGCAATTTTCCAGCCTCTCTATATCCTTTTAAACCAGGCTGTTTTATGTTGCGGTGCTTTTAAGGTTGATATATGTGAACAATCCTTGTTTGAATTGACTGCCCTGTGTAGTATCTCACTCCTTAAACACTCCTTATGGAGGCAGCATGAATGTGTGGAGCTAAATTAATGTAGACTAAATAGGTTCATATATAATATAAAACATTCTAAACTTGTAGTGGAAGATGCTGTAACAAGATTTTTTTAAAGCTTTTTGATTGGTCCTATTTCTATTGGTCCATTTGTCTTAAAATATTAACACAATGCGAAGACTAACTACAGTTTTTAAATTATACTAAAAACTTAATAAATAAATAAAATATAATACATGTACAAAAATAATATACAGAGTTTTATGCAACAGTGACAATGTGAAAAAAATAAGCTGCAAAAAAATAAAATAAAATAAAAATAAGCGGCCTTCTTTAAATTCACACGGTTATCCATATCCTTTTCCTCCTACAGCGGTTTGTCTCATGTTGACTGAAACACAATATAAAACAGCCAATGATAATACAGATCGTTAAATATGTCAGTCTTGAATGTGCAATGACTAAAACAGCTTGTTTAGGTTGGAAAATGGTCCTGTAAAAAGGAATTAGCAGTGATTTTGATGTATAACCCCATGAAAGGATCTCAGTAGAGAAATAAAAACACAAGAAAAATGTAGGATATGGACCTTTTAAAGAGCAAAACCAATATAATTTTGGGTCTGAGGCCAGACATTCTGCTTCCTGCAGCCCATGAGAAAGTGAGCTTGGACAAGAAGTCACAATCTTGTTGCACTTCCTGTTGCTGTGCTGTGTTTGGGTGGAGAGGGTTTGTTTGAGGCTTTCGCAGCGCCAGACCATGCGTTAAGTGCTGGTCATCAACATAAACAGACAAGAAGAGGGATGATAGTGGTTTTAATGAGAGGGTGACTGATGTGATGTGGCTGGCTTTCATGTTTAAATATAGTGGACATGTATCAGTGACTTTATACAGTTTAGTGAGCGGTTATGTGTATGTTTTCCAGGGTAGGTTTAGGGTCTTGATGTATTAATGTCAGCATTATTAAGCCTGTTATGAAGTTGTTAATCTGTCTGTTTATGCAGGTTTGTGTCTGTATGTACTGGAATATTGTAAACCATCTCTTAAATAAGCAGTAATGCAGCTGGTGACGTGGTTTGTGCACACTGCTGTTGACTAATATAATGATTGCAGAGGGCAGAGGAATGAGGGAGAAGAGAGACGTCGATGCTTCTGAAGGCTGGACAGACCTCTGCAAGCTGCACTATTAGCCAACCTTTTGACTTCTGACCCCTAAGTCTGCCAGTAAACCTTAAAGCATGGACTGAGCTCATGCTTATGCATCCTTTAGCCCGCATTGTGTTTGTACATGTTTGTAATGCATAAGGACACCAGATATAGATCTCAGTAAAGGAGAAAAGCTAAAAGAGAAAAGATGGCTATAATGCCAGCATCAGACAGATGGAAATCAATTATAAATTTTTTGCATATAAATTTATCTTAGCAACTGTCATTTGCATTGTATGAAATTCTGTGGTTAGTGGACCAATAGAAATGCTCCAAAATGGGCTTGTTTTATCTCTTTACGTTACCCTACATTAAAAGCAAAGAACGTTTTTGCTCTCTGCTGTAATGTTACCAATTTGGAGACAATGTTTTTCTTTGGACATACTTTATATATATCTTGTATATTGTGCATTGATAGTAATTATAACAGCTGTTATCAGACAACAGTAACTTAAATGATAAGCATCTATTTAAAGAAAGCCTGTTCTTTAAAATAGGACCACAGACGATCAGGACCACACAAGCTGGTTTTAGGAAGCACGGTATATCTGGATCCCTAAATGGCTGGAGGGCTGAGTGTGTGTTTCACTCAGGTGCTGTGCAGCTGATTGGCTAAGCAGTAGCTTTGGCAGTGGAGAAGCCATTAAAGTAACTTAATGGTCACATACAGTAATGGGCTCACATTCATATGCAAATCAGCCTGGATTCAGCCTTGGCCCAGCATGCTCTCTCGGCTCATACTGACACCTGTGACTCCATGATAGGAGGCGTTCTGGGCTGCTTTCATGTTGTAATTGCTGCAGTGGACAGAGGTTATACAGGCATTCGCTATAGCACGGATGCATCAACCCTTTTCCCATCACACATGGGAGAGAAGCTCATGCAGGTGCTGTGCTTCCAGACCATGACAGATGAGCCCGATTTGATTCTGGTGCATGGTGTAGATATAGGCAGAAAGTGCAAAAGATGGGAGAGCTTGGAAACCAGTGAAATACAAACACTAACTTCTTTCAGTTTCTAGATATGATCTATGTGGCAGCCTATTTTCTTATTTTTTAGCCAGGGCAAGCCACAGCCATAGTGCCAGTGAAATGAAACCAGTTCACTGGTAAAAAAGCAGAGGCAATCATCCCTCTGTCTGTGCCTTTCTTCACACTGGGCTTTTCTTTCCCTTGTGTAATTTTGCCATTTCAATTCAACCCATTATAACTCAGGGCCACCCTCACCCCTCTAACCTCTCTTATTTGAATGCACAGCGGAGAGACTTGTTCTTGTGCAGTACAAGGCCGTTTGCAGCCTCCCCTATTGTTCCTGTCAGACGTAGTGACTATATGACTATTGTCGCTATTCTTGATAAGTAAAGCTCTTAACAAAAAAAGGGGGAAAGGGGGCTGGGGGATGGGGGGGTTTGGTAGGGGGGAGGAAAAAATGGGAGGAAACCGTCTTTTACAACCCTTAAGTGGATTAATGTGTGCGTCTGTGCTTGCTTGTCCACGTGCCTGGTCTAGATAGAGATGGGTTCTGGGGATTCTTCGTCCCTATCTGAGCATCTTTATTGAGTTTGTCTAGACGTCTCCATAAGCCTAAAGGAAGCATTCATTCCATTCATGCTGCAGGGCCTTCAGATGCTTCTGTCAGCAGCTTCACTGTCTCCAAATACCACCTACACAAAGCAAAGCCTAAATAAATGGATAATGGGAAATTAGAATTTCATTGCCTACTGCAGGATTCACATTGTTGCTTGACACACCAAATTATGAGGTTTAATTGTGGTCTATTGAGGCTGCTCAGCCGGTTTATTTACTGGTTAATAGGCATGTCCTGATACCTTAACCAAAAATATCATTGTGCTGTTGATAGACAGAAACGTACTGAGCCAGTGTGGAAATAAAAATATTCCCACAGCATCTGTGAATGAGCTTTTTTCTTACATATGGGGGCATTTGCAGATTGTTGCTCCCCAAATCAAGCCTATATGTATTGTGCATTACATTTGTAAACATTTGCTATTAAAATATATAAAATTCTATGCTGAAACATAGGTATGTCAAGGCAGTCCAAACGGCGAATAATCTTCTTATTAGCTGGATTTATTTATTTTTATTTTATGCATAAGGAACTTTTATAGTGTGACTGCAGCGCCAAGATATCAATGTCCAAATGTACAAATCAGTAATAAAACCGACTGCCTTTCCGTGCTTTTTGTTATTCATTACAATGAAGTTTGAGAAGTTTGAAAAGTTTTCAAGTAATGTGTCTGACAGATGTGCAACACATGAACTATGCAGCAATCATAGCATTCTAAATGAAGGAACACTCTGAAGTTTGCCTATTTAGACTAGTCAACGGCACCAGTCTAGGTTGTGAATTATCCAGGGTAATTATGCTGATGTGCAGCTTTAGATGAGCCTTGGAAAATTGAAGCCCAACGATGAATGCTATAGAGAGAGCAATCTCATCAGGACTCGTGCAGTGGGTTGTGAATGAGGGGGTCTCATGCAAATGTGCTGGAGTGTTTACCTCTTCCTGTTTGCGTTTTTAAGTCTGTAATTAACTTCTCCCGTTCACTTGTGTAGTCTTGTGTGTGTGGAGAGTTGAGGGAGAAGGGCTAGGCTTACTCCAGCTGCCTCTGCCAGCCCTGGCGGCCATCAGGAAACGAAGAAAAGCTAATGGAGGTTGAGTGGAAGTTTGCTTGAGCTGTTCAGTTGCAGTTATTTGAGGATGTAAATACGACATGTGCACAAATACCGCACATGTGTAAATACGGCATGTTCGAATGGCAAAGTTTTGATTTAGTAGGGAGGTTGGTGACAGCTGGAGTGTGTCCTGAATTGGAGCTCAGAGCTTATTTTCTACTGAAATCTCCATAGTGTCTTAGGGGATGTTTACTTTTGTGCAGATATAAAAATCCATCTGGTATTTGAAGCTGTACGTGTCCAATCTTTAGATCATTCTTGCAGTTTAAGTAGTCCCATCCTGTTAACACACTGCCTCTTGGAGTTTTATTGCTGACTGGTTTGTTTATGCATTTTGTTGTCAACCCACAGTTGTCCTTTTTAGGCATACAGTATGTACATAAGAGGGCAATACATTCCTGTAAAAGTGTAGTACACATGCATAGGGGTGGGCGATATGGTAAAACTACTATATCACTATACTACACACAAAGACGTCACAATTAGGTTTTTGATCATTTAAACAGATGAGTTTGTTATAGTTCAAACAGACAGAAGGTCCCAGCAGTGTGACATTAAAAATTAAAATCACAGCTTCAAAGATTGCAATATAAACTCTATAATGAATGCCTAACAAGGACAGACTCCACATCATAACACTGAGCTTGTAAATTTCCTGTAGAATGATATAGACTAATCTGATGTGTACATGATAACACAATCACAATTGGCAGTTTGCTGCAATGTTCAGCATTCAAGTCACAGGCCAGAGTGGATATTTTGGTCTTCTTGGCCAGTAAAAGAGGTATTTATGGATATATGGGATTTATAGAAAATAATCACAGTTTATTTCACAGTCACAATATTGGTCAACATTTTTTTATATTCCCTCCATTTCATTCTGCCTTACTTTTTGCTTGCTTTAAGAAAACTTTAGCCCATAAAACTCGCCTTGGACATTAGCTGATTGGGCTGGAATGAAATTGTAATCATTTATAAATCAGAAATAATTCATGTCTGCTTGTCTGAAAGCAAATGGATAATAAATGTGACCTTTGAAAGAATGTTCTTTTGTCTGGCAGAACTGAAAGCTGGGTTTAGCCTCTGTAAACATTTCCTTTACCCCAGTCCATTAACACTGCTTAAACAGGGATGGGTCAGGGTGGGTAAGAATGAAGAAGGTTAAAGTGAGAGAAGATCCTTTTTCCCAGAGTCTAAATAAGACCACAAAGATGCACTGACAAGCTATGCTTTCAAGGCAGACCATTTATCAATACATTGCTGAGCTCAGTGTGTTTCTGATCTAGAGCCTTATATACTTTATCTGAACTGGAGCTTAGAGCTTGGAGCATGTCCACCGTGCTCATTAGTGAAGCCCACCGTGATCATAAATAGTGTAGACCATCTCAGTCATGCCAAAACTCCCCAACTCTCCAGTCTTCCCACTGTAAAGTTTCCAAATATGTTGAAATTTTCATGATCTGTTTTTTGTTTTCTTGATTTCTGTAAACACTGGTGAAATAAATAAGAGATCAGTGACCTGGTGGGCTCAAATGCAGTCTCAGTAAATCAAGTATTTTAATTTATTGTGCACAGATACAGTTGAGCTGATATATAAACACACACCAGCCTGTCCCTAGTGAGGGATAGGAGGGCTTTAGTTTGACTCTAGCACTCTTAATTCAGCAGCTTGCTGTTTTCTCAGATTAGCCATGGGCCAAATACAGCTTCAGCTGAAGAATTCTATGTTGTGGTTTCACAGGCAACACAGAGCTGGTATTCTGCTTCTTCTTAACTTCACACCTGCATGCATGACCTAATGCTTTAGTTGGCACTGAAACATGTAGTGCTGGTAGAAGGTTTGTTATAAATGGGCTGTTTTAGGAATAAAGCAGGAAGTTTGAGTGTTTTTCTAGTTACCTAAACCCTGTTCATTTAACCGGATACGGTTTTCTGAAAAATTCAAACCGCAAACCTATTACTCAGACTGCCTGACCTGCTCAGTTTATTGTTTAAACAGAGTAGGAGAGCTGTTATGATTGATCACAAGATACAGGTGAAATGCATTTCTGTTAATTCTCATCTACGAATTAGAGTTTAGCCTATTCTAGCTGCGGCCCTCTTCATCTCCACTTTCCTCATGTTCTGGTATTTACAGGGGATGAGAACCTCACATCTACAAGGGATGTACCACTACTATTGTTAGTAAGCAATGTCGAACATGTGGTTACATAAACAGCACAGCATTGCTGTGCAAACATCCAGCATGTCTTATTTCAGTACTGGCATTTGCAAAAGAAGTGACTTCATGCTTTTTTAGCACAGTTAGCTAATAATGATGTAATACTGATTTACAGTTAACTGCTTGCCTCATAGATGCACCCTACTGTTCCTTATATGGGTACTCTTTCATCTATGTGTCTTCACTTGCAGTGTTTTGGCCTATCTTTGCATCTGAACTCATTGCCCATTTTATCAGCTCTACCTACCACATAGGAGCATTTTGTAGTTCTACAATTACAGACTGTACTTCATCTGATTTGTTGCATACCTTGCTACCCTCTATCCTCTTCTCAGTGCATCAGGGACACTGTGGTGTTTAAAACCCCAGCAGCACTGCTGTCTCCAATCCACTTATACCAACACGACTAACACACCACCACTATGTCAGTGTCACTGCAGTTCTGAGAATGATCCACCACCACTTAATACCTACTCTGTGGTGGTCCTGTGGGGTTCCTGACTATTGGAGAACAGGGTGAAAGGGGATAAGCAATGTATGTAGAGAAACAGATGGACTACAATCTGTAATTGTGTAACCACAAAATGCTACTAAATAGCAAGTAGAGCTGATAAAATAGATACTGAGTGTAGGGACAAAGAGGTGTACCTAATAAAGTGGTTGGTGGGTGTGTGCCACAAAAAGCTAGCCTAGACCTGACAATGGCAGCTGGAGTGATGCATGAGACAGAGAGAAAGACGAGGAGAAAGGGAAAGAGTAAGAAACAGCGAGACGGTCAGTCTGGGTGGGGGGTGTTAGTGAGGGCAGGGGGCTGTCCAAACACTCCGAGAAAGGCCTTGTTTCTTTTGCAAGCCTGGAAAAGGTAATTAAGTCAGCGAGTGATGAGAGGTTTCTGTGATGGATAGGCAAACACACTCTGCCGTAGCTTCTGGGCTTCTGCTGAAGCTCCTTGTATTGCGTGCCTGAGAGGAACCGACGTCACACGCCATATTTACTCAAGTTTTACAGGTAAATAACCTTTCATCATACATACCTGCTCATTAATGAGGGAAAAGTTCCCTGTCAGTCATATTTAAAGCGATTTCAAGGAACATATTTATTTTGCTTGGTTTATGATTTTGCATGTTTTTTGCAGTGGGTTGGCAGCAGAAGCTCATTGTTTAAAGTTTATCCGATAACAGACTTTCTTTGGTTCTAAAGGACTACTGATTATGTAGATGTATTTAGGTTGACATACATCACTTTGCATGCAGTTTAGCTCTAAAACATGATCAATAATTTTGGCTTATACCAAATCACATAGCAAATATAAGCAAATCCAGACAAATATGAATTCTTAAAGAATAGACTCCTGAACTATCCTTCACTTTCACGTTTTAGTTTGTGATGTATGTTATATGCTGACCTGCAATGACTTAGAATGTATTGATGCTACTAAATTAATGTTTTGTCAGTGATGTAGTCAAAGCAGTTATGTGTTGATGTAAGTCAACAGATTTGCTTCAGATGTACCTTCAGTTCAGGATAGAATATTGCACACTCACAGTAGTGGAAATAATGTCAAAAGCTCGGAGACAGAATGATAAATCAGGTAATGATAAGAGAGAGCACCAGCTGTTCCTTGTCAGAGAAACTGAGACAAACATATGCCTTTTCAGGAACCTACTGTCTCCTCTGTGTGTGTGTGTGTGTCTGTGCTGCCTGGGCCACTGCAGTAAACATGTGGGTGTTGGGTCTTGAGTTCATTTGGCACTTTCCTCTTCAGAGCAGTTTCACTTACCTGGCTGTGTCTTTGTGTGGGTGGTAGTGAACATTTAAACAGAACGGAAAATGGACACATTCTTCTGACAAAGAAACATGTGCTGGTGTTGTGTATGTGTTATTGTGAGTGTTTATCTCTGCTAGGCCAGATCATGTGAAAAAACAATGAGCTTGAGGTCAGGCTTGAAGGCTGAAGTCTAGGGCTAAAACTAGAATCACTGTGGTTTGGTGCTATAGCTATGACACCATCATTACACGATCTGCATCCTCAAACAGATTTTCTCTGTAGATGAAAATGGAAATTGACACATGCTATTGGTTCAAATTTTATGGTTGCAGACATTTTTAAGTCTTAAATTTTGAAGCCTAAACTAACTTTTAGCATAAGTGGAATCCTAGGGTATGATCAACAGCCTGCAAAATCCCAAACCACATACAGTAGTATTCAAATGTCAGAGAACATTCTTTATTTATTTCATTTCCAGACAAACGTCTGGTTACTAAACATTTCAGGAGATTTTTTTTGTGGAGATTAGGTGTAAGACAATCCACAAGCACAAGGAAAGGGAGAGCGAGAAAGTAAATGACAAGAAATTGTTTAAAATATAGGAAAAATGGGACTATGGTAGACTTGGTAGACCACTACAGCAGCTAAAGCAGGAGAAATCCAAGCTCCACTTTTGCTTCAGATTCTCAGATCCCCTTTTGCAAAAATCCCCAGGTTTTTCTCTCCATTCTTTCACTGTGACAAGACAACTTAACGCTATTGGCCTAAAAGGATGTGTAGTAGTCAAGAAGCTGTTATTGGGTAAAGGAAATAAACTGCGAATCAAACCAATCCATCAAGCCAAACCTCAACATCACTGAATGTGTTTGGGATTATTAGGTTTTTAAGAAGCAGAAATGCAACCAACCTTGCAAGTGTGGAAAGACTTCCCTGCAGATTTCCTTGTCAGAATGAAAGTAAGTCTCTCTTGCAAAACTGGAAGCTATCATTATGTTTGCAGTGACTGGAAACTAAAAAAGTGAAGGCTGGTCCCTGACCGGATACTTCCTGGTCAACCTGCTGCAGTTATTCTCAGCAAACACCAGAAAGTCATTAAGCCCTCAGGGGTCCAGCTCAGGACCCAGCACCCGGAAGACCCCCACTCCTAAGGATTGACTTAGGCATGTGTGTGTGAGGGTCAGTTGGGATTAGGTCTAGATGTGGTCTTTAGTCGAACAGTGAGGGTAATCTACATTAATGGCTTGCCGTGAGAAGGCCCTGCTCTCCTCCTGTGTCTCTGTGGGCAGTGTGGCAGCAGCTGCTTGTCCTGCTCTGCGTGCTTCGCTCTCGGGGAAACCCCCTCAATTCACCTACCTGCGGGAAAAATTGTCCCGATATCCTGCTGCTCCCAGCTGTTCACCATTAAGCTGAAAACAATATGGCAATTTGTATCTACTGTGTCTAAGGTGCTTTTAAGGTCTGCAGTTTATGTAGGACACACTCTGAATCTAAACTTGGCCCGGTGAGATCCCTTTCCATTAGAGCATAGTGTTAGCGAGTGTTTGTTCAGTCTACACAGTGTCTGTCTTTGCTCTGGTGTCACACAGCATAACCAGACGCATAAAGCATCACTTTGCGGCTGAGATTAGTATCTGTTTATGAAATTACAACCACAGATATGTGGACTAGAAGCAAATGGAAAGATTCTGAACGTTCCTCACTTTAAAGGTGTGATTTAAGGTGACTTGCAAATGGCTTGGGCGGTAGTGTGTTTAAAGGCTTTGAAGTGTAGTGTGTTTGTGAAGTCACAATGCCATTTGAATCAATGCGTTGTCATGAAGGAATCCTCTCTCTGCTGGCCTAGACTTCTCTTTGGTTATTCTTTGCAGTGTTTATAAGGTAAATGAATGTACTTCTGTAATTTTGTGGGATTTTTGCTTATTACTCCACTACATCATGACTGAGAATGACGCTAGAGTCACTTTACCTAAAATGAGTTGATTTAGAGTCTTGGTCCAGAAATAGTAATGGGACATTAGAGCCATTAAAGATCATGCTACATTTACTTTCCATACATAAGCACATTTAAAGTTAAATACTTTTGTACCTTTACTCAAGTGGAAGTTACATCTCTACGTGAACACAAGTACATGGTTTGTATACCCCATCTACTACTGCTAATTACAGTGTAATTATAATCTTGTTATTAATGGCACTCAGTGCTTAATGCAGTTCGTTTATTTTCATAGTTTAAACCTTTTGAATCATCTGTATCTGAAACTGAATAACTGAATCCCAGCTACTGCTATGGTTGCTATGATAGCCTCCACAATTACTCAAATAAGGTACCAATGACTGACTGTGCTGGAGAGTGCTCTCTGGGGGCCTATAGATAAATCTGCATGCAGCAAGTTAACAAAAGCAATAGCAAAGTGGAAAACTCCAGAGTCTCTTGAGAGGCTCCATCATCTCAAGAATAATATACACTCCCAAGATAACACACACTCCCAGACAAAAAAAATGGTCAAAAGTTAAGCTATTAATGGTCTTAACAATAAAGCATTACTACAGATGAAGTGACTTAGTATGGAAAGCTTTAAATAGTAAAGTTTTGTGGGTTAAACTTACAGACAGTTTTTATCCATAAAATTAGTCAGAATTCTTCCACTCAGCTTCAAATGGTAATATTGGAGACACACCAAAACAATCAGCAACAAACACTGTGTTTCAGGTCTGTCCTGTTTTTTTGTTTTGCTTGGAAGTGTATACAACATATAGACTTTAATTGGTTTGAACATGCTGCCACTTGATGTCGTTAATGAAAACAGCTTGTTCTGTGGAAATCATGTAAACCTTTTTTTTACTTGATGTCATTAATAACGTTACTAGTATATTAAAAGCAATAAATACATTCAGATGAAATGTTTTTCATCCACTCAAAATACTCTAACACAGTGCACTTCTTTAAAACAGAAAAAAGGCAATGTGAATATTTATAATCAGCAACCTGAACAATTGTGACTAATTATTTTAATCATTTTATAACCCTTCTAAAATAACCCAATGTTCCTAACTGCGTGTAATACCTCCACAAGCACAAATAACAGCTGCAATTTGATTTGGCATGAACTTCGCAAGTTTCTGGACGTAGGCCACGTCACTGTTCAGCCACTCTTGCATCAAAGAACTGCACAGTGGGGCCAGATTTGGTGGATTTTAGACACTGCTGCCGTACGCTTCCATACACCTGCAAATTCAGCTACTTCCTTTACACTATGGCGTTTGGCATGCCCAAATGGAATCACTCCTTTTTGCCAGTCTTTAACATCTGCCTTCTCATTTTTCACCCATCGAATGAGACATTCACTGCACTGTACCACTTCAAATGAATCTGTAGCAACCATTACAGATCCAAGTTTGTATCGACCTGTGTTTTTGGTGATCGGATTACATTCATATTTCACCTGACCGCATGAAAAGCCAGGTTTAAACACCCCCAGGGCGCCTTCTGTTTGGATCACTCAAACCACATTTGGAGGAGGTCAAAGGCGGTTCATGACCACATTTATCACAGGTGTTAGGAGAATGCGTTTTTGATATGCATATAAAATTATGTGAGTGGAAAAACCATCTACTGAGTGCTGATCAGCAGGTGAGAGGATAAACAAGAAGGTGAAAGATGGAGGATACGCGAACCAAGTTTGTTGGCTAGCAACAAAAAATATTGATATTGACTTATGCTCTGTGTATGCTGGGAAACTTAAATCAGATCAACCTGGGGGCACAAGCTGTACAAGCTGGGGGTACATTTTAAAATTGTGGGTTTTTTTTGCTGTATCAGCAGCTATGCCAATGACTGTAGATTATTCTTTAGTTAAAAAGATGACTCTTCAACATGATGGATATATGTGTACGCAGTGTGAATTGTGTGAATTTTTCACAACTTTGTGTGTGTGAACTGACTTGCTGAAAACAGAAATTTTGTTTGTTTTATTTTTTTTATTTCCACTGGGCTATAGAGTGACCACAGCTGAGACCAACCGCACACGGGTCAAGGTTTTCACATGAATACTCACACGACACTCTTCCATCTCTTCTTAATCTCATCTCTCTTTTTTGTTTCATTAGTCTTTCCTCTATCCCTCTATTTCATTTCTTTTCCTCACTCCTCCAAATCACCTGTATTTCCATTTCCACTGCCTTCTCTCTCTCTTTCATTGTACCCCCTCTCTCTGAGCCCTCTCTCTGCCTATATCTCATCATCATTAGTTCAGCAGGCAGACAGACCGAGGGCACGCATGCAGTCATTTATCCTGCCGCTCCCTCTCCTGTTCTTTAGAGCGTTCCTAATCAGGAGATAGTGTAGGCTTTCATTCATCCCCAGAGCTTCATAAAAATCTGAGCTGACTGGCAATGAAGTAACACAATGGCCTACAAACCCCCAGGCCAGGGGTCTAACCCCCATCATTTCTCTTATTCTCCCTCTTTGATTTTCTCTCTCTCTCTTACTCTCTCTCTCTCTCTCTCTCTCTCTCTCTCTCTCTCTCTCTCTCTCTCTCTATCTATCTATCTATCTATCTCCATACTCCTCGGCCCTCTCTTGCTTCTCTCACTACATCTAGAATTTTCCTCACTTTTCCATTCTTGCTTCCTGCAATGATCTCAAAAACTGCTGACTTGCCGTTAAGTCCTAGCCTACAAGCCCCACAATGCAACAGGACCAGATGGGGTCAACAGATGAAATGTTATTATGCTCTCTAAATCAACCCTTAACAATGCACACTGGGATCGGGCTGCTGAATACGAAGCAAGGTTGATTTGTGACATGAGGAGAGCCCTAAGGTGCTGGAAGAAGGTCAGGAATGAGAATTGTAAGGGATAGTTTGTGTACATGCCTGTGTGTGTGGTGCATGCCTGTGTGTGTGGTGCTGTGAACATGAAAGCTTGGGAACTGGCCTCCAGCATTACTTCTGGCAGGCTGTTATTCTCAGGTCACATTGTGTGGGGTTTTGTATCTTTGAAATATTTTTCAAAGAATTGGATTTTGGGTTAGCTGCCACCAGTCAGTGCCACCTGCTAACTGTGTCTGATATTCAACCAATCCGCGAGTATGACAGCGAGCATGCAGTTTCTCTAAGATGCATAAAGCCAACCAGTGCTTCTTTCTGAACTGCTGCTAATGCAATGTCATATGGTGCTATGCCATCCTTTCCGTTCAGAGAGCAGGGTCAGTCATGCTCCCAATGACCTCGTTTCCACACTAGGTTTCACCATTCCAGCGGTATTTCCAACTGGATGTGGTTCAGCATGGAAATCGTGCCCAGCATGGTTCGATAATCATGCTTACGAGACATTTGGGCATCAGGAATCACCAAGTGGCTTTTGACTTATGTCAGTTTTGACATGTCACCTGGCATCATTTGAAAAAATAAAACTAAACCACAAATAGAAAACACATGTGATAACAAGTAATAACGGTCAACTTGCAAGGGGACAAGTCACTAATTTTGCCCCCAGTTTCTTTCTAGAGGGTTGTTCATGGTTGTTCTTGTTGTCACATGTGGGCATATACCATATCCATCTTTTAATAAGAGATAAGCAAAAATATCTGTATTATATTTGGCTTTTTAGAATATATATTCTAGATGTGAGTTTCTCATTTTTTGCATGCTACTTTTGGCAAAAGATAGGACTAAAAAATGGATTTTGTTGGCCTCAGTCATTTAGATCACTTCACTGCACCATACTTCGCATGAAATTAAGAAAATCTCAGTTCGTCTTGTCACAAGGTTGCTTGTTGCTTGACTTAAACTGCAGTCAGAAATTGCCTGCTTCCATAGGAAATGACAGATTGCTTGACGCTTTGTCACACTGTCGCCTGCTAATGTGAATGCAGGGTTAGGCCTGATTTAGCAGCACAGCAGATGGAAAAAGAAACCGGAACAAATCTCACAGGCTATGGCATTGGTAGAGCACGCCTTGGCCGTGGGACGCATGTCAGTAGAAAAGAGGCAACAGACCCTCGGATGGGGTTGCCACGACACTAGAATTTTGACGTAGACATTGATGTTAAGCATAGAAAGCCACAGCACTAAAAACTGAACAATACGATACAGCATAAATAAGGTGAGGAAGTCAGAACAGATTCATGTGTTGCTACAAAGCAAGAAGAACTTTTGAGATATGTGTAGAGGTTGGGTTATGAGTCAGCCTAGTTGGTGGTAGAGTCTGCTTTATGGGCTTACTTTTGCTTACTGGGATTGCGGTTTCCTGGTCAGGTCACATCTTCATTTTAATCAGCAAGATCACCAGTCAGCAAAATGCCCAGACCTCACTCTGTGAAGAACATTTCATTTTCCTACTTGCTAGGTAACACTTGCCACAATGTATTGTTCCACAATGCATTTGTTGTCCATCAAATTAGCCAAATTAGCTTAATCCATTACATTTGCCTGTAGGCAGAATACATCAACATGTTGGCCTATTGCGTTTATGTGTTTATGTTAGATTCTTGTACATAAAGTATTGAGAGTATTAAAAGCTACCGTGAGTAGTCTACCATACTGAAAAAGGAATCCCAACTTACTGTAAGGATGACTGCGACATCGATAAGATTCCAGCTCAGGTCCTGGTAATAGGACGCAACCCCCTAAGCCAGTTGTGCCACATGGGGGCCTTTTCAAATCCTCTTTAAAATTTCATACGTTTTTTTAGAGCGGAGTGACTCCATAAGGAGTCTGTTTAACAAATCCCACCATTAGCTGGTAGAAGCCTTTCCATATTGCTCCCAGTAGAACTAAATGATCTACAATAAATACAAAGTGATTTTTCAAAGTCCTTTGTTTTTAAATCCCAGAACTAAGCACTTATTGTAAGACTGATGAGAGAAAGTAAGTGAGGAGGTTGTAGTGGGTAGATACAGTTTTACTAGAAGAGGTTAATGCAATCCAGTACAGACTGATGATCTTGCGTATTATCTACTACGATGCTGAAGTGGTCACTACATTATAGAGTTCAGGGGTGTGGAGTAGCTCTGCAGGACAATGACAGTAGACCTCACCACACTGCACCCCCCATTACTTTTACATGTAATTATTGTCGTTCTCCAGCTAAGTGCATTATGTGTGTGTGTTCAACTGAAGGACAGTTTAGCAGGGAGCTCTATGAATGAGCTTTAGCTATCTCAGGTCATGATTACTGGGTGAACCTTAAAGGCCCTATAAACGCAGTGGCTTCAGAGACAAGGTGATTTTATAGTTCTCAAGAGACTCCCTGTGTGTGACCATATATATGTCGGTTCATGTGAAAGACTGGCGCTTTCCTGTGTTTTAGTCAATGGTGTGATCCATCTATGAGCTTGGCATATGTTTGCATGTATTTGCTTTATGTATAGCACATTTGCAAAACATCCTTTACATGTTTGTGTCATTTTTTGACGTGGTTTATATAATATTATATATTATTATACATAAGTAGACTCAAAATTGTAGGCCTCCATAACCATAAAATGCCCACCTTACAGTATCCGGTAAGGATGTGGCAGGGATAATTACAATAGTGTCTATCCATCAATACCAAAGATCAGTTATGTTATTGTGATATTAGCCATTGCAACCAGAAGGATACAATATGCATATATTTTTTCATGCTGTAAGCTGCCCAACTGCAATCCCTCTATTGTGCCATCATTATCACTCTATTTGCTGTCGTTAACATCTGCTTTGCATTTGATTTTTTTTAACACATCATACATTCATTGCACTGTTACACCCCTTCTCAATCTAGGAATCCCACTGACACCCCACAGGTATTTATAGCCCGATTGTCTTCATGCTGCATCCTTGGTCCAATTAATTAAGGCAAATTATGCTCGATTTACAATTAAACATGCAGCTGAAACTTTTTCCAGACAAGTTAAATTGTAATTGCAATAGATGCCAAACAGGGAATTTCCAGCAGCCCTAATGATATTTTTATTTCTCGGCAGTAGTATTATTAATAACAGGTGTGACTATGTGTGGGTTCGACATGTTTACTTTCTGAACGACTGTGCTCTGAATAAGCACATATGAGGTAACCTCAAGACCATGAGGTAAATTGCCGGCATGTTCGTGTTGCTGAGTGGAAGGTGATTATTTCCACACAGGGTCTCTTATCATATCTCTACCAGCTGGGAGTCTTATCATGTGTAAATATACACTGCACCCAGATTTGTGTCTGGACTCAGCTGTTGCCCCTCCCTCGCTCCCTCCCTGACAGTCTCTTACTCCCTCCATAAGTCTCTCACTCCCTCTGATGTGTTTTATCTGACCAAATGGTAATAATGTTCGTTTTGTACTTTTGTATTATTGTTTTCATTTAAAATGTTTCTTGACTAATGCACCGCATAGCTGCTGATTACCGAGGCATGGTGCAGTTGGATTATAATTAGCACAATATGCCAATATGTATATGCATAAAAAAAAATATATATAATAATAATAATATATATGTATATATATATATATATATATATATATATATATATATATATATATATATATATATAAAACTACAAACTGTAAAAGAGATAACTTTATAAACAACAGTACCCTTTTTATGTAACTTTGTGGTGGATGCAATATGTAATGCATGTGCATGTTCTATATCTAAGGTATGTTTCTATTGACAGCACAAGAAAACATTATGGCCATTTATCCGTATTTTCTGAGTTGCTATTGCTGTCCTTCTTCCCGTAGGACCCTGGTTTCGCCACCTTCCTCTTTGAGCAGCTGCAGGTGCCAGTCTGGACGGAGCAGGGGGGGCATGAAGGCACTCGTTGCCAAGTGTGTGCCACTCCGGTGCAGCAACTGAGGCAGCAGGCTCTGCAGGCTCTCCAGGAGCAGTGCCCCGCTGCAGAAATGCCAGCGCTGCCTGCAAGCACCTTCCATGGGCAGCCCACCAGATTGACCACACACAGCGTGGTCACGCTCTCCTCTAGACCACCAACCTCCAGGATTCCCCACCCAGCCCACAGTGTCCTGGCTGTGGGGGAGCAGCGCCGTGGCCTGGGCTGGACTTCCAGCAGCAAACCCAGTGTCCAGGTGACTGTGGGAGGGGGCCCACTGACGGGTACCCTCAGCTCTGTCACCATCCAGGCGCAGCAGTACCTGGAAGGCATGTGGAGCATCTCACGCGTCAACAACTTCCTGCCTCAGCCGACTCCGGTATGTGATGCCTCATATCTTTCAAATAATAAACATGGGAAAAACACTTCATTTCTATACCTTTAATAGGAGCGGTATTTGTGGTCCCACAAACTGTAATTAAGTATTTGTCAACTGTGGTCCCAGCACAAGTTGACATTTACATTTATGGCATTTAGCTGACGCTCTTATCCAGAGTGTCTTACAAGGTTAATCATATTACAGGTAGGCCAATGAAATGTTAGGAGTCTTGCCCAAGGACGCTTATTGGTGTAGCCCAGCACAATCAAAGTTTCAAGTTTCAATTCTTCTGTTATCTGGCTGTTATTCATGGACAAAGCATAGACATCAGTTTGTAAATGGTGGTAGTCATTTACTGTTATGAATTATATGTTCAGAATGTGTGTTGATGTACAGTGGTACATTATACATGTTTGGAGAAACTTCAAACATCCTTGTCAGAGGAAGTGAGAAAAAGTGTTGGAGCTTTACGTCTCATTGATTTTTCTGTTGTGGTAGCAGAGTAATTACATACCTGTCATCCCGAATGAGCAATGAGAAAGTTGAACCACCTCTTTTGTTATTGTGGGAATGATCAGTTAAAGCTGATATCTGTAGCCTGTGAAAGGTATAGAGCTGCTGTAATTGGCCAGGTTTCCTGTCCCCTGCCTTTCCCATCGTTTTGTCTGTTATTAAGTGGGATTCTACTGATTTCTCCAAATGTCTACATAGTTCAGTTGGTGGGATGTAAACAACATCATTCAGAGCAGTTTAATATGCAAGTCTGCACTGCAGAGAAACACACTGATTCAGATTTCTTCACAATGGAGGTAATAGAAAGCAAGGGTCACAAAGTCTACAAAACTCACATAGGTGTTTTTTATTACGCAAAATGACCAGTGAATCCACATGTTTCTTCTGAGTGTTTTATGATCTTTAACATTAATGATAGTAGAACATATTTTTCAAAAGCAATGCCTGATTTAAAAGTAAAGTGTTTAAAGTAAAGTTTGGTGTATCTTAATGTGAAATGCTCCATTCTGGAGAAACCTGAGAAACCACGTTTGGTGTTCATGCTCCATTCTGGAGAAACCAAGTCAAAGTGGTTCATAGTGGTGGCGATAAGAACTGGACATCTGAAGCATTTAATAAGTGTTTTTAATATGTATTTAATATAGCTTTAGAGATTTTTGCCCCAAAATATTGTCGCAAAAACACGTATCTCCAAAATAGCAACTTTACAGGAGAAACCAAAGTCCAATTTATTTATAATGTAAGTCAATGGAACCAGACTTTTTCCAAGCGATCTTTGGGCCATTTCTGTTGGTCCATTCATCATAAAATTGATACACAGTGTATACAGCAGCTCAGGTGATCAAATGATACATACAAATATTAAAAAAAAAAAAAAAAAAATGGAGATTCTAATTGGACAGTGACGATATACTATTTACAGTGTGTTCATGGCAGAGAAGTACACTCTCACGGTTCTACCACTTTATACATTACAAGTTAAAACTCAGAAGACTTAGTAGAGCCACTGCAGGTTGTATATATAAAATAAAATGGTTATATTTGTGTTGTATAGCCCTGGTTCATTGCACTACCACTGTAAAATCAGAGTCAGTAAGATTCTCCACAATGCAATATTTTACAGTCAAACCACATATGTTATGTCACATAGGTGTTGTTGGGGTAATGCTATAGCACAACAAGCTTTGTAGCTTGACATAATGCTTTTATAGGGCCACAGAAAATGCTCACTTTTGTTCAGTCAGCCTGATTTGGAAAGCTATACACAGAGCAACATATAATTTTACTCATATAAGTGTGTTGACACAAGAAGTTGTGTCAGAATGTCAATAAACAGATATTTACATAGATATCGTGTCAAACAGGCATCAAGGCTGTTAGATGAACCTTTATGACATATGGTGTCCACAGAAATAAGTGCTTTTAAATATTTATGTAGGTCTGTGTCAGTTAATATGAAGTGCCTGTGTATATATGTAGCCTTTTTACCATTCCAGTACAGTACCACTAGCTGAATTGTGAAGAAATCACCAAAACAATAAGAATAATTTAATAATTATAATATACTACAATACAATAAAAGCCAAATCACCACTAAAATCCACACTGAACTGAATAAGTGGCTCCACTGTGGCTTAAACAAACAAGTCCGGTGCGCCACAGGTGCCAGTTCGCCTAGACCCTGTCCCTTTTTATGAGCCTTTGTGCTATTTATTGCTCTGAATACAGTTCATTTCATTTGCTTGTTTTTTTTTTTTTATATTGGTCCTTAAAACACTGCCTCCAATCTGCCTCTTTTGTTCTTGGTAGGAGGTACAGCTATTCATGAATGGCGCAGGTTAAAAGTGTGAATGTGGCTGAATTTGCCTCTTTGCTCGAATGTCAACAAGTGCTTTTGTTGCAGTGAGCCTGCGGCCGGCAGGGCTTTTAGCAGCCAGCGTGTGCCTCGCATTCAGATAGCATAAAGTGCTTTGATTTAGAAAAAGCTGCAGAGATGGACTGCTCTCGCAGCATGGGTGGGGAAGCCGGCAGCGAAAGCCTAGTGGCATGCGCTCTCTCATACATACGCATGCTTCCCCACACATACACATACCATCCATAAGGCTGGTGGTGTCCCCTCAGGCCTCAGAACGTATGCTTACCCCTGCCACGCTGTAACGCACCTGCCGTGATTTGGAAAGGCTCCTTTTCTTTCATTACATGGGCATCTCGCCAGAATGACAAAAACGGCAGTGTGAGCACTGGGGAGCCGAGAGGCAGGAGCTTTAATTTGTAAGAGCACCGGCGTGATTTCTGTGAGGAGAGAGTGATGGGCTGAGGCGGACAAAAGCCTGGAGACGGACTGGCCCTGACAGCAGGCCTTTAGAGAGCAGGGCTGGTGCTGCGTCGCCTCAGGCTGTGGGCCTGTTCAACCTGGTAATGGGACACCTGTGAAGGAGCCTCTTTGGAGGCTGGAGAAGAATAGAAGGAGAAGAAGAAGTGAAATTCAAGGCACAAAACCAACAGCTGAGTCTAAGACAGCCTTACACTGGGGGAAAGGAAAAGAGCGATGAGTATCAAATGCGAAGTGCATTTTAATTGCACGCTGAATAAACACAGACATGGGTGCATACAAACACACACTCACACAGTAGATGATACGGCATATAGGTAACATCAAAATACTTGACATTTCATGTCAGGTTATGATGTATTTCTTGATATTTCACTTTTCTGTATTAATGCTAAAATAAAGCAGGAGGAAACAATAATTATATGGGACTTTCGGTTTTCTTCCAAATAAGCTTGTGTCTAGGCATTTTGAAGATCCAAGGTTTGTAAAAGTCTTTTTTCCAACTACAGTGGTTCAATGTTGTAGAATTACCAGTAATAACCATTATATATTTAGAAATCATATTGTGCTGAAGATTTTCCACCATAAGAATATCCTGTTGTCCACCCTTTCATATACCAGTATGTCCAGTGATTGTCCTTGTAGTAGTTGTTCTAAGCAAGGCAGTTCAAACTCTTCAGTTCAAACTCAAAATGTTATTGAGTTGTGCAAGGATGGATGTAGCAGAAAGTCTGCCCAAACACATTCGCTTTCTCTGACAGTTTCTCACAATTTACTGAGAAAGAACACCAAAAACATAACACAGGAGAAAAGCTAAATAGGTCCTCTAGACGAATACAGCTATATAGCTGGACATAATACGTCTTCAGTCTGTCTGTCTTGCCTCTACAGATACCAAACCTCAACTCAATCCCAAAATTGATAGTTATCTCTGACATGCTGGCCTAAAAGGCTTGAGCAGGACTACCTCTATCCAGGGTTTTGGTGTGATTTAGTAACACTTTTATTTTGTTCCAAAGTCTGTGTTTACATTAGGGACATGGCCATTGTCTGTGGGTCTGTCCATTATCTCTCCTCTACTGGAAATCCTCTGGCCTTTTTTGGCAGAGAGTGAAATTATTAGAGCATAGTTGACTGGGATTAGCCATGCGGATTCCATCTGGACTGATGTGACACACCAGATTGCTGGGAGCAGAGGAACAGGGGTCATCAGGGAGTCTCCACAGACTGACATACACCTCAAAAGAGATGAGACAGCAGCAGAGACAGAAGAGGAAAAGAGGGAGATAGAATATGCATACAGGGTTGAATTGACTGCTCAGTTCCCATTTATAATTGTGCCTCTCGCTGGGTCGCTGAGGTGATATAAACACCATATGCAGCCATAGCCTAATGATCTGACCAGAGGCTACAGCGTGCTTATCTCTCTCTCTCTGTCTGTCACTCATGAAAACAGGTTGACAGAAGGGCTTAAGCTTCGCACCTCTCGAAACGCTGGATTGTAGGGTTTTCTGACAGCAGTTTGACACGGCGCCTATGTGTGTGTGCGGGTGCATGTGGGTGTGTGTTTAGATAGAAGGCTTGGCACTGCTCATGCCATATCTTTGCAAGGAGCTTCATATGCTGTCCAAATCGTCACCACTTGCACAAGTGTGAAGCTGTTTTTATTTATCGCAGCTCATGTGGAACTGGAGTGCGGCATGCCGTGATCTCCTGCTTGTCATGTCGCTGGTCTAGCGTGGTGTTGTTTTCATTTTCCACTGGGGTTGGAGCATGAGAGCATTCCCCGCTCTAGGTGACATGGAGTTGGCACATGAGTTCTTCATAAAGGGTCTCACAAGACCCTTAATGGGATATTACACACCTCTCATGCAGTCATACAGTACACTTGCAGTGTGGAATGTGGGAGTTTTCTCATAGTCCCTTTATTGGCCTTAGGGCTGTCAGGATTTATCTCTTACGGTAAGAAAGACGCACACATTTATAGGCATTTTGTTCATGTTTTCATCCTATTTTTTAACATTGTTCGTCCTTTTACATTGTAAAAAAAATCTCCTTTTCTTTCCTAGTTCATATTTCCCCTACTTCTCATTGTGTCTACCATCTGAGAAATTGTGGAAGGCTAAGTATTTGCAGTGTTTGGCTTATTTCACTTTAAGTAAAAACGTTATTCTACAGGCTGCTCAATGCTGCATCACAGTAGTCTTGCATAGCCTAGAGCACTTTTCAACTAAGGCCGACTGACCACCTAAAAGCAGTAAAAGGCTGACCTGTACAATAAAACAGTTGTGTTGATGGACAGATTGTGAGGAGCGCTGATCTTAACTGTATCTTAAGTAAGGTATATCTAACAGGTTTGTAATCGAACACAGCAGCAACGGGAACAAGGCGGGCAAGGGCAAGGCAGAGTCAGAGTCAAGAAACAAGCGGATGTCAAAACCAGGCAAACAGTTAGACCAGC
Organism: Prochilodus magdalenae; assembly: GCA_024036415.1. Classification (NCBI taxonomy): domain Eukaryota; kingdom Metazoa; phylum Chordata; class Actinopteri; order Characiformes; family Prochilodontidae; genus Prochilodus; species Prochilodus magdalenae. Next base: position 554,741 of record JAMWET010003853.1, read on the forward strand.
AAAAATACCAAAAGGGCAAAGACAAATAAGTAAACCAGCAAATCAGATTAACATCAAAACCAGAGTACCAAACAAGAAAGCAAGAGAGTAGCAACACAGAGAGAAACGCTCAGTACGCAATACTTCACAATGGGTCAGTGTGAGAGAGGAGTATTTGTACAAACAGACTAAATTAACAACAAGTGGGCTCAATACTCGGACCTAGAAACTCGGACCTAGAAAACGCAATGGGATTGGGAGATGGTGGACATGTGAAAGTGATGTCATCAGGTGGTGGGTTTGGGAAATGGATTCCGGGAGATTGGGGATGAGAAGAGAGCTAGCAGGCGTGACAACAATTCACGTGTGGTTCATGTGACTGGCTGCTCCACAACTGTTTAGAATGAGCTTATCACCTTCTTATTGATTATTTAGCTGTAATTATGCATGCTAATTATTGCATCATTATTATTTTATACAGGCATTTTATTAATCTGGTCTCCATGTACTAGGCTGGTTAACCTGCCATTAAAATTTTATCCTGCACTCCAAGGTAATGTCTGTTTTTACAGAAATTGTAAATGCTAATTTTTTGTGACAAATTTTTTGTGAACAAACAAAAAACAAGACATACAAGGATTTGTCCCAGCAGTAGTCATACTGTATGCGTTAATGTCGAAAACCCCCTTTGTATGGAGTTTAGCGTTTTGTAGCAGCAGGGTAGATTGAAGCTCTGTACAAGGATTCACACATCTTTACTATTAACAAAGGCAGCCCTAGTTAGCACACACATACATCCAGTATGTCCAGAATTTTGAAGTAGATCAGTTTGTATATCTGCATAATATCATTACAGGAAATTGCAGTTGGAATTTAACGTACATACTTTTTTTAATGTTCATACTTTTTTTTATGTAGCAGTAAAGAGAGGCAATGTTCTCTGCCTTGTGTGGCCTCTTAGCTTAGCTTCTCTAGTTTTTGAAATGTGCAGCTCATATGTCGTCTTAGCTATATATACAGTTTTGCTGTCAGCCTATGTTGACATATTGCATGTGCCAGAGGGCATGTGCTTTATAAAAAGCTAGTAAGTGATGTTATTTTAGTTGTGAGACTGGCAAACTTGGAGAAAGTCACATCTTGTTAAGAGGACACGCCATGTTAAAGTCAAGGTTGTCAGCTGCACAGTGTGTTTTGGTCTTGGCATGCTCTGGGAAATGGCCCAGCCTTTCATGCTGCTCTTAGTCTTCTGCTTACACACAAAACAAGCTTTTGGCAGTTGATATTGATCATGGCCTTATGCTGCTTAGTTCTTCGCTGAGCTTGCAGACAAAGTGGCAGCCTGGGCTAAATTAAGCCGCCTTACAGGACTAAAGTAAGATTGGGTTGCGGGAGGAAGGCAGACTTTTAATGACATTTAAGGGCTTTTCTTAATATTAGTTGTAGAAGTTGCTAATCTTTTGAAGACCTGTATATGGGTTGTGCTGAAGGATGCCTGGATTAGATCTCACCCAGGACCTTGTTTTTGGACCAAGGCAACTTTGGACTATTGCAATAAAATTGCAGAATAGAAGAAACTTTTCCCCTTAATAGATAGCAATACTTTCTGGACAGTTTGGACAGCCAGGCCACACCTTCTCAGCAAAATCAAAGTCTCTTTATAGTACCAAAAAAGTTTCTATTTGTGTATGTAAGGGCTGAACCCATTTTGTTTGATATATAAAACCATTTTTAAAGCTCTGTTAAAGGATGTTATGAAACAGGTAGACTATTGGAGGCTGTAGGAGAAATATTGAATAACCATTCAACTATGCAGAAAACATTTTACACATTCAAATGGCTCTTTCAAGTGTCATGGTTCTAACAGCGTCATTGCCTTTACCAAAGAACCTCTGAAATACCTAGGTAGTTTTATATGTCTCGTCATTTGGGTCTCCACTTGTGCCACACATGGCACTCTGGCTGCTTGCAACCTCCTTTGCTGACCTCAGGTCATGGACTTACTCCCGCCTCATCGCCCATGCTTGGGAGGACCCTGGGGGTCCTAGTTCTGGGCTGCCACCTTGTGCCTCTTCCTGTGTCTCTCTCTCAGTCCAGCTGCTTTTGTGACCCAGTTCACCCCCTGTCCACTTCAGAGTCCTGAACATGCCTCTGCTGAGGAGAGGCCAGATCCTCAGGGGCTAATTATTTCTCCTTCACTTGTTCTAATGGTGATATGCAGCTTGTCTTTGGTTTTGGTTGGCTATGATGGTGCCTAACATAGATGGATAATCTAATTCTTGATCATTGTTCATGTTTGCTCATCAAATGCATGTGCAGTAACCAAATGAAAATAACCAGAATGCTTGCATGTCAATGCAGAAATTTTATTATATGGATATTTTAGATTAGATTAGATTAGATTAAACTTTATTGTTATTGTGCAGAGTACAGGGACAGAGCCTATGAAATGCAGTTAGCATCTAACCAGAAGTGCAAGTACTGTATTATTTATATAAAGAGTCGTAGTAATAAATATATACGCATAACATAATCATATATATATGTATAAGAGCAGCAACAAATGAATGTTTACGTATATGTTAATTTATATAAAATGCAGTATTCTTTTTTGTACTCTGTGTGTGTTCTCTCAGACGCAGGGCCCTGTAGCTGAGACTGATCAGACTATGCCTTCAGACACATCTGTCTCTACTGTATCCCTCACTCCATCAAGACAGAGGAGTCCGGTCCAGTATGGTCCAGGAGCACCCCTGTCCTCCAACCAGCCTACCTCAGCCGCAGCCTCCTTCTTCATCAGGTAGGAGCAGTATTTCCCCTTTTATTTGGCTCAGTAGATTTGTTTAGGCTGACAGTGGGTGTGCACTTTAGGTGTGCAATGAAGCTAAGAGACTAATTTAGTGGAAACTCTATGTCTTAATCCTTGCATACCTGCATAACTGCACTGATCTGCTTAAGCTGCACTGCACAGTGTATCTTTGTTAAAACTGAAAGGAGTAGCTTTACTAAGCCATGGCAAACATATGGTGGGTTCTGTGAGTCACCCTTTAAAAGCTGAAATAGTCCTTTAAAGGTCGGAGGTTTCTGATTTAGCAGGAGTTCCAGACTTTGTCATATGTGATGTCATACACACAAGCTCTAAAAATAGGGTCAGGCTGGAGGTTTAGGTCTAAAATGCATTATCTGCATTATACTTTATAAGATGTGATGGTAATTATAGGTAATAAACATCCTTTAAAAAATGTCACTCATTAATTTCAATTCATATTCATCCACTCATGGAAGGGGTCAGTAGTACAGCTGATGGCGTTTTAAAATGTAGTTACACAGTTGCATCAGAAAGGTCCTCAGAAACCCACAATTCATTAGGTAGCTGTAAACAATCTCAACCAAATTGTATGTGTTAAATTTTGTGTGGGCACTACAGGAAGACTGTCTTGAGAATGGATATTATGGATTTGCTACATGCTGCTACATGCGCTTGACTGGCCTCTCCTTGTGTGGAGAGGGATGATGACGCAGCCTAAGGATCCGTTCTCTGAGATGCCACCTGTAAAAGCACTTCCAGGTCACGCTGACAACAGAGAGAGGAGACCTCAGACGGAGACAGGGTTAATTTTTTGCAGAATGATTTATACTGGCGCATGTTTTCTTTGGACTTGGTCTCAAACAAACGGATAGGCAGGGAGGTCCTGCTTTGTCCCTGAGAGAGAAGGCTGGGAGTGAAAGATAGAAAATAGATTTGTTTTTTCCCTCCCATTCGCAAGCTCAAGGGAAAAGAGAAGAGAAATAGGAAATGGTGATGGTTACCACCTTTTGCTTCATTGCAAATGTTAGTTCTTGCCAAGAATTTGTGGTGCTTTTGTTGGCAGTGTGCTTAATTATTACTGTAGACACCCACGCATTCATCAAATACATGTCCGGGGGACAGAATGAACTTCAAACTCAATGACTTTGAAGTCATTAACTGCTCCAGAAACAGTCATGTATCTGGTACAGTAGGAAGAGCCAGTTTCAGTTATATTAGAAGGAGGCCTACAAAATGTAAGTCTCTCAGTGTGCACTTTTTGCTACTTGCTCAGTTCAAGTTCAAGCAATTCATCATGTTCCTCATCTGCAAAATACTGGAGTTAATTTATGCACAGTGCTAAGCAAGCACCATCCATCCAGGCAATTCATAAAATAAATATGAAAAGCGCTTGTTTTCATCCTTTGAAGGAGTCATTAGTGGACCTTTCCAGTTTAAGGCAGAGGAAAGAGGTGGAGAAGAGTGTAATGTCCAGCCCTATCTACTTCCCCCTGGTGCATGGCTGCCGCGTGCCCACTTGTATGACATGCGAGCCGGCTTGCTGGATCAGCAGCGCTTCTCTTGTAAATGAAATGTTAATTAGAGTGCAATTAGAGTGGCGCGGAGGAGGGGAGAGCAACAGGGGAGGAAGTGAGTCAGTTTGCTCTCATTCTCACAGCTCACTTCTGCTGCTCTGCTCTCATCAGCACTAGATGCTCCTTGTTCATCAGGGACTGAATGTGCGGTTGCCATTTCAAATGTTTGTTTTTTACCTTCATTTGTTGAGGACTAAACGTGGAGCTGCTTGGTAGCCTCAGTTATACCGCTCATTACAGATTTCTTGCACAAATAACATTTAACCCCTTCAAATTCTAGGCATGGGATTCAGTTATTACTCTCAACGTTCATTATGCAGTATCCAGTGTGAATTATTCAGTAACTAATATGAAACTAAAAGGGTAACAAGAGTCGGCTAATCCCGTTAACTGGTTCCTACAGTTACATTCATCTTTTTATTATTTATTCTTTTTTAAAAAGAGAGTTTTGACGAACAGTTTAAAGTTCATGGAATCTCCCCAGGATGCAAAGGTTTGGTTAAGTATAACTTTTCATTTTATAAGCCTCCATTTAGGATGATTAGTTTTTAACAATGTACTATAGGAACTTTTAGGGAGGCATCAATTCTGAACCCGAGACCATGATACAAACATCCATGGTCCTGTATTGCGATTCTGGAAGACGGAACCCCCAACCCTAACCAGCTTCCACTCTTGCTGGTACAGCCTTCTCATTACATACTCTGGTACAGAGTTTTCAGTGCATTGATCTGTCATGCTCTTCACTGTACTTCCGTGTTCCAAATTATTGGTGAATTACTAAACCCAGAAATAGTTTTTCCAGTTTTTTTAATTAACCTGTATTCCTCCTAAACAAAACAATGCCAGATCTCCTAGAGGTGGGAGACAGGGGGCTACAGCACATGACATGAACATGCTGCAGTGGGTTGCTGATTGGTGCTGCTTTTCTTCTAAATGGTGGTGTTTAAGCAAAGCAACTGCTTTACATTTCACAATTAATTCAATGTTTAATCTTCACAGTGCACATTGTCAGGTACTGCATTGTTATCTCCCCGCTAGATTTTATTTGATGTGAGCACTGTGGTTATTATATTTGTCTGTGCTTGGTGTGTCTATATTTTAGGTTTCTTATTCTGCTCATATTTAGCGTTTAACTGTGATGTTTTAGAAACATTTGAGCGTCTCGATTTTAAGGTGGTTTAGCACTATTGTAGTGATGAATGACTTCAGGATGCGAGAAGGCAGTGGTGGGCAGTGCTAAGCCACGAGGAAGAGGCAGAATGATGGATAATTCAGGATGATCTCTTTGCTCAGGCCCCCAATCTCAGTGCACGCTCCTGTGTGACGAAGCATATGATTAGTGTATTGACATTCTCTGCAGCTTCCATAATGAAAACAGACAGAGACGCTGGCAGGGCTCGAGACCTCTCTGATGCTCGGTTACAGTCAGCAGCCCCTGACTGCGCTGCCTGTGTATTCTTATTCCACCTGGGTGCTCCAGGAGATGAAAAGGCCAAAGCAGCCCAAATGGAGCCCTCTGAACGGAGGCATGGGGAGAAACACTCTGAGCTTGTGGTAGATGGGAGCCAGGCTAGAATTGATTGAAAGAATATGACAGTGTTTAAGATGGGCCCATGCTCCATTGCTTTCCAAATGTGTGAGAGGGAGTACAGGGAGAACAGAGACTCTGTCCATGTGGATATGGGCAAGTGAAAGCAATGGACAGACAGATTGACAAAAAAAGGAGTAATGGGTTTTGTCTGCCCATGTGTGGGTATATGTGCATGTCAGCCAGAGGTAGAACAGCGTTGTAAGGACAGGCTGTCAACGGCATGCGAAAAGATGTAGCTAAAACTCCAGTGTTACATTAGTGTGCATTTAAAGTAACTTGTGAGTCTCAACTGAACAACTGTGACTGATACTAGTGAAGAATTTGAACACTTCTATAGTGAAGTGTATTTGTGGGAGGAAGATAAAGCGAGTTTAGGTTATTTTTTTTTTTTTCATGTTTCTGTAAATATCCTGAATGTGACATTTGGTGTAAATAGAGTCAGAGTGGTACTAATAAAATGAATTGACACCAACAGGATTAGTTAATGGGGCAATATATAAGAAGATGTAATCTGTCAAGTTTATACTAAACATGGCACCTACTGCTCTCTCTCCGTTCCTTCCCTCATTTACCTACCAGACTGAAGAACTGTTACAAGCATTAAACTTCATAAACCCAGTAAAGACGTAATTACTTTGACATCATTTATGTCACTTGTTTTCTTTGTTGTCTGGTGTGTGTGAGATATCTGCTCATGTGGGGCCTAAAGCTCACCTGATGCAACAGTGCTTCACTATCGCTGTTTCATATACAAAGGTCTGTTACAAACAGTATAGGTCGGGGCTAGTTGTCCTAGCTTCAGCTAACTGTCCCAGCAGACTTCAGTAAATATCTCTGCAACATGAAACACAGATGTCTTCCACATACCTTCAAAACCATTATTTCTGAAATCAGTGCAAATATATTTTTAATATGCAAACTTTTTTAGAGTCTTTTTTTTTAACAGCCTGCGTTCATTTTTGCACAGTGCTGTATGTGAATGTGTGCACGTGTACGAATAGAGCACATCTGTTTGGTGGTATGCAGCCTTGCAGTGGACGTGACCAGAGTACATGGGGAAGTGTAACGTGTAGCGTCTTCCAGATGCTAGTCCAGGTGAGGCTGGGTGGTAATGACTATGATTGGAGCAGACATTCCACCATAATTGCCCCCACAACAATCCAGACCATACCTAGACAAGGTCTGCCCTTCGTAGCTGACAAAGTGTTTTGTTGCCCAGGCCTTATGGAGTAACCATGGTAACAAAGTGTTTTTGGCAAGTAAGTACAAAGGTGGGCTGATGGCGTCTGTCACATGAACATTAAAGTGCAGCTAAAGAATAAGGCAGATTGTGTGGACTTACTGCCTATTGTGTTTTCTTGCTTTAACACTGGAAATATGTTTTTTTTTTCTCCACCTCTTTCTGTCATGATTTTTACGTTGTTTTGATGAGATGTCAATTACATCTGCCTCGAGTCAAGCGATTGCTGTCTTCCTCAGCCAATATCTAATAATGACTTAATCATTATTATTATCATCCATTCCTAAATTAGACTAGTTACCCTTGAATAACCAGTATTGCCCCTAATTCGAAAAATGCCCCCGGGGTGGCCCATTTAAAATCAATTAGGTACATAAATGCATCTGTTTAATCACATTGTTAAGCTGATTAGCTTCCTATTCCAGCTTTAGAACAGCATCACAGACAATACAGCTAGGGACTGTAAACAGTTGGATGCCGTTCCCTCTCTTGTTCCTACTCCCTGTGTCTATGCTAATCGGAGGTGGCGGTCTTCTCCTGGCTGAAACAGGGGGTGGGATGGAAATGGAGTGGCTGAGCAGGAGATGGGGGATGGTTCTTTTTGGAGAAGTGGAGGGACAGAGGGAGAGTTCAGAGTTCACTCTCACTTAGCTCACGTGCACACAGGCGAACTGAGGTTGATAAGATTGACTCCGTAGCCTGACCATCATAGAGGAGGATTTAACGAGAGAGAAAGAGAGAGAGAGAGAGTGAAAGATAGAGAGAGGAGGGGCAGAAGCAGAAAGATGGAAGGATAGGAGGAGAGAGAGCGTAAAGAGGGAAACGCAGGTAAATGGTCCGTGTGGCTGGGTGCTTTTTGAGTGACCGCACTAATCCCTGTCAGAGGCAAATTGGCAAAACAGATTAATGCTGAGTGGTGTTGGCCCTGGAGCGGAGCCGGAGCCTGTCGTGCTGCTACATCACAGGGACCGAGAGGGAGAGCAGTGCAGCATGAGTGAGCTCCAAGGCTGAGGACACATTCACACGCCCACCAACCCACCCACACACACTCTCTAAGAGCTGGGTACTCTTACTCTGGGGAAGCCACAAACATGCAGTGCTGAAGTGCAGTGGACTTTGAGAAGGACATGAAAGCACACTGACCCATGGTGGGTAAGCTTGGACTGATGCTTTGCTCTACCGCATCCAGCTGGAAAGAGAAAGGAGCAGAGACTGTGGAGGACATACAGTGGTCTACCACCATGAGACTGCAGTAAGTAGTACATTAATGGCTTGTGTTAGTTTGATCCATTTTCTTTTTTACCACTGGAGCTGCAAACTTAAAAACATGAAGCACGTTTCTGACATATTTTGAGGTGTTTTGACAGGTTGTTGTCTGTGTTGTCTGTGAATTTGACACCGTGACTAGGTTCTGAAAGCTTTGAAAAGCAGTCATGTTAGTCACGAGTCAAAAATTTGACGTGATCATCCTTTCCTATTTGTCCCACTTTCTCTCTCCAACATTTGTTCCGTATAAACGAGCAGTTTAGACCCAGCAGGTCTCTGGCTGTAATAGGATCAACAGCAGCTTGTTGTAAGTGCAGAGATTCTGCTCCGTTGTTTTTACCCTGTGTTTACTCTGGAGCTGAAAGACCAGCTGGTGGTCCCCGGTTGTAATCAGGCTATCATCCGTGTGTGAGTGTGTGCGTGTAATGGTCATGGAGTATAAGCAGGAACAGCTGGGGCAGAGTGGCAGGGAGGGAGGGGAGCACTCAGTGAGCAGATAAGCCCAGGTGTGAAGGGCTTGCAGTGGGCCGTGAGCCGTTTTGCTGTGTGGGTTTGAGTGCTGGGGGTGGATGCTGGAGGTGTTGATGGATCCATCACTCTGACCTTGCAGCCCCAGGGATCTTCTCAAGCCTAGCCCACTTCCTGTCCTCAGGGGTTCTGATGGGCAGCGCTGATGTATCTAGATGAATCACTGTTAACCACACTGTTCCAACCACATCCTAACTTGGGTGCTTCTGTATAGTATATCTAACACACGCATCTGTGAATCCGTGATGCTATCTTGTGGTTGTGTTTTCATGTAAATTAATTTGTGACAGTAGGACACATGTAGTCGGCTACATGACCAGCGGTTTGTTAAGGCACAAGTGTTTTGTTGCGCCAAAGTACATAGTTATAAATATACAGTAAAGGCTAATGTACCACAGAGGGGATCACACTGTAACCTTTTGCAAAAGTGTGCATTTTTAAATCATATTGTTCTAGAAGGTTTTTAAGATTGCGCTGTTCTCATTTGATGACTAAGAAGAGACGTGTCATGAACAGGCCATTCTGACGCCCAAAGACTTGGCAAACTGGAGATTCCTACTGGAGAATCATTGTACAAAGCTGCCAGTATCACAGCTCTTTTACCCAGTCCTTCCACCCCAGTTCCACCCCACAAACCCCCACCCCCACACACACATTTTCCTCAGGTTTCGTTAATAGCCCCTATTCCCTGACCCATTCTCTGCCAAAACAGTTCACACTGGGGTGATTATCACCTTCAGGGAAAACCCTGAACACTCTGAAGCCTCTTTGTTTTGTCTTAAAGGAGACAGGCTTGCCTTTGAAGGGGATTGTGAAACAAATGTAATATGTCAGCATTTTAGCATCACAATTGAACCAGTTGTCTTGCACAGGAGATGTCAAATTCGCATGCCTCCTTTTTTGGCTCTCTCGCCTTTTTGCCTTCCGTACATTCCTGCTTCTTTAGAATTGTATGGGCAACTAAAAATGTGTATGGACGGTTCCCCCAGTGACCTCGGAGCACATTGTTGCTGAACAGCTTCCAAATTGCTGCCTCATCAAAATCCCACCTTTGTGTATAATGCTAGGACTGAGCTGAGGCCAGCACAGCTAGTCAGCATCCCCATCTCTTTGGGAGCTGTGACCACTTGTGACAGGCTCATTCTGTGTCCTCAGGTGACTACTTGATAAGCACTGTTATGACGGCAGGCGAGTTGCTGCACTTGTGTCTGTCAACCAGTCTAGTGAATACAGCCAATGAGTGGACCACAGGCCACTCTAGCTGATCTGCTAATATTACTGCATGCAGAGGGGTCTATTCACTTGTGATGATGTAGGGCAACTGTCTTGACAGATAATACAGCATGGCCATTCAGTTCTAGCCCTGGAGGGCAAGCGTCCAGCACACTTTGGTGATTTCCTATCTCAGAACACCTGGTTCAACACATCTGTTAGTTTCTAGTGTTGAATAACTCCCTCATAGTGTTAAGGTGTCTCTGTGTTATCGCTGTGATAGTGTGAGTTCTCCACTATCCAGACCATCCAACTTAAGCTTCAATTCAGCTTAAAACTGTGGTGCTGAACTGTAAACATGTATGACCAAAAAATTTGTGTCCCATAAGATGGCTCTATCCATACTTGAATATTGTATACCAAATGCTAAGCCTCCAGCTTTTATCATATTTGGTCTCTCTGCCGATTGCTGATACCAAGCTGCCTTACCACTTGAGTCTTTGTTTGTATATCTAGGGACACAGGGCACTTTTTCATGTTGACGTGTGGTAGGAGTGGTTTCTGACAGCCCTGAAATCCATGAAAAGTGCTTGGTCAGGAGAACCAGCCATTGCCACAAGGGGAAGAGAGGCAAGCATTAAGAGACCCCTCTGGACACTGAAAATGTGCTGATTCATGACTGTAGTCTAAAGCCCATAGGGCTATAGGAGACCCTCAGTATACTCAGAATCACTATGAGGAGAGGAAATGGAGAGGAGAGTACACTGTCAAATCAATCAGGCTGGAAGTGCCCCTGTGGCCCAGTGGCTGGCCTCCTGCTGGGAGAGAGAGATGACTTTGTTTGCAGGTCTTCAGGTGGTGGAGAACTATTCTCATAGATGGATAGGAAGTCTGCTTCACATGGAAATACAGTATGACATATATATTTATCAATCAGCATGCTCCAGACATGACACTCATCCCTACAGCATTCGCATGCAATAGAGAGATCAGCATGTCCCTAGGATGAATTAATAGTCAAAGCTCTCAGTTATAGCTTTAGACTTCTAATTTCAGCCGATCTGCAGCAACTAGATATACAGGTCAAATCTTAACGTTCTTACAAGATATGGTCTACTAATGTCTCAATCTCAAAAGTGTTTCCAGTTTGTAGAACAAAGAGCTGAAAAAGGATAGTAATTGTGTTAGCATGTGGGATGGAACATGCACTGAAGTTTTTATGACCTATTGTCTTTTTTTTTGAACACATGTGTTTGTAGTTGAGAATGACTATGAGGTCATCCCGTCAACGTTTCCTTTTTTATGACCAGAAGAAAACAAAGGTGGCAGCTTTGTCCCCCCACTTCTCATTTCACCTCGGCAGCCTTTGAGCTTCAGACTTGTGTGTATATCTGATAACAGCCTTATGTCTAATTAGTCTGCAAGCTGCAAGGTGATTTCCCCAACCAATACTGCTCAATTTCACAATTCATTCTTATTCATGCAGCAGCGCCCACCCCCACCCACGCAAACTTTTTGAGTTTCTAATGAATTCCCTCTCGGTTGTCACTAAGCATGTACAGGGTCATATTTTACTCGCTTAAGACAAATTGGCAATGAGGTTGATTGGAATTGCCAAAGCAGGTAGTTAGGCCTGCTCTTCCATCACTGGAATATTGAGTTACTGCCTCCCCAGGCCAGTATTATAATTCTGTTGTTCAAGGACAATATAAAGTGTTACAAGCTGAAGAAATGAAACTGATATTACTGAGCGTTTAGCATTTCCTTGCAATTGGAATGTAAAGTGTAAATGCATATTATGTGTACCTGGCTAACTAGTAGCACCAGAGGATATGTGTCAATATGGAACCCTAAGGCTCCAGATCCAGGTGCCCATTCTTTAGTCCCTCTCCTAACCTACTCAAACCACATACAAGTCAAGTCACTTAACAAGATTCCTTATTTCCACTATGATAAAGAAAACTTCACCATATACCTCGGCGATCTAGGCAACCTGTTTTCCGCCACATGGATGCTCCAGATCACATTCACGATTTATTGATTTATAAATAACTTTTAATTATGAATTTTCTAACTAAAGATAGATTATAAAAACATACAATTTTACATTACTGTACTGAAGAGCATGAATTAGATGGTATGGATAATATAGTAAAACGGTTTCAATTTCCCTGAATGTATCAACAGTTTTGGCAAAGCTTTTAACAGCCACATAGTCACTAACAGACCAGGCAAACAACACTGCTATACCAGCTTGGGAGGTCTTGAACAGGATACCTTTGTTAGCCCAGCTTGTTGGGCTCATCTTGCTAATCTAGCCCACCTCTGTGAGAACTAGATATGTGTATGCTGTTGAGTGATTGAATCCCTGGTTCTATTATGTGGAGAGTAGCTGTGGACCCCAGCAACAGGCAGAGCAGGAACGAGTGAGTTAGCAGTTTATTTGCTGTATTTGCTGAATGCCGTTCCACATGCAGATCGTCTGGAGCAGAGCGGATTATAGCCTGTAATCAGTTCATGACCCACTACAGTCTGCTAAAACCTCTTTACGCTGTAGCAATTCCCAGTTCCACTCTGTTTCTCACTCCCTCCATCTCAAGCTCATTTTCTATTTTTGTCTCTTGATGCCCCTTCCCTGTATTGAGGGGCTAGTTTTACAGGCACAAGACTTTCAATAGAGAATCTCTGACTCTGGAATACTTAGTTTCACAGCAGGGACAATGCTCAGTCTACTACCAACACATAGCCCTTAGCATTTAGTTATCTAGCATGCTTTGAAAAATAACCCCCCCCCTGGAATTGTCTGGACAGTACTGTCAATGTCAGTGCTGTGTTTGCATAATAAGGGCTACTGAGGAGTGCATTGCAGTTGGGATAGAACAGTAACCACTTAAACTCTGGCCTTAGTTTTCTGTTATCTAAAAGCTTTTCGCTTCCAGTAGCTACAAATCATGTTCTCTTTCCTGCACAATGATGTTCCCCGTCATGCACACTTTGGATAATCCTCTTTACGTTGCCCCATTTCATTTTAAGTATATTAATTACCACACTTCCTCCTGCCTGCTTACCTGAATGAAATTGTTGCATCAAAGAACCCACTCATTCTATTGCCCCCATGTCCTGTCTCCTTCACCCAGAGTATGTTCCCTCGTCTTTACCCTTCCTCCCCACGGCTCTGTCACTCCAGCCACCTCCCTGATTAATCACACACAAATGTTCCCAGCAGCCACTGGGGCTGTTTGTTGTGATAGCCCCAGAGTGAAGGAGTGCAAATAAATAAGCGCTAGGTGTCCTCCATGCCAGACAGTGATTAATGAACGAGGGATGAGGGGAGATGGTGGAGAGCAAGAGCGCATTTGCTCTCTCTCGCCTTTGTTCATTCACACGCCTTCTCGTAGCCTCTCAGTTTGCCTTCAGCTCTAAAGCAGATTCTCCCGTTTCTCATATAAAGTGCCCATGTTGCTGGAAAACTGACCATTTCACTGTTGGATAGAATTCCCGGTTGCACTGAGTCACGGAGAGTTGTGGAGCTCGTCACCTTGCTGTGCGTGTTTGTGCTGAAACCAAGAATTCCCCATTCTCAATAATCTGTGAGAGAAACCTGATGCTGAGGGCACATTACCTGTCACGCTGTTTGCAGCCGTGCAGGGAGAAAAGGAGGAGGGAGATGAAAGCAGACGATAATCTCAATAAACAGAGAGGCAGGCAAGGTCAACCAGGGAAGGAGCGAGGTCTTAATTATCTGTCAGCATGGAAATCATTCTTCATGGCTATGCTTTTTTAAACAGTGAAGAGGTTCTCTGCAAAAGCTGTCCTAGATCTCAGCACTCACAAATCACAAGAAAACATCGAAAGTGATGCATCAAAATTTACAGGACATGTTTATAATACAAAATATCCATCACGATATTTTGTTGAATTAAACAGGCAATAAAAGTCTGCAATGCCCAATGTACAACAACATAGCACTAACGATTCTCATTCCCTAGTGACTCCTGTGGTTGTTCAGTCTTGAGTAGGTGGTGGTGGTGATAAGGAGGAACCAACAAATTGTACGTTATGTGCAGCGTGAACAACAGCCACGATTATGGACATTCAGCGAGGAGCGATGCCCTCCATTAGACTTCCTGTTAGGTCCAGCACCATTAGCTGGCGGGTGCACAATGCAGGATGACATGCTAGGATGACTGCCTCTAACACCTTGCCAACGTGGCCGAAGAACTCATAGTCTGGTGCACTTTTCCGACAGGACAATGCTCGTCTGCATACTCCTGCCGGCTCAAGAGCTTGCCTTATACACAGACACTATGCCATGGCCAGCCATATCACCAGACCTATCCCTATTTGAAAATGTGTGATGTGATTGCATGCACTATTAACACTCCACCCCTACCACAAAACCTGCAGGAACTGTGTTACAGTATTTAAGATGTATGGGATGGATTATGGCTGGACACCATTAGGAACCTGTACAGCTCCATACTGAGATGTCTGGCGTGTCTGTATGGGTAGCTCAGTAAGGATTGCCCATATCTGTCTAAATTGTTCATCATTTATTGTTCCTGGGAAACATCTCCCTTCTGAAAAGCACTGCAAGCCAACATCTCCTTCAGGGTGAAACTATGTTTTTGATGATGAGTGTGTATGTAACATTTACATTTAAGGTATTTAGCAGACGCTCTTATCCAGAGTGACTTACAACCTCTGTGTAATCCACTAAGAAGTCTGCTCATATCACCCTAATCCTCAGCTACACTGGCTACCAGTTACTAAATGCACCCATTATAAAATCCTCCTGTTGACCTTTAAAGCCTTGCACACACTTATCTGTCTGCTCTCTGACTCTGGTCTTCTGGGTGCTCCTAGGTTCAAGCTTTTCTCTATGGGTAGCAGGTCCAAGTGTTGCTGCCCCTTCCCTCTGGAACTCCTTACATTTAACTATTCGCTCTTCACCCTCTCCTCCCATCCTTAAAATCCAGTTAAAACATGATGTTTTTAGAATACATTCTAAAATCATTTTTTTTATTGTTTGAAGTACAATTCAAAGTACAATACCCACAATATGCTGACAGTATTACGTACTAACACCTTCCACAACATGTTATGGAATAACATATTTCAGTATAAAGTGATGTTCTTTGTCACAATAACGGTAAATATCATCACACTGCCCATGACATCAAAAAACAAACAAACAAACAAAAAAAAGACAAACTGTTGGTAACTTCATTCCACAGCTTTTCAGAGCCCTACTCCCCGAGGGGCTCAGGACTGAACGATGCAACTCATTAAATAAAACACACACACACACACACACACACACACACACACAGACACACACACACAAAAACCGCTTGGCTGTGCTTTATGGCTTCTGCTCGGTTCCTCCCCACCGTGTCTAAGCCATGAGCAGCCAAGCCAGGATTAGCTGCACATCCTGTGTGTTTGGGGATGCCATTGAGGGGGCAATTTGGGAAACTACAAACAGAAGAGAGTACTAACCTCAACCCCCACTGCTCCCAACTCCTTCCTCTTCAGTACTTAAGACGGAGTCTTCCACTCTTGACTTGGCCTCCAGCATTGTTGGGAGATAGGGGGCTAGACTTTGCGGTGCTGTTTGGGGTGTTGGGTGAAAGTGTTGTGTAAGTTTTACTGTTTTATTAGTCACATAACTAGCACAGGAAGCAGGAAGTTTAACGTTCGGCACCTACCTGTGGGTATGCTAGTGAATGCCGGTTTTCCTGGGAACAGACAGCAGGATTAGTTTGAGATACAGGTCATCAGTTGTAGCACGTTGTGGCATGTTTAGTCTGGTGTGTCGGTTTTGTAGATGCTAATGCTCGTGCCAGTGCGACAGGTCGTTATACTTCGTAGTTTATTAATGAAACAGGCCAGTCCTCTTAATTTGGACTTCAAAGTGAGTCAGCCAGCTGTGTAGACGTTTGTGTGCTTAGCGTGCTTCGTAATTAGGTTAGCTGTTTTAATCAGGCTGGTTTATTTTCCCTGTTTAAATTTTCCGTGCACGTTTTACCTTTTACTCATATAATAGCCGCACGCAATTACTACATACAAAACAGATAAAGGGATTAAAGCCTTTCCTCTAACGTTTATATACAGAGGGTGGAAAGTGCTAAAATACTTGCTGTTTCCAAATGCACTTCTCTCAGTTTCTTTCTTTTTAATTAGAATGTTTTCCATTTAGACTTGAACTGCTTCATTTATTTTGGGATGGCTAGGGATTCCTGGGCCAGACTCGCTGGGGGAATAAAGCAATCCCTGCCTGAGCTCGGCACGACCCGAGCCATCATTTTTCAGTGTTCCACTCTTAGGCTCAAAATGATTTACCTTCGCTCAGACAGCTGCTGGCTGGCTCCCAGCCAAAACGCGGAGCTCAGAGAGGGATAGTGTGATCACACGAATGCTCCACCAAGGCACCTCTGAGCCAACTCCTTCTTTTCCGCAAACCTCTCTGTCCTTCTCTCTTCTGTCTTCTCTCTCTTCTTCCTAATTAAATAGTATTTTTTGTATTTCCATATGTTCCATATTTTATTCCATTTATCTGATATGTCCATACATATGTATCAGTGGAGGTGTAAAGTTAACATACGTCCATTATATCTAAAAATAAAAAAAGAATTCAAGATCTGTAAGTGCAGGCATAGAAACATCAGCAGCCTGAAAGTAACTACTATTCATGTTCAGTCCTGGATACTTTCCCTTTATCGCATTTTTCCACTATGTAGCATATTTCCTCTTTTGTAGGCAATAAATGTGTGGTTTGTTTGTTGGCCTTTGATGATTCGCTTTGCAGTGGAATGAATCAGCTCAGTACAGCATGTTCTTGTCACATGGAGGACTATGACTCCATTTATTTGCCCATATTTCACTTAAAACATCATCATTTCCAACCACTGCTTACTCTAAAATGCATGCTGATGCCCTCCAATTTAGACGAACCCTAAAAACCTATTTTTTTAAATGTGCCAGTAAAATGTAGCACCTCACAATCATATGTCACCATATTCGTCTAGTCAGTATGCAGTACGGTGGTGCCATGGATGGTGCCCTCCAGTCTAGAGGTCTGGATGATGAATATAAGGGTGGAGCTAAACATCTGCTCTGTAGTATTTAGTTTAGAACAGTCCCAGATAAGGTTGGAATGGCAAGCTGCGATAAACAGGAGGGTGCACTTTGGGTTATTCATTCCTCATGTCTCGTGTGCTTTGTCTGAACAGATGGGAAAAAACAAAAACACATTTTCCATTTCAATCTATGCAGCTACAGTAGACCCAAATACTCCTCCGTCAGTTAGTATTGTCATTTACGAGCTGCAAATTCCCCCGAATGCATATCATAATACTAAAAGTAAAAGACCAGACTTCAGTTTTTCAGCTGGAAATGGATGTAATAGATATGGATCAGTGGATGCAGACGAGGCGGACACTGCATCCGACAGATTCCACAAACCTAAAGCCAAATTCCACTCAGACTGTGTTGCGATAGGAACAGCAGTTTCCGTTATAGTCTTGATCATTTAACTGTACCAAAAAAACTACAAGCAAAAATGAGAGAAAGAGAGAAAGTAAAAAGCAGAGAGAGAGAATGAGAGAGTTGTAATAGTATAAAGAGAGTGAGAGAGCATAGGCAGATGGAGAGAGGGTTAAGAGGCAGGGCTAGAGAAAGAAAAATAAAAAGCAAGAGAATAAAGAGAGAGGAGGAATGGGAAGAGGGGTAGTTAATGATGAATGAATTAAGAAGATGATAAAGCAGTTAAATCAAAAGAGAAAGAGGGATGGGGAGTGAATAGTGAAGGACTGATTAGCTGGAGTGTTTCATCAGGAGTGCAGGGTGCCATGAGGAGTGCTGAGCAGGAGACATGTGGAGAGCGACAGGCGAAAGCATATGCACAGACTGAGTAATATCATTCATCGCTCCCACAATTTGCTCAGGCTCAGTAGCATTCAGCTCGTACCAATAGCTTCTTCACGCTGTCTCTATTGCTGTCTCTCAACAGGAGTGAATATTTCGCAGCAGAAGCTCGAGCTTCTTTATGCTCTCCACTGCAAACCCTCCGCAGTTTTTCTTTGCCCTTCATGGGAAAGAAACGTTACCCCTCTTCACGGCACAAACAAGCCTAGCGCCATGTGTCTGTGGTTATTTTAAGAAATCTTGTTTACTCCACATATATCCTGCACTGGCATTCCATTGGTGTAATATGTATAGCTACAGTTGCATGACTGAGCATGCGTTTAGGTAAAGCTAACATTAGCCGAAAGCTTTAGGTGGAGAGTTTAAGTATGTTCAGACAAATGTCAAATATGAGATAATGACAGAAGGGATTTGGATGCTCAGAAATACTCACGAGCACTTAAAGTGCATGCTTAATCCATAGTTCTGACTAAGTCAGCTAAATGAAGTGGGGCCTTAAAGCCACTTTGTGTGACGCATGAGTGTTGACTTGCAGCCTCTTGACCCTGCTACTAAATCTTAACACGACTCGTGGTCTGGAGCTGGATGCTTTGGTGGATGACATCATCTTTTGGTGCCCTTAGCATGATGTAATCATTTTCTTAATCAGCAGAGGATAAAGCTGTCACTACGTTACCCTGCCGTAGTTGCTAACATTGTAAGCTAGCACTGAAAGAACAGCCAAATGTGTATGATTGTCGTACCATGATCATCTCATGCTCCTGGAAACGTTGAACACAGTTGCCTTCCAAATTACCTTGTTTAAAGCATGAAATTAAGGTAATTGTTTATGTAGTATAAGACTGCCTGCCCAGGTTAATGGTACTCCTTAATGACATTACTACATTATCTTACCCATTAACTGCAGCAGAACTGCCCACTGCTACTGGGGAGCAGCAGATATCATCAAACTCACCAAACAGAAGCCGAATCTGTAAAGGGCCCCAGGACACTATTTGACATTCTGCATTTATATTATTGGGCTGCAGATCAATATAGTGTTCATTATGGAATCAGGATAAACTTTAAATTATCTTTCATCCCTGTAAAAATGAGCGTAAATGAATCCTATCTCTTTTGCTTTCCGGCATTTGTAAAGATCTTCAGTGTTCTTTTAAAGCTATACCACCAATAAAATGGATTCTCTTGAAAAACAAGAAAGGTGAGCTGATCTTACAGCAATAGATAGCTGAGTGGAACAAGGGTGGGCACAGACGAGTGTGCATGGGTAATGTAGTCTGATATCAGCCTGAGTGATCTGATCCCTGCCTGAATGGCCAGAGCACTGTTATCTTGTCGGACGAAGGAAAAAACACCCTGATGCTAAAAAGCAAAATGTCAGGAATGGTAAATAGGGCCAATGTGGCAATTAGCCACAAGGGCTATCTTGACAACGAGAGAGAGAGAGAGCGAGAGAGAGCTAGAGCAAGAGAGCAAGATCCCTACAAACAAGCTAATGGGTCTACAGGGCTAATGACTCCCCTGGCCAGAGGAATTCTTCTTGCTAATTTGACAAAAGCTGAATAGCAGAAAACAAGGTCTGAGAAGATTACTGACAACAAGCCAAATGGTTTAGTTCTCACAAGAGTAGATAGGCTACCTAGACACTGTCAGCTAGGACTTTCCCCTGTCAGCTCTTTTTTACCTGAGAATGATGTTCATAATAGTTTAATAAATGGAAAAGATCATTTGATTCATGGAACTACCATCACCTTGTAATTGGCATTGGGTCCAGCTGCTTAATAAATGTGAACATGTACTTATGCATGTGCTATTCGTGCTAAAGCAGAGAAGACAGTAGCAGGGTTTAAGCCTCTGTGTGTGTGTGTGTGTGTGTGTGTGTGTGTGTGCGTGTGTAGGTGTGTGTGTGTGTGTGTGTGTGTGTTTAAGTTTTAACCCTCCACGTTCTTTGTTTCTTCTTAATATTCACACATGTGCTCTGAATTGCTTGTGCAGCCTGAGAGAGTGATGACTTCAGCTTCTCTGTCACACTGAGCGATACACATGTTAGTATTTGTAATGTTCCAGCATTGATTGCTGCTAATGCTCCCCAACTCTGGTTTCACAGGTGGACCTCGTATCAGTGCGGCTTTGTCACCGCTGTAATAAATTGTTCTGAACAGATTGTTCTCTCCCTTTTTATCCTAGCTGTCTTCCTTTGAGGCAAATGAATGATCTATATGCTGAGACTGAGAGATATGGACACTGAGCTCGATCATGTATTGTGATTTTTTTTCTGCATATGGAACTTGTACAACTCTACTTTCATCCTCTCTTCCCTTATGGCAATAGGAGATGAAGAAGCAAGCCAGATGAGGTATAGTTGTAAGTTAACTGAAAGAATCAGAGGGAAGATAAGAGTGGTGCACAGCACATTGCACAGGTTATAGAACGGCAGCACGAGTAGTGGTTAAAGATGAGCTACTAGAGCGTAGTCAAGCGGATAGGAAGATATGGAAGTTGCTAAAAAGCATACAGTTTGGTTAAATGTGCAGTTTAAATATTAAAGTTGTTAATGCTGTTATATTGATGTTGAATAAGCTGTTACATTAATAGTATATTAAAGACTTCTCTTAAATTGTGTCTGAATAATTCGTCGCAGCCTGTTTAAAACCTTAAGCCTGGGGATAATAAAGAAGGATGCACTTCAGGCTCGTTTGTGTATTTCATTATGATTTGAATTTGGAATTTGGATTATATGACATTTAAATTGGACAAAGCTGCAAGTGCGCAAAGCCTGCTGATGCATAATGTACACCTAATGTAATTGCAATCCATTGCTTAACTTATTATGCAAAGCAATGAGGAATTATGGGAGACCTCTGAGGGTTCATTTCCAGGCCTGTTTAGGGCATTTCTGGTTTTGAGGAAACATGAGCCCCCACTTGGTCTAGACCTGTTTTCAGTTAGGTGGGTTACAGATTGTGTGCCAATGGCGGTCTGCAGCCAAATTTGATTACAGATATCAGACGATCTTGGGTGCGTGAGATGTGAAACCGTGCCTGCTTATCGTTCGCTGTGTCTGTGTGTGGTTTTTACTGTGCTGTCTGCGCTCTTCTCTCGTGCGAAGCAGCAGGACTGTACACTCCAGTGCGCATATGTAGGGCAGTGTGTTAGGAGGGCAGTGTGTAAAGCTGTGCTACAGAGAGCGAGACTCACTTTCAGCCTGCAGAGCATGCTTCCACACACACTCCCTTTCTGCCTAACCAACTCAAATTGGCAGTCAAGGGAATATGGAGCTCTCACTTCAAGAAAGGCAGTGGAGTTCCATTCATTGCCTTCTCCCCGTCTTTCTCTTTCTGGCACTAAATGGCAAGGACGCTTCTGTCAGAATCATATGACATATAGCAGCCAGATATGCATTTTTGGTATCACTTATTTTTAAGTGAACCTACATAGAGACTTAATAATATATACAGGTTTTATGAACATCTTATCTAAAGTTGAAGTATTTTTAACACTGATGTAAAGCATAATTTCCAATAATGTTTAAATGCATCAAATATGCCCATGCTCACACACACATGTGTAAGCATCAAATAATGTTTTTATGTTATGTTTTTTTTTATTCTTTATTTATTGCCAAATATGTGGTGTACATTAAGTCCTTTTATTACACTGTAATATAGCATCATATGCATCATAACACATACTTGACCATAGATTAACATATTTAGGTAAAGGTTTTGTTATTTTTTACAAAATGCTATGAAGTTATAATCGGTTTCTCCTCTGTAATCTATCTATAAGGGCATTAAATGAATAACAACACTTGCACAAGCTTTAAACATTTGTGGCCACCTCATGTCACATGTGATGTGTTATAAATGCTATAGTAAATTGATGGACATTCATAATAACACCTTTATAAATCATCCATAAGACCGTCAGATAAGTTTCCACTGCTTTTTCCTATTTACATCTTGTGCTGTCATAACAAGTTTAACTTATAGGTAACTTATAGCTTAGTAAACGACATTGTTTACAGCTTTACGTTAACATAGCACATGAAGATGGAGTATTGTACACACACACACACACACACACACAAACACACACACACACACACAAACACACACACACACACACACACACACACACAGTGCACTACTTGTCTGGCGTTTGTGTTAATGAATAGCATTATCTCACACATCACACTGATCACGTCTCTGACTGAAGCACATGCTCAGCAAGCCACTCAGTTTTACACAGAAACCCATTCAATGCATGGACACACAAGCACCACCTTCCTCTGTCACTCCATCTCTGCCTTCCACTCTCCTGTCTTTCTTTCTTTTTCTCCCCTCCTCTTCCAAACCCTCACTCTCACACTCACACACACATGAAGGCATGAAGCACACACTAAGCAAATCTGTTTGAAGTCTGGGACAGAATATAAAAAAGAAGGGGCTCCTTTACACATGAAGTATTCATGCTGCGAGGGGCATATGTGTGTGTGTTAAGAGAAAGAGAGAGAGAGAGTGGTGGAGAGAGGCGCTTCCTCATGCAGTGTGGACTCCTTTTCTGGCTGTGGGGAGTAAAAAGGGGCAGGGCTGTGTAAAGAAAAAGAGGGAGGGAGCTGCACGCATGTGTCTGTGAATTAGAGTGTATGCGTGAGAGAGAGAGTGTGAGAGAGAGAGAGAGAGCAGCGCGGCTGCTTGCGTTACTCCAGCAGCACGACTGCAGGATTTCATCCACTCTTCAGTCCCGGCGTGCGGCAAAGGAAGAGGAGGAAAAGGCAGAGGGATTGAATGAAGCACCGCTGGCAAAGAGACACAAACAGAGAGGAAGAGAGAGCGGGAGGATGGAGGGAGGAAAACATTACACAGGGTCATAAAAAATGCAAAAGCATGAATGACAAGTGAGAAGAGACAGAGTGAAGAACAGCTACCCTCGGAGTGAGTGGGACTTACACTGTGCGATTTGTGTGGAGCATATCGGATTTGCAGCTTAATGCTTTGCGGAGTAAAGCGGCTCTTGGGAAATGTGCAGTGAAGAGAGACTTCTTGCCCTCCACTTTCTCTGCCTCGGACCCCTCCCACACCCTGCATCCCTGCGCTCTTGTACTTTGCCCAGCTGCAACTCCAGAAACTTGTCCATGCTTTTTTGTGTAACTGGATGATCAGAGGCGAATA
Organism: Prochilodus magdalenae; assembly: GCA_024036415.1. Lineage (NCBI taxonomy): Eukaryota > Metazoa > Chordata > Actinopteri > Characiformes > Prochilodontidae > Prochilodus > Prochilodus magdalenae. The sequence continues at coordinate 578,043 of JAMWET010003853.1, forward strand.
AAAATGTAGTGGAGGTCCTGCCGTTTGTACATTGCGCTAGCCCATCTTCTCTCCCTCCCCATGGCACACTGTGGGTATGGACACGTGGACCTCAGTCTGTTCTTTGATGGTTTTTGCCTTTCGCTGGCAAAACTGAGCACTCACTACGTTAGATGATGGATTGGAAAGAAGTGTAAGTGCTTTCACTCTCTCTTGCTTTGTGTGCTTGTGTGTCCCAAGGGAAAGGTTAATGGCACTCACTCATTTTTTACAGCTTCACTTCATTTCCCTCCCTTAATGAAGCCAGACAGTTGATTCAACGACTTATATATGTATATGGAAATGATTTCTCAGCAATTTGTCAAAGCATGCATGCTGGTTAGTGATAGAGATATTGTTCATTACTGCAAGAACCGCACGCACAGTGTGCCATGTCTGTGTAGGTGTTTTGCAGCGTGGTTGAACAGGTGGACAAGCAACAGTGAGTAGAGGCACTTGGTCATGCTTTATGGCTAGTGTCCATGTACGAACTGAGCCAGCTTTTGTGTAAATGAGATAGAAAGACTCGCAGAGAGAGAGAGAGAGAGAGAGAGAGAGAGAGAGAGAGAGAGAGAATAAGAAGGGAAAGGGTGAGTTGGTGGGTGGGGGTAATGTGGTGCAGCACATGGGATAAGCAATTAATTTTCCCAGTAGTGTACAAAGGCGCACAAAGATGGTTAAAGTTGTTATTGCTCATTCATTTATTGGCTCTTCACATCACAAGGTCTCTCTGTGTCTCTCACCTTCTCTGCCCTATTTTCTCTCCCTTTCCCCTTCATTATGCCAACACATTGTGTCTAGGTGTGTGCATCCAAGGTGAAAGGTGAAGAGTGCTCACTCTTTTTCTTACCACTCCATCCAGTTCACCTCTCTACTACTCTGGCATTGCAGAACTTGTTACTATTTTTCTTGAATTCAGTACACACAGACTGATTAAGCAAACTGTGAAATGAATGAATAGTTTCTTCCAGACACCGGATGTTGCATTCCATCTGCATTTATCATAGATATGACTAATGAGATATGTTCTTCAAGTTTTTGAATGAATCAGGCAGTCACATGATCTAAGAATAAATGTGGAGCAATCCTCAAACATAGAGCCAAGATATATTGCATTTGCACAGTGTTGTACTGTTAGCTTTAATCACAATGTGGGACTACATCACAAAATCCCCTTGGGTTTACCCTTTCAATCAGTCAATCAATCAATCAATCAATCAATCAATCAATCAATTGCACACATACACATATATGTGCTTGTATAAAACAAATGGCTGTGATACTAGCCACATGCTAACTTGCTAATGACTTGCAATACCATTTGGCTATTGTTTAGTTTGCTTGGGAGAAACATATTTGCTGGCACTTAGAACTATTATATTATATTATATTATATTATATTATATTATATTATATTATATTATATTATATTATATTATATTATATTATATTATATTATAAAATTATGTAAAAAATTACTTTTATAATATGTAATTTTTACTGCGCTGGAATATTTTGAAGACTCCACTGTTTTGTATTAAGTTTAATTTAGAATATGGTCACATTGTTACACCACTATATAGCAATGTGTCTTCATCCTGTATATCACACAGCTCAGAATTGCTTACAGAGATTTTCTGGACATCATTGACAATATAAGGCATGGGGCATTCTGCCTGCCCTTGTCCTCTCCTTTTCTTCCTTTTTCTCTTCGTTTTTTGTCTTGCTCTCCTTTTGCACACAGAAGGCTTTTCAGAACACATTTCCCTCCCTCCTACTTACACACACATACCCCTCTCTTGCGGGCCGGCAGTTCCCTGGGGAGCAACTCCTCCTGTATTCCTCTTGGATGCTATAATTATTTCATCAGCCAGCGGTGTGTTCCCTGATTGTGCTCTTGGGCTGTCGCTGCGGGCTGGAGAGCAGGAAAAGAGAAAGGAGGGGTGGAGAACACAGAGAGAGAGTGTCTGTCACTCTTGAAGGTGTAGAGAGATGCAGAGAGGCGAGGGAGTGAGGGAGGGAGAACGGGTGGACATCTAGCAGACACAGACACACACGTGTCCGAAGGGAAGTGACTACACTAATGAGCAGTCTACATGTTGAGGAAAAGATGATGTGCACACACAAACACACACACTGCAACGTATTCTATTGAATCTTACACACACCCTCTCATCACTGCCTCTCTATAGCTTTGTGTAAATGAAGACACATTTGTTCCTCTGTGAATATTCACGCTGACATTGTGTGAACCCAAGCATGCTATAGTGTTGTGCACCTATTTGGTTGCATGAAGGAACTTTTTAAATGGTTCATTCAGCACTTTTATGTCGTCTTTGTATGTGGGATAGAACTAAATTGCTGGTGGTTTCTGTCTCAGGGGATTTCTTCCCATTCTCATTTTAGGTTTCAAAATACCTCCCTCCCTCCACTATAGTGTTGGGGTGTAAGACAGATGCAGCATGTCAGTTCCTCTCCACTTAGTGCAGTCCTTACACTCTGCACAGACTGATGCCTAACAGGCTTCCCCTAATAAGAGCTACTTGTCGCACCAAGACATCAATTGTTATCTCTTGCCTTCCCATGTTTCCAATCACTTGCTTCCTTTTTCTCTATTTCCTTTTTCTCTTTTACCTTTCTCCTCTATTCTCTTTCACTGTCCTTGCTAGGGGTGCATGTTGTAATTGGAGTTGATGTAAAACTAATGCCTGTAATACTTATTTTAATAATATGTTCGGTTTCTTAAAACTAATGACACTTTAAAATTTCAGCAACATTTCAAATGCATAGCAAACAAACCATGCTGAAGAGCCCAGCTTGTAGGCCAGTCGACATGCAATACTGTGGTGAAAAGAGTCACAGGTCTCAGACCAGTTGAATTTCACTATAGCTGTGAAAGTGTCCCAGTTCAAAAGTGGAACTGGGAGTGTCAAACTACAGTGCAGTGAAGTTTCCACTGCCCGCTGCCCAGTCCAACTTCACCACCACAATGAATAGTGTCCTGGTTCACAGCACGGTCAAACACCACTACTACTATAGACATGGTTGCCTTTAGAGGAGAAACCAAACAAATAGCAAGCCAGTCCAGTCAGTTCAACTGTAATAAATTGGAATTGACATAAAAAATATATAATTAATGCATCCTCAATGTTTACTCATATTCCCTATCTTATTCCATTTCTCTTTTACTGCATTATCTATGGGAGTCTTATAGAAAACAGGCAGGGCTGTTCTACAGTTCAAGTAAAGGTTATTGGTATGCACTCCTATCAAGTTAGCTGTTGTTTCAGTTAAGGTTTTTATGCACCACTTCCACCTGGAAATTTAAGACTATATCTCATGTGAATGGTGAGATTAATGTCAGATCTATGGCTGGGTTATTGTAGAGTCAGAGGTAGCAAATGGTTGATGTCAGGGCTAATGACTGAGCTGACCCCATTAGCTACAGTTTCATGTTTCCTCCTGAAAAATGGAGAGCTTTTTGGGGGTACTGGGGCATAATGCACCCATTTGGGTTGTGAAGGAGCCTGTGGAGCGAGAGAAAGAGAGCGAGGTCTGTCTGTGTTTACTTTGGCTTCGAGACGGGGCTTTTGACCTTTCAGTTCTGATTTCATAGTGTTGGATTGCAAATGTCAAACTATACCATTAAATCAATCAGCAAAAGAGTGGATTGATTTTTTTACCCCCTAACTAGAATAAGAGGGAATATTTGCAAGCTCCTTGGAAACCTCCTTCCCTGCGGTGTGCAGAGAACTTTTGATTGCTTTTGATGAAAAGCGTTCTCGACACAGTGACAGACTTTGGATGTTAAAGCAGACCAAAGGATTACAGTTATGTGACTTATAACATGTGACTACAGCAACAGTTTATTATTATGTCAAGGCAAAACGTGATTTAATTTGTAGAAAGCATCTTAGAAAGGACAGTATTTTACAAGGTTGAATAGGCTTGTGTGCTTTCTGGTGCTTTGTGACATATTGTTATCAATCACAATGACTACAGTACATCACACAGCTCAAAGCAGTAGCCGAAAAGCGTTTTTCGGATCCCGGTACATAAACATTTTAAAAATGTACCCAAATTAACATAGAGAATTATTATGTTTGCAAACAAAATGCAAATACAGAGCTCACTGAGGCCGTCTGAGTAACCTTTCGGCTTATGCTGTCAAATAACATCACCAATACTAATTTACGGACAGGTAATGGTTGACGCTGCTTCATCAGCTGTTTCAGGAAATACTTGTTCACTCAGCTCTACCTTTTATTTCAAGCAGTTTATTTTGACCTATCTACTCTTCTTATACTCAAGTGCATGTTGTGTTCTTTGGTAGGGCTGCTCAGAAGCTGAATCTTTCGTCCAAGCGGAAGAAGGCCCAACCACCTGTGCTGCAGCCTCCAGAGCCTTCCATCTACCCAACCAACTTCAGCAGCATCCTCCAGCTCTCCCCACCGCCCGCTCCACCATGCCTGCTCAGGGCCAGCTCAAAGGCCAAGGAGAACCCTGGCATGGGCAAGGTCAGAGAGATAAACACATACACACGAACACGCAGGAACTATGGGTGTGCTTATAAATGCATTTTTTTGACAGTGAGTAAAGAGCAGTGCTTTATGCTCTTAAAGTGACCGAGGAAAATGTTAAGCCATACTCCATCTCCCTGTTCAGTGGGGAACACACATGCAAGTGAGGTTAAGTGGCACGATGAACATAAACACACACACATACACACAGAGCATGGGGTGTGTGGCACAGATGCAGAGAGTGTGCCACATTTGTCTGCATGCAAACCGCTGCCCAGACTAGCTCAGGGCAGTACAGACTGGTATGGTGGCATAAGTCCCAGGGAATGTCATCAATTCACTTTCTGTTTTTCTCTCTGGTTTATTCTCTATGGGAGGGACCATTTGAATGTGTTGATTAGCTGGTTTTTGCCATCATGTTGTGTTTACATTTTTGGAAAAGACTTTAGGCATGGAAGTGTTCAAAAGGAAATGCCTCAACCCATGTTATTGCATTACAGAGCTGATTGTTAAACTGTGAACAAATAATTGTTTGAATACGTAACATCTCTCTTGAAAGCGGCAATGAAGCGGCTTATTTTGTTAAAGAGTGTGCTTCGAATCTCTGAATGGGAGCTACGCCAACAGTAGCAAGTGTTCGGCATGCACTCCCTTTGTCTACTGGGTATTGTATTCTACTCCATATTACTGTATTTATAGTAATGGAGAAGATTTGTACCAGATTAGATACCACCTGCTCTGTGGGATGATTGTAGCACATGTTGCCAAACGCTCCAGCCCATTGAGATGATTGTTAACTGCCCATTGAGAATGGACTCATTGAAGCCCAGCTTCACTAATGAGCTTCCTCTTCCCACTATCGAAACACACATCTGCCACTGTCTGAATAGACTCAACTGCTGGGTGAAGTTTGGACCGTCAATTCAACTTTTGCTGTTGGTTTTCACTGTAAAATGTTACTGAAGCGCACTTAGCCTGAATCTTATATGCCTGGGGTTGTCACATTTTTATACTGCCCACTGGCCCTCAATGTTTACAGGGTTTACTTAAGTTATGGACTGTAGCACTTGCTCTGTAAATTGTGTTACCTTGTTAAATAACAGTGCCCTGTCTGGTTCCGGCTGGTCTAGCTTTTAGGTCATTGAATCAGACAGCGGGACGGGAGAGTTAAGAGACTAATGGCGGTGTAGAGGTTATCCAGGGCTGGAGGGGACAGAGCCATTAGTACGTCTAGCAGGAGGTGTGAAAATCCAACAGTCTCACTAAGACCCATCAGACCTCTGGCCTCATATCAAATGGCAGACAAATGTAAATATAGTGGAGACAGTTAGTTCAACCTGAGCACAGCTCTGTCTGGGTCATATATGGAAGCCTGTTTCCAATGTCAAGACTGCTGTAATCTGTTCACCAGTGGAGTGGGCCGGCAAGGGCCGCCGCTGCGATGCAGGCATTCCGTTGACCACATGCACTGCCATAGGATTGGCAGGCCGGACATTGTTTCACTGCGCTGGAGCCGTAGTTCTGTAAATAGTCCACAAGAGAAGACTAAGGCTTTGTGCTGCTTGGAGTGCCTTAGTAGCTCCATAGGGAATATACTGTACCTGCGCTAGCCGTGCCATGTGCTGTGGGGCCACGTCCTGTCACCAGTGCCAGTTTCTCACTGATGTGATCATGCAAGCGCTAATTAGCACAGTTCCTCAGCTGCTGGGCACTTGCCTTTGCTGGCTCTGTGTGTGGTCGACTGCGAAAAGTGTATGGCACTGCAAAGGGCCATGAAAAAGTTTCTCATGGCTTCTATACTGGAACTCACTCTCCGAAATTGTTTTGGTCTGTGGTAGCATGACCGTACGTCTTCTTTTTCCAGGCATAACCTTCCTTTTGGAAACCTAAAAAACATGTCTGGAAAGGATTTCTAAATTGCCTGGGACACAAAACCCAAAATGTCTGGGATTTGGCATGTTGACATTTGCGTTCTATAGCCTGCCCACTTTACAGAGTGTCTTCTTTTTTAAAAACTATAAACATATGAATATATGAACTGCAAACCCATACTCAGATTCGTGACTTTTTTTTCTGTTGAAACCCTAATAATACCCAAAACCCTAGTAATAATAACAATAATCATAATATGCATAACACTTTCTTATATAACAGCTTTTTTTTCTTTTCTTTTAATTTCTTTACGTTTTTCTTCTCCCTCATTCGTATATTCTTGGAGCAGGTGAAGGTGATGGTGCGGATCTGTCCATCTGCCGAGATTCAGGACTCTTCTGAGTCCACGTCCTTCCTGAAGGTGGACCAGCGGAAGAAGCAGCTGACCCTATATGAGCCTTCGCTACTGACTCAGCCAGGCTCAGTGCACCGCCGTACACCACTGGCCGCCCCAAAGATGTTCGCCTTTGATGCTGTCTTCACCCAAGATGCCTCTCAAGTAAGATCAACTGTGGAGTCAGTTCATTACTGTACACATTGGACTTGCATTATTGAGTAGAAGATGGAAATGCCTGTTTTGTGTCCGTCGGTGCAGCTAGCTTGTTTGTTTTGCCACCCCAGTGCTGCGTTCTTGTGTGTTTGGGCAAAGACATTTCCTCAAGGGCAGGAGGACATCTGCACAGTGCACATACACATACATCCTAGGCAGGGCCTGAGGCTTAATGCAAAAATGGCTATCTTGGGACAGCAGCATTCTTCACAGTATGCACTCAACAGCTGTTTCTTTTAAGTCTGGAAAATGGTTTGAATTCCGGCCACATATACCCAGCAGCCCATTCTCAGTTCATCACCCAGACTTAAAAGCCACAAGGGCGTCCAAATTAAGACCAGAGTGCCTTCCAAACAGCCACACAAATGAAGATGAGGATACAGTCCTTGAGAATAATTAAGTGAGAACAGTTTGGTTGTGGCTTTGCACCAGCTTAGAACCCTATACTAAAAGACCACTTAATGTCTATTCTAAAAGACCTCAGTTTTAAACCCCTTCGCAATGGCTCTGATTCTGAATTGGTTTGTTTTAGATGCAGATTATCATAAAACTCATAAAAAGACTCATAAAACCGAATGTCACCATGATTAACTTGTAGACACTGAGAGTTATTACTCCTGTTGTGTATTTATGTACATATTATGTATAGTTATGCATTATTTACATTAACATTCAATTCACAGAGTATATTCATTGGTGAGAATCTGTGCTTCCAACTTTTACTTCTTTTTTGATGTCAAGAAATGACAATTAAAAACGAAGCAAGACAGTATGCAAGCCACGACTTTTTGAATCAATTTCAAATCACAATGTTAATCTTATCTGTAATGACAAACAGTAATGTGGGTAATAATGAATACAGAATTATACCATGCTTTGGTTATTGTCGACATAAACTGCCTTTAAGTAAAGGCTGAAACTGCTGTTGTAAGCAGCCACTGTGATAGTAATCTTCTAAATCTGTATATTTTTTTCAGTGGCACAAGAGGGAAATTATTTTAGTGAATAGCTTTCTGTGTGCTGTTCTTCAGATTCCAGTCAGAGTGCCTCTATGTCCTTATATACGTCTGTATGTGTGCATGTGTGTCTGTATGTTCTGATGTATGGAAGGAGATTACTGCAGCAGTAAACTGTCCCAGTGGACTGGGGCTGGTGGAACAGATTGTAATGATAGTGCTGTAGAATGCAGCAGTGTAAACCACCCCACGTCCAATGAATCCATGATGGGCTGCTGCTTTGTTGACTCGATGTTTCTCTGTATATCTGTTGCTAATGATGCAATAAGTGGATTTGTGCACACAGCAGGGATATCTGCGATTCAGCTTGACAAAGACAGGGTATGTTATGCTGCACAGCTCAAGAGGCAGATTGTAGAAGAGGCAACTGTGTGCTGTTGGTGCTGTAATTATACGGCAGTTTTGTAGTAATTTTCACTAATTTACAGCAGAATGAGTGAGAAGAACGCCTGTGAAAGTTCCATTTTCATCACATCTTTTAGTATGAAAAGCATTTTGGATTTTTTTTTTCCATGATCAGTGCTTGATTACTAACTGTTCGTATTCCGCTTACAGGCTGAAGTGTGCTCAGGGACTGTGGCTGAAGTCATCCAGTCAGTGGTGAATGGAGCAGATGGGTGTATCTTCTGTTTTGGTCATGTCAAGCTTGGTAAGCTCCACTGGTCCAAGTGATACACTGCATTAGCTGCATTAGCTCATCATTACATCTCATTAATTACTTATGGGTGAGATACGACTCATAGGTGTGAAGGTCCAATCATTTGGCTAATAGCGTTAAGGCCACTTAATGGCTGAGTGTTGCCTTCTTACCATTTCCTCAAAAGGGCTGAATTATATGCCCAAGCAAATTGAGCATGTGTGTATATATATATATATATATATATATGTGTGTGTGTGTGTGTGTGTGTGTGTGTGTGTGTGTGTGTGCGTGTGTGCGTGTGTGCGTGTGTGTGTGTCTGTAGATGATTGCAAGTAGAAAGGCTAGAGGCTAGAAAATATAATTAAAAGCTTGGTAATTGGCCGTTACACTAGACTGTGTTTGAGACTGCTGCATTATTGCCAGCACTGCTCATACCTATTAAATGTGGAAACACTTTTTTCTTGTCTCAGTCACAATATGTACAGCATGGCCAATCACTTGACTATTCCTTTAGTACATCTCTGCTGTCTGAACAAAACCTTATCTCCAAAATGATAACTTAATGATAACACAGCAGAAGAAAAATATATAAACATACATATCATATATATCATATATAACCCGGACTTTCCATGTCATTATGATCCATTTCCTTTGCTCCATTAATCACAAAATGTACACACAAAGGGCAACAGACACTGTATAATGTCAAAAAATAAAAAATGGGAAAAGTGGAGGTTTTCTGGCAGCAGTGATATACAGTACTGTGCAAAATTCAGAGACTGCCTTCATTTATTTAATTCCAGTCTAAATAGAGAAAAAGTGCAATGTACATTATAACAGCGTATTATAGTGGGGACATATTGTCACCTTTTATTTTAGTATAGGACACATGAACATGAATAGTACATGAATCGGATCATTACATTTCTTGACCAGGTAGCTGCACACTTATTGCATCACCAGCAAAAAAGCTTTTACTGACATTCTTGAAACAGTGGTATGTCATCTTTATGCCAGAATCAACAGCTTTTTTTCCCCCCTCGCCAGGCAAGACATACACCATGATTGGCAAAGACAGCTCCGCTCAGAGCCTTGGCATTGCGCCCTGTGCCATCTCCTGGCTCTTCAAGCTCATCAGTGAGCGCAAGGAGAAGACAGGAACACGCTTCTCTGTGCGAGTCTCTGCTGTGGAGATCTACGGCAAAGAGGAGAGCCTCCAGGACCTGCTGTCTGATGTCTCAACAGGCAGCCTACAGGATGGCCAGTCCCCTGGGGTCTACCTGCGAGAAGACCCCATCTGTGGAACACAGGTTGGTGGGATTTTTTTTTTCTCACATGGCTCTTCTGAAGGTGCTCTTAGTAGTAGACATGAAAGCTCAAATTTTCACAACCCTGGTAAACAATTTGGCCTCACAAACCATTGATTTGCCCACGCCCATTTTGTATATGCAACCTGATCTCTGTATGAACAACCAACAAATATGCACTGCCGATATTTTGGTCTTTTCTCTTTTCAGTAATTAGACATTCTGTGTTTTAATCACATCTAACCTTGCCTTTAGCAGCAGTGGGTTATAACAGAGCCTTCTACTGACAGGCAGCTGTTTTGGTGGTTCTTTCTCCAAGGCCCTTCAGCATCCATATGGGGTTGCTGCTGCTGTCTCTCTCGCTCCCTTCCCCCACTGGTCCCTTCATTGGAGGAGGGTAAATAGTAGGGGGGTAGTTGGCGTTTGAGAGGGGGGTTTGGGGTAGTTGAAAGCGCTGCCAGGTGTTGGCGTCAGATGTTGTTTTTTTGGGGGTCCATATGAGGCCAACACTTCAAAGGCTGCCTAGAGGCTTGTGAAGTTGAGATACAGGGAGTCGGGCTCCACCCGGTGCTTCTCGCAGTGTTCTCCACTGTCTCCAGCTCCACTGCTGCTTGCTGGGTGAGGTGACTATCTATTGCTGCTTGCTTTAAGGTTCAGTTTAGTCTTTGTAGGAGTGATGGTAACTTGCATCTATAACAAAGACGAACAATAAAAGAAGGCCATTGTAGCTACACAGTTAAACAGTACTGGAAGCTCATAGCCGCCATAGACATTGTGAAAACTTCATGCCTGAATGATCACACACTTGCCTCGAGTTGATCTTAAATGGTGATCTCAAACAGACTCCAATATAAACCTAAAGAATAATAACTAAGACACCAAACATGTCTTGGCTGAACAGCGTGCTAATTATTCACCAATCAGTGAATTTAATATCGCTTCTACATGTAAATGTAGCTCTTTGTCATAGTACTGGTGCTTGTTCTGCATTTGATGGTCCTGTTCCCTCTGGACCATGAGTGCACCAGGTCCTCAGCCTGCTGCTTTTCTTTTCCCAGCAGCAGAGGCTTTATCTTGCCGTCTTTTTTCATAGTCATTCCCAGTGCACAGGGGAGACTCTTTCCTGGGGCAAAGATGCTGTCTTTTGCCCTCTTGATCTACTGCTCTCCCTCTGCCTCAATAATCCTTCTTCCACTATATGCATATTTCTCTTTCTGTTTGCCCCAGAGACCCAGCCTAATGGGAAGCTGTGTGTAGAGCGGCTCAATTAGCTTTCTCTTTTTTTTCTGTAGTATCAAGGCACCTTTCTGTCTGTCTTTCATCACAACCTCTCAATGGGTCTAATTCATTTCCACAAACACACACATATGCATATACCTAATGCCAGTGTTACAGGCTACAGATGTAATACTTGTTGTTTCATGCCAATGTGCCACTCAAACGACTGTATTGCATTAGAATTCATACAAATAAATAATAAAGCACTAAAAAGTCTCTTTTTTATTTTTATTTTTATAAGATTGTGAGCTAGTAAAGAACAAAGTTTGGATCCTGATGTGCTGTGGATGCATTCAGCCATCATTTGGGCTTGCTTAATTCTGTCACATGCACACTTGATTGAACACAGTGAGAAAAGCACTTGAAAAGCACACATGAGGGAGGTTTATAAAGGGTTAAATGAGCACATAGACATATGTAAAATATATACTGGATCCGACATACTTCTGCTCTCCCACAAAATGTTGAAGGCGTGGTCCAATGCTAACAGTTATATTAATAATTGAGTAATCTACCAATAATATTAAGTGAATTTACATGTGTGCAATAATCTGAAACTTCAGGAAGTCAGATTTCGTCAGTAATTCAGTCACCATGTTTACAACCACTTAGGTAATCAGATAATGGGAAACTTGGGGTCATGTGCCAGTAACTGGATTTCTGTTTTGCGATAGTCAATAAACAGAATAAGAGGTGACTTAGTCAGTAAGTCACTTTACCTGAAAATATGAACATTCATAATCTAGAAGAGAAAGAATATTTCATTTAATCATTACACGCATGCACTGCATCTAAAATCCAGCTTTTCTTCTTGTTTTTTAATCAGATTTCTAGGCCTTCCTTAAAAGAACGGATAAAACAGAGTATGCTATGTACATGACCATTTGAATAATAAAAATGTCAAACAATAGAAATGGATTTAAGATTCCAGAAATACTAAACTCAGAAAAGATAAACAGTTTTTAATAAAAACCAAGAAATGTGTCAAATACAAGTATCTATCAGGATATGTGTCTTGTTGTTACTGAGAGCAGTGAGAAAAAATGAACAAATGCATAACCAGCATGCAACTGTCATTCATTCAGTCACTGTTGGTGTAGTTCCTCACACCGTCTGGTATTACAGTATGAGTACTGCTTTATTCTATTTGTTTCCATCCTGCGTCTTATACTGTTATCACTCCTACTTTTGTTTTACTTCCTACAATGCACACTGAGTCAGTGTGAAATGCTGTGGCCTTTCAGCTTGACTATAACAGTATTGACAACAGACAATGAAAGTAATGACAATAAGAAACTGAACTGGGTTGTCACTATTCTCTAGCTCCAGAATCAGAGTGAGTTGCGGGCCCCCACAGCAGAGAAAGCTGCCCTGTTCCTGGACGCAGCCATTGCAGCTCGCAGCACTAGCCGCCCTGATGCAGACGAAGAGGATCGGCGCAACTCGCACATGCTCTTCACCCTCCACATCTACCAGTACCGCATGGAGAAGAGCGGCAAGGGTGGAAGTAAGTACCCTCTTTTGTGTGTGTGTGGTTAATTGTCTTCACACACATTGCAGTGTTGGTGAAACCCCACTGTGCAGTTAATCGATGGTCTCCACTACCATTTACTATCCTTTCTCACTTTTCATAGCCACAGAGGAGGAGAACCACATCTCAAACTCATTAATCTAATAGCTGAGATATTACTGACCAAATCAGAGCTATCCTATCATCCTCTCATTTCTCCACTCACTCCATCATGTAGAAGGTAAATCAATCAGAGCTGCTTTGACCACTTCATTAAACTTTAATGGGAATTTTAACAGACAGTAATAATTCATGAGCAGCTAACGACCATAATCATTGTGTAGAAGTACCTGTCAGAGCGCAATGCTGCGATGCTCATTAGCATAGGTAAATGCTGAGTATCTGATAACACAGGAATAACTCGGAATGCTTAACAAGCCCCCTAGTTTTAAATGCACGTGGAAAGCTGACTACAAGCTTTCAGAAAGAACAGAGTAGAAAACGCAGTACCAGAATAAGAATGAGGCTTCAATCTGCTCTGGATGCAGCGAATCATTTTGCTCCTCAGTACACAGGAATATGACATGAAGAATAATAGTTATGTGATGAAAGGTAATGACTGTTATTCAAGAACTTTGGTACATTATACTATGTTCCACTGAAATGCCCCTAGTCAAAATCCCAAATTGTGCCATTTTTGGTCAATCCAGCAGCCAGCCCACTTTTTGGTTCCTCTAAACTTACATTTTATTTTTATGCTAATCACTGAATAATTTTGCCCTGAATAATAGGTCTGATTTTTAAGTTTTTTTTTAATTATTGATGATTCATTTAGAAGGTGCGATTTAACTGGTTATTCTTGTGGTTTGCACTGTCCTGAACTAACCTGCACTGTAGTATTTGTCTACATTGTTCTACAATATTCTCCAAAAGTCAACCTCCCAAGGTCACCTGCCATTCAGTTAAGGTCCATTCAAACTGGCATTACTTGTTCTGAAGAAGAATTTTTAAAAAATATTCAAAATGAGAAGAAGAACATGCAACCAACTTCTGAGACCAAACTCTGGAGGTGCAGGAAAATATCCCTGCAAATTAGTTTAAACAAGTAAAACACAAAAGTGGAAGCTATGAGGTTGGACAGTCTAAATACAGAAAATTCTGATGTCATGTTTAGTTGTTGAAGCTTCGCTGTCATGTTTTCTGTTTTAATTTCCCCACTCTGGAAAAAGAATAACTTGCATTTAATATAAATGGGTCAGAAAATGAAATAAATGATTGGTGGACTTGGACATGTATGCATGTTGCATCAGTAGGAAATGCTAAGATGGTCTGGTTTAATGAAATTTAGGCTGGACTATGTTGAACTGGCTCTCTGTCACTGTTCTTCAGTACTGTGGATAACACTGCTAAGATTTAAAAAATCTGAAATGACTAACTTAATAATATGCCTTGAGAAATGAATAATTTTCCAGTATTCATTTAGTATCTGCAGCAACACTGAGATGTGTATATGCTATGGATGATGACTACGTGGGGGAATGATGAATACTGTGTTCATATAATGCCTGTTTTCGAGCATACAGCTGTTAAACTAGCCAGTTAGGTTCAGATTTGGACCGTATTGGCTGTGCAGACTACTAAGGAATAGATCACACCCAGTCATGTGTGTATGAGCGTATATGTAGGTGTGTGCTCTTCTCCACACTTCCCGACACTGAGTAAGAGTGGGCGTGCCAGCGATGTGCTATAAGCTCCTGCTACGGCGTCGAGTCACTGCAGGACCGTGTCTCCTGTCACAGTTGTGGTACTAAAGTAGCTACTAAATCTAAAGCCTTATTATTGCTAATGGAAGAAGACCTTCGTCTTAATCTGACTGGCTCCTGCTCTGTGACCCAGTTTGCTGATGTGATGGTATTAAACTGAACAAAGAATCCAAACACTTTCTGGATTTTGTGTTGACAGAGCTGGTGAACAGTGCAGGTAAGTTAGAAAAACACAAAATCAGTGGTGCTGATATGTTTAGGTGACCTTAAGTTGTACTGCTAATGAAATGTGATTTTCTTTCCTGTCAGGATCTGAACAGCAGTAGAAACCTACTGGAGAGTTTCTAATGTCTGTCTTTTGTTTGTATCTCTCTCTCTGTTTCTCCCTCATAGTGTCTGGTGGTAGAAGTAGACTGCACCTCATAGACCTGGGCAGCTGTGAGAAGGTGCTTAGTAAGAGCAGAGATGGGGGAGGTGGCCTATGTTTGTCGCTCAATGCCTTAGGCAACGTCATTTTGGCTTTGGCAAACGGAGCAAAGCACGTTCCTTACAGGTAGGTTTTTTATATAAACGCATTTGCTATTTTATTTCCTTAAGATGTTTAAGGTAGCATTGCCTTCTTTACAACTTGTTCACTATCTCCTTTTCGGACGGACTCCTCAGAAATCCCACATACTAAGATTTCTTTGACAGTAAAACTCCATGTGAATATCTCATGATTGCTTGAGGTATTCCATTTTCCACTGATGTAATACAGAATGAATGAACACATAATAAGAGTTGTTGACAGCAAGACTAAGCATGTTGAATTGTGTTGAAAGGTTTATTGTCAGGTTGGTAGACTGCTAATATTTGAGGTTTAGGCTGATCATACATGTTTTCCAGAGTGTATGTTGGCCATGCACCATGACACGCTCTTAAACAGACACTGTGGAGTCTACCCCACAACATATTGTCGCTGTCCAATAAAAAAACATGTATCTACATTTTTGTTGATTTTTACTTTTATGCCTCATTTGATCACATGGGTTGTTTTTTACACTGTATATGAATTTCATGATGGATGGGCCAACAGAAATGGCCCAAAACTGCTTGGAAAGACGTCTGGTTCCATTGACTTTCACTCAGATCAAAGGAGGTTTTTGGCCTCTCCTGGAAAGTTGCCATTTTGGAGATACATGTTTTTCTTTGGACAGCGACAATATGTAGCTAAACTCCAACCTCCTTCTTGATGTTACTTATATAATGTGCTTTTCGGTTTGTATTAACTTAATAACTAAGAACTAAGTAAAAAAACAACTTGTTAATTTGTTCAGGGACAGCAAGCTTACAATGCTGCTTCGTGATTCGCTTGGAAACATCAACTGCAGGACGACAATGATAGCCCATGTCTCAGATTCCCCAGCTCATTATGCTGACTCACTCACCACTATCCAGCTGGCATCCCGAATCCATCGCGTGAGGAAGAAGAAGTCCAAGGTTAGTGGGACTAAAGTATGCATTTAAAATATGCCGTATACACAACTCTTAATAGTGGTAATTACTGATCCATTATTACATACTGTATAGAGTATTTTGATAATGACAGTGTAAAAATGGCCTCCTTTGTGGCAAAAGCTAATCCTTTGCTTTATTGTGATGCCTAAATGGCATTGATATTAGTAAGAAGCATGTGGAATATTGAAAAGCAGTAACTCAGGGCTAGTTTTCTTTACTCCTGCTAACACATAATCATGCAATCAATAAGTGCTGTGATGTAATGAGTACTCATTCTCACACTGAGTAGATAATTAACCAGCATATATAAAATAGATAGTTAGAATAATGGTATCTCTTTATATGCAGCTCATGAATAATTGCGATTTGTAACCGCTTGGTAATTCATATTATTGATGTTAATTTAGGCTTGTATTGATTGGAACGCTTTGCTTGGTGGTTTATATAAGTATGTTCCTTTGTGTAGTATGCATCCAGTTCCTCTGGTGGGGAAAGTTCCTGTGATGAGGGAAGGATTCGCCGACCACCACATTTAAGACCTTTCCATCCTCGTACTGTGGCCTTGGACCCAGATCTGCCCTCTTTACTCAGTGATCCAGACTACTCATCAAGCAGCGAGCAGTCATGTGACACTGTCATTTATGTCGGCCCTGGTGGTGCTGCAATCTCTGATCGAGAACTCAGTGATAATGAGGGTCCTCCCGCCTTTGTTCCCATCATCCCCTCCCTCAACAGAAGGCAGCGTGGAAAGGAAGGACCAGCTGACCGTGACCATTTTAAGTGCAACACCTTTGCAGAGCTTCAGGAGCGACTAGAATGTATTGATGGGAGTGAGGAACCAACAACTTTCGTTGGAGAAACTAGAAACAGTCAAGCAAGCCCTAAGATGGACATTAGTACCACAAAGCCCAAAGAAGGGACTGCATCTCTTTCATCGTCCCCTAAGGCTTCCATAAAAACACCTTCTTCCCAGCCGGACAGTGTATTATCCAAGCAACTCCATTCTGCTGCCAGCAAACTTCCCAGCAGCCCAAAACACAAGTCCAATTCTGAACATTCCAAATGGCAGGGTGCCACCTCATCTGATAGAGACATGCCTGAGAATGTTTGTTGTTCAAAGGCAGATGGTGAAAAGGGCTTCGTAATAGAGAACTCAGCTCCATGCTCTCCAGGGAAACAAGGTAAATCATTGTCATCACAGAATTCAGAGCCAGTGGTGAGAGAAAAGGTATTTTTTAACAGAAAGCAGTTACCCAAGCCTGCCCCTTCATCTCTACAACAAAGGGACAATTCAAAACCTAATGGGGAAGCAGAAGAAACACCTGCAACAAGAATTCCACCTATTGGGATGAGCCATCAAGCTCAGAAGCAGGATGATTCAAGTAGCAGTTCCCCACTATTAAGCAGGGTTCACCATCTAAACCCCAGGACCCCACTAGAGGTGTGTCAGTTAAGGTCTACACTTAGGGAAAGGTGCATGGACAGAGATATCTTGAGGACTACAGTAACCCTCCAGCAACCAGTAGAGCTGAACGGAGAGGATGAGCTGGTGTTCACTCTTGTAGAGGAACTATCTATTGGAAATATTGTGGACAATGGAAGACCATCCAGCATCATAAGCTTTAATAGTGATTGCTCTGTACAGGCCATTGCGTCAGGATCTAGGCCAGTAAGCATCATTAGCAGCATTAATGATGAGTTTGATGCATATACATCGAGTGTGGGTGCCTCTGAAGTCAACATTGAGATGGTTGCACCCTTGCAAGAGGAAACGTTTGCCTCACTGGACAGCCGTAGCTCTTCTATAGGTTCTTGGCTGAGCGAAGTAAGTGTCTGCACATTAGAGAGTGAAGGAGCACAATCTGCAGATGTCTTTCTCCCTGACGGTACACATATCGGCCCAGGTAGTGCTTTCTATCTGGATTCCTTTGGCATGTTCCAAAGCAGCCCCCAGAAGGAACCCAAGAGCTCACTAAATGATAGTGGTTTTAGCTTCTCGGAACAGGATAGCGACAGTGCTGCATCAAGTAAACTGTCCCTTAGTAAATGCTCATCCTCCCCAGAATCTATGAAAACATCTTTCAGAGGTTCACCAAAGCTGGCCAAATCAAGTAATATTAATTCATCCCCAACCCAGACCTTGCAAGACTCTTTTGTCCACTGTAGTCTTCCCAGGAAAATGAAACCTACCTCATGCTCAGTTCAAAGTAGCTGCATTAGTGAAAACAGTAACAATAGCAGTTGGAGACGTGAACCCCCGAGACTAGAGGGAAAGCCAGATGACCCATGGTATCGAATAGAGAATACGTCGGAGCTCCCTGTGCCCTCAAATTCATGTTCTTTTTCCAAACTATTAAAAAATGGAGCTAGTGGGATACCACCTAGGAAAGCAGGCACAAATTGCAACAGCATACCTCGAATACCCAAAACACAGGGATCTAATTCCTCACAGAGGGTGGTAGACGGATGTGAAAAGTCCAGTTGCAGCAAAAAGATGGAGACCCCGAGCAAAATGCCACAGCTCAGAAGAGGTGCAACTACACTGGGTACAGTTCCAGTCATCCATACGTCTATTGATGTCAAGATTGGCCTGGACATTGGGTCATCAACTGGTAGTTTGAAGTTCTCATCTTTGGAAAAAAATGGGAAGGCAAGTAGACAGGATGTTAGCATGTTGCCAAAGCAAGGTGGTGTATCACCTCCTCCACCTCCTGTGCGCAAGTCCAGTCTGGATCAGAAGAATCGAATTCTGCTACCCCCAAGTGCCTTAAAGTCTGCATATGAGGCAGGAAAGTCCTCAGGACCCAGGCCTGCAAAGACAGAGAATGAATATGACCTCCGGTACAGAGGAGACACTCACAGTTTAAAATCATCCAGCTTGAAGTCTGAACATAGTTTACTAAAAGCAACCTCCAGCCTCAAGGCCAGAGGCATGAGAGGGGATGCTGGACCACTGTATGGAAGCCAGGTATCCCTAGAACGATGTGACAGTTTGACATCTTTGGGATCTAAACCTGTGCTCAGTCGAGAAAACAGTGGGGCCAGTCTCAATGGAAAGTCAAATAGATCTGTTTCTAAGTTTGGATCATCTGTTGCCAACTCCCCAGTCAGTACCTCGCCAACTCCTGGTGTTAATCTAGTCAACGTAGGGAAGAATGGGCAAGGCAAAAGTAGTCTTAATCCAAGACCAGTGCCTGTAAATGGAAACAAAGCTCGCACATTATCTGCAAGCAACTCTAAAGCCCTGAGTTCCTCGACCAAGACTCTTGCACCATCTGCAACAAGGAACGCCAACCTTCCACCTTCAGGGAAGAGTGCATTACCTCGTGCAGTGGCTGGATCCAATGGGAAACCAACAAGGGGAACTATTATGGGCACTAAACAAGCCATTAGAGCAGCCAACAGCCGTGTTAGTGAGCTGGCAGCTAGTCCTACTGGGAAACACCTGAGAGGATCTGGTGATTCAGACAGTGGCAATGACAGTGGAGTGAACCTCAATGATGACAAGCCCACGCCCATTCCTATTCTGCCCTCTCCTTATAGCAAGATCACTGCCCCTAGACGGCCACAGAGGTACAGCAGTGGTCATGGAAGTGACAACAGTAGCGTCCTGAGTGGAGAGCTGCCCCCCGCCATGGGCCGAACTGCATTATTCTACCACAGTGGAGGGAGCAGTGGGTATGAAAGCATGATTCGCGACAGTGAGGCCACTGGAAGTGCCTCTTCAGCACATGATTCCATGAGTGAGAGTGGCATGTCTTCCTCTGGACGTACCAGGACCACCAAACCACCCAAAAAGAGGTCAAATGGTGAGTTGAATATGTTGCAGATCTTCATTTCTCAATTCAAGTGTATGCCTTCACTGGGTTTGTAGGCCTGCCTGGGGCATATTTTAAGAGCATATTTAGTTGGTATATGGAGGGATTTTGTTTAATGCAACGGTACAACTACAAAGTCATTACAGAATAGACATTCTGTATTCTCTCAGCTGCTCCTTTACAATTCATAAGTCTGTCAGCACAAAGCCTAGCTGTTGCTGCTCCTTATACATATGCTATCTAAACAACCTGCTGGAGGTCTGCATATAGCTTGTTATCACCCTTCCATCCAAGTCTGCATGCTCATAAATATATACATACAAATAAGGAATAAACCTTTATGCAACAGCATGTCATATTTTCCGGCAGGTCAAATCTGAGGTTTTATATACTTTCCATTAATTGACACATCTCTGTCTTCCACACTGCACATGAATTTATCCATCCATGCATTGGTTTATCTTGTATTTGTCATGCCCTTCTTTCTTCGGCTGTACTTCATGCTTTCTGTATCCCATAGGCCTTCAGAGACGACGTCTCATCCCTGCCCCTCTGCCAGACACCTCGTCCTTGGGGAAGAAGTCTGGTGCCACAGGCCAGTGGGTGGACCTACCTCCAATGTCGGGTCCATTGAAAGAACCTTTTGAAATCAAGGTGTATGAGATTGACGATGTGGAACGGCTACAGCGGCGGAGACAGGAGGAGACAGTTGAGGTGAGCACAGTGTGGTTCTGCCACACAGTAATAGACATTGTCTTCCAGACACTCTGCTGATATTGCAATGACATTTAACAAATGACATGTTGTGCAGCATCAGTTTATTAAAATGTTATTTTTCTGTGGAATGAACAAATGTTATGACTGCTGGTTGGAAACATGGATGTGAATGTGCACATGCTGTGGATGCAGATGTCATTTCTGAAAGTGGATTAGCATTTAAACCAAGCTTAACTACTCAGAAGTTCCCCCACTGATGACACAACCAACATAACTCATTTCCTCAGTAAGACAGCTGACATATCACACAGATCATTTCTACTTTCTCATGTTTCGTCTTTTCAGAAACCTCTCAGAGCTCAGTCTATATGTTAAAGCTGATGATGAGTCTGGTATGTGAAGGGGAATGTCATTAGCTCAGCAGTACGCCACATGCGTCACCTTCAAGCTCTTCACATTGAATGAAGGACTTGTCAGACCCTTGCATCTTATTAAAGAGTGTGAAGATAATTTGTGGCTCAGACTCTTGACCTTCAAGAAGTCTGACAGTGGATGGCTGTGTCTGAATTTCTGTTCTCTTATAGCTTCCTGGGTAGCCAAAGAAATGTCTGCGGTTTGGCAGTTTCCTGTCATTTTAATTGTCTTATAGGGAAGTGTTGGTTTCTCATGCACTTCAGCAGTGACAAAAAGGACTATTAATAAGACAATAGTACACCATTGTATACCCCTTTAATACTTCTAATAAAAATAGCAATAATTACTATCAGCATTATGCTATTTATATAGCGCTTTCATACACAAAAATGCATCTTACATTGGCTCACCACTATATATAACAATATAATTAGAATAGGGAAAAAAGGAACTTGTGAAGTTTACAGATAGTGAAATCAGGAGGGTTGGGCTGTAAGAAGAAATGTCCTACTTAATTTACATTAACCAGTGTTTTTCTTATTTGCGATGTGCTTCCACACATCAGAACAGAATCCACACCCACAAATTCTACAAGTGTCCACAGTTGTGCAGTTCAAGGGCACGTCATGAATCAGACATAGATTTTATTTTTAGGACTTTTCTGAAGAACACGAAAAAGGAGATCGGTGAACGAGACCCATTGTTTGTTCTTTATTGTGTATAAAATGAGGTTCAAAAGTCCAGATCAGACTGATTTTGTTTTTTTTTTCCATTGTAACTTTTAAACAAAAAAGTTTTATATTTTTAAAAGTTAAGAAGATATGATTGATGACAACATAAAGAAGATGAGAAGTTACAGAAATATTCGAGATTCTTCTTAACCGCTCCAATTTAAACAAATTTGTGTCTGTATAAAAAAAAAAGATCAGCATTTTAAGTTTTGTCTCTTTATGTGAAGCTCATGTTCAGGCTTTTAGGTGAGTTTGATCTACTCATCAAAGACACAAACTTATGGAGTCCAGTGCCAACTACCATTAAAGCCAAATTCCAAAAAAATCTAAAATTCATTTTTTGATTGAAAGAATGAAAAACATCCACCGTATGTACTTGTCACAACATTTTCCAGCATTAAGATTTCAGTAGATGTGTAAGCGAGTGGGTAAATGTCTAGCAGAGTTTTTTTCTATGTTCATATATAAGTACACATTCCATTCTAAACCTATAACATTGTTTCTTGGTGTACCTTACCCCTCCCCCCCCCCCTTCCTTTTTTTCCATCTCTTTCATGCAGCAGTCGATTCAGGATGTTGAGAAGGTAGGTTGATAGAACCTAGATGCTTTTCCTTGATTGTATGTGAATATGTTATTCTAAAAGAATAAGTGAAGTGAGCTACTTCTAACACAATGAGGAAGCATGTTCTTGATCCGTGTTCTGGGAGGAAGCATGTAGTCCTACATTACAATACCTGGAAAACGTCTCAGAGCCTTTTAAATGTCACTGGATCTTTGTATTCAGCAAATGACGTGTTAAGAAAACTTAGAGACTACAAAGTGTTTTTCCATAGTGTATAATAAGACAAATATAACATTAATCATTACATTAGTACCATGACAGAACCTAGTCATACAGTTCTACTAAAGTATTCTTGGCCCTATTTTATGTTACTTCGTGTCTGATTTCCCCATCTCTCTGTCTGTAGGGTCTAATGTACTTTAACACAAAGCTGAAGGATGTGGAGCGAAGGCAGCAGCAGATCAGAGAGCTCAGAGTCAAACATGAATCTCTGAAGGAGGAACTTGAGGACACCAAGGCCAGGCTGATGATGGACGCTAGCAAGTGGATGGGAGAGTGTGAGTTTTAGAGTTAACATTCTTGATTGATGTACCTTGAGTTCTGTGCTTTGAGAGTCCACCCAAGTTTTCCTTCAGTAAGTCACGATTGGTTGTGCTCCTCACAGTTGATGTGGACCAGGATTTGGACCCGGAGTCACAGGAGTACCTGGAGGCACTAGAGCAAGCCACGAGTGAGCTGGAGTACTGCGTCAACCTATGCAAGTCTCGCGTTATGATGGTGACCTGCTTTGACATCAGAGTAGCATCGGACATTCAAGAAGGGCCGAGAGAGGTGGAGGTGTGAAAACAGGACAGGTTGGAGGTGGGGAGACAGAACGGAGGAGAGGAAGTGTGAAAGAATTCTGGAAGTCTGAGTGGAAGGATATTGAAATGTAGCAGCCACTGATAGTCACAAAAGACAAAGAAGAAACTTCAAAGACTGGAGTACTGAACACTGCATGGAGCAGGACCATGATGTTGTTTGAGGAGCGACTGGTACTGCTAATATACGGTGCCTCAGTCTTTGTGATGGACTTTTTGAAGATGAAGCAACAACCCGCATGAAAGAAAGAGGGAACGTCACCATTGACCCAAGAGTTCTTCTGCTACGCCGCAAAGTGCCTTTTGTCATATGACTTTTTCAATCATTATTTTTTGTATTGGTGCTAGTGCTCTAACCAGCATACCTAAGCCAACCCTTAACATATTCCTTTTACGAAGAAAATGATTTTATATTGCATTGTATAGTGTATTTATATGATTAAACAGTCTGTAAAATACCATTGGTGGGAAGAGGAAAGGAAAGCAATAAGCTAATGTTATTGCGATTTCCCAGACTTTGCCTTTCTCCTGTACTATCACCTCTGTCAGCATTTTGTCATTTAACCTCTGGAGCCTTATGTTCTATTTCTAGTGACCGTGTGTGACTTTTTTACATATCAAACAAATCCGTGATGTCTTTTTAAGAGCTACATTTGTTATACTGTTGGAAAAATCAGCCACCGCAAGGGTTGGTTGATCCAAGATTGTTTTGATTCAGTTGCCTTGAATGAATTAAGTTGAATGGAACAATACGAACTAACGACAGTATGGTCAGTTCTGCATAAGAATGTGTGTTATAGTAATACGATTGATGTCTTGCATTGGTACTGCATTTTGTCACACTCTTGACTGTTTAAGGAGTCCAGCCACATTGAATGTACATATGGATTAACAGAAGTTCTTTCTAATAACAGCCCAACCAATGTCCAGAATGTGACATATCAAGCCTTTTTCACACTTAAGCAGTTTAATCTCAGCCATTTTGCATGACCATTTTGGCCCATCTTGTTCAAATACAGTTTGAAATTTGCCCTTGTTTGTGTTAACAGAGACTCTAGGGAGTTGCAGTTTATCAGGGGGTCTATTTTCTGTGGTATGCTGCTAAGGGTGATGATTCATATAGCATAACAGGGTCTCTTTCTTAGTCCAAAGTCACCCTAAGAAGTCACCTTTCAGCAAACACCAGCCAGAACTGACCCTCACACTGATTTTTACAATGCCTCTTAGTGTCAGTTTCCCAGACACGTATTAAACTTAACTGTGGACTGAATTTCCTGTGTGAGTGGAAAACCATTGGGAAAAGTTCCAGTGAAAATCTGAACGTGATCACAATGGCAGTTCATACTGACAATATTGTTCTCTTACATGTAACAACAACTATTTCAGACATTTCAGCTATTCAGTGTATAATATATGCTGAGTTAAAGGTGCCAGACAGTGGTTCTATGCATTCCTAAGATACAGTTCTATTCACGTAGAACCTCAAAAGCTACAGTTTGCCTTTAGCACAAATAGCCTGGTCTCATTTAGTGGTTTTGTGATTTTAGAGATCAAAACTTTCTCCTTTTTTATCTGAAAACAAGTCAGCTTGTCTAAACTCCTACAGATACCTCTGTATTTCTGATGTTGTGCAGTCACACAGGTGCGGTTCATTTAGAACTGTCTATTTACATTTGTGTACATCTTTTGGATCATTCAACACAAATGCTCCGTCACTTCTCTTGTGCTCAGTAAAACGTCTTGGATTTATTTACCTTTACAAGTATACACTCTCAGGCCCTTTCTTACAATGCTGCATGAGATTTTTTTTTATTATTGTTATTATTTAGATATATTCTCACTTCAGTTTGACATTTACTATAGTAATGATGATGCTGGCATTCACTATCATAGGAGGTTATGAACATGGATTAACCAACTAACACCAAACTGAACCTTTTTTATTCGAATGATGATGATGTATGTCATATTTCATATCAAATCATATTTTCTAATGTTTTTTGATTTTGTAAAGGATTTTCAGACTATGTGTACAAATGTATAATATGGCAGCTTGGGATGACTTTCTTGTGAATAAAAACATGTTCTTCTTATAGTGCAGTCCTCAGTGTATTCTTACACAAAAATGCACTTTCGTGCAAGTCCGAGATTACAGATCATTTATGCAATTTCCTGTATTAATGGCCGTTATATACAAGTTCATATTTCAGGAAATATTTCTGGGGAGATAGTATAGCTATAAAATAATTAGCTTGAATGAGGAAGTGGGCACAAAATGGTTTCCAAAACTGGAGTTTAGTTATTAAATATCATATGTCCCCTACCAAAACTGAGGACTCGGTAGTAAAACATTCATCTTTTAAACGTATGAGAAATGACTTTTTCTGTCCATTCTTCCACTGTGAGAGACCTTAGCACCAAGATCGTCATGATCAAAGAAAGTGCTGGTGGTCTCAGAACAATAGACTGGAGTCCAGACCTCCTTGTCATTTAATGTGTTTGGGAATGCCTGAAGCAGAAAATGCAGCCAACTTCTAAAACCAAACTCTGGAAACTTAAAATACCCTGGCAGATATCTTAGACAAACTGAAAGCAGGTCTCCCAAAAAGAATGCAAGCTGTTATAAAGGCAAAAGCAGACACACAAAATGCTCAGGTTCTGTGCAGCTTGTACTTAGCAGCCGCTTTGCCTGTAAATCACACAAAAAGCTTAATTTTAATAATACTTCCTTCAGTTGGTGAAAGCCCATGACCATGAACATCAGAAATACCACAAGGCTATCACTGGACTAATCATGATTTCAGTACTAAATGTAACTGTCGAGTGCTAATAAACCCTTCGCCTAAGGTCTAAATATGAAAGCTGTATGGGTTGTGAACTCTCCAGTGATTGGCCACAGTGTTGTGGCACATTGCAAACCAGCGTGAGAGTCACACCTGCTGTAAGACTTACTATGGACCAGGAATGTCTTAATATAGCCGGATTAGAGGTGTGACATCAGCAGAGTGTCAGCCTATGGTTATATATGCAGTATGAGTCGTTAATGTTGCCTTAAAATTAGACCTAAAAATCATAACCAGGAGAAAAGTGTTAAAGTGTCATTAAGTGTAATTTTATTCCTCACTATTCACTGTGAAGTGTATAGGGTATATACGGTGTTACACGTATGCAGACATACTATACATTTAAAGTATGAGAGACACAGTGGACTCTGATACAGTAACACAGAATACAGAAATATAGAAATACAGTGGACGATGATTAACTGTGTCAGCACCATAGACAGACACAAGCACTCCAGGTCGTCCTGCCACCCCATCATCCTGTCGTGCTGCCACCTGCTCTGAGTTTTACACACAAATGCCCCATTATATTGGGAAGCCACACGCATATACATACTAACATTAGGAGGATGACCGTAAGACACAGTAAGAAGACACAGTAAGGCAGAGAACACCAGCAGTTTTAAACCTCACAGTGCAATTACTTTGTAATAAGGTCTTCCACATTTATCTGATTAGGATTATGGAGATTGTGGAGCTTGCCAGAGTTTTCAGAGGAGCTGCTGAAATTTAGGACCGGACTGTATATTACCAAGTAATCCCTTACTTACAGCGCAAATACAATAACCCCAGCCTGTTCCCATCTTTCCTCCCCACTGTTGATTTAATTTGATTGAAACCAGAGCATAC
The DNA here is from genome assembly GCA_024036415.1 of Prochilodus magdalenae. NCBI lineage: Eukaryota > Metazoa > Chordata > Actinopteri > Characiformes > Prochilodontidae > Prochilodus > Prochilodus magdalenae. Next base: position 604,872 of record JAMWET010003853.1, read on the forward strand.
AGTAGTAATGATTTGGCTGCTCGGTTGGAGCAGCTGGCCTGTATATTGCTAATCAAATCAGTGGCCTTTAGTCTTGCTGGCTGAGAGTGCTTTTTGACAGCAGGAAAGAGGGTTATATGCTTTAAATGACAATGATTAAAATGTGCATATTATAATTTGGGGCAAAAAATCTAATATAGGACATGCTATCATTTTGCTGTTGTCCATCCCAATTGCTGTCATCATAGCTTAGTTCAGTATGACACCAAACGTTTGACATGGCATCCTCTTGTAGAGAATTGATTGTATCTCTGCTTCAGATGTGTAATACATGCTTTCCAAAAAAGGAGAACAAGACATAATACGTAATGTGAATGATTTTTCCTCAGTCATTCAGACAGTCTGACAGCAAAATAACTTGGCAACTGCATACACCAAATGTTAGTTTGTGATGTTCCCATTCTATTGCTTGGACATTTGGCAATCTATGCAGTGCTTCCTCATGCAGTCAGACCCTGTGGCGTCTGGTCTAGAGCCTGCTGAGAGTTTCTGCTCTTGCTGAGGAAGCTCAGCTTTGGGCGAAAGACAGAGAGTGACGCGCTTTGACACCTCTCCACTCTTTGCCGAAGAGGAGGCCTCATTGCCATGGAGACGCTCCGGAGTGGCCGTGGAGAGTTGTTGTAGGCTGCTGAGTCCATGCTTTTTTAAAAGCTGCTTTGACCTTGCCTCTGAACTGAATGCCTCTGGCCTCTCCTGGGGTGGAGAACGTGAGAGTTCAGGGAAAAGTCAGCAGGATCCCCTGCAGCTTTATCCAAGCTGTAGCCATGCCTGTTCGATCAGCATGCAGACCTAGACATGGAATCCACCAGAGCCTCATAAACGGAGCGCATCTGCTTAATGCTGTCCTCGCACTTTCTTCAAGTAATCTCAATCATGTACAAATGCTCAGAAGCGGCACAAAGGATAGAAGACTGAAAAAGTAAACACCGGAAAGATGACTAGATGGCCGAGCAAATGAAACGATATTAGGCCTATATGAATGGGAAAACCTGAGGCCTCATAAACCAGTATCTTGGTCAGTAATTGAAATCTGGCTAATGCCATCAGGTGCTCTAAAACGTTCAAGTCAGACACTCTCTGTGACCGCCTTTTCACCCTGTGCTGAGTGCATAGCCCATAAAGAGGAAGTGATCTTTAGATTTACTTCCTCCAGTCGTTTCTAATGAGCAGCGGTACCGGCACCTTAACGACGCAGGGTCCCTCAATCGGTCACTCCCATAAAAATGCACCTTTGATTTGTAGGGGAGCTAAACCAATCCCTATATTGCTTAGGGAGATCAAGGAGAACATTATCACCCCCTGTGTAATTTATTTTGGTTTGGCCCTGACATGAAATATTCATGTTTTAATTTAGCTAGGTCCTTGTTTACTCTACACTCTCAAAGGTTCTTTTTGACACCTTTGCTTTCTGCCTCTACATGATGTGAATATTTATCTGGTTGTTTAAATGGCTTCATTGATTGGGTCGCAAGAGTTCACAAAATTCGTTTCACTCACTTTTAATCATCGGCGTAATTAAAAAGGTTGCGCAGATCATACAAACAATATGTTGGGAAATGATCTTAGTAAGTGAAATATTATAAAGCCCATTTGCATATTTCACATTTACTCTGACGACCATTGAAAGAACAGCACATTTTATTTTCATTTGCCTCCTGGAATATTGCCTCGCAAGCAGACATTCCTTTTCATCTTTTGAGGCCGAGCTACATGGGTGCTGTGGGGTTGTTTGTGGCGTCCATTGTCTATGTGAGTTAGAAAATTAAAAGAGAATTTATGAGTGCCCTCTAGTCAAGGGGTTGTGCGGTTGGCCCAGGCATTGTTAGTGGGTCTGCATGAGTAGCGATTTACAACTCTGCAATCAGACGGAGTTCGCCTTCTAAAGCAGGGCCCTGCTCTTTTAAGGAGAGCCATAAACCCAACCAAATGCTGCCACTTACTCTAAGTAATTAAAACAAGCTGGTTTGGAAAGGGACCTTAAATTACCCGAGTATGTGGGTGAAATTTAGCACCGCACATGCCTCTCTTTCTGCCTCTGTTCGCTTCAGGGGTGCTGTAACTATTGACAAACCTTAACAAACACACACATCATTATCCAGCAGTTCTCCTCCACTCCTACCCGCTGCTTAAGGCAGGAGCGTCTCATGGGACTTGGGGTCATGGAATGGGCTTTCAGCTTTGGGAGAAGCAGTTGCACCAGGGACTCAAGTAGTATCTTTGAAAACGACTGCAGAAACTAACAGCCTACAGACCAGAGTCTCTGTCTGAGCATCAGATATCAGATAAAAAGAAGCTTACTGTGAAAAATATGGCAGCTCTGAAAAGCCAAATAATAATAAGAAGGAACTGTATCGTTTGCAGCTGGAGCTCGGTGCAAATGTGCTTTGGTAAGAAACATGATCCACAAAAGAGACAAGTGAACGGTTGGAAAATAAATCATATGGGGCAATTCCAGCCATCATCAGGTTTCTAAACGTTTCCTGGCTTGGATGTAACATTATAAGCAAAAAAAATTGGAAAAAAAATCAAACTTGAATATAAAGCATATCAATGCTGAAACGTTTTTGTACACTTGGGCTTTTGATTCACAAAAAAATATGTTTTGTTGCCGTCCAATGAAAAACATGCATCTCCACTTTTATCCATTTTCACTTTTCTGCATCATTTGGACACACCAGCTGCTGTTTATACTGATTGAGAATCTCATGATGAATGGACCAACAGAAATGGTCCAAAAGTGTTTGGAAAGATGTTTGGTTCCATTGACTTGTATTAAAGTTAAATGAGGTTTTTGGCCTCTCCTGTAAAGTTGCCATTTTGGAGATACTTGTTTTTCTTTGGACAGCAACGATATGTTTAAATAACCATTTACAGTGTGACAAAGAACCCTTAGTCTAGGGCTGGACCAGGAACTAATATCAGCCCTGGTCTTCATTTTAAACAAGCCCACTATAACTAGGCCTCGCCCCAACCCCCACAATATAACCCCAAACACTGATAACCAGTCCATCCCTGCCTTAGACCATTCATTTTTTAGAACTCTCTCCAGAACTTCCACATCCCACTATTCTTAGATTCTACCACCTGCAATGTCCCTGCATGCATGTACATCTGATTTGTCTGTCCTGGGGAGGTCAACTCATAGCTGGCCGGCATGCTGTTGTTAGCCCAATCACCACCCAGGAGCCTGGAGTAATGGAGACACACAGCAACCACAGGCCTGATCGGAGCTGACAGCAACCTGGCAGCAGCGAGGCGGGCTGGGGCATCCTCATCATTATCCCCTCCCTCGCTCCCCACTGAGCTTCATTCTACAGGAGGAGAAGAGCATGCTGGGTGGCCAGAGACAAGTGACCCTTACACACTGCTGTTCTATCATGAGAAGAGAGGCTAATTATAGCTGCTGTAGGGAATACAATGGATCAAAGCAATGATGACAATGGAACGAAGGATATTTATGAACAGCACAATATAACAGCGCATTATTTCATGTTTCACCTTAGTTATATTCATTTCTCCTATAGGACTAGGTCTTTCCTTGATGCTGTTTTTATACCAGATCATTATTACAGTCACCTGTTGATATTACCTGTTTCAAATCACATCATTTTTGATTTTTTTCCCTCACAGCAGCCCCAAACTGCTGCACCCCACTTTTTAGCTATGTGTTTTAGGCCTGAATAGCAGGAATGGATGTATATTTACATATGTAATGGAAATCCTTTCTGTTTGGATTTTGTATCTTCTCCCCGTATCTACGTGGGTTTCCTCTGGAGGCTCTGGTTTCCTCCCACAGTCAAAAGACATGCTGTCAGGTGAAGTGGAGATGCTAAATTGCCAGAAGGATAAGCAGCTGAATGAATGGATGATGAACCACATTTATACCTGATTTACACTCTGTAATGACGGTTTGGATTTTTCAGTTTTTTAGTAACAAAACAATGTCAAAATTTGAAAAAAAGTATTTTTGTTTCGGTAAAGCAAGATAAGCAATTATAATAAAACATCTGTCCATTTCCAAACATAAATGTGTGGGGAGATTAACTAACCCACTGATATTGGGTTTTACTTTATAACGTTAGAAGCATTTCAGCAAGATTAGCGTTTTTGATCAACATCTGTGCTACAAATCAAAATAGAAAATGTATAAAATGTATACACTTTAAAACTTGGTACCTTTTTTTGCGCACCTAGTATTCGTGAATAAATCAACCAAAAGTAAGATGAGCACAAACATTCCAGCTTACCTATTTGATGCAACTCTAAAGTAACAGCCACTAAAAGGCAATGTAAATCATAATGAACTTAATTAGATTTGACTACAAAGCAGACGAGCAAATATGATCATGTAAACATGAACTAGATTTCATTATCATCTATAGCATCTAATAATAACACTGTTTAATAGGGTTATGGACTTCTTCCATTGGTTACGTTAAGAGTTCTATTGTAACACTTCACTACAACTAACCCCATCAGGTTGTGTTTTAGCCTGAGGACCTCTCTGTGATTTGTTCACATGCATTCTGGGGTGAATATACGGGTAAAATCTGAATAGTCTTTAGAAGTCAGTAATTAAAGATCGCTTATGATGGAGAGTAAGTTTTCTGGGAAAGAAATGTCTTCAAGCTGATTTTAGATATTTGTGTGATTACTGTCTAAAACTGCAGATTGCAATTGTTGCAACGGGAAAATCACATTCAGCTGTTCAACAACATTTAATGTCCACATTTTTCATATTTGTGTGTCTTTGTTAGTTTGTGCCCTGTTCCCCACTATTAAGAGTGACATTTTGGAATGTGAGTTATGGGCTATATTCCTTTGCTTGTTTTAATGAGCAATGAGCGAGAATGGACTTACACCATGCTTTGTTTTTTAGGCAAAGTCGGTGTTCTTTTCTCTCCAACACCTGAGCACAGTTAGACACACTGCATACGTTAGGCCTTTTAAAAAGACACTTAATATTATCCTTGTGCTCTCAAAGCTCATTAGATCTGTGGCCTAAAAGAACTGAGAACAAGCTAAAGCAGCAATCTGTGAACAGCTGTTCACACTTGTATAAGTCGAGACCTGGGTATGTTGAATACTGTAATTATGATGAGTTATTATTTAGAAAGTATCTTATCCGAGCATCCATACCTCAAGCCCAAAATATCTATAAAAACCCTTCATCTCCTGACCTTCACATGTTTGACATGGTTACAGTTGTCATGAAACTGCCCCACCATTTGACTGTAACACTATCCAGTCGCAACTGCCTCTGTAATCACTAGGCAAAATACAGTAGATTACAGTGGTAGTGACAAGCATTACAAAACAACTGTGTGTTTGAGTGTCACATGAAAGCTGTAACTGCAATATTTCCTAGACGGCGCATATGAAAAATCTCTCTTCCAAAGCCTAAAGGCATTCGGTGGTGAAAGGTATGAAACTAAACTACAGTTTAATCCTTTAGATGCAGAGAGACAGCGAGCTGGTGGGAAGAGCCAGCTGCGATAGCAGAATGTGTTTTGAGCAGAGAGCTTGTGCATGCATTGGCTTAATGAGCTTCAAATATGGTATTTGTGGAAATGTCTCAGAGCTGCTGTAGGACCCTGGGTCTATTTGCCTAGTTGTGATATAACGTTGATTGCTGTTGACCTCTGTTTGGCTGTTTTGTGTTACTGCATGTATGGTGACTTACATTGGGGCTGGAGCCCACATTGAAGGCTGGAGCCATCGTTGCATAACACATGAATTCCTTTTACTGGACACTAACTCAGCAGGTTTAATATACAATTAGGAAAACGTGGCAAACGGAATATACTGTATTTCTGACCTTATGAAACTGGCACCGTAATTATCTTCATGCCGAAGCTTTCGTAGTGTGAATGACTGTGTGTTGCATATATAACAGTCCTTCAGAGGTCATTTCAAATTGACATAGTTACCCCTCCTTTCTTTGCTTATGCTAAAACAGGTTGTAAAGGGTACTGAATGTAAACATTAGGCAATCAAATTTACGCAGTGGGCTTTGTAATGATTGCAATTACTCAAGCCAAGCTTCAGAGTTCTGCATAAAAAATGTTGCCTAAGCAGATTCTAGGATACACCAATCATAAAGAACTCTCTCCAGTCCCACAAGAAGGGCCCAAATCGCTCAACAGGCCCAAATATAAGGCTGTATTGCCAGCTCATGCTGCTATCCTTACAGTGGCTCTGACTCCATCAGGTCCCGCGTTTCTAACAGATGGGCTCCTCTAATGAAAAGAGCCCTTTTAATTAGCCTGTCCGAGGACGTTTACTTACCTCGCTCGGCCCTCTCTCACCAATAAAGTTTCATTGACCGAGCTGGCCCTATACTGAGCTCCCAGCAGCTGCCATCTGTTGGGCAGGGGCTGCAGGATGGCAGGGTGGCACTCGTGTTCCTTCCCACTCCAGTGAGCCGGAAAGGGGCAGAGGGACTCAGGCGAGAGGCTGGCTCTGAGGGGGGCCTACCCGTGTCACCTCTCATGGGCTCAGTGGTAGTCTTGGCAGAGGTCTTTGAGGTAAGGGGTGGGAGGGGCGTTCGTTCGCCATGCGTGTTACTCCCCTTTAGCTTAGCAATGACAACTGAGGACAAGTGGACAGAGGGGAAAATGTGGTGAGATCTGTGACCACCTAGGCTGGAGGCACAAGCAGCTGCTTTTGATGGTGGCATGGAAACATTTTTCAGCCCTATTTTTGCCTGTGGCATCTTGAAATCATTGGATGCCTTCTTTACATGTACATAATTTCCACATATTAACCCTTAACTCTTGGGAAGGCATGGGTAGCTGACACTTACAGTGTGTCTACAATGCCATTTACACCTAGCATTTTTCCTCAAGTATTAAAGCTTTGCCAATATACAGATCATCTAAAAAAATATATATATATATATAGTTTGTAATGCACCCATGATGTATTTAAAACAGACTTAAGCGACTTAAATCACTTTAGAAGATATTTTGAGATACATTTTGGCAACATATTATACAAGTGTACAGTATATAAATAATACATCTCTCCAAACATTTGACAACAAAAACCTTGCCCAATGCATTATATCATTAAGCACATGTTCCTTGACCATGATAAACAAGGCCTTGCAAAACTAATGTGTAATATAGCAAGCATCTTTTAAATGGAACAATAAAAACAGAAACAAGGTAATTGGTCCACTGGAGACATTTATTTTGTGTATAAGTCTGTGATGTTTCTGGACATCACTGATGGATGACTGCCTCTGTGCATATTACAGTGTTAATTTGATGGGTGCAGGTCATGGACATTCGATTGTGATTTTTGGCCTTGTCCTTTATACACAGAGACTTTTACAGATCCTCTGAATCTTTTAATGATATTTTAATGAAGAGGGTGAAATACATAAAAGCCATGCACTTGCTTACTGAGAAGTGTTGATTTTTTAGTGTATTTTTTGTAAAAGCAGTGATCATGTCTACCCACCCTTGTTCACCAAGGACTAGGCCCTTCCTGGATGTGTATTTTTTATACCCAAGCATGACTGCATCAGCTGTTCATAGTCTAAAATGTACCCTGCCATAAAGCATCAGAATTTCAGAATCATTGTTCATTTACCCCAAAAATGAATTTGATAAGATTGACAAATATCTCGTTTCAAAATCACTTACATATATTGTCCCACCATTTGAGGACCTGAGTTTTGTAAATGGTCCACAGCTCAGTGGTTAGTATCTCATTTCTTTCTGTTTCATCAAGTAACAGATAAAACGTTTCTCAAAGTCAAACATCAATAGCTGTTATTAAGTTGAACATGTGAATCTGGTTTAGTTTGCCTGAATGATTTATTTTTCTGACTCACTGAATGTGCTGTCTGTTTGCCTCACACAGATGCACTTCATTTCCACTTGGCCCCAGGTTTACTGTATTTCACTCACTTCACAGGGCAAAGCAGAAGCTGCTCTCTATTATAGGAACATGATAAGATGAATTGGATTGACGAGTTCTGCTTGTTGTGGACCAGAACGCACATTAAGCCTTTCCTCCTCTGTATTTGGTCTCTTTTCCTGGCAGGAAAAAGCCTTTTTACATTACGCCCTATTCAGGGGAGGACATTTGATTTTGCAGTGCTTTGATTGCTTTCCTCACCAGACAGTGTGCAGAAGGTCATTCTGTAACCCTCTTTTCTGGATAAATTGCTTGTCTGCAGAGAAAAAGAAGAAAAAAGTAAGAGAAAAGGCTCTTTGAACTGTGCAAAGGCTGAGAAAAGAATCTGTCAGATGTGGAGCTTTCTTACCATGTTGCAAACTCACTGTTTGAAGCCAACTTTTTTCCTCAAAGCTTTACCTCCATGCAAAGTCAAAGAGACATCAACAAAACTGGTCAGTTTGAACTAAAAGCCATGGAGGAGCACAAACGTCCTGTTCAATAGGATTCCTTTCAGCACATGTGCAAATGCGGTATATTGCTTTCAAGCACACCTACAAACACGGCCATGAAATAAACATCAGGAACTGTTGCTGCTTTTTCCAATATCAAGAGGAACCTCCATTTGCATAAAAGCCGTAGTTATCATTTCTGTTCATGAGGCAGAGAGGGAGACAGCTCTGAGCTAAAGTGGCCCTGATCCTGGAAATTGAGGAATAATCCCACAAAGGACAGTGGATGCAGCGAAAAAGGGATGTCTTTATGTACAGAGTGGCCAAACGGCTCACTGATTAGAATAATGCATCCGGCGACGTGTCTGCACACGACTGTAATTCATATTTCTGAATGTCAGAAAATGAGCAGAGAAATTATTCATTAAACTGGCCACCGGATCCGTATTCAGGATTATTATCATTTCATCACCAGAAACTGTATGTGTGTCTGTGCATGTGTACTCTACATGCTGATACTGGCGAAGCGAAACCATCTAACCCCATTTTTTCACACATTTGAGAATGTCAGCTGCTCTTTATATTGTGCAAACACCTTATGATGAACAGGCAAACAGAAATGGTCCAAAATTACTTGACATAAAATCTTGCAACATCAGTGCAAGAGATATGTGCTGATATTCAATATTAAGGTATACTGAGATATTACATTTAATGTTATTAGTGGGCACCTGTGCCGTACTGCATGTTAATAAGTTTGACCATTATTTTCAGATATGAGCCACTACACTGTCACAAAGTGATCTCTTTCTTCATTTAATGAGTATTTGTTCGAGCACCTTCAGTGGGTTTGAAGGGCAATCTTTCTTACACAGTATGCAATGCACAGTACTAAGGCTCTGTCACCCACCCATATAAATTCAGGGACTTCTATAACTTTTTGGACGACATTATTTGGTTCTCATGATGAAACAGTGCTCACCATGTGCAAGGGTTAAGGCAATCCTTTTCTCCCATTCCTGGTGAACTTTCATCAAAACATCAGGCCGCATGCTGCTCATGCATCACCTGTTATGTCTTTAAGATGAAGGACATTTCATATCTTGATAGAATAAATAAGTGCTCTGACATAACCACACAGATAGAAATGCAAAAGTGTTAGTCATTGAAATGTGATGGGCACTTGATTGGATCCCTACAAAACCAATCCACTTTTGGGCAAACTGCACATCAAGAACACGTCTTACTAAAAGAATTGAAAGAATTTGTCAAGAATTTTATCAACCGCACGATGGGTAATGTTTGGTTGGCGTTGATTATGCTTTGCTCACCAGAAATAAACACATATTCTACCTGGGAAAATGTCATCATCAGAAAAATCTACAGTGGCTAACAATGAATATTTAGGATAGACCCCTCTGAGATGCTTTCCACTAGCAGGTGAAGTCAGGTAGTATAACCCTGCTAAACATTAAACAGGCACATTAGTAGGTTGTAACAGACAGATTAGTAAAATTATATTTTACCTGGTAACACTGGTACAGTGACTGCTTTTGTTAAAAAAGCCCTGGCATGCAGCAACCATTGTTTTCCATAGCATGAAATGCATTGTCAGAAAACCATATGTATTCATAGTCCGTGATCTATCTTTACCTTCCAGAAGGAGCAGAGCAACATTCTCCACCTATTGGAAATGAATCCTGGTTTATCTGTAGTGAGTTTCTATTTGCACTAGTGGTTAAGCTTTTAGTTCAGCTCCTAAAATCCTAAACAGTGACTCAGCCGGTCATGCATACTAGGATACTTTAATCAAATCAAGAATCTGACTTTTTTTGTTGTTCTTTTAACCAAAACTAAATATAAGAGAATTACTGCAAAAAGCTGTTTGCAAATGATGTCACATCACCGTATTGCTGTGGTGTGAACTGCAGATGGAGGAAAGAGGGTGATTTTCTACAATATGAGTCCTTATTTCATTACAGCTATGACCTCTGCTTGCTACTGTAGTGCTCAGATAAGCTATAGGTGTATATTTCTATACAGTGAAGTTATCTCCTCTCAGACTCGGTGTCCTCTGATGCATTCTGCATTTACATATTAACAGTAGGGCTTTCTTCTAACTGACATAGATCCAGTTTACATCAGAGCAGCCGTGCTGTCTGCTGCGCTCTTCAGTCTGTCTGCAGTGACACTACAGTCTCTGCGACAGGACAAACACTGTCTGCTCTCTCTCTTTCCCTCTCCTCCCTCCCCCCTCTCTTTCTCTGTCTTTCTCTCTCTATTTCTTTCTCTGCTATTTTTTATTTGTGTCTGTATTCCTTTGTGTGGCCTTCACAAGCTGGCATGCACTCATACACACTCACCATAAACACACAAAGACGCATCTTTTTAGGGGTTTTCCAGTCAAGCACCACCTAAGTGAGGAAATACACACACACACAAACACACACACACACACACACACACACGTACACACACACACACACACACGCACACACACACACTCAGTGTGTAGTCTCACTCAAAGGGAGGCCAGCCTGTGATTAGCCGGCATGAGTGACAAGGACCAGACATGATTCGTATAGAGGCTTGTGAACCGCTGAAGAGCCTAATTATATCACATATGTTCAAGTTCTCTCGTTCTCCTTCTCTTTCTTTTCTTCTTATCTCTTTCTCTTTTTTCTACCCATCCATTACGCCCCTCAGCTTTCCTCTTTCCACAATGGTTGAAACCATGCACTGTGTGCTATGGACTGGCAGGTAGGCGGCCGTGATGTGTGATGGAGGCGTGTCTGGCGTGTTTGTGCGACTTCCTGCTGTTTGCTTATTTGAGTTAGCTGGCAGGCAGGTACTCGCCTCCGCCTCATCTTTATTCATGGCCAAGAAACAGGACAGGGATAAAACTCTGGGCTTTGATGGAGATGGAAGCTGCAGCCCAGCGTGCTCAGCCTGTCCAGCTCCGATTAGAGTTCCTGCTCTCAGGGGTCATTTCAATAACGCAATGTCCTTTTGGCTTTGGAAAGAGCCAAGGTAGAATGCAGTTGTGCAATGGTTTGTGACTGACTGCTAATCAGGCCTACAATTATCTATGAGCTTTTAACCCATAGAAGTTGAGTTATGTCATTTTATGTCAACCATTTAAACAAAGTATTTAAAATATAAGAATGCCTTCATATGGTCCTACAAGTGTTTATGGTTCTATGTAGAAATAGAACTGTGGTTCCCTTTTCTGTTTTTGTTCTCCCCCTAGAGGTGCAGAATGTATTTCACTTTTACACCACTGTCGTAAATTGCCCCCGTCATGAATAGGTTTACGCGCTTCACACAGGCATATATAGATGTTACAGATTCCACACACGGTTTTGGTTGCGTAAATATCTGATTTAAGATTGAAAACTTTTTGGCATAGATTGGCGGCAACTGACCCAACTTGTGGTTTCTTCTGCAAGCTAGCCTGAAACAGGACTGAGATTAGATGACTTCGGAAGGCGTCGGGAACAACTTTACAAAACTACAGATAAGGTTACAGCCTACAGCAGTGGGGATGAACATAAGCAAGGATAAACACTCTGCTCTTGGATTTTCAATGTCTTCCTGTTAGCCATTACAACAGTCTCACATCCTTTTATCTCTTTTAGCTCTCGGCAGCATTTAAAAGCTAGCCTGAGATTTACTCTCTTTCTCAATCACTCCCTCTTTTTCTCTTCCTCACTTTCTCTAACAACGTTTCCTTCAGCCTCTTCTTAGCCTCTACCATGATATCTATGTTGGAACAAGCAAGCTGGATTCTTCCGAAAGCTAGCTAAAGGTCTGTAGTTGTTGGGGTGCGTTGCGGTGCTGTACAGCATTCCCTAGTTCTCACGAGAAGTCTTGTCCCATGCCCCTCTAAGGATAAATAGCGGGCATTCCAGGCCCGGAGTGGCTATGCTAGTGATGCCATTTTTCCCTATTATAAGTCAGTGTACCATAAAAATGATTTTTAAGCTGTTATTTTAAGATAAAATCATTTTATAAAGTTGCCTTAAGTGTACTATTTAAATATAATTACCCAGTTACGTAACTGATTACATGGTTGTGTAAGAAATGACATTTGTATTCCTTATTTGATAAAAGCCTGCACTTTTTGATCATTTCTTCCAGTGTCAACAAACAGGGCTATTTCTACACATTTGAGGCCTTAAGCAATGTCCCATTATAGGGCCTGTTCACCACCTTAGTTGTAATATTTCAGTTGAGAATCACTTCTCATTCGTTTACTTTCGGGGTGAGAATAACCCTTTTAATGTAAATGTTTGGTAAATACAAAGTTTAAAACAATATACCTACAAGAGAGTAGACTCATTAAGAAACCAAATAGTCAATGTAAACAAATACATAAATAAATAAATAAAACTGCAATGTGTGTTTAAGATGAATGCACAGTTTCTGCCTCCTTGCTTGGTATAGCAAGAATCTGCCGTATTAACAAACAACACAAACATTAGAAAAATATAAAATCTAAAGAGTCACATTCAAATCCTAATACAGCAGCTCCTCTCGCAAACACAAACATGGCATGCTTCGAAAATATCTGATTTCTGCAATTAGCTATGATTGAGACATTTTTACTGCCACCCTATACTTCTGTTATGCCCAGCGATAACAGCATCTTCCACAAAGGGTCCACAGTTTAATAACTACCCAGCTTATAATAGTTTTGTAGTGGTTTCTGAATATTAAGCAGTAACTGAATGAATAATTAATAATTATCTATTAACAATTATTAATGTTATTAAGGAGAATAGTACTACTTGTGCTAATAAAGACAATGGGAGTTGCAACAGTCACAAGCACTTACCTTCTGAACTACCGTTTATGTGTCACATTTTGTATGTCCAGCCATTTCTTAATTCATAAAATAGCTCCCTCTCTGCTGCAACATAATAGAGGAAGTGCAGTAACTCTCACAGTTTCGAAAAACCATGGCCAGTCTACAAAGAGGCTGGGTTATCAAAAGATCTGCCGGACGACTTTGATAACATGCTCAAGAGCTAATTACTGTGCTTTTTCGGGACAGATTCATGATAAGGAAAAGTCAAGGGAAATCCCAGGGGCCACTGAAATCACACAGTGGAATTTAATAGATGCTCTTTTATGAATCTGCCATATTCATACACAGGGCCTACGTGTAATCCTGCCTGAATATTACCTCAGATATTCAATGGTTGTTGCTGAAGCAGAGTGCTGGGATTCCTCCCCCAGCAGCCAAAGATTTCTATCAAATCATGCCTTTGTAGACTGCAAAGATCATACATGATGGAGTATAGTAATGTCAGGGAGTTCTAGCATGTAGCTATGACACGAAAGTACACACAATGGTAGTATAAATGTTTAAGAGAGTCGATCCCAAGATGTTTTAAAACTGCTGTGTGCGCTCCCCATCAAGAAGAGCGTACAAGCAAGAGAATCATGGGAAACTGAAGGAACATGCCGAGAAACCGGAGAGTTATTGTACCTGGAGGTCTCATATCAGAAATGTCTTCCTAGTGATGCTCACATCAGATTATTTTCCCAACTGTTAGAACAAGATGTTAGCCTGGGCTCCTCCCAGAGGATAGATTCATCGTGCTTTAGTGTTTGTTGTTCCACTGTTGTGCCTGAGATGAAATGGTTTTATTGATTTGTTCGAAGGAGCAAATTAGGCCTTTGCTCTGGAGGCGCCCAAACAATTCATTTTGTGCTGCCTAGCTTGTCTCCAGGCTTGCCGGCCTCTCAGCAGATATTTCTTTCCAGGTTTAATTACCGCTGGTTACCTGGCTGGTGCTACAGCAGAAAACACGCAGTGCCCCTTTAATTAGCTGTCAGCTGGTTTAGGGCTACAGCTCATTGATTAGGGCATGATGGCTAATAAGACGTGAGGTCCCAGACGCTTCCTTTATTGAAATGGATGAGATAGGGCTGTGGGAGGCAGTGACGTCAGTTAACACCTCTGTCTATGTGAGTGTGTGGCCTATGAGGAATTGACAGCTATATGGATATTAAACAGTATTGTACTTAAGTTTGTATTTTAAATGCAGCACTAGTGGGATGTGCCATGCACATGCTGTTTTTAGAGCCATGCCTATGCAAAAAGGCTGACCTTTTTCTACGGTGTGTGCACAATGACACATGTCATTAATTTTCCAATGGTGGCAGATTGGCAGCAGTGGATAATGTGTTTTTGAGTGAATAAGAGATATGAAAAAAAATTAAGTAAGACTGAAGTCACATTTTAGTCCTTTTGTTTTGTCAGTGAAACTCACCAAATGATGGCTAAGTGATGTCAGAGCAGTCACTATGCCACATAATGTAATGCTATCAAATCAATCAGCCTACACAATTGATATACACCTCGGCAGACACAGTGAGATGCTGGGGAAAAAAAACATCCAATCATCCAAATTATTAATGAGAAAGATGCATGGAGGCAGTTATAATTTACACCTGCGTTTGCAGATTGTTGTTCGGAAATGATTGCTTTAAAAAGTGAAAACAATCAAATCTTTGAAGTTGCTAATGTGATCTTGGTTGTCTCCCCAAACAGAGCACACCATTTTGTGCTGCAGGACCCAGCCACCTCCCTGCCATTTCTTGGTTGTCTGCCCAAACAGAGCAAGCCATCTTTACTCATAAAATCTTTGGCATAAAATTTAGTTGTTAATATTTTTTCCCCATCATTTATACCATAACAAATAAAATGTCATCAATACAATACTTACAGTCAACATTTTCATTGACATAATTAACACTGTTTTAATAGGTAACCAGATGTAACATGGTATGACCCTTAAACTACTAATTCAGGCTTTACAGGATGTCACACTCTATATATTACAGTGCACACTATATCTTAGCATTTTGTTTTCTCCTGACTGAGCAAAGCTACTTCTTTAGATTTTGGCGATGTAAATAGCATTAGGCTGGAGAGTGCCAACAAACTGGTTCATATAGGACTGTGTTTTTACCAGCTTAGTTTTAAACTCCTATTCATTCAGTGCACTCTGGGTATCATTATCAGAGATCAATAACATGTTTTTGTTGTGCACATTCTAATGCAGTTTCATTCTCTAGTCATGCGTGCTGACAGCAGAGCTGAACCAGAGGGGCGTGGCAGATGCAGAACTGATCACAAATAAATGTGCTGTTTGAAAATTTGAATGGAAGTGTTAAAAGTGTCCTGATATTGAGGGTAATCCAAACCCTTTAAACCCATTCGGTGTATAGAAATGATTTGGACGAAACAAAAGGATTAAAATTGAATAAGAAATGCTAACAGGTGCCTGGATTCCGGGACATTTTGTATCTAGGAATTCATTTATGCTTGGAACAGACATTCAAAAGCAAGGAAGTTCCAGGAAAATCTTGGATGGCTGGCATCAAGTGAACAAGAAGACTTTGCAATGTGATTGTATTTCATTATGTTAATAAGTATGTACGCCCCGAGGACACTCAAACACCTAGCCTTCGTATTGTTACACAGTCAATGTGAGTGTGCCCAGGCGGCCTACAATAAACCCGTCTGTGTTTTAGGTGTGAAAGTAAGAACTAAACCATGCTACGCTATGTTTTTCTCCATGAAACATGTTAATAAGCATGTACGCCCTGAAGAGACTCAAATCCTCATATTTTTACGCAGCCTATTTTACATTTAGCCCTCTTTTTGTAGACTGTTGAACGTTTGCCTTTGGCATCACTGCTATCCAGACTTGTGCCTCTAAGAGTTTTGGCAGAATCCACATTGCTTTCCCCCTGCCCCTCCCCCTTCCAGACCCCCTCCATCCCCTCCCCTTCCTCTCCTCACAGTTGTTCATGAATATGGATGGCAGGCAGGCCTTGCTAGCATCGTTAATGTGCTGCAAGTCCACATAAATCACATTGATATAAAAAGTCCAAATGCTTCGCCACTAAAGGTATAGGCGATAACAAGAGAATTTGATAGCTATGTGTGTGCAAAGTGTTATTAAGTAACATGCTAAAATTTAGGGAATTGGAAGGAAGAAAGGATGAGCGATGCATACCAATTCACGCCATGCAGAATCTTTCCAGAGCCATTGGGTTATAAGACATCAAGATTAACCCACTATGTTTATACACAGAGAATAAAGAGGCTTTCAGGAGTGACTACACGCAGTAGATGTTGGCATGTCAAAATCAGCACATTGCTCAAGCAACAGCATTGAAAAAACATGCCACCGACTTCTGTTTGGCGTCTCTGTTCCTGAAACAAAGCAAAGCAGGGAGGAACATTCCCCACTGGATCTCTCCTTTCTGTTTTTTCTCTAACTCTCTCTCCACTAAAGAATTCCTCTTGCAGGATGAGATCACAGCATGATGAAGCACGCCGAAAGCCAGTTCCTGGCTCTCCTCCTCTCACAGAGCCTGCGTTTCTCTGCCTCAGCTGGAACAATGGTGACTGACACATGAAATAAAGATGCTTTCAGGTTGTCAGAATGCCGCAGGTTAATTACATCATGCCAGGCTTCCTCGCACACGGCCTGGCCGAGCTCTACATGGGAGACCGTTAAGGAGAATTTTTCATTTTCAGTGGCCGCCTGTTTTCAGCACCTGTCCAGACCTCTGCCATGGATGTAGACATGAATATTGATGCACTGTACTCTGAACTTGGGTCTGCTGCAGTATCTCCAAAGATGCTGGCTTTGAGTTCAGGGAAGCTTCAGCCTTGTAGGGGGTCTTGAAAGTTCCATAGTGCTGGCACTTGAGAGGGGCTTTTGTCTTTCAAAGTCAGAGAGGGGGATACCATGCAAAATTCATAAAGCATGTGCGACACACTCAAGGATGGCTAGAAGGGGTAAACAACACAGAAAGAGCAGTTGGTTGAAATGAATATGCTGACAGTAGTTACCACTGCCTCTCTTTAGCTACGCTACCACCCACTGCTCTCACTCTTGTTGTCCATCGCTCTCGCTCTCTCTCGCTCTGCCTTCATTAGAGAATTCTGTTTACAATGATTTTCTCATCGGATAGATGACTTGTCCTCACCCACTAATCTGTTCACATTCCAATCAATCATTTCTGCTATGAACCTAGTTCAATACTGATGAATACACCTACACATAATTAATATCTAAATGTCAATTGTGTTCATTTATTTATTTGTGCTCATTTTTATCAACTTGAAATTAGAGATAAGCTCTGTTTTGTTGTTGAGCCTCCTGGGTGAACGAAAATGTAGAGAACAACACAGTTTCCATGAGTAGCAGTTTATTCCTGACAGGACTTTAATGAAGCCCAGACCTTATTGTACACTTTATTACATTACGTTTAAGAATTTAGAAATTTCAGTGAGAGGCTTGCAAGACTGTGGTTCAGTAATTTGTCCACAAGGTAAATCCAACTCAGAAATATATGGAACTGGCTGTCTATAGCCTATATTTACAAATGTTTAAGTTCTGGTCATTGTTTTTATTTGGTAGAGGAACAGGATATGGAAGTTTTTAGCGTATGTATACTAACATACATGTTTGCCTATAAGTGGTCTTGCAAAATGTGTCTGTTTTACACCCTCTATAAATACGGTACACCTGTTTGGTGCTAATGATTGCAGCCATGTTAGAGACAGAGCGAAGGTCTTGAAGAAAGATATTTGGTCTGGTTTACTCTTTGTTATGGGACATTGCTTTGGGAGTTTGAGGCATCAATCCTTCAACTGACCACTGCCATCTACGAGTAGAGAAGCGTTAACATCACTGTCTAGGACAGACCACCACAACAAATTTAACCCGAGAGTAGCCCATAAGTTGCTAAAAGAAGGTCCTAATGCTTGAATTAGACTACACAAATTCAACCTGGATTTGATATGGCTTTGCTCTAGCCAAAAACATTCCAGCACTGAGCACAAATGTAAGTGCTGGGAACGAGGAGAGGGTCATGTAATTTGACATCTGGCATGCCTAACAACACTTGGGCGGATTTCTGTCAGAATTTCTTGTATTTTCCACCTAGTTTGACATCCTACAATGTTTTCCTTGATGTTGACCAATAGGAGGACAGAATTCTCTCTAGCGCACATATGTAAACAGAAGATAAAGATGCTTTTGTTGCAGCTGCCATCAATCACATTTATCACAATAATCTCCATTCAAGAGTAAATAGTGCTACAAAATTAAAGTACAAAATTACACTCACTTCAATCACAATTTAAACCACTTCTGTCCTTGACATGATAACTAATTTTACTTCCAGTTCTGTTTGGAAGAGGCGGCACATACTGGCCTCTTCATGACACCCAGGGGCAGTTCCACAATCATTTTTACTTTTTGTTCAACCAAACAACCAAAATGTCCAAAATGGGCTGCTAATCATTTACAGAAGAATAGCAGTTTAAAGCTTTACCAGTGCTTACATGCTACAACAAACTTATTTATTTAAAGAGGCAGGAAATTCTGTTTTTAATAATACAGGCCCTTTTAGGGTTCCGCTCCTCTTAGCACAAAATCTAAAGAAAATCTGAATGTGATGATTAGTGAGACCTGATCTAATCTGATATAAAGCTGTTTATATCAAACAAGCATGTCTTTACTCTGCTGTATTCCTGGATCAGTCATAGTTGATGAAGCTAGAGAAAGCTTCAGGTAACGCTATTATGATTTGCAAACAATGAACCATACCTATACTGGAACTGTATAGAGTACAGACATGAAGAGAGCAAACGTTTCTTCAACAACAAATGATGATAAATTACACTGATATGGGCAATATTTTTTGAGCTACACATACAAAATTAGTGTGTCTCAGAACACACTGACGTCTCGGCATGGAGTTGTTGCGGTTCCTAAAGGTCTGCTGCAATGATCCATCCCATGCATCTTGAATATTCACACAAAGACTACAAACTGGTCATCTTGGTGCTGACCATGGTGCCCCCACACATGAATTTGTTGGTTGTCTCCACCAAGATTAAAACAGGACTCACTAAAGGTGACCCACTACCATTCTGAGTTATTCAATGATAGTCTGACACAACACCACTGCAGTCCTTGCCATCGTTGACCCAATGGTACGGGAAGTCGTTATAACGGTCTGTGTGCATATAATCCATATGTGCATATATGTATATCATTCGCATGTGTCACAATGTCAAACATATCCTCCAAGTTTCATTACTGTTGTTTGATTCTTTTCGGGTGCAACTATTTGTGAAACTACACTTTTAATGATAAGTGGAAATTGATATTTTGTGCCTGCGTTAATGTCACAGTTCATTAGTTTCTTTATTACCGAATAAATGTTTTAGTAAAATCTTAAACATAGACCTTCAAGCCTTATGGCCTTCAATCCTTTCTTCATAAAGACCTGGCAAGAGAGTCAAAAAGGATTGTGCTATCATCTCATTCTATGAAGTGCGTGTGTCAATGTGTTTTGACTTGAGTGCTCTAACTCAAAATGTGTTAATGCCAAAATGTGAATACGGAGCTTAGTTATGATGGATGCTTTATTTTGATGCCTTTCTGGTTCTTTTGTTTCTCTCGTCATGTTTGATTTGTTTTTAATTTCCTTGGGGATGTGGCGGGTGAGTGAATCACCCAGTTAACTCTGCTGAAATCTTGCCGAATTGCTGAAAATGATAGCGGCTAACCCAATCAAATAGCCTTAACAGCAACGCTCTCCCACTCCCTGCTGAATTAGATTAGGAGAGACTGAATGCTGATATTAACCTAGTGATGTAATTACCACTGCAGGTTGAGTGCTAATGCAGTTTTTAGGCATGCTGAATATTCCCCAATCCGATTAGGCTCTTACACCTCCCTCTAGACTGAGTCCTGATTTGTAATGGAGGTAAGACCAGTGCTATATCTCTTTGTCTTTGAGGTGACTTTGTCGGGGAGAGGAGCTCTACCTGACCCTGACCTCTGCAGTCAAGTTTAGTTATGGTCATCCTCCACTCTAATGCCTTTGGTCAGCTTGTGGCAGCTCAACCTGTACTGACTGTGGCTTTGAAATGAGGAGAACACCAGTAGGGACCATGAGTCAAGAATAACTGGTCCTACATTTTTCACCACTGATCATCATCAGAGCCCAAATCAGCAGAATCCTGTTTCTGTTGTAGATTTCGTCACACAGTCATTTTTACTTCCTTTTTCTGTTTGGAACACAAAACCACCAGTTTCACACATAGCATCCCTACAACCATGATTTCCTGACCATCCTCTCAGCTGACCTATGAACTCATGCATGTGTTGCCAGTCTCACGAACAAGACTTGGCAAAAATGTATGACACTATGATTGACTGATCTGACACAGTGATTTTTTTGAAAATACTGGGTAGTCTTGTTCTGAGAGAAAATACAAAATTTAATCACAGATTTTGCAAATACCTGTTGCCACTATGTATGTTTATGCACCACTGATTAAATACTGATATGCTTACAAAACAAGGGGATGTATTTACTTTTTCACATGACTCTGTAACGGTGCAATATGTAATATATAACACCACAAAAAACAACCAATTTGTCCAAAATGGGCTGCTAATCATTTACAGATGAATAGCACTTTAAAACTTTACCAGTGCTTACATGCTACAACAAACTCATTCATTTAAATAGGCAGGAAATTCTGTTTTTAATAATACAGGCCCTTTTAGGGTTCCGCTCCTCTTAGCACAAAATCTAAAGAGGTGTTCTAATTCTAAATTGGAAAGACTGAGTGTGATGATTGGTGAGACCTGATCTAGCAGCCTGATCTAATCTGATATAAAGTCTTATGTCAAACAAGCGTGTCTTTACACATACTGCTGTTTTGATCCTTCATCGCCTTTTTTGCATTTGGAATATGTTGAAAATTCAGGGCTTTCTGTAGTCCATCCAAATTTATCTGACCTCAAGGGCGGAGAGGCTGGAACATCATAATGTAGCGGTATGTGAAAAAGAAATCCGTGAGAGAATATTTTAAAAATAAATAGCATTATAATTAAATATCCAATAAACCTTCACCCAGAAGTAGCCAAGAGCAGTCTTTCTTCGGTGGGAGAGGTTCAGTCTTGGTTGCAGGGCAGGAGAGCTTGTGATTGCCTGTGTGTATGTGTGAATATTTCATTATTTGCATGCTCCTGGATTATGACTGTGGCTCAAGGTCATGAATAGGGAAACAGGGTCGTAACAATAAGGAGCCGTGTCCACACCAGCCCAGGTTGGCTCCAATGAAATTACACACTAGAGGGAATGAGGACTATGACACTCCTGATAATGCTGTGGAATAGCCTAACCAAAAACTGCAAACACTGTGACTTCATATCACCACAAACAGGCGATATCTGGAGGACAAAAAGGACACGATAAATGAAAATATGAGAATGACTGTTGTTTTTACCATCTTATGTAGATACCAAATAATAATTGTAAATGAAATTAAAAAATAGTGATGATTATATATTTTTATAACTTATTTTGTTGGTGTTATTGTGTTAGCAAATGTTTAATAATACTCCATATTGTAGCACAAAAGCAAGTTAACTGCTATACCGTATTACCCCAATTGTTTATCAATGTTGCCCATTTTTATAAAGTGCCTCCAGTCCTCCAATATTCAATTTTGAGTCTTCAAACCATCAGTGGCTGGTCAGGCTGAATTCTGTATATATGATATATACAGTATAATATATGCAGTTATTGGTTGGACCATGCAGCCACTTATGGAAATAGGTGGGAAACAATGGAAATGGAGATCACTTGATTTCAGGCAAACCTGGATCCATATGATATTTATATTTACATACAAAATTAAATAATACAAAATATTATTTATTTGACTCATTTGATAGGCCTTAATTATGCATTGTGTTGTGGTTTTGAAATTGTCAGCTACCTTTAATGTGAACATTGTGAACATGTCATGACAAATTAAATATGGTCCAGAATTACTTGTAATGAAAGACTCCATAAGTAAAGTTGATATTTTGGGTGGGGAAAAAAATGAATGACGGTAAACACATTGTTACTGTTGTGTTTTTTTTCTTGTAATATCTGAATACACAAATATTAAATACATAAATATACAAAAACAAAACAATGAATGATTTGTATTGACAGGTCCTGACACATCTGTGCCCTCAAGCCTTTGCAATGGGTGGGTTTTCTTTCAAACATTTCGCAAAAGTTATGTGCAAAATTTTGGAAAAACATGTGAAACAAGTTGTGTTTCCATCCACTATAGTTGTGCAAATGACATAGGCTATGATGATCAGAGGTCGGATTAAATCAAGCAAGATGACAAAGTGTTTTTGTAGTCTTTTTGCAACTCAGAAAACCTGGGCAGGATGAACAATGGCCTACCTACTTAAGACTCTGTGGCAACACAACATTGTCCACCCTGCATCTGGGAATGCCAATGCACCAGTCAATGCTTAATGGGCAGATAAATGTCTTTACATGCAAGATATTTCCACAGTTCTGTATATACAGTATGTTATCTGTGCATATGGCATAGTTCTAACTTAAACCAGCTCTAGCTTACGGTACATGGTTATGAGGCAGCTTTTGGGCTTCTCTGGTTATTCTCATCTATTCCTTTGTTACTCCCTTAACTCCTGATGCTCCATCTATCTTGGCATTCCGGGCATGCTTTGTTTGGAGTGATGCCTGTAAGCCTCTAGTGCTTCTGGCTGAGTGCCTGCCTTTTGTCACAGCACGTAATGTGTCACACTCCACCTCTTGTGATATCAACCCATCCTCCCTTCTTTACTTGTCTTGTTAAGCTATTGTTGTGATGATTCTTGCTATTTATCCGATGCCATGATAATACTAAGAAGTAGAGATATTGTTTTAGGTGTTGTCTTATTCTAGGAGATTATAATTTAAATTTATCTTGGGTGAAGCTATTAAGTCGTCTTTTTGTCCAGTGCTGTAGAGCAGCTGCTGTGAAGAGGCGCCTTTGTGGACACGCTCACAGCAGCAAATGTGTTCAATACGCTTTCAAGCTCAGCAAAGCAAATTGAAATCTGCCTTGCTTTGTAGCTCATCAATACACCTGACCTGACCAAATCCATGAAATCAAAGCTCATCCCAATCAGGCATTAATTATCTTATAAATTGCATCTGCTGCCCTCCTAAATGCAAGCTGTGCCAATCACTTTAGGAGACAGCGTGTCCTCTGTACTGTCATGTTAATGTCACGTTTGCTTGCATTTTGCCTGCTCCTGACACTGTTATCTGAGACTTATGAATTAAAGTAATACTATTATATCTGTATTTGTTTGATTGATATGTAAGGTTTAATGCCCCCCATTATACTTAAAATCCAAATTTTTAACAGAAACAGCAGTTCATGGAACATATTTGACATTGCACCTGTAGAGGCAAAATTCAAGAGCATTAAGTCTTTGGCTACATGTGGTTCTGTGAATGCTGGAAAATGGAGTAATTAAAAGGCTTGTATTTGACCAGATTGTTAATGGATCGGTAGACCGGGTGATTTTTAGAAGTGGAGGGGCTTGCCAAACCCTGCCAAATCCTCATTTACACACTGACGTGTCAGCACTTTGTATGAGCTGATTCAATACAGGCGTGCTGACTTAATTACACACAGCGCCAGTCAATAGTCTCTGCATAACAGACAAAATGTCCAACTGACAGAGATTAAATTACTGAAGATTTCCTGTGCAGATTGCTGCAGCCCGCTTTGCTTAGATGTCGTGTTTTATTCTGATCAAGCATGATTACTGGAAAAACAAAATACTCGTGATTTTTTGCCTCAGCAGATGAAAACTGTTTAAACATGATCTAGGTCTACTGTTGATACAACTTACCCTGAAATGCTTTTCTACAAGTGACTGGTATGGTGTGAACTCAGAAACAGGATACATGACATAGAACAAAATTAAGTTTAAGTCTCCTTTTACATATAGCTGTGTGCTAAAGTTTGGTAGCTATCGTCAGTTTACATGTTTTGTTCATTTAACATATTGAACCCTGTGCAATAATCCTGGCTACACATTATTTTATTTATTTTTATTTCTAACAAAATACAAATATTGTACATCCCCATAGTGGATAACACGATTAACATGTCATTTGACTGGATGTGTTCAGTCTTTTGCGTAAGGTGGTAGGCATTTATGTATGTCTAATATGTAGTAATTATGTAGTACTGTAGTAGAGTTCAATTTCATTATTTTTATAGCTTCATTATTATTATTACTATTCAGTAGCAGTTTTTTAGTTATTTGTTGCGAGGACTCTTTTTTTGAAGGGCAGGGTTGTGGGCTATGGTAGCTAAGTTTTAGTAGCCTAGCAAGCTACTAGAGTGAACCTAGTCTGTGAACAGTGTATCTTTCTACTTTGTTTTGTATGTTGTTCAGTGAAGCAGAGTTATGGACTAGATCTTTAATCTGGAGAGTCAACAAGTTCCTTAAAGCAATATTTAACACATTTCCAACAGAAGTCTCCCTTCCCGAAACAATTGATTCCACCTCAAAGACAAAGTAGAAACATATCTCCGTTTGGCCTGACAGCTCTTTGGTATCATTTTGATCTGACTGCTGTTAAAGAACAGAACAATTCATCTGTCTAAAGATGCTGTTAGAGGTCTCAAACATAGTTTCTTGTGTAGAGGATAGGAAGCATATGTAATTTTATTTGGGAGGGAAATAAAGAGAAGAAATAGTGGCTGTAAAACACAACCAAATGACAGATAATACAGATAATACCCAGACAGAAAATAGTCAGATTGCTGTTGGAAAATACCCAGATAGGAATTGTTGGATTGTTGCAAAACTCAGCATGCAGTTATGTCTCAGACAGATATATAAATGATAGAAATTGTGGTTTGGTTGAGGTCACACACATATGGCGAACAGGTCCCGAATGGCAATGACAGACCACCAATAAAGAGAAATGTTTCATCTGTTGATAAACACAAGTTTCCTTGTCCATACAGACAAAAGTGGCACCTTCATTACACACCCATCTGCCCGGACCAATTCCAGAAACCCACTTGTCATTGATACCGGTCTGAGTGCTATGCAGAGAGCGCTATTGCAGACTTTCTTATCTGCTTGTTAATCTGGCATAGTCAGCATTTCTGGGTCCAAATCTTTCCTTTCAGATAAAAAAATCAAACAGTGACGGAACCTGTGGACCTTTTCATGATCACTTAATTACTAAACGTAAAGGATCTAAATTCTTTTTTACTCCAGTCCGCTTGTTAAGATGTCCGACTCCAATCCACTACTGTGTTGCCGAGGCGCTTGTCTTTCTACATCCTGCAGTGCTGTGCACTTTATTGTGTGGGTATGGGTGTTCTAGGATGTTTCTTACAAACCCACAACTTTTTGTTATTGGTTGTTAGCCTTAGCTATCTTTGCCTTAACTTTGTGGTCTTAGCTAGCTAGCTAGCTATCTTCATTATTCCTCGCCTGACTGACATGCCTGATGAAAGATAAACAAAGATGTGGCTTCATGGCAAGAAATGCCATATAAAACCCATAGCCTATATGGCTATATGAAGGATTACCATAAAGAGCCAGTTTGTCTTTTGCCACTGCTTTAATGTTAGCTAGTTTAGTTAGTTAACATTAGAGCCCACTGAACTTTGTCTTTCTTCACATGTCTAAGAATTGTATCAACTGCAGTCATTTTCTCTTTCCGTTCTCATGGCAACGAAAGTGGTAGAATAAACACTGAGAAGTTTTTTTGAAACGTTTATACAAGAAACAACTCAGACAGTGAGCATATTTTGGTCCACTGGCTTTGACTGTTGCCACTGCTTGTCCACCACCAGTTCAGTCTAATTATCACCCTGCAATAAGATCTAACTAATTTTTAGACTTTTATTTTAGAAAATACACTAAGACAAATATTATAAACAACTAAAAAAAATCTATGATCAATCTTGATAAAAAAAAAATACTGACTCATTTTAACTGGAAAAAACTCATTTTAAATGGATAATTAAAAAAGCGGATTTAATAAATTTCACATTGAGTCTAAAATGAGCAATGAAAAGTGGCAGGTTTAGACCCTGACCTGAAGGTTGATTCATCAAGGCCTAACTAGCATTTTGTATCTTTCGTTTTTTTTCCAGAGCCTACAGTGGTTTATTATAGTCATTGCATACTTGACTTTCTGTTGGCTTCAAAAGTTTTGAGCAAAAATTTCAAATATGGGCTGTGTGCGGCCAGTTTAAAAGAGACACATACAACCCAAAATTTTATATTCTCCTCAGAATACTGGAACTGTGGAAGAAGGCCAAAATGATAGCCTACACTTCCTACCTACGGGGAGCTTTGTAGCCAGGCTGCAAACCAAACCAGGTTTATGGTAATTACTCTGAATGGATTCCATGAATAATTCAGCATTTGGCAGGGGACCCTTCAGCCAGCAACCACCAGCAGAATCTTTATCCCAAGCTACCACCAACACAGGACATGGTCACTGGATAAGAATGTCAGGTCCTGAAATAACAACCTGCTGTACAGTTGATCACTACTAAATTTTATATGCTCATTTTGACAAAATCATGTGTGCAACACTCCCGTGGGCCAGCATTACAGTACCATATATCAGGTTCTCTGCAATATCTCTGTATACTAGCTCATCAGAAACATATATATATATATATATGTTCCACATTTGTCTCCCCTCAGTTTAGGACCGCATGCATATTTATGCTGTTTCTCACAAACATGTCTATAGTGTAACTGCAGTGCAGTGTGGGAATTAATTGCAAGCACACACAGAATGTAGTAATTATGAGGGAGGGGCTGGTGATATGTGCTGCATTATAATTAGTGCTGGTAAATAAATAAGTAGTCTTTGGGGATCTTATTTGGCAGAAACGCTGTTCCTGTGCCATGTGCAAAATTGTGGTTTGTTTTACAGTGTCTGAGATATGGCTGTTAATAATAATAATTCCATGGACAGGCAGTACATATGACCAATGGGAGAAAAAAAACCAAAACAGATGGACCACTGAATGTCAGAACAAAAGTATGTGCAATGCGTTTTTAAGGATACAATTTCTACCTAGAAAACATGACTTCAAATACATTAAAGGTGATTACAAGCTTCTTTTGTTTGTTTGCTCATTTATTTATTTATTATTTCGTAAACTCACACATCTACTGCTTTGTGTGGGGTTTTGTCAGGAAGCCGTCACTAATTGACACACACACTTACCTTTTTATTGCATCTCATATATTTTTCATGGAGATTTGTTTTTTCTCTCTCGCCAAATAAGATAGCAGGGGGTTCACCCTACCCAACCCCCAATGCAGACACTCCTCTCCAAAACTCAGTTCTTTCCTCACTAAAGATCTACATGTTATGTGACTTATATATCAACCATTAAAATACATCCTCTTTAAATACTGTTGTGGTCGTTCCAGTTAAGTTTTCTGCATGTACATATTTTTTCCTTTAAAACAATTCAGTCTTTAATTAGAAACTCCCTGATAAACACTGAGGACCTTTCATATCCTTCTGTGGCTTGGAAATAATGGAAAATTGTGCATTTAACAATATAATACAATGAGGAAATAAGAGTATTGCAGTAACTGTCAGGGTCGGGCGCTCTAGGACGCTCGCAGGAAGGCTTTTAAAGGTTTATTAAAAAAAGACACAATTCAAAGAGGAAGTCAAAAAACAAGCAAAAGGTCAGAAAACGGCAAACAATAATGACAAAGGGAAAACCAGAGTCGAAGCCAAAGTACAGAGCTAATAGTCAGAAAACCAAAATAGCAAACAGAGTAAATAATCCTGGTTTTTACTTCGCGAAGATGATGCTAAACAGAACAGATGATAAAGGCAAGGCACCAGGTGCAAATAATCAGTACTCAGGCAAGGCTGATCTGGGATTGGCTGCCGACAGTGAGCGAGTGGTCACGTGATCACCAGGGGAGTACTGGGAAATGGAGTTCACAGGCAGCATAGGTCGTGCAGGGCGTGATGGGCATGTGACAGTAACACGCTTTTTTCCGTTGATAAGTTAGTTGATGCCACTGTGGAAATGGAAGAACCACTAAGGTTTATGGGATATTTTGGGACCAATTTTGAGTCAAAACATACTTGCAGGCTTTCTGGAAGTTCTGAACACACTTTTGACCATCAATAGCAGGGGTGGCTTCAGGCAGGGCTCTTTACTGAAAGAGTAAGTATAATACTCTTACATAGAAGGTAACAAGCTTCAAGTGTCTGAGTTGTCAGATTAGTGCTATTAGAATCTCATAAGGAAACTAGCAGGAATTAAAGTCCAACTGAAAGCCTAGTTCTAACAGTCATGGTGTGCAAGTACATTTTTCAAAAACAATAACTAGAACATGCAGAGGTAGGATATTTCAATTCACTAAATTCATTCAATGCATACTGAAAACAATAACTTTATTCTCTACTCTCAATAAATCAGGTTAGCACTAGAGGGAGAACAGCATAAACACACTGTTGAAATCAAGTGCTGACCAGTAATGCCTCTATAATTAAAATGAGCATCAAAGGCTACTCGTATTCTATGCTGATGAATTGAGTAGCAGTTGTACTTGTTGTTGAATTACTACTTACCATTCTGTGCAGATGGCATGAGCTCTGTAAGGATATATGCAGTCTTATGGAATACCAAAACCACTCAGGAAATGGGATGAATTCTTGAAATCACCCAGCAAAATTTAACAGGAGCAAACATGCACCCACTATCTGCTCCTTATGTACTTTAAGCATTGCTGTGTTATTTGCAAAACAGTCAGTCTTTTAGCTAAACGCTAGGAAATGTCTTTTGTGAATAATTAAGAAAAAACAAAACAAATGAGTAGATGTTCTAGATACAGGTTCTGCCTCTTAACTATCCCCAAGCCTATTGGTTTTGTCATGTAATCCTTAGCAACATTTTCCTGTGCCTTATTTGTTCTTGAAATTATTCAGCAGAGCCTACTTTACAATATTTGATATCATTTTAAAGATGACAGACATGAGTTTTTATTCATTGTTTAATTACAGGGTACAATAAAAAAAAGCAAGCTCAGCCAGTGAAAAGAGCCAAAATGTGAATCTGTAAAATATTGTGGCTTCAGAGCATTGCAAAGACTCTTGTTTTGAAGGACAGAAAGGAAGAACTGTGAGGGGTGTGGTGGTGGTAGTAGCTAGCTTTAGATGGAGTTACAGCTTGGCAGCTAGTAGGAAATAGCTATGTGGTAGCCTGAGAGCCATTTCCCCCTCTGTATTTGCCATGCCACGTTTTAGGAAAGATGAGTTATGGACCAGACCTTCGACTTGTCTTAATTCTTTGGAGAAACCTCCCATGCTACAACTTATACACAGGCTAGCTCATAGCTATTCCTGACTAGCTCCATCTAAAGCTTGCTACCACCACCTCCACCACCACACCCCTCACAATTTATACACATAGTATAGCAGATTATGCAAATCACTATGTGCCCTGTCAACGGATGAAATATTTCAGATGAACTTTATTAACACATTACTTCATGTCCTTTTCTCTTTTCACAGGTACAGTTTTTGTACAGGTGTGACAGAGACCTCTTTCCCCCCAAAAAACCATGTGTGAACTTGCTCTGTTTCTACAGCGGGGAGGTGATTCAAACATGTGTGCATTTTAGGTACAGTACTTGGGTAACTGCTTTCACATTGCTGATTAAAACAAACACTTGGACAACCAGGATATGCAAAGTTCCCTCAGACTATACACATGCTGCTTTTAAACAGTCTGTATTTAGGCGTAATTAAAGTCTCTGAGTGTTTTACGGTGTGGGTTGTTATGTCCTTTGAACTGGTGATGATGCTGATGTTAGCCTGTCATTATAAGCTCATTAATTTACACTGTGCCCCCCATAACATGATGCCAAAATCATCGTCATTATTGCATACGTCCTTGTGACTTATGACTTTTACCTATCAAATAAGGCCTCCGCCTCAACAACCCCACCCTACTCTGCCCAACAGGTCCTAGAACTCTGCAGGCAGTAAAATGAGTCAGTGATATAAAACAAGCACCACGCCCATGTTATTCAGACTTTCCACACTCCTCCAGTTTATGTAATAAAAATCCCTTTCAATATGTTACACTATTGAACATCTCACTATTGTGATATGTGGACATGTTCTCCCTCAGATTCTACACGGCCCATTAATCAGAGTGATGGCATAATCGACATGAAATGCACAACAAGCAAAACTTGCTCTGAACTCTCAGTGAGGCAGACAGGCTGATTCATGGTCCCAGTCTGGCCAATCTGTAACATTCTTTACCTGGCTCTTCAGCCCCAACCCTGATCTGGCTGACACATATTTAACCCAGAGATGAATGGGGCATTGGCCTGTGCCCATGTGTCACCACACGGCTTGTAGTTGGGTGAAATAAATAATGTGAGGCGGCAGAAGGAGCTCTAGACAGCGCATCAGAGCAGGCCTAAAAAACCCAGGGTGATGCTGTATGGTCTTAAATCACCAACAGAGAAATATGAGCTCAAGGTTATTGAGTGCTGGGTGAGTGATAGAGATTTCCATCACGTCGAGCTGCTCCAGAAATGAGATTTTACTTTACACAGTGTCATTCCCTGCCCCGCGGCCGTGTCTGTTGAAGAAGGGACCCTGGATTTATTTCTCAGCGTTCAGTAGTTATAGCTATTCAATACGTATTCATTGGTAACACTTTAGTTTAAGGACTGAATGTAAGAGCTATGACAGCACAAAGCATGACAGAAAATATTGAAAGATTCTGAATCAGTGTAGCACATTGTAATCATAGTTTATTTGAGTCTTCACTCAAGAAATACCGTCCATATCGATATTGTAGCATGGATTACCACAGACAGTAATTTTGACATATTTCCTCTATTAGCTCACTAGTAATAGAAAGCATTTGGCAGTTGTTGAATTTCATAAATATCTGTTTAAAATATGTGATAAAAAAAACTTTCCCTATGGTTTTTCCATGCATAGTCAAGCAGGAACCACCAGTGAAAACATTCCTCCCTCTGGAAAACCATCTCTAACTGAACAAATTATGCAAATGAACAGATTCATTTAAAAAATTCAGATATCACCCTTAATTCTTTTCATTTTAGCCTGTATGTTAATTAATTATCGATTATAGATAAAAGCAGAATTAAATAAATAAACAAAATAAACATTCAAATATTAAACAGTATTTAACGTTGTTTGCATACAGCCCGCTTTCTCTTTTGGGAGACTTTCTTTCAGTTATTGAAAGAAGTCTGCAGGGACAGTTTTTACACACCTTCCAAGTTTGGTCTTAGTTGTGTAATTCCAAAGCTTCTTAATGACTACACATTTTTAAAATACTGTCAGGCATTAATCTGGATGTTCAAAGAGGAAACTATAGAGTACTTTTGATCTACCAGATTTCCACAGTTGTTTTTTTCCGCAGTCCAGTTTCTACATACAGTTCTGTTTACATAATAATCCATTTTTACTCCAGTTTTGAAAATTCCTTGCAATTTATTTTGCTTGTTTTGCTTTGACTACATTAAAGAAAATGTTTTGTTTCTGTTGTGCAGTAAGTTACATTTGGGACATACCCCAACCTCCCCACCCCACACCACCGGCAGCAGGCAATGGAAGAAACAGGGACCAGTGGCAACAAGAGATTAAGGAGGACGAGGTGGAGTTGAGATGGGTTGCAAAGTGACGGCACGAGTGGGCAGGCAAAAGCAGTTTAAGTAAGTGCCCTGACAGATTTAGCCTATCGTATGTGTAGTAAACAATCAGCTGATGAAAGCATGTGGCCTGAACTTGGCTTCATTGCCTGCCTGATCTAGGACTACACTCAATTTAATATACTAATATTAATAACCATTCTCACTAGAAATAAATGAAAGGTGGTCTCTGACTTTTTTACAGTAATGTTCCTTGGAATGAAAAACTTGAGCATTCAACAGCTGCAGGGAAACATGTGAAAGGTCATTGTCCATAAATCCTTTTATTGTCCACCGTATACTACAGATGTGGCAGATAAGGATTATGCTGATAAAAGATGGAGCATTCCTTTAAAATGCTTTGCAGTGGAATGGGTTTTAGCTATATAGTGGAAACACAGGAAAGTAGAGGGGAAGGGGTGAATGTAGAATTTAGGAGGGACAGCTGTCACCCCCTCGAGCAGGTACTTTACCCAAACAGTTCCCGTAAAAAGCCCATCTGTTTGGAGGAAGGTCCACTAGTGTGTCACTACGTTTGGCCAAAGGCATTTTAATCTGAAGGTGCGTGTTTGTGTATGTGATGAGCATGTGTTGCTGGGCATGCCTTCCAGGGCCTATGAAGAGTCCTGCAGTGATCCTGCAACTCTCAGACTCAGACAACATAACACAGCCTGTCATTATTACACTCATCCCACATGTCACCACAGAAGGGGGCAATCCAAATTCCTCCTCTGTCTCTCTCTCTCTCTCTCTCTCTCTCTCTCTCTCTCTCTCTCTCTCTCTCTCTCTGTCTTTCTCTCTCTCTCTCTCTCTCTCTCTCTCTCTCTCTCTCTCTCTCTCTCTCTCTCTCTCTCTCTCTCTCTCTCTCTCTCTCTCTCTCTCTCTCTCTCTGTTGAGACATTTTTGTGTCACTTGTCTCAATGGATGAGCGGAAGACGCACTCCCCCCTTCAGCTCCCCCATCATGAAGCACACAGCTGTCATACAGGTCTTTTTTTTGTCCTGACATCAATTCCAGAAGCTCTTAACTTTGACAAGCCTACCCGTCCTGTACAGTATTGTAGTCGGTATTGTGTTACAATAAGGTGGCAAAGCCTGTGATATTGCTAAGGGCAAGCTGGAGGATTAAGAGCTACCCACATACACTATACTGTACACTCCTGGGATTTGACATCAAGCCACTTTTGCTATTGCTTTGTGTTTATTTTTTTATACATTTTTGATATTACATCTAGATTTTTGTGAGGACACAGATGGCAAGATTTCAGAGTGAGAAAGGGAGACATATATTTATGATTTAATAATGAAACAATTAATATGTTAATCTAATGCATTTCTTTCTGCACAAAATAATATGGGTAATAATAATAGACAGGTGAAGAGCTGAAAGCTTTTTTTTTATTTTTTTAAGTTGTTAGCTTTCTGTAAAACAGCTGAATTGTAGATACATATCTGATAGATCTGATCTATACACAGTGGTGTGAAAAAGTGTTTGCCCCTTCATGATTTCTAGGTTTTTAAATGTTTCAGATCATCAAACAAATTTAAATATTAGGCAAAGACAACACAAGTAAACACAAAATGCAGTTTTAAATGAAGGTTTTATTCATTACATAACATAACATACATGGCCCTGTGTGAAAAAGTGTTTGCCCCCTAAACTTAATAACTGCTTGGGCCACCCTTAGCAGCAACAACTGCAATCAAGCGTTTGCAGTGACTTGTAATGAGCCTTTCACAGCTCTCATTTTTGCAGAATTGTTGTAATTCAGCCACAGGGTTACCCCCTTTTTAAGGTCA
Source organism: Prochilodus magdalenae (assembly GCA_024036415.1). Taxonomy (NCBI): domain Eukaryota; kingdom Metazoa; phylum Chordata; class Actinopteri; order Characiformes; family Prochilodontidae; genus Prochilodus; species Prochilodus magdalenae. Next base: position 638,709 of record JAMWET010003853.1, read on the forward strand.
TGCCACAGCATCTTAATAGGATTCAGGTCAGAACTTTGACTAGACCACTCCAAAGTCTTCACTTTGTTTTTTCTTCAGCCAGACTGATGGATCTCAATTACTTTCTTCCTCATTAGTTCCTGAATTTCTTTGGATCTTGGCATGATGTCTAGCTTTAGAGTATCTTTTGGTCTACTACTTGAACTCAGGTGTGATTTTGCGGTAGAGTTGGAGGTGGAGTAACACCAGATTTTCTGGACGGATGCCAGACTGTCATGGAATGACTTAGAAAGTCAACGGGTCAACTTCAGTGAAAAGTCCCCCTGTAGTTTTGGTGGAGACAAACGACAAATCTGTGTGTGGAGGTACTGTGGTGAACAGTAAACTGAACTGAAGAGCTTGTTGTTACGGGTCATATGTCCAGAGGGCGTAGTATCACTCCACCTCCACCCTTGCCGCATAGTCTGCAGGAACTGTTAGGGAATGTTCAAGCTGCATGGGATGGATTATTACAGGACACCATTAGGAACCTCTCCATGCTGAAATATTTGGCATGTTGCATTAGCAAACATGGCAGCCTGACACCATACTGAGAGACACTGCTTCTGTATGTGACCTTTATCTTCCTTCTTAATAGCATTGCAGTCCAATACATCCTTCTGCTTGCAATGATTGTTTCGATGATGTGTATAAAGTGATCCACTTGGGTAGATGATCAATAATGTATAATACCTATTTTGGGAATGTTTTCATCTGATTTGATATCCAACAACTTGTCTATGGCTAACATTGGTAATTAGCTCTATGTCACAAAATCTAGCATAATAGACTACACATTAAAAACTACACATGAAAGCAAACAACCACTTTTATTGCTGATTGTGAAGTTTGTAGCTGCTATTGCCATTACAGAATATTACCATAGAGACAGTTTGAGCGAATATAAGGGAACATTTTCTGGCTGACCAGGCTGTAGGCTGGATTTGGGGTCAATACCACCTTTGTTTTATACACATGCTTTGAAAACTGCATGCAATTTTCCTTATTAAAGAAAAAAAAAAACATTTGAATAGTCTAAATGCTTTTGCCAACTTTTACTGTACCATGCCATTCCAGTGCTTTCCAGCCCGTTTCCATCCTTGCATTTTTCTTAGTGAAGATCATAGGGTATACAGTTGTCATATACTGGCATGATGCCCTAGTGTGTATGTGATGTAGAATCTGGAGCCTTAAGCTCCCTTAAAGCAAGCCCAAGGGGCAAAGTCTACGGTGTGATATGACAAAACCTGTAAAATGTCGTTTATTCTCTCCTGATTAATATTGTACCTCTGTAACTTTAACAGCAGTACAGTGTGTTAAGGAGAGTAATTTTTTTGCTACTACATGTGACACTACAGGCAAAAGCTGTAGGCTAAACCTTGGCCAATAATTACATCCAGATTTAAGTGAACAGAATATTTAATGTACTTAAGTCATCAACAGGACATTATCCATGTGTAAGAGACCAGAGCTGTTGTGGCTGTAATCTGGTGACAAGAGAGGGCTGAATAGGTGCATTACTCCCCAGCAGAGCTCAGAGAACATTTTGAAAGTGCACTCTCAGTACTCCCAAAGAGCGCTAACACATCTCTCCATTTTCACCCCATTCACCTCCATTTAGCCTGCCAATTGCAGCCTGTCTATCTCCATAAAAAAGTCTACTGAGGCTGAAGGACCACACTAGTCTGTTTCTCACTCCCTCACTATGCACCTCTCAGCCCCGCTTGTCCACCCATTCTGGCCTGAAAAATCACAGGATCAAAAATAACTGTAGTTGCCTAATTTAAGTTGGAAAATAGGATGGCTTCCCATCGGCTTCAATCATGACAGGATGTGATTGTGTGTGTGCGTGTGTGCGCTTCCAACAGTGAGATTCTAGGGCATAAATGACACTGCCTCCACTTGGGAGCTACAAACCATCATCATCTCTGTCCTTGCAGGATGTCCTCTGTGCTTCAAGGTCATTTATTAAGTCTAACAGGACCATAAAATGACAGAGGGAGAGAGAAAATTGTCACCTTAAAGAGCCCAACATAGCTCGGATCCAGCGCCGTTTCCTTTATTTACTCTTTTATTCAACATTCAGGATTAATTGGTATTAACTATAGGCCAAGGCTTTAATGTTTTTCAGGTGATATACATATCTGTCAATTAGGGATGCACCACGACAATCTAATACGTATAATTGCTTAAAACATTAACAGTGTTGGGCAGATTTGAAGTATTTCAAACCAATACTTAACACGTTGATTGCACCTAGAAAGAGCAGACTGTATTTCATTGTCATTTTTAATGGTTATGGTCCCAATTTATGTTTCAGGATTGGCAGATGAACATGAAATACAGTATATTGTATGTTGGCACAGGCCTGCACTTCCCAAATCAGTGCCTCCCTTAATCAATATGACCTGTTATGTCCATTTTCAGTGTTCAGGCAGGTGGACAATAAGAACTGTCACCTTGTAACTAAGAAAAGGACTGGAATTTCAATGAGGCGTTTCAGGTAACTGAGAAAGTGGTTTCTGTGGGAGAGATTTTCCCCCTCTGGTGTGTACTTTGGGATTTTTTAAAACTTTGCATACACAAAAGGCTACATATCTTACTAAAAGAAAGGGAAAACCATTAAGGCATAATAGATCCCCTTAAAATATTTCTATTACTGATCATTTATCTGTTATCTCCATAACAGATAAATGATCAGTAATAAAAATATAAAATCCCAACATTACCAGCAGAGGATTAACAATCTGTGTCAGTTTTGTGAAAGATACCCTCAAACTAAAGAAGTGCTGAAGCACCGGCAGGACACTATAGATAATGGTAAAGACTGGCATCTAACTTAAACCTAGAAATTATATTTAGTGCTTTTAACTAGGCTTCTGTGTTGTAAATAGAATGAAGGTCTGTCACTTTAAGCCCCTTTTTGTCAATACAATTTGGTCTACTTCATTAACACATGTTGTCATTGCATTAAGTGTTACTGGAACTATTTTGAGTTCAGTATAAAAATACTTAATGTGCTTAACACTTTATATAAAACACTGATTTACAGAAATAAGTTCAGTGACTTTGTGCACCTTTCAATTGTAATTAAATGCAATGTAATTGAATAACTACATAGTGAGTTATGTGGTGAACTACATTCAAATTGAGGCCGGATACTTGACCATTTCCGTTTGTTTTGCTGTCAAGAAATGCCAGAAAATCTTGTTTGTGTCAATGAGCGTGAACGAGTGAGAAACCATTCATATGAAATGGTACCCCCAGCAATGAGGGCTGAAATGAAGCAAAGCTAAGTATCACTTTAGATGAAAGCAATTGCTGTGTCCAGAAACCCTAAAAGATTCTGATTCGTCCTCTCCTCAGTGAACCGAAAACTGATTTTGTGACCCCATCTTACAAGCTGTCCAAATATCAGAGAAGACAAGAGAAGCAGCTTAAAATACGCGCCAAAGCAGCTTCAAGCGGAGAATACACCAGTGTCTGCATATACTGTACCGCTTTGTATTATTTTGTGTTTGTATTATTATCTGTGCTGTTTATTTTGCACTTTGTGTACAATACAGTTAAAAATAATTGAGTTTGAAAAACACCACAAATGTGAACAGACAGGCTCTGTGTAGCAGCTGAGGCCATGCTTTCAAGCCAACATTGCGATAGGCTCAGTACAGCAATAGTCAACATTAAAATTAATGACGTTCAAAGAAGTCAGCTGTCCAATTTCCCTAATTTCTACTCACTCCCTCCACTCCTCCTGCTCCTTTACTCCCCTTCAGTTTTCCTTTTCCAAAGGAGCAGTGGGCTGGGAAAATGGGAGCAGTAGGCAAAGTTTTTTACCAGGCTAAATCTACCTTTAAATCAGCCCCTGTCCTCTTCCATCTCTTTACAGTGCAGGGCCTTGGATAAATGGACATGACCATGTACTGCTCAGGCTGAGGAATCGTTCAGTTGCCCTGTGCTCAGTCTTGGCGTCTCATTAGCTGTGTTCTGCTCACCTGGAGCTGTGTTCAGCCTCTGTCTCTTCTGTCTGCTGCTGGAATAATCAATCCCCTAAGCCGTGATCAATGGGCAGAAAGTGTGCAGTCGTTTTAGTTAATTAAAAGCTTGAGGGTAGCGGGCGTGCCGGGCTTCATATCCTACATTTTGGGCCCCTGTAATTAACGACTGCACAAGGTAGCATGGCTGCTAGCTACTGGGTACATCCTGCCAATGTGTTTGAATATTCATCAGACATTGTTTAAGGCAGAGTCAGAGCGCTGTTGTTTGTGGACATGCGCTGTCACCCCTTGGGGGGTCCCGTCCCCCTGCCAGCGACTCCTACTGGGAGTGAAGTGGAGATGGGCGGAAAAGCCTTTTGAAATGATAGATCAGACAACATGAATGTAAAATATATCTTGTGAAAATGAGCTCTGCCTGTGTGCATAGACACATGTGGAGCGAACCAATAATAAAAGAAAGATTACTGCACATGAAACACTCACTTATATAGTCTCAAAGGCCTTTTCTCCTGTACAGTGGATGGAAGATTAAGCAATGATAGGGGACTCATGCTTGTGTCTTTCTGTCATGTGGCTTTGGTGAGATGGTAGCATAATCCAACCAAACATGGGCAATTATCTTTTGCGAGATTGCTATGGTTTGGCATAAAGAGAGAGACTGGCATTGGTGTAGTGCTATTGGCAACAGTGAAGTATGCTTGAATACACTAGAGAAACAGAGAGATAGAGACAAAAAGAGAAAGCGACAGCAACATCAAATCCCATCAGATTAGACTGAGATGGGGAAAAACACCAGTTGTTGTAAGCACATGCTTTTCTAGGATTCTCACACCACAGATTGTATATTAAAAACATCACCATGGTTCCAGCAATGCACCACCAAATCATGATTTAGCATTGATGAAGGGAATAAAAAGAATCCAGATGGTGCATTATCTTACTGGACAGAAAACCTGTTTATTTGGAAAGGAAAGCCTGTCATTTCTCTGAAGTGTGGGAGAATGCCAAGAAATGCAAAATAAACACATGAACTTACTGTTACTTCTTTGCCTGAGTTCTCCAGATAGGCCAATAATAAAAAATCTTTTTATTCTGTTACTCCAGTTTTGCCCAGAAATGCATTTGATTTGATTAGATTTTACCTAATAAAAATTTATAAACCACAGGTTTATATCACCAAATCTGTCTTGTGATTTCTATGCATAAATGTTTGTTAGGTCAGGGTTTTTCAGCTAATGGTAATATGGTGGTCACTTATGCTGTTTCTTTTGTTGTACAATTTGGTAGTATAACATTTGAACAATATATTCTCATTGGGTTGATTCAGATTTTAGGAATTTTTGCCAAAGCTTGTTTAAATTGGAGCACTGATTGAGCTACGCTATAGCCACTTATTTCATCCAACACTAGCAGTACATTGGTGGTCGAAATGGAACATGAATCTTTTTGAATGTCAAGGCAGCAACTGAATCTGAAAGACAGGGCTTGATTTGGTTCTGATATTGTGTTTATAGATGGCAGCTCTGAACTGACAAAAATACATGTTTAAAAAAGGAGCGCACTGCATGACCACAGGCTGAATCGGTTCACTCTTACAGTAGCAGGTTTTCCAATACAGTGTTTTATAAAATGCAGTAAAAGAAAATATGAGCTAATCTGTGTTTCCATCAAATACTCTTATGTACAAATTTCCCCCCAACGTCACATATAGCATACGGGAGTCTCACTGTGTGTGGAGGGCTTTGAACATTTATTAGTTCTTGGCTTTTGACTAGGGATGCTGGTTCGGTGCTGCCCACTAAACTTCAACATACCAGATCCTGTATTGATGGCAATGTCTTACATGGCTTAGAAATTTGCATACCACCATATTTAATCACACATTCACACCAGTAATTTTGCCATTGGTGAAAACTAATTTGACCTACAATTAAGTGCCTTATATGCAGTCCAAAATTTTGGAGCTGTTATGTAATAGAATTTCTGTCTTTTGCTGTGTGTTGATGCGTGCTGTGTTGACATTTGATGTGTGTTGGAAAATGCCGGCCCTCTATTTTAAACTCAGCTGAACCCAAACATAAATCCTAAAGCGTTTTGTTTTTGCATCTTTAAAGCATTTTCTATCTGTGGATGCCATCTGAGCTGCTCCCTGTGACTGGCATGTTTTGCCCATTTACATCAATAGATTAGACACCAACACGGCTCCAGCATGCACTTGGACATGATGGCTCTGCTAAATGTGCGAGAATTGGCCCATTTAGTGCCGGAATGTGACAAGCTACCTGAGCTTGCATTTATTGAACATATGGCATCTAAGTCTGCCATATCATCTGCACGGAGACTTGTATATCCCCATGCTTCACTCAAATCTTAACTGCTTTCGTGCAGCGCATATTGGATCTCTTCTGAAACACATAACAAATCACTTAGTTAGCACAATCGCTCTGCAGTATTCTACACCACCATTTAAACCTTTGATATATAAAATGTTGCCTGGGTTTGCAAATCTTGTTTAACTGTTCAAGAAATTCATTTAAAAGCCAGATACATTTTTCATTATGCCTGTGATTTATTTATTTTTTGTGCATTTAGTCTAAAATATACTGTAGTTCTGTAATATTATTTTGCAGTCTCATCGTATGTGCATTTTGGTGCAACACATCTTTTAGACAAACCATCTGACAGTGTGTACAGAACCAAGAAAACAATGCTACTTTACTTTCCTCTTATGAGCTTCCCACCTTACAGTCATGTTTAAAATTCTCTTCAGCCAAATTTCTAAATGGATACACTACTTCCACCTTTAGAGTGCATTCTTGGACATTAAACCTAGTCCTGGCCCACACTTTTAACAATTAAAGGTGCCGTAAAAGATTCTTTGAAGTAATTTAATAGAAGAACCACGTATGGTTCCATAAAAATAGTGTGTACATTTCAATGTCAGTGGTTTGTCCAATGTTGTCTAGGAATAGCCCCAGGAATTTTGTCTAGGAATCTAGGTCTGGAAATTCTGCCATGTATGTTTAAACCCAGAAAGCACCAGCATTGTATGGAAGATTTGTTTTTCCTCTGATTCGTCTTTGTTCTCTTTCACTTTGTGAAGACACACAAAGAAAAAGAAAGCATGTCTGCATGCTTTCCAATACACTTGGCTCATGTAGGCCATCACCTGGAGGTGCTCCTTGTCCCTCAGGGCAAACGATTTATGCTCTCAAAGGCTCTAAGGTTGAGCTGACAGACTCTTGGCGTCTTACACAGGCATATCCATGTTTCACTTTCACCTCAGCGATGCCAGATTCTTCCGTCGTTATGAAGTAAGTCTGTAGGTTTAAAGTGGAAATGCAGATCTAAGGTTTTGAACATTTACAGTGTTGTACATATAGGCAGTTTAGGTAAATGCTTTGCATGTATATACTTACAGTATACATTGGCATTTTTCCATATAGTAGATGCTCTTGAGAAATGAGAAATCAAATGTGTAAACAGTGGAAGCCAAGTTGATAAAGTAAACAAAGAATATGGGGGGGTGGGGGTAGGGCGTCAAAATGAAAGGCTAACTAATGCTAAAACTTGAAAAGTCCACAGTGTGACAAAGTTCAGAAGCTGTCACTAACAAAATTACTGAAATGGGCTACAAAAATCATTTTCCTAACAAACACATGAGCGAAGTTAAATTATTATCTTTGGAGAATACTCAGCAATGTGCCAGGTTACATCTCGCATCATCAGTCGTTTTTGGTGATCAAAATGCATTTGGACTGCACTTTACTGCTTAAATTGTAAGCCTATCCGAGACATTTTGTGATTGGATTACAATCGTATAAAAATATAAACATATTAAGAAGTGATCGAGGACAGATCTTACACAAGTATAGGTGGACTGCATTTTCTAAATCTGCATATCGTTCCACATGCGGAAATGCATTTCCTGAATGCTGACTAGGAAGGTTATATTTTTACTGCAACCAATCACCTTAATGCTCTCTGAGCAGATAAAGCTGGCAGAGCCTTCGAATCTTGTGGTAACAGTGGAATATAAAAACAAGGCAAAGCAGTTCTATGCAAAAACAGGGGCCATCATTTCCAGTCAAAATGATGAACTAAGCTTTTCAATTTCTATGAGATATTTCTGAGGATGTTATTTCTAAGAAGGGGGAAATAAGACCCACAGAAGATAAAATAACGCATTTAAAGATACAGAAAAGGTTGGACCTCTAACAGCCATGCAAGACCTAGCAGAGCACCAAACCTGTCAACTTTACATACACAGTACCTAAAGCTTTCATCTTTGAGAGAGGGGGCAATCAAGCTCCACTCCTGCTTCACATCTGAAAAAACCCACAGGTGTTTCTGTCCATCCTTCCTGTGAGAAAACAGCTGAGCACTATTAGTCTGGAGGGATGTGTAGCTGTCAATAAGCCTGTACTGACAAAATAAATAAATGAATAGACAAAAAAGAAGCTGATGTCCTTAGAACAATGGACTGACCACCACATCACTGAATATATTTGTGTGAAAAACTGAAAACAAGTCTGGACCTGTGGACACACTAAATACACACCATATTTTTGATGCTTCTGTGTTATTTTACATATGTATTCTGCTATTTTCATGATGATAAATGAGAATTGAGAATGAGAATTTTGACTGAAAATAAAATAAAAGAACAGTGTTTATTCATCTGCTATACTAGGGATGTTGTCCAGCTAGGACACAAACAGAGGGTAAAGAGCCTCAAACTCACTTGTGTACATGTATTTAAGTAAATATACAAACAAGCCTAAGTACTGACTGATGGAGAAAAGTATAGAGAGACGAGAACAACACGAAACACTAAGGCAGCAAGCCATTTTGAGCATGCTTATTTTTAATAAATTGTTTATTTTATTTTATTTTCTAATATAGTTCTAATATAGATTCTACCTTTCTATGAGAACTTGCCACAATACATTTCTTGTATGTGAAAATTGGCTTGAAAATAATTTGGATTGCTCTCTCAAGGTCTAGATTCATTCTCTTAAAGCTCAGTTGTGTTTTGTTCATCCTAAACTTGATAATAGCAATTGATACAGCAGAAGAAAGCATTGAAAACAACAACAGTTGAATGACATTGCAGGCTTATTGAACGTCTGCAGTGTTCTCTGTGTAGTGAACAGCCCAAACCACACCTCTCCCTGTGTCCTCTTGCCTCTCCTGCTGGCACATATTTGCATCTTGTCTGATCCCATTATGTCTCAGAGACAGCATGCCCTGGTCAGCTACCATTGGGATGCTGAGATGGGCAACTGTCCCTGTGCAAGTGGACGCAGGGAGCAGGAGAGTGTCAGTACAATGAACTGATTAAAAGAGCCCTTGTGTCAGAGCAGGAAATCCCAGATAGACGGAAAAAGGGCTTAGGGCATGGGACATCTGCCCTTTGGAGCAAGAAAGCAGATGGACACCTGTGTGGGGTCTTAAAACTCAATAAAGAGAGAAAAAATAACCATGACCTTTCCACATGAAGGTCATACTCACTACTCTCTACCCTGACCACAACTTTCTCCAGTTCGCAGCATCAAATATTAATTTCTATGAATTATACACATTGTTTTCTAAAATTATTGTGCCCAAAAACCATGGAAACGTTCTTTGTTGCTCCCTTTTTTTTCAGTTTGCATTTTATCTTGCACTCAAAAAACCAAGGTAAAGGTATTCAAAGACAAAAGCGATGCTTATGAAAAAATAACTATTGTTCTTTTAAGCATTCTCATATTCCCAGTGCAAGATCAAGTTGATAAACAAAAAAACGTTTATTGCTGTTTTGCTTGTATTATGCCTATGCAAGTCACCTATTGATGTACTCATCCTCAAGAAAATGGTTGCCTCCAAAATTAATCGACCGACATAAATGAAACTTGGTGGGTTTCATTGCTCGGCCACGCATGTGATGAGCCTACCTATCCCTACCACAAAATCTACAGGAACTGTGTGAGAATACTCAAGCTGCATGGGATGGATTATCACAGGACACCATTAGGAACCTCTACAACTCCATGTCCAGACATCTGGAATTTTGCAGTAGCAAACACAGTGGCTTAACACGATACTGAGAGACACTGCTTCTGTATGTGTAGATCAAAAATATCGCTCATATCAGCCTAGTTTATCATCATTTATTGTTTCCAGTAATTGTTAACCTTTATCTTCTTTCCGAATGGTGTTGCCATATGACAGCTTCTTCTGGGTGCAGCTATGCTTTTTAAGATGTGTGAGTGTGTGTATGCAGGTTCTTGATAATGTCACTGGTGCAGCCTTTCTTTCTTGCCTTGCTTTTTAGAAGTACTCTTCATACCTGAAGCATGTGCAATTATTTAAGAACCTTATAGGTAAATCCTCCCACACTGGTCTAGGGGTCTCTGTGTGCTCATGGACTGGCTTGGGGACTAGAGCTCGTTTGGCTGTGAGGTGGTACTAAACAGCGAGAGTTATGGTGATTGTGTTGCTCAGGGATGCAGCGGTTTTCATAGCTCGGCACCTCAGAGCATCGCTTACGACCACTTGTCAGGGTGTTTGCCTGTGATGAATGGACACTGTCTACATGACAAAGTCTTCCTGGGAGGTTGTTTTCTCACAAATATATATTCCGTCCGGGTCGTGGTACTTTTAATCTTAAAAAAAAAAAAAGGAGCAAACAGAGGTCTCGAGCACAGCAAAGATTTATGGTTAATTAATCACATGGGAGACAATTAATCAAGGCCTAATTTTGCTTTAATGTTTCATATCAAATTACTCTTTGCGTTGGTTGAAGTGTAACTAAAATCTAACAACATCTTCATTTCCCTAGCCTGCCTGGGCCGATCGGTGAATATTAATTAATAGATTCATGTATTTACCACTTGGTCGGATGCTCTGGAGCATGTGTGAGTGGAATTCAGGTTCATACTAGGGGCAGTTTAGTTAAGTGCTCTTAACGTATGGCAGAACATTTCTTCCCTGTGATATGAAATGTGGTGTTATATTTAAAACATTTTTGGACAGAATTTAAAAAAACCAGCTGCTCTTTATGTTGTATTAACATGTCATGATGAGCAGTCTCCAAATAAACATGCCTGAACAGTATTTGTCAGTATTGCTCATGACATTAATAGAATATAGAGCATTTTAATTTCAAATATATTCAAATATAATATATTCCATTTATAGTTGTATCTGATGTCTGGGAATCAGACTTTTTGGATTATTTAACACAGTTTTTCTGTTTTGAGCTTAATGATCAAGGGTTTCAATCATTTTACTGGAACAATTTTTAAATAATTACTTGGTGTTGGGCCCACTTATTACAAACACGAAGTAGGAATGGCTAATGCTAATGAAAATAGTGTATTTTTACTGTTTTTGATGTAAAACATATATGGATAGATTATCTCATTGCTAATTCATAAAGCCTTTAGATGAATAATAGATGTAGTCCTTTGAGACTGCTGCCCTTGTGCCTGCTCTTCTTATTATTTAAGAGAGGAGGAGATAGGATCAGTCTGGGGTTTCTCTCTTTGCCTTTTGTTTGGTTCTATCTCTCTTTTTCTAGATACAGTGAAGATGAGGCTTCTTTATTTTTCTGTCTGCTTCGCTTTACATAAAAGGGTGTCGAATTGCACTCGTCGACCCATGTGCTATGAGAGAGAAGTTCTAAAATGTTGCTTTTAATATGATTTTTTTTTTTTAAATCTGGTTGTAGCCGGTCCAGAGACACATTTATCCAATCCCCTATACTTTATTGATGGATATAGGGTATTGATGTTTAGGTTCTCTTCTTGGACTCGTTAAGAACTACCAACTAAGACCCGTGTTTGTTCGACTCAGGTGTTCTGTAAATGATCAAATGAACCTGGATGCACTTGTACACATTTAGGACTTATATGTAGCAGATAAGATTATAATATTGATAATTATGTTGGGTGTGTTTTTTTAAAGAGTGTGAATAGATGAAGATTCAATTGCGCCTAATGTACAAATCATATGCACTTCATTATAATGTGCTATGTTTAAAATAATAATAATTAAACATCTGCTTCATTACAATTACTTCCACTTGTGGTGGAAAGGAATGCCCTGCAGCCAAAGATGAGAGGCTCTGCTCCATCCACCCTGCATAATCTGTCCTGAATAATCAAGATAATTATGCCCGCCATGGTGTTTTTCCAGTGGAATTACCATAAAAACTCTGTGTTAATGCTTGCTCTAATGAGCGGGGAAGAAGTGCTCACTTGCTCTCTCAGAAACAGGAAGGAGACGGAAAAGATAAGGACTAAGTTGTTATATCAGTGTTTTTTTATTAAATGTAAGTGACTGATTGAAAGATAGTGGTCTGGCATTTTGGGAATTTTGACTCAACTGTGTTTGACCCCCAACCCGATGGTCATTCCGGTAAAAATATGTTAATATGCTCCCTTACCCACCCCCGCAGCTTTCCTTTTGGGAATAGTCACATTTAATGGCTATTGCTAATTGCTGAAAGAAAATCATTCCTTTGACCTTGGCTCAAGATCAAATCAGTCAATGGTTGGTTATTGTTTTGGATATTAGTACACTCCTAATTTTATTTTACTTACTGTTTCATGAAATTCTGATAAGATCACTTTGAAAAGGCAGGTGGTAAACTTAGCAGGATAGCAAAAAAGACATGGATCCTTTATTTTTGGATGGGATCTCACACTGGTTATGCTAATATGGGGTGGGGGAATTAATAATCTATTCAGTTTTGCCCTTTCGGAGTGCAAAAGGCTCCTGTTAAGAGTGAAGATTCCTGATTTGGAGTCTACAGCTGTTGTGAGGGCACTGAGCAGCATTTCCCCCGTCTCAGTCCATGAAGAATCCTGTTCCTTTACGTTTATGGACCAAGAGGCCCAGGCAATCCTATGGCCATAAAGTGCAGTAAATTTGACGGTAAAGTTACTGTATAATCCATAATGATATTAGTGAGGCCTGGTCAGATAGTAAATACCAAGGCTGGTTGCAGTGCCCTGTGATGTATTACTAGTCTAGCTGCTGCTGACAAATAAACTCTCAGTAGTGCTCCCCTGTCAGAGAATGATTTTCAAGGTTAAGTAGTTCTCAAGCCCAGCCTTATTTTCACAAGATTTGATTGCTGTAAGAATGTGCAGCTGTCTAATTCCTTCTTGGCATGACGCACAGACACCATTAAAGAATGCACATGCTTCAAAGAAATATCCACACAAGAGACCAATAGCATCATGTACTTTCTCTGTTTCTCTTTTTGGATATATTTTAGATCTCCATTTTATAATAAATACATTATATGACCAAGTATGAGGACAACCCACCCAATTTAGTTGAGTTGCATCACCCAAAAAGATGTATCAGATCAAGCACATAGCCATTCAATCTCCATAGGCAAACACTGGCAGTAGAATGGGTTTTACTGAAGAGCTTAGTGATTGTCATTTGACTGTCGTATGACGCCACCTTTGCCTCAAACCAGTTAATGAAATTTCTGCCCGGCACCGGTCTACTGCAAATGCTATTAACATGAAATAAAAGTGTCAAGGAGCGACAGCAGCACAGGCATGAAGCACTAGATCCTGACAACTCACTGAAGGGGTCTGGCAAGTACCAAAACATGTATTTTTTGTTGCATCACTCAATATAATCATCAAAAATCAAGAACTGCCTCCTTAACCAACAACAGCCCAAAAAATGCATTGCAGACTTCATAAAGCCAGAAACACATGGCTTGATTAGTTGGGTGTGCAGGAACTGCAGTGGCCTGCCCAGAGCCTTGAGCTCAAGCCCACTGAACATCTTTGGGCCAAGCCTTTTTGTCCAGCATCTCCACAAATGCTGTTTTGACTTAATGGCCACAAATTCCCCAAACACACTCCAGAATCTTGTGGAACGTCTTCGATGAAGAGTGAAAACCATTATCGCTGCTATGAGGAGGCTGCTTGATGTTAATTTCTTTGGTTTTGAAATGTAATGTCTAACAAGCGCAAATATGTGTGATGGTCAAGTATTCACATACTCTTTGCCATATAGTGTAGCTTTGCAGTAAACTGCACCAAGGCCCATAATAAATAAGCAACCATTTGGGTTTATATTTGTGGGGGGTATGAGGATGTGAAGAAAAGACTACCTGAACAGCTTGCTCCATCAAATGACTACAATAAAGCTAACCTACCGTCAATCACTCGCTAGCATTGCTAATCTCCTCTGAATTAACAGCAGAGTTTTCTGTGTGCAGCGTCTGAAGCATACCCTAACTGTACAATCCCCTCCTCATAATCACTCCTGTGCAGAGCAGTCTTCTCTCATTAGCGTGGGGGTTTGGAAATGCTCCCTGCTCCTTTGATGTTCTCTGAGATGTTCACTATTGTGCCTGGAACAAAGAGGCAGCCCCGCCGGGACCAGGAAGGCTAACTTTTCCTCTGTTCCGCCAGGCTTTTCAAAAACTGTTTGTTGGGAGGGGATTCTTTGTTTTAGTGCCAGCGCCATCACCGATGAATTTAATTATCACTGAGCTTTGCTTTTCTGGGAAGCCTGCGAAGATGCCCAATTTTGAAAAGGACAGATCTTAAATGGAATACAAATTGACACTATTAATTGTGTGCGTAGGGGGAAGTGAGACTGGCAAAAATGGAATGTGGCAGAGAAAATAAAACGTCTAAGGCCTGGGAGAAAGAGACGCACAGAAGAAGGAGTTAGTTCCTGCCATGCTAATATTCAGCCAATCTACAAGCTCTCAGTATCTCCAAGGACTACAGAAGCGGATATGAGTGGCGACCTCTGGGCTTTAAAATCAATGTCCTAAATGGGGACACAACTTTGTCCATTTTCTTTGTGTACACAATGCTGTCTGAGCCTGGGTAAGCATAGGTTTCCTGGTGGAATGATAAGGCCTCCTCCTAAAAAGTTAGACCTAAAACAGGATCCATCTTCCAGTAGATGAGCATGCTTCTCCCCAGCAGGACATGGCTGCTGCGAGGAGATAAGACAGGAACGCAAGGGGTCCCTGGCTCCCTTCTGCTTAAGAAGGAGGGAGAGAAGGAAAGAGAGACACCCATCCCTGGTGTTTATGAGCCAGCTCCTTCTGATGTCCGTGGGCCTACGGTCATACGTGGGTGCTACCAACCCCCCCTTACTATTAGAATAGCACTTCTCAGCTTAAAATGCAGCTAAATACCTGTAGGACAAAAAGTAGAGATCGCTAATGAGTCACAGCCGGCCTCCTTGCTGTTTTTCACAAAGAACAAAGACTTTAGTTTGTCTGATTGCTGCAGTTGTCTGCGTAAACAGTTAGTTGCATGTCCATCTCCTTCGGCATAAGTCGCCATCCAGCTCATTTATCTGGGTTCCGGCTTATTTTGTTTTTCTCTGTTTGTATGACAGATATGGCTGATAGAGCAGGGCTAGGTATAATCAGGGATTGCTGTTAAAGCTTTGGTCAGCTAATACTGTTTCTGTCCCTTTTGCTTTCCAGCAGAAGTATACATTCCTAATTAACGTGTGGTGCTTCAGTAACCTGCAATCAATAAAGCATGGATGAACAAACTCTAATAGCTTACAAAGCTTAACGGAACAGATCAAACAGGACTGAAATTCAGTGAAAACGGCTTTCTGATCCATCAGTCCTTCACACTGCCTGCTAAAACTGGCTGTTGTTGTTGCCTATATCTGCATGACAACTGACACTTTTATAACAGTCTGTTTTTTGCTGTTATAACAGATAACAGATGCAGCTCGCTATTATTAGACTATTTAAAGAAGTATTTCACTGATATCTCTAATGTCTGGAGCATCCAGACCTTCACATGTTAATGATATGCACAAATACTTTTAATCTGGTGGAATTTCCTCTTAACCTTTTATCTTTTGCCAATAAAATAATCAGCACAGACATGGGGGGCTTTGTTTGGGGATATGACAGTGTCATCCTCGCTGCTCTCTGTTAACCTATTAGTCATCCCACCCAGGGAACAAAACAGCAACCTTTTGGTACCATACATGTTCCAGTCCTGCTGTGGAGTGTAGCCCACTGATCCTGGACATCTGCTTTCCCCTCTGCAGTTAACACAAATAACGGAACAACAAGAAAGTAGTACCTGTCAAACAGTACGTAATTTTTTCAGTGAGCATCTCTAGCAAAAAACACATAACCATCCCACCCTTCGTTTATAAGTTATATTGCTTTTTATTTTATACAGTAAAAAAAACAACTATGTTGTATGTATGTGTTAATGCCTCTTTATATAGACAGGGTACATGCCAATTTCATTTAATTTCAACAGAAATAGAAACTTTTAAATGGTAAAAACTGCTGATATGTGGTTTAGATGTATAGTTTTTTGCTTGTCTTAGTCTCAGTTCCTCTGAAGGTTTCTTTCTACTGCTCTTTTGGAGTTGCTGTGGGCCTTGGCTTGCTTACTTGGGGCCTGGATTAGCCTAAAGCTGCTTTGTGACAGTTCCAGATTTAAAAAAACTTACAAAAAGACAAAGTTGTCATGGTTTAGTAGATTTCAGAAATGCAGTGCTTTCGGAAGGAAAATAAAGGGTACCTGGAACAATAAATGATGACAGTTTCAGACATATTTAGTGAACCACAGGTACAGAAGTAGTATCTCTCAGCATGTCGACAAGCTACCATGTTTTCTAAGGCAACATACCAAATGTCCCGGCATGAAGTTGATGAGATTTCTTAGGTGTCCTATGATAATCCATCTTGAATATTCTCACGCAGTTCCTGCAGGTTTTGCAATGGGGTGGAGGTGGAGTGAATGTGTGATGCATGACCACAAACCCTTACTTTGACCCTGACAATGGTGACTCCACACATGGATTCACTGGTTGTCTCCACCAAGACAAAGTGAGACTCGTCACTGAAGATGACCCGCTGCCATTCTAAATCGCTTCATGGCAGACCACCCATGTTTGAAAAAGATTTAAGAAGATCAGTGAGCCCTCTGCAAATTACACATAATTTAGCCACTCAATGACTTCTGAAGAGTTAATTCGCAAGAGCAGGTGTGGCAAATTGTGGTTGGAATTAGACTCCTCAGAAAAGTAGGTCTACAGGACCAATGTGAGTGTCCAGTGCTGTAAAGGTTTAAAGAATCTTTACTGAACACAAAGCTCTATATGAAATACATATGTCCTTTCTAGGACCAATCCATTGTGCTGTGGTTCTTTAAGCTTTAGTGGATCTTCACAATCACACGTCTCGCACCACTTAAAAAATGTTTTCTGAAGAACCTTCCAATAAGAGCATCTATAGCAAAAAATGTTCTTCTACAGCACCGCACAAAACCCCTTTATTTTAAGAATGTAGCTGGCAAAATTAGCAGCACTTTAAACCTACAGTGCTTTTGCAGCTCAGCCGTCCGAGTCAGCTGATGAGCCGCCGAATGAGGCGGTAAGCATTTACATGCACTGCAGAATGCAGAGCTATTGACTGTTCGGAGAGGAAGCAGTGGAGTGGGACTCATCTTGGAGTCTTGATTACAGCTGCTTTGTGACACCTCAGAGAGTGATGTGGTGGACAGTTAAAACCTCCATAAATATTCAGGACAAGTTTACAGTGCGTGCTGAAGTGCAGGTATAAAAATCACATCTTAATGGCTCCTCAGTTGTGGCAGAATTGATTCTTCTGCTGCTGGCTCCATTTTGCTGCCTTTGCTTATCCACTTGACTGGAAATGGGGGGATTTTCATGTGTTCACCAGTTCTTCCTCATCGCAAATCACTTTCCCTTCTTCATTTTGACTTTATTTATTTTTATGGAACTGTCAAAGCCTCTCTGTCTTTGTTGCCTTTTCGCAGGATCCACCAGGCCCCCTAACTTGCCTTTGTGATCGCAGCCTCCTACTGTTTTATTGACTATCTCACTAATTGCAGCTTGCATAAACAAAGCTCTGGAAGTTGGCTGTGGAAAAGTCTCGGTTGATTGGATTGGGGGAGGGGCTGGTGAAGTCTTTTTTTTTTTTTCTTCCCCTCTCTCTTTCTCTGAAGTGATCTGATGGAGTGCCTTACGGAAGAAGCTTCCAGGCGGGCATGTCTTTTTTTCTCTGGCAGGTACACACCGCCTCTGATCATAGATCATTGATCCTGGCCATCAATACTCAGCGTCCCGCCAGCATATCAATGCTCTCTTCCTATGCTGGATTAGGATGAATGGCTTTCTTTCTTCCAGAACTGGCCAGCCATTGATTTAGGATGGCAGATTGGTATGTACTGGTAATTAGGCCTCCAACTTCTCGCTATGTGATTGTCTGGTCCGGTGTTTTATCACCGTTTAAATCTCAGAGTCCTGGCACAGTAGAGCCACAGGAACTTGGCAAGAGACCAAGTAAAAGTACTAAAGAGGTTTTACATTAATAACTTACTGTAACTTAATAACTAATGTTTAATTTTGGGGTTAATTAGAAGGAATACCATCGCCCTAGTCTAAAACCAAAACCACAATAAAAAGATCACACTTGAAAAACTGCCCGCCGCTCATTCCTTCCGTCTCCTTTGCATCTGTTAAAGCACCTCAATGCAACAGTTATATCACCTGAAATGTCTCATGTTAATATATTAATTCCATGCAGATTTATGATTACAGTACAAGTGGCCTTTACATGTATGAAATGTGGACTCTGTAAACCATTGTAAGATGTAAAGCTGCAGGTGAAAACCCATTATAGGTTCTAACCCTATAGTTTAAAAAACATCTGATCACAGATGACAGATTTGTTCCTACATGGAAATCTGGCATAAGGCAATGTATCATAGATTTTATATATATGACATATATGCCTTTTTTATATGCAGCTTTTTAGCTTTATATTGACATTTGTGACATATTTGCCAACTTATTTGAAATTGGACGTTTTCAAATACGGGCCATTTTTTTCAGCCATATATCCATATACATTCAGTAATATATATTCAGCCAAACAAATACAAACACATATATACATACGTATAAATATACATAAATAAACATATATTTAACAACATAAGCAACATTATTCCCCATACAGATGGCATTTATTACCCATATAGACCACTTTTATGTTAAAGGTTTTAATGTGTCTTCCTAACAAAATTGTAGTGAGATGTTTTCAGCTAGTGTCAGACATATGTATGACCAATACATTTTGCATATACATACATAACACATATGGTTTTTTATGTCTGACCTTTTATGATACATGTGCATATATGGCCATATATCAGGTTTAGTATTTTGGGCTAAAAGGATTAATATATCACAACAATATATCAAATCAGCCCTCTTTTAATGATTTTTACTTCTAGGCTATTGTTTACCAATGAATAAACATGCGCTCTACTACAAAATCTATAAAATGCAAAACTGCTTTAGATTGTCATAACACAAATCCCTAAAGTATTAGAACAATTCAGAGCCAACATGCTATACAATTAATTGACTGTTATTGTTATTGAATTCAACACATTTATCTAATGTTATTAGATTTTAATTAATAAATATTGTATTGATGGAATTTGGGGATCCTGGTATGTAACATGATCTAATCTCTCTATTCAAACTTAACTGATAACTTTTGTGAGTTTTTTTGCTAAAAGGGTTAAATGCATATCTCAGCAGATGCTTTGTAATTAATTTACCAAGCTAGTATTTCAGATGTGTATGCGTAGTTTTCACTGTTACACTGCATCAGACAATCATTATTAGTATTGCTCATACTAATTTGTGAATTTAGTAAAACGTGGTCATGTGGTTGCCAGTGTAATGAGGCACTAAACATTTTTGTTAATTCTTCTCCCTCCATTTCCTTCAATATATCCAGCCTTTCTTCCCATAGGAGATGGAGGTTAAACAGGGTCAGCACTCCCTCATCACCTGGGTGACACATGCTGAGCATGTCTAGGGGAAAGCCGTGCAGGGGATGAACCCAGGGGGGCCCAGAAGTGAGGGAGGTGGAGAATAAGGAGGAGGAGGGTTTGACCTTGTACATAGAGGGACTGGAGCTAGTCAGCCAGCCATCTGTCCATGGGCCTGGAGAGATGACCTGTCATCATAGTCTGACCAGTGTGGGTCATGGGGAGGAACGCAGCGGGAATTGAGGTGGTCAGAAAAGAAACACAGAGGCAGAAACCTCCTCGCATGGTGGTAAATTTACATTACAGACACTGCAGTTCCTGTGCCGGTTTGCTACAGGCTGTCAATCATTTTAACAGTGATAAAGCATTGCAGGTGCAACGGGTGTTTCTGCAGTTTGTGCAAGTGTGCTCTAACCTCTAACCGCTTTAAATGTCACCATTGGAAAGAGGCGCTTTCATGAGAGCCACTGTAATTCTCCAAATTCTTTTCACTGATGTCGGCTACTTTATCAGCTGTCTTGCTGAGAACATTTACTTAAGGAAATTGTGAAGCTAATGCCCAAAGATTATTTCGAAAGGCTGAAAATGTGCTCTTGCCATTTGCAGCCACTTTACTGAAGAAATTTCGCTGGTTATTTGTCAATTCCAAAGAGTGGATGACTTCATAAAGCAGAAATGATAGGTTTCTAAAAACTGACTAAACCCTTTTTTCCTGGTATTTTTTATCCTGGCTCAATATGAGCCGCTACTTTCTAGGCCTCAAGCCAGCAACAGTGTCTGAACAGATATTCTTACATGAATAAGGTGTACAAAAGCCTACCACTAATATCCTTTCTCTAATCCTGTCAGATTTGGAGCTTTATTTAATTTTCCCGATCAGCAAGTCATGAGGTTTTACTATAGGGTACACATATGGTCTACTGTAGGTCTGATGAAAGAACACATTACAGACATTGTACCAGACAATATCTAATTCGTGGGGTCATGGTCTTCTAGAGAACATTACAATTTACTGCAGCCCAGCCTGTAGATAGATTTCAGAGCAGGTGTCTGCTGGTTGACAGGTTGGAATAATTTAGCTGTTAGATGAGCAAAGCCCGTCACTCATAAGGGACTGGGAGCATGTGGAGCTGACCTCTACCCCAGCACACTAGTGCCTCATTATCACCTAGTCCTCATCTCTGTCCATCCTAATATCACCGTCTAGACGCACACTCGCAATACTGTGGGGGCCTTCCTGTACATGTAAGACTATATTTGTGGGTCGAGATGGCAAAAAGACATCATTACAAAACAAGACGTTTTTACATGACATGCATCACAGTAATTATTTTTTCTGAGGTTTGAGGAGTGGCACATACAAAAATACCACCAGAAACTAAAGTACAACGATTTTCATTCAACATCACATAATGCACTGCACTAAATCACGTTAACCTCGCATAATTAAGCTCGCTTTATAATGGAACATGCCGTCGTTCAGCACTAATGATAGACAATACTGAGGAAAGTCTAGTGTTGTAATAGGAGGTAAAGTGTAGTGGATAATTCTGTTGGCCCCCCACAGATCAGACTGCAGTCTGGTCCTGTGCTTGGCAAGCACAGCATGCCCTATGTGTAGCTAACAAGTACACTAACACTGCAACATGGTACAAAGCAGTGCATTTTATTAATGTGATTTTTCTTTCTATGGAGCAGAGTAATGAAATGCAGTCACAGGCCTAAAATAAGTCTGTTACTTTATGTTCATGTGTTTCATCTCTTTCCTGAGTTATTGTTTGTATGCGTGTGCATGACTAGGCTGTCTGCATGACTAAATGTGATCAGCCCAGTACGAGTGCAGAAAGCGCAGTAAAATGTGTAAACAAGATGTTAGACGTTCAAGCTTCTAATCCTGCTAATATGAAACTAATGGATCAAGATCTCCAGGCTGAAGAAGAGAGACTCCAGCCTCGTTTAAACACATCAGACTCCATTTCTATGTAGAAATGCTGATGACTACTACTCAGCAGAAAGCTATTAGTTTCTTGGTTTTCTAACAACATCAGAATTTACATCAATCCAATCAGCTCAAGTGGATGTGTATTGTTCGAAGGAAGAGATGGTCACATGCCTTTTAAATAATGTCTATTATGATTAGCTATTACTTTCTGCCTACTGGAGTTTCCTTGCAGTTTGTGTAGACTTTTTATAGAAGCAAGCACAGTGAAAATTGACAAGCACAGGCCTCCAGGTTGCTGCTACCAGGGATGTAGCCTTAAAATTTTTGGCTGAAACCAAAGTTAGGCAGAAGCTGATGATTAGGATGATTATGGTAGATGCTGCCTGGTATTTATTATTTATATAAAAATAGGTAGTATTAAAACTAAAAACCAAACACAATTGCTTTCTGAGGCTTTTTGAGGGCACCCCATTTATTCTGGGCCAGTCATTAGTCAGGTTCACCATTACTGACAGCCTGATGCCCCTGGCTGCTACTATTTAATTGTGTAATGTATTTGTGTCCATGTAACATTTTGTCCAACAGGTTAAGCCATTTGAGATTATCAGCTTGACATAGTTTACAGCAAATATGTGATGGTTTAGACATTGATGTCAGCTACATTAGACTTGTAGCTTCACCTTCAACATGCATGTTCAAGTTTAAATCTGAAACTGTCTCCAGTAACCACTGATTGCTACAGCCACCTTCTCTCAGTCTTGTAAAATAAGCCTTTCTGGAGAAAGGGGAGCTCCTAGTTCTTGATGTGGCTTAACTTTTCATAAACAACAGTTTTGCAGAGCATTTGGTGGCAGTATGTAGGACCCCATCATGGCTCATCCTAATGAGAATGCTTTATATTCCCAGAAAGAGGGAACGAGAGGAGTTTTAAGTGTGATTAACTTACAAGAGGTCTGCTCGTGTGCTCGTTTCACACTTGACTTCAAAGACATCGCTTTTTAAATTTCTTGGACACTGGTATTAGGGGAACGGGTTTATAACTGCCTGCTGGATGTTCAAAGCGTCTGTGTAATCTGCTGTGAATCTGCCACTGTCGCTGGTTCATAGGGCATGGGGTAAACATGATTTTCAGCAGTGAGGCTAATAAAAAGTGACCAAGAGTAGCAAGGGGCTAATGAAGCCCTCTATAAAGTGGCTTTTACTGCTCTGTGCTGCAAAGAGGACTCCACTGGTTGTGGGAGATTTCCTAGAAGCTAACCACTTATCTAAGTGTGGGAGCTGTCAGTTTGGTTCAACCTAACATGGTGTAGCTAAAAAGGTCTGTGAATAAAGAGACAAGCAGACAGAGAGAGTTTCTCTAATTGGCTTCTTAAAGAAAACAAAAAACATCAGGATGCCGTCTGCCTCTGCTTTTCTTAAAGTCCCCCTCTTTAATCCACTGAAGATATGGATATAAGAGACTGAAAATATCAACTGTGAAAAATCCAGGCTCAACAAAAGCAGACTAAGCTGACTAAATGGAGACTAGGTGTCAGAATGTTGGCCGTGTGACGATCAGAAGTAATCGTGCAGTATGATTAATGTTGTCACACCTGACTAATGATGTCTGGACTCTAGTGACCCTTCCCCTGGAATAAATGAGGGACACCATATCCACCTGTGTCCAGTCGGAATTTGTCTAATGACCCCACTTGTCAGCAAGCTGACCCTCAGACTTGTTCTAATCCACAGCAGAATGACCTATTTATCTTCTCAGACAATTGCCATATGTTGGTCCGCTCCACCTTTCACATAAATCATCACAAAACGACAGTACTGTTGATGATGGCTTAGTTAGAATGAAATCCTTTAAAAGCTATTTTTCCAGAACTCTATTCTATGGCATGCACTTTTGAGCCCCCGGTTCGAATGTAGTGTTGTTGACCCTCACTTTTGAAACGTGCTAATCACAAGGAAGACATTAATGCCAACTATGCTACCACTATAGCATGTCATACCTTGACTTTGACTGATCTAGTGCAAGTCATTTATCCTCTGGAAAAGTGCCATCCATTTTCATTTAGAAGGCCTAACAAAAGAAGCTTTCAGTACCACAACACTTCTGAGACCACCACTTATCTCCTGACCCGTCATAGTAATGTGCCTAATGCTAGTTGTTCATTTGGGGGAAAGTATCATCCTCTTTGACATGCTGTGGTGGCTGAGATTCAGCTCAGTTCATGCTGAAAAGACTAATGTATACCCCGTAGTTGTTGGGAAGAAGCCCACTCTAGTGCTTTTGGTCATTTGAGGCACCTCCTCCTCCTTGTCATAGATAAATGTGAAGTGTCTGGGAATGAAAAGAATACTTGTTGACAAAAAGGAGCAGAAGGGAGCTTTAAGCAAAACTGACTTTGATAAATAGAGTTTAAATAAAGCATAGCTCTATGAAATGACTCAAGCTCAGCTTTTGTTGTATCGTACTATCAGCTGGATTTTAAATAAAGCCTTATGTGCTAGCACATCATGTGCTAACATGACCCCTGCTAATGGGGCATAGCAGATCTGTACTTTTATTTTATTTTCTAATTGTATATTTTGTCGCAGTGCCTGTATATTGTGACACTCCAGAATGGTCATAGTTTCACTGTTGATGGATCCTGGCTCAAAGTGGAGTTCCAGCTGACTGGACTTTTATAGAAGTACCGGCTCAATGTTCTCACAAAGTCATTTCACGCACACAAGCAAGCTCAGGCTCAGTCACTGTATATATACGCTCCCATCCAGCACATGCTTTGAGCAGACCCCTGCAGTCTAATATCAGGCCGCTGCCACTTCACTGCTTCACTCTCTGGCCCCCTGCTGATGTATATGGAAGCATTTGTCTGGCACTCTCTTTGTCATATTTAATGGAACACATTTGAGCATGTGCTTATGGTGTGAATGAATTTGCTTTGTCTGCTTCTGTTTTGTTTTGTCGGAATGTGGAGATTGAATCAGTGAAAGTCAGGCTGTTTAATTTGTGAGCTACGCATGAAAGACTCCGGTATATCAGCACTGTACTTTTTATTATGATGGTAATGAAGTTCATGAGGAAGATGGTGGCGGTTATTATGTAATCCATTACTATTGTTTTCATTTATTCATTTTTCAATTTCCATGTGTTATCTGGAAGTCTCACCCTGTGAACAATCATATGTTCTAGTCCCACTCAAGGAAGGCATTCCTTAAATGTCTACTGTAGACAAATTTGATTTTAGTGTAGCATTTATCTTCAATTGTCAAGTGTTCACCGTTTCACTTGGCTAGCAGTCGTTAATAGCTCCGATGGTTAGGATGATGTTTAAGTAGGGCCTAATAGCTCAGATGGTTTAGACTCTGCCTTATACACAATAGTTTGTTGTATTTCTTAATTCTGACTTTAGTCTGCCTCTGTATCTGTTCTGATGCTATTCCTCTGCTGTAACAATGTAAATTTATCCACGTGGGAAAATAAAAGCTTATCTTATCTTAATTATATTTTTTGAGCTAACCTCCCCTTGCTTTTATCTTTGGTTGTGTGTCTTAGGATCTTTGCTGAAGTTGTGTCTAATGGTAGAGGTCTTAACACACAGAGAAGTCCATTCATAACCTCTGATTCTAGTTACAGTAGCTAGCTGTTGACAGTTTCTGGTCTATCTGCACACATATTTTCATTGATAATATTATATGTCTATGAAAGTAGTATGTTGGTTGTCACTAGGAAGCTTGGTTCACTTTCTGTGTTGCTCGCCACTAAGTAAGATTTTTTCCTTCAGTAATTTTGTGAAGTGAATGACTAAAACCATTATATTTGTATCCTCCACTTTGTTCCACATGGCAGGTCCAGAGGTTGTTTAAATTCAAAAAAATGTTTTGGGAGTGCAGGGTGAATAAGGACGTGTTTCCATCAGTAACCCCTCTGTTTCCATCAGGTTTGTGTAATTTCATGGATATATTTGATATAGTACAAACATGGCCACACAACAATGGCAACAATGACTTAAGACTAACAAAAAGTCACCTTATGTCTGTGTCATAATGTCTTCCCCTCTCTTAAAGACTCTCATATGCACCCCTTTGTTTTCCCTGTCTCTTTGTGGAGTGTTTTGTGCCGGAGTCTGAGCTGCACTTCTGTTGTGGTTTCTCTGGTTTTTGCTGTGATTAAACTAATCTTATTGCCAAATGCATTTCCATCATTATCGTTCACCTTGGCCCCAAGTCCCAGTGTACAGATCTCTGGGGAAGATAAACTAATACCAGCCACTGTAGACAGGTTAGTGTGTGTAATGGTTTCACTGTTTTATAATTTTTTTCATAATCTTTGACCTATACGTGTTGAGCTTTCCAAATGCACTGACCACTTGCTTTACCTCGTCACCTATTCATGTAACCTGTTATGGTCTTATTGGAACTTGTATAAATACGTTGTTTGCCTCTCGTGTTTAAGTATAGCTAGAGACCGTTTTCACACTTCTGTATTTAATTCAGAGGAACCTTTAGGAAAAGCTGTGTCACTGAGAATGTAAAGTCCTCCTTTTTGATTTCTATGATCAAAAACAAAACAACTGACTTATTTTAATAGTTAGGAATTAGAAAATCATTTTGAGGACAATTATTTTTGTGGATTGCATATTTTTGTGGATTACATACAACCCAAAATCAGTAAATGTTAGGTAGTCATTTAAATTAAAACTGAAAACAGTGATTTGTAATCTTCATTCTGACCTGTTTCAGATTAAAAACAATCCTACAGGACATTATTTAAAGTGTTACCACTTAAATTGTATTGTTTTCTTTTAATACATTTGATTCTTGCAACACATTTTCAAATACGTTGGGGCAGTAAAGCATGTACTGAATACATCACATAAATTTCAGGAGTTTCAGGAGTAATTTTCCAGCAAACACATTTTAAGGTGTGCAACAATGCCATATCTTGATTTCATTGTGCACTTTAAAATGCCCTGAACATTCTCAACATGCTGGGGACAGTTCAAGACTGTAGGTGGGTCAGTCAAGCACCCACAACCTCTTCATTCACAGCCATGCTTTTATAATGTGAACACAGTGTGATTACAGGACTAGGCCATCTTTGATGCTGCTTTTATCAAATCATGATTACAATCAGCTGTTTAAGAATCACATTATTATTGAATTATCTTACTTCATTACTAGCACTAAACTACTATCATGCTGACGTCCTTTTTGGAATGTGTTACAGACCTAAATGGCAAGGTATATATTTACCAATTAATAAAAACATGACATATATTGTGTTCATACTATGTGCAAAGAAACACAAGCTAAAGTAAAGTTTAGAAATCACTACTTTCTTTTCCATACCATCCTGCCTTTGTTTAATTTTGGGTGGTGCAACACTAAACTGCTAGTTTCTAAATTATACTGAAGAAATAATATGAAAGGTATTTGGGCTGCACTAAGATGTACATCTGCTTATTGTGAGAGATTTCTGTTGATTCAAATTTGAGACGTTGTTATATTATTCCCACCAGTGCAGCCCTAAACCCCCAACTTTGCTGTAACACAGACAAAATTACATGAACATATTTCATGTAATGTATATGCACACTAAATTCCTAAAGGTGCCATCACCTCATAACTCATGTGGTCTTACACTGCATTTACATTTAGGGAGTTTCTGGGAAAAAAGTGTTGTGTGGTCCAGGCCTATAATTGATGGCAAGACAAGGAACGATGCCAAGAGTGAATGTTTGTATACACACCAATGAGAGAGAGGGAGAGAGAGATTTATAGATTTCCACATTGGCTGGAAACATACTCTGAAAATAGTAAAAGAGCAGTGTGTCATGACTTGTCGTTTCAGTCCTCCACAGTTTTCCCTCTGAGTGTGGGGGAGTGCATTCACGCCTTTATTAACGCAGACTCACTGCAGATGGAGAGTCTGAATGTGTGTTAACACTTAGTGCCTACAGATGTGGCATGTAGGTGTGGGGGCCCTGAGTTTGCTCATTAGAACTTTGGTCTCCACATATATCAGACTAGAAACGAATGCCGCCGCCGGGGTGCTGAGCGTGTGTAGGCCAGAAGGCTTGCCATATGGTGGAAGATAAGACTCAGCCTTCCGACCTTTTATTACAGTGAGGATGGGGCTTCAGTAAACAGTCTACGGCGAAGACAAGACTGCTGTGTAAGTGTTTTGGCAGAGAGCAAATAATGTGTGTGTCTGGGTGTGCACAGCCATGTTTGTTTTTATCTCTCTGTAAGGTCCAATTCTTATTGAGAATCCTCATTATGATAGGGAAACATGTCCGTTTCATAGATGCAAGCACATTTCACTGGTCTATGCCAGAAAAACTGCTCTTTCCACCTCTGAAAGAGCTGAAAGAGCCAAATGCTTGCTGACTACCAAGGTTAAGGTTAGGTTTAAGTGTAGGCGTAGCATTATTTAGCTACAGCATTATGTGAGTCATTGCAAATACTGAGCAAAGATAGTTTTACAAGTCTGTGTGTGTGTTTAAGACTTACGTAGTGTTACAAAATGCGGGTTGAGTACGAGAGAGACTTATGAGCCAGATGTGTATGTCTCTGTGCCTGAGAGAGAGGCCTATAATTAAACTCAACTCCCTCAATAGCCTTAACGATCGTGTGCTTTTTCCCTTTGTTTCCCCAAAGTACCTTCAGTGTGGGCTGTCTGTTGTTTGGTGGGCTTAGAGAGTACCTGCTGTGCTGTGTCGCGCCACTCAAGTGGAAGCGAGTGGCACCGTATAGGTGTTTTATGTTCATTCCCTCTAGGAGATCTGAGAGAAAAGGCCAGTTGAGTTAACGCTCTTAACACCTCTTAGGCAGTGCCTCAGGTCACACCCTGTGAACTCTGACATCCTTTTACATTTTACAGATACTGTTACTGCCAAAAGTGCAGGTATAAAAAAAGAACAAAAATCTGCTTCTGTTTGGAAGAATGTTCCAGGCTACAAGTGAACTTGTAAATCTTTATGCATCTGTGGTAAACCAACAAGGATCAGTAAACACCCGCTCCTCATCATCCCTCCCCTGCCCTTGTTTTTCAATGCTCTGGGCAACAGACATGCCATGAGCGACAGATATGGTGCCAAGTCAGATAAGCTTGTAAAACCACAAGGAACCTTGTGCACATTTTTAGCTAAATGATCACAAATGCTGTCAGAATGCTTCAGTTAGTCACCCTTAGGAGCCAAAGCACTGGCATGGCAATAAAAAAGCGAGGGAAAATGGAAAAGAAAAAAAGTGTTTGTAAATCCTGAGCTAAATGCTGATAATCAGTAAGCAGAGTGTTGTTTCAGTGTTAGGGGTAATGCAGTACAAAGAAACACGAATGCTTTTTCTATTATCTATGATGTATTCAAAATATACATTTCCTCTATATACGCTGCTCAAAAAAAATAAAGGGAACACTGAAATAACACATCCTAGATCTGAATGAATGAAATATTCTCATTGAATAATTTGTTTTGTACAAAGTTGAACGTGCTGACAACAAACTCACACAAAAATCATCAATGGAAATCAAATGTATTAACCAATGAAGGCCTGGATTTGGAGTCACACACAAAATGAAAGTGGAGAAACACACTACAGGCTGATCCAACTTTTGATGTAATGTCCTTAAAACAAGTCAGAATGAGGCTCAGTATTGTGTGTGGCCTCAACGCGCCTGTATGACCTCCCTACAATGCCAGTGCATGCTCCTGATGAGGTGGCGGATGGTCTCCTGAGGGATCTTCTCCCAGACCTGGACTAAAGCATCCGCCAACTCCTGGACAGTCTGTGGTGCAACGTGACTTTGGTGGATGGAGCGAGACATGATGTCCCAGATGTGCTCAATCGGATTCAGGTCTGGGGAACAGTTCTTCAGGTCTAGCTTCAATGCCTTCATCTTGCAGGAACTGCCGACACACTCCAGCCACATGAGGTCTAGCATTGTCCTGCATTAGGAGGAACCCAGGACCAACCGCACCAGCATATGGTCTCACAAGGGGTCTGAGGATCTCATCTCGGTACCTAATGGCAGTCAGGCTACCTCTGGCTAGCACATGGAGGGCTGTGCGGCCCTCCAAAGAAATGCCACCCCACACCATTACTGACCCACTGTCAAACGTGTCATGCTGAAGGATGTTGCAGGCAGCAGATCGCTCTCCATGGCATCTCCAGATTCTGTCATTTTCTGTCACATGTGCTCAGTGTAAACCTGCTTTCATCTGTGAAGAGCACAGGGCGCCAGTGGTGAATTTGCCAATCCTTGTGTTCTCTGGCAAATGCCAAGCGTCCTGCACGGTGTTGGGCTGTGAGTACAACCCCCATCTGTGGACGTTGGGCCCTCATACCATCCTCATGGAGTCGGTTTCTAACTGTTTGTGCAGACACATGCATATTTATGGCCTGCTGGAGGTCATTTTGCAGGGCTCTGGCAGTGCTCCTCCTGTTCCTCCTTGCACAAAGGCGGAGGTAGCGGTCCTGCTGCTGGGTTATTGCCCTCCTACGGCCTCCTCCACGTCTCCTGGTGTACTGGCCTGTCTCCTGGTGTACTGGCCTGTCTCCTGGTAGTGCCTTTAGGCTCTGGACACTATGCTAACAGACACAGCAAACCTTCTTGCCACAGCTCGCATTGATGTGCCATCCTGGATGAGCTGCACTACCTGAGCCACTTGTGTGGGTTGTAAAGTCCGTCTCATGCTACCACAAGTGTGAAAGCACCACCAACATTCAAAAGTGGCCAAAACATCAGCCAGAAAGCATAGGTACTGAGAAGTGGTCTGTGGTCCCCCCCTGCAGAACCACTCCTTTATTCAGTGTGTCTAATTGCTAATCGCCAATAATTTCCACCTGTTATCTATTTAATTTGCACAACAGCATGTGAAAGTGATTGTCAATCAGTGTTGCTTCCTAAGTGGACAGTTTGATTTCACAGAAATTTGATTTACTTGGAGTTATATTGTGTTGTTTAAGTGTTCCCTTTATTTTTTGAGCAGTGTAGATTATTGAGGCCTGTCCTATGTAATTTGCAAGTGCTACCTGTGACAGCTGTGTGATCATCATCAATAATATCATTAAGCACTTAACTGGTTCCACAATATAGCAACACTGCTTTTAAACAAGAACTGTGGTTAAACCCCAAAGCCTTATTATCAGTTCTGTCTTCTCTTTAGTCTTTGGTTTGCCAGTCTTTCCTTCCCTGAACAGGTATTCAGGTATTTGTCTTTGTCTTCTTATTAATATTTTAATATTCTCTCTTTCTCTCTCTCTCTCTCTCTCTCTCTCTCTCTCTCTCTCTCTCTCTCTCTCTCTCTCTCTCTCTCTCTCTCCCCCCTCTCTCTTTTGTGTGAGTGTCTGCTCTCTCTCTTACTCCCTCTTTTTCATTTTCGCCCTGTCTGAAAACGATGGCCAGAGGCTACGTTGTGCCCCAGGGGGTTTGAGTAGAGAGGGGTAGACAATTATCTACAGCATGATGGTAGCCGCCTATGGTGACACCTATTTTTTTTTTTAAGACAGCACATGGAGCTCAGGGTGAGTGCAAATGAAGAGTCCCTTTCCAAACATTACCTAAGCTCTTCACCACTGCACATGCGTAAAAGACTTTAACATTCTCCTGGGACATCAGGTACAGTTAGCTACGGTAGGGGAGCTGTGGTCAGTCGGCGGTTCTCGAACAGAAATCATTAGTCGGCGGAACAGAAGTCGGCGGAACAGAAATCATTAAATACTGTATAAGTGAAATATCCCTTTACTGGACATGCGTATAGATACATACGGTTTGTAGCCCATTTTAAATTTTGAGAAAACTTTGAGAAAGAAAACTACTTGAGAACTTTTGAGAAGAAAACTATGATGAAAGCTGCTCCAAAGTGCTTGGAATAAAAATTTGTATCAAACATAGTTACTGATGTTTTGTATTTTTACAAAGTTACCATTTCAGAGAAGCTATTACACTGCTACAGTGTGAGCCCTTCTTGGATAGTGCAATGATTTAGTAGGGTATTCCATAAAGAAGTTGGCATACTATCATGCTGAAACCTGAAGACCTTAGTGTTGAGAATGCCATGGCATGACAGGACAGCTAATCAACCAGCACCATTTAGACAACCCCAGTACATCATTTCAACTTCACTGAAACGGTTTAACCTTACTGAGAAGTATCTTTACCACACATGTATGGTAATGGCCGAGACAAGTTTTTCTGTGCTCTACACCGAACTAACTCCTCAGAAATTCATGCCATGCAGTTCCCTACCAGTTCTGGAAGCGTTAACTGGTGTTCCTGTCATTTTGCAAATGAGAATAAACAGGTAGCCTCAAGCAGCAAATGACAAGAATTGCTAACCAGGCTTCTCAGGGTTCATCATCCTCTTTCAGTAAACACTATAATCTTTTAATTATCTGCTTCACTTTAGATTCAGTGCTCATTTGTTAATTAAATACTCAGTTAATTTTGTGATGTTTTCAATGATTTAGTATTCTTCTGCCACATAACACTGTGTTGTTGTGGAACAACACTAGTCGTTCCTAGCACACAGATATGTGCATTGTGACAGGAGTTATCTGAAAGGCGTATCGGGGACACACCTTTTTTTAAGAAGAAGGCCTCTTAAGAACACAAACATGGAATTCTACCTGGAAAAGTTGGGAGATTTTGTAAAATGTGATTTAAACAGTAATCTGTTAACTGTCTATTCTCCTAAACCTTCATTTAACTAGCAAAATATTTTCAATGTTTTCACTGACCAACTTTATTATATTATGTAAATATAAACAAATGCAGATTTGATGACTGCGACACATTAAAAAAGTTTGGACAGTAACATGCTGACCATGGTTAAATTAATAACTCTTTTTTTAATCGTTTGAGAACTGAGTATACCAGATGTTCCCATAGTGTAAGTTGAAGTTTCTCTATTTTTGTTTGATACAAGACTTCAGGTACTCACCAGTCTGTGGCCTGTTTCTCTTCTCACTACCTGCAGTGTATACTACTATACCCATCTGCTCTTCACAACCATCTGATTGCACACCTACCTCAAAATACTATACTTTCCATATGCACACTTAACACTAAGCTATATTTCATGCTACTCCATATGCTAACTACCTCAGTTCTAGTATCCTAACATTCTAATTTACAGTTAATGTATTTTCTCTCTCACAGGGGTATATATATATATATATACAATATACTGATACACACACAGGGGTTGGACAATGAAACTGAAACACCTGGTTTTAGACCCCAATCATTTATTAGTATGGTGTAGGGCCTCCTTTTGCGGCCTATACAGCGTCAGTTGGTCTTGGAAATGACATATACTGCGTCCTGCACAGTGGTCAGAGGAATTTTATACCATTCTTCTTGCAGGATAGTGGCCAGGTCACTACGTGATGCTGGTGGAGGTTCGTCCTTCTTGGTGGTATGCTGACATTACCCTGGATACCGTGGCTCTTGATACATCACAAAGACTTGCTGTCTTGGTCACAGATGCGCCAGCAAGACGTGCACCAACAGTTTGTCCTCTTTTGAACTCTGGTATGTCACCCATAATGTTGTGTGCATTGCAGTATTTTGAGCAGAACTGTGCTCTTACCTGCTAACTGAACCTTCACACTCTGCTCTTACTGGTGCAATGTGCAGTTAATGAAGATTGGCCACCAGGCTGGTCCAATTTAGCCATGAAACCTCCCACACTAAAATGACAGGTGTTTCAGTTTCATTGTCCAACACCTATATATATATATACTAATAACTGCGCTGGAGAGGTAGCCTGAAAGTGTTTTGTTTATTTGTATGCTTTACGACTCTGAACTGAACTGAATTGCCGAAGCCCACGTTTGTTGGTTTACTGGTTGATAGTTTGAATATTGAATAAAATGACTGTACCACTGTAAAAAAAAAAAGGTTGTCTACATTACACCAATTGACATCAAACAGACAAGACTTTGGTTACACCCATGGCTATCTAGTTCTTTCTAGTGGAGAGCCATTAAGATCACTTGCTTTATTCTTCTCTACTACAGCTAGTTGTCTTAATCATGGTCATATGTTCATACATACAAGTTAATTTGTGCTGCCACCTAAAAAAGTCATGATGGTGAGGAATAGAGCACTTACCCTCAGGTTTCCTGTTTAGTGTATTAAGCTGTAGTGAAAAGCAGGATTCAGCAGCACTGTCACTGTGTAGATCTATCACATGGGTGCATCTGCATTTTGTGTGGCATAGTCCCTTATAGCTGTTTATAGATACGAGGGTGTGTGTTGTAAGTTGATTCTGACACTATGGACATGTATCTAGATCATGAATGTGTGTGTTGGCGTGGTGTGTGAAGAATGGGAGTAGGAGAGTTGATAAGAGAAGCAGCCTGTTCAGCAGAACTGCCAATCCTAAAATGTTCCGCCTTTATCTGTAGAGAGGTAAAAATAAGATCACGTAGGCCGATAGTTTCTCTTACAGTCATCACTCTTTCCTGCAGGCATCCCCCATTCAGACTCCTATCCTTATGTGAACAAGCTTCACTGTTCTCACCATATAGTTTGCAGAGAGCAAACACAGCAATCGATTGTTTTATTGATTGTATGTTTGTACAGCAGCTTAAAATGTTTATGATT
Organism: Prochilodus magdalenae; assembly: GCA_024036415.1. Classification (NCBI taxonomy): domain Eukaryota; kingdom Metazoa; phylum Chordata; class Actinopteri; order Characiformes; family Prochilodontidae; genus Prochilodus; species Prochilodus magdalenae. Next base: position 673,116 of record JAMWET010003853.1, read on the forward strand.
GCCAGCATTACCAACAGTCCTTCACTCTAAATATAAGAGTTATTTATTTCTGTCATTCTCGTCCATTTAAAATTGAGGAAAATCCCATTTAACCATGTAAAGAGAAGGAGTAAGATGGATTTAATATCACTAAGGTCTATTGCATTCAACATGATATTCCACTGGTGCTCAGTTTTTGCTTAGTTCAATAGAGATAAAGTAAGCAATTTGTGGTGGTCCGTTGTGGTGGTGGTCCTCAGTCCTAAAACTCATAATGCAATATCCCGACATCAGGCAATTTATTGTAACATGCAGCTCTGTGTAGAACCGATTTGGATGTCTGGTGATCACCACTGCTGTGCAATATTTTAATCCTTTTGATTATCCATTGGTGGAAATCCCCTTTTATTTAATGGTGGACACAGGATGTGTGTTTAATAAAGTGTTATTTCCATATGTTGTAAATGAATTGTACATGTCCATATTAATAACACACCATTTAAAGTACCTTTCATGTAAATACATGCATAATTCCTTTATAAAGTAACTTGCATTGATAGATATTCACTGCAACCCCCTAAAATATGCACAGACTATCCTGTTTAAGGTTTTATTGAAGTTTGTTCTTGATATATTCTCATTCATTATGAATCAGATTGTTAGTGTTTAGCAGACATGGCAGGTTTATGGGGAAAACATGTGAATAAACATTTGTGTACACAGGGCTATGCTCTTGCTACTGCAGGAAGACTTCAGGAAAGAAATGTAGAAGCAGCCCAGATGAACGGTTTGGTGATTGGCAGGTGAGGTCTTGCTTTTACAGACACTGGAAAGGCTGTTGAGATATTCAGATATATAGAGGAATGTAGAATAAGGGAAATGGAGTCTCAGGAGGGTAAGCACTGGCTGGCCTTTGCCTTAATTTCCCAAACATGGTGGAGGAGTAGACTCAGCTTCATTACGTTCACATGCTGGAATGCAATTAGTGCTGCACCCAGACTTAGAATTTTGTCAGTCGAATCGGATTCGCCTGTCCTGACCAACAATTCGACTATTTGTTCGTGTTTTTTCTCCATATACATTATCTAGTAATCAGTAAAGCGATTTGCATACGTTTCAGTTCTGATGTCCTCCTCATTTAGAAATTCAGTCACAGGAACATATTTCTGAACTAAAAGAGACGCGGCAGCCAGCACTAATTTATGCCAATCATTAGCGCTCATAGCTTAAAGTCTTTTTAATTTCACTTTTAACAGCTTATTCAGTAGGATGACCCTTCGTCTTTCATCTCTCATAAATAATGAACTGCTAAATAAAACCAAATTAGTGAATATTTAAATTATTTATAGGGTATTATTACCTGCGGCAGGCAGATTAAGTGACTGTACTTACCTTTAAATAAAAATAATCTTAGCTGTAAATGAATAAATAAAAGTATCTGTAATTTAGGACCTAAAATAACAGAATTATAATAAAGCAAACGTCTTCGGTTTGTTTTTCTTTCACCGCCATTATGTCTAAAACGAAAGTCAGCTCACTCGTTTGGAGCAGTGTTGGATGTCTGACTGAATGAAGAGCAGAATTTGCTTTAATTTTTCTCTTCTTCAAAAGCTCTTCCAGACTTTTTCTGAGACAGCTTAAGCTTCCTTCAACCGTGAACAGCCAGCGCAGGTTGTCACGTGGATTAAATTTTTTAGCAAGCATGCGTCATAGCCCAGCTAGAACTGGAATATATATTTATCATTCCCCTTTTAATAATTACTAAAATGTCTTTTTACATTCATTAAGTTCTTGTGCATTTTTGTAAGCTTTAGTCTGTTTTACGAGAGAAAAAAAAATAGATCACTGTTGTCAGTCGACTTAAAGGGTCTCAGTCGACTTAAAGGGTCTCCGACTGACAATTCGATTCGTCGACTTCTGGAGAGCAGCCCTAAATAAAATTATTACTATTACTATAGGCTATTTCAGAAGGAACTGAGGAGAATCAAGGAGTTGGTACTAATACATAAACAATAAGATAAAAGAATGTTCGTATTTGTTACTATGCAGTATGTACTGTACTGTACTGTACTGTATGTTTCCACACACTGGTGGATATTGTCAGGTTGTATGTAATGGGTTAAATTGTGTTCTTATGATACAGTATATAATAGTTCTAGAAGTAGCTCTGGAACCAATAATGATACCTATGATGCTCTCAGCAAAGCAATTTGGTTATTGTGGTTTGATACCATAACACCATAAGACCCACTTCTGACTAGAATGTCTTCCTCTTTCCAGTAAGACAAACAAACATGTCTCAATGCACCGGACATAATCACACAGAGAGAGATCCCTCTCTGATAAAGAGTGGTGTGTTGGAAGCTTTGGCTTCATATGTCCATAAAGAGATTAGCTCCTGTTGTCTGGTCTGGCATCTCTGCTGCAGCATTATGACAAGCAGGAGGACATGCTGACATAGTGCCAAGGTGGAGATGCCCATAAGGGCCTTGCATGGTGGGCACTCTGACTCGGCACAAGCATGAATCGTGTGGTCATTATGGTCATGTGGGCTGCAGGGGCACCTGGTGTATTGGCCTGCCACTGTACCAGTCATGGAATTTTTGGCAAAATTCTGCGCCTTCATCTTGTGCCTTCTTAGACTAAGCATGTGGTCACTCTAGATGGTACAGATGCTGGACGGTTAGAACAAAAGAGGAGAGCAAAAGATCAGATACTCCAGTATTATCTTTATCAAACTATTTAGTATTATTACTATTATTATTATTATTACATTATTTGGTTCTCAGTTGCTCACTTTCTGTCCTCAGGCCTTTCTCATTTCTATCAGTCTTTTTATTTTGCTCAGTTGTGAACAATAATAACTGTGCTGTATGAGCATTTAATATTTATTATTAATATTGGTGTATGATATTACTATGTGCCCAATAGTGCATTAATTAAGCAGTAAATATTTACATACAGATTTCTGACAGCCAGGGGTGGAAATAGCCCTGTTTTACTGTGAGATTTATTTATTTGTTTGTTTGTTACAAATATTATTTACATCATTCCGTGCATTTAGTGTAATACATTGCATGTTTCCATTAAGGAGTAAATATCTAAATGCTATTATTTTGGAAGCTTACATTTTTTAAAATCTTTACATTTTGCTGAAGCTGGAGGAACAAAAACAGGAGTGTGAAGTTTAAGCAGCACCATAAAGATCATATCCCTGAAAGTCTTGTCATCTATGGAGAGAGTGAAAAAACAAACTGTCTGACATGCGTAGAATGACCCAACAGCCACAGCAGTTAGCTAAACTCCATGAGTCACCCTGTTGGCGCCAGCACCATTGGCAGATGGCTCCATGGCCCGGGACTATGTACAATGTTATTCTTGTCTTCATCTTTATTTGCGGTTGAGAGAAACATAGTGCAGAATTTTCATATAGCATCTCTTTCTCTCTTTCTTTCATTAGCAGGTGGTCAGCCCGTAATGGCGGATCCTCGTGGACCTGTTATGTTTACCACATTGTGCCTCTTAGGGGAAATTCCTGTTTATTTGTTTATAGGACCTTTGATAAAGGGCAGCGCATCATATAGGCAAACACCACCTGGAAAATGTCACCATCGTGTCAAGCGCTGGAAACGTGGGGTGCCCTGTGCTCATAATGAATAAGCAACAATTGTGCATAATTGAGGCCATTAGTGGGTATTAACGGAGCACTTGTGTGGCACTCCTAGGGGTTATTCTCCTCCATGCCAGCCCATTACAGCTAAACACCATTTAAGAGAGACAGCATATTTAGTTAATTATTCCTTTAATTGCTTGTTAATGTCTGGTAATTACAGCCACGGTTAACACAAAGACTCACCACCCCATATTCACGCCGACTTCCAAAATCAGACAAAGTCATTAAAGGAGAAGTGCTGGCCAGACAGATGCACCATCCTTCATTTCCCTTCAGAAGGCAGTCGATAAACAATCTGCATATCTTTAGTCCATCAATATTTAATACGAGCCAACTAAAGGTCTCTCTCTGCCAGACTCTGAGGTTTGATGTTTGATGCTTTGAAATGTGCCACAAGCAGCAATCACACAGTCCCCAGAGAGTATGTGTGTACCCACACTGTTCTTTTGAAAGTGTTTGTGTGTGTTGTCTGTATGTATACTGTATGGGCTACTGTTGTGGATATCTTTGTTGACTTCCGATGCATGCATGCATGAGCGCTCACATTGTTTAGGCTTACCTGTTTGTATTCTTCCCACATTTAAGGGATGCCAAACAAGCCTTTCCGTGTTTTATGAAAGCCAGATTGTCTAGATTGGGATAGATCCCTTATTTTTCAGTGGGTGTGGGGCATTTGTGTGTGAGTGGGGAGGGGGTGCTGTATCTCGGACTGAATGTTAATGACCAAAACAAATGAGCCAGCTCAAGCTCACAATTAGAGGAAAGTCAGAGCTATATGTCGCCCATAAACGAGCGACATGAGGGCCTTCCCCTCCCCCTCCTTTCCACCGTAAGTAAACCTGTGCCCCTGGAGAAGGCTCATTAGAGCGAACCTCACTTTGGGAGGGGAAGGGGTTGAGGAGGTCTTTAAACCTCAGTAACCTTGGAGGACTAGGGTTGGCCCACATTCCCTACGGAGCTGAGATGTGGTCAAAGAGTCTCTGTCAATCATGCTTGATCTTTCACTTTACTTCTCTGTGGAGACTAAAATTTGGTCAAATAACCATATTTTATATATAAAATAATAATATTGATGGAGGATTAATGTTAGGTTATAGCAGAAAGAGAAAACGGTGTCTGTGTTTTTCACAGGCCACCATGGGAACTTTTAAACACAAGCATAAGCATTAAATAGTATATTTATAAAACAATATTTGCATATTTATGAACATCTTATGTAAGGAATCCTTATACAAAATTAATGTTATCTATTAATTTACACAGTATTGACGTAAGAGCTTTAAACTAAAGAGAATGATGCCATTTATAAAACAGCATCATGCCATCAGTTATTCGGCTGCGTCGAAAACAACATATATGATTTCAGTTTGGAAGATGACACAACCTGTCAAATTCATACTCAATATGGAGCAACATGCCACCAGAAAATGCCCAGCGCTTCCACCTCACCCTTCAATTCACACCAGTCTTGAAGAAACAGTTCAACTTCATCCCTGTACTCGAGCGTCTCCAGCGGTGCAAAGTAACGCCAATGTTCTAACTCTTGTTTTCCTATATCACTTCTTTTGTTTGCTGCAGAATATCGATTCCTGTCGAGAGCAGGTACTGATGGTTGCTTGTCAAAAGCTTCAACCACTGTTTCATTTACTGTTTATTTCATTGGGTACCTGATCCTTAAATGTCTAAGATGGTCTAACCAGGAGTAGGACCTTCAACAACATTGACAGGTTAGAATACACTGCTAGGATAATGCTACTTCTTTGTCCTCTGATGTTGGACTGATTTGACTTGATACCACAGTGATTCACTATCACCTCTAGAGGTATAACGTGATATTACAAGATTGGACAGGCCAGGTCTAGCAGATTAGCACGCTAACTTAAAAAGATGGATCTGTCTTTGAAATGTCATCAAAGCTGCCTGGTCTTTACATTCTTACTCTAAACATAAATAAAAGCTCCATGGTAATGATGCTTCATAACAGTGATGCAAAATGAACAACTAGCCCTTATCTTTATGGGTTGTTCAGTCAATGCAGTGGTTTTACTTAATAAGTCATCCTAATCTTGTGATTACTAGTGTAGGCTGTTCACAGATACTCTTTATCAATACGCTAATCAATGCTAATGTTTGTGGTGTGAAGTCTGTATATAAATATAACCTTCAAAGAAAGTATTCCCATTTTTTAACAGTGATAGACGGATGTTTCTCATTTCTGTGTCAGTAAGAGGAGAAAACTTCTTGTCCTGGTTGCTTCCTTGGATCATTAATAACTGTAGTAGTTGAATAAATTGTAATTAAATGGAAATTAATGTAATTTCCAAGACCGTCATATTTCATGAGTGCTTTATGAAATATGAGAGTGTAATTAGAGTGCTGCAGAGAAGAGTCTTGTTGTGGATTTGACCCACGCATCGTGGTTTCAGCACACCCAGGGAGAGCTGCTGATAGCTGCACAGTGGAGGGAAGCTGTCCATTAACATTTAAATGATCTTCCTCACAACCAGATAGTATTATCAGAGAAAATGAAGAATTATCGTAACGCTCAGGTCTTAGCGGGTCCAAATGAGCTCTTACTATCCTTCAGAAGGTAATGAAAGCCCCTCACAATTATGTCTAATGAATTCTAATGTGACTTTAACATTCAGTGATACTGCAATTGCTGCAAGTATGCATGAAATCCGATTCTCAGCGCTGTGTGCAGTGTAATGTGGTAAGGGTATTCTAATATTTAGAGTATTTCTGTTTCCTCCCTGGTGTGCAGGTAAGCGTTGCAGAGGAGGTTTATGCATGAATATAGCTCTGTGAAATTGGTTGCCAAGTAAAATCAGCATTTTATTAACTTATAGTGATTGATTTAAACTAATAATGTATAATTTTGGTAACATTTGACAATATATATTGCTTATGATATATATAATATGCTAACATACATATACTTTCAGTGTTAAATCCTGCCCAAGTTATTGCATATGGGCTATTCACTGATTCATATTGCACAAGAAATGGTCCAGTCACTTGTTTTATCAGAGCATATTTGTGTCTGTATTGTTGTTAGTGACCCAGGGTGACACTGGCCTTACGCCATGTATGCAGTGCAGAAATTCATCGTGACGAATTTCACTGACAGACTGGCAGCTGTAATGCGAATCAGTGTTTCCTTTGTTCTGCCGGGTACCAGTTTGTAAAGGACTAGTGGGAACCAGTGGGCTTCGATTAGACAGAATTGGAACACTGCCACCAGATGGCTGAGCTGCAAAACATTACCTATTGTAGCTGGGTCAATTGATTGTGCATTCTCCAGTGTGGAAAATAAAAAATGACAGGCATTATGAACTATTTCCTTATTTATCTACCTGTTTGTCTTGCTTGGTTTTTAATACTATAGCATGTTAAGGTCCACTGTGAGTAATAATAACAGTTTCAGCCTGCAGTCTAAATAAAAGATGGTTAGGGTGATTCCATGTAGGCTGTCTGTCTGACTGTTTATGCTAAAAATGAAATCTGTTGCAGAAATGAGTCCAAATGATCTTTTGGTGTCTGGAAACAGGCTAAGCCATTATCATCATTTGGAACCTGTTTCTTGGAGCATCCCAAAAGTATTCCCTAAAATCACAAAAATACTACAAAGCTGTACCAAAGAAGTGAATTCACTTTAAAAGGCTCGTGAAAATAGATAAAGTCCCTACTGAAAGCCTAATCCAGTGTAGTGTTGGCACTGGGAATGCCTAGTTGTGGAACATTGCCTTTGAATTGACCCTCACGCTTTGCTTCACACTTGATCAAAGCGCTTAAACACAGACAGATTTTTTTCTGTTCTCCTGTTGAATTAGCCTTGTCTTGTCGCTGTTTGAATTTAGCGTGTTGACTATTAGCTTTGGAATGGATTGCGCAGCACAGGCTCTGGCACCAGAGGTTTTATTTACCTGCTAATCATGAACCGAGTAGACATTTCTAATCTGATTAACAACAACAGCTAAAAAAGAAATTGTTTTCTTTCATTCTAATTACTGTTCTGTGAGCAATTCATTAATCCTTGAAAACCCAAACAAGGCTGTGTTTCCTAAGCTCTGGTATCATACAGTGGTTGACGTGTCTTGCATCCAGTTGTAAGGGAGATGGAAAGTTATTACCAGCGCTCCGCATTCGAGCAGTATTCTGTGCTGAAAGTGTCCCAGTGAGAATAACTCTGTGCTCTGCTTCTCTGAAAGAAGTCCTTATTTTGCACAGTCCCAGCCTTTACTTTGCTGGGCATGTAAACAATTTGCATGTTGTCTTTTGGATCTTTTGGTACATGTGTTTTTTCCTTTTGAAATTGTGTTTGAAGTGAGTGAACCATTGTGAAAATGCAAATGAATTTTGCATGTCGGCTCCTTGGAATGGATGGGGTGCTCAGACCAGCGAGGTGCTTGATTCAACTGAGACAGCCGTGATAAATAATCCTATTTGTGTAGCTTCTTTTGTTTTATTTAATGTATTACTTAATCCCTGTAAACCGGTAAAATAACCCACAGGCGGCTCACAGCAATTAATGAGCGATGTCTCGGCTGATAATGTCATGGGCCTGTGAATGTGTGCGTGCTCATTTTGAAGCGTGGTGGAATGGCAGCCTGATGCTCCAAAAGCATGGCCGCCTCCTATAGGGCTTTGAAGGTGGTGACACATTTTTGATGCCCCAGGCCATAGATTTAGGAGACACAGGGGGTCTTGTCCTCCTTAGTGTTTGGTGTGGAGTCCTACACTAATAATTCCCAATCTTATTCATCCTTGTGCCATTTTACAAACGTCTTGAGATTACTTAAGGCTGTTAAATTTGGCAAACATTGATAATTCATAATAAATTGCACTGTATCTGTATTAACTGTATTGTCAATCACTTCTTTACATCATTGCACTTAAAAGGTACATAGAAAATATAGTCTACATGGTCAAAACTGCGCTCCTGCTGCTTTTTTAAAAGTCTGTGAAGGACAATGATGTTTAAAAGCTGTTTGACTGGTTTTATGTTCTTTTGAATTAATGTGAATCTTGTGTTCTTTTGAGCTAATCGTGAATCAGGCAAGCATTTCTAATCTGATTAACACCAACAAAAACAGTTTGTTTTCTGTCTAATTAATATTCTGTGAGTAATTAATCGTTAAAAACATAAACATTGCTATTTGTCTTAATACTAACTTAAGTAGTACTTGGTTAAGCCTAAAGCAAAGCCACTGCATCTGATTATTTAATGCATCTGTTTATTTGGTAAAATGATTGTTAAATGTGTGCAAATGGGGGGAAAAGAAGCCCGACTTCAGAACCTTTTAGTTTTAAATAGAAAGCATGAATGTAAAGAACAACATGCAGAGAATCAGTCAGATAGCTCATTGGCAATAGACTTGCCCATACAAGAACTTTTTACAAAAAACATGTAGCATGCCGCTAACAGCTCGTTCACCCATGAATGCGCTCAAGGCGTGGCCACACATGGGGCCTGTGGGCAGTAGAGATTTTAAATCATATATATAAAGAGGTAGTGTGAGTTTACCTTCTACCATCAAGTAATGTTATGTGGAGAGTAGTGACCTGCCTACTTCACATCTGTTCTGTTAGTGCAGGAGGGGATTCTCATCTTCTGATGTGTTCAGTAAAGGAGCATTTGCATGTAGCGCTATGTTTGTCACATCTCACAGTGCAATAATCCAGAGCACTAGATTAAAGTGTACTATTGAAAATATATTGAATTTTATACACACAAGGCCTTGTGTCAATGTAGCTCATTTCAACAGCTAACAAAAAAAAACACTGCTGTGATGCTTAATGATTATTGTCAGTATTTCCGGTTGGGTGGGAGATTTGTAGTGCAACTTAACCTAAATATTCAACTATGTAATATGTTTTCTAGGTAAGAATATTTTTGTGTGGCACATGTCCAGCGTGACATACACCTAACATAAATATTTAGTGGGGTGGCATGAGCTGTGCATCCCAGCCAAAGCTGAACAAAGAAACCCAGGTCAGTGCTTATTACTTTACACGGTTCATTTGGAAATTTTATGGAAAACACTGTAAAGGTTCTAGAAACAGCAGCTGCCTGTGAGTCCCGGGTGTTTAAGGGGTTAATCCTGTAGGATTGGATCAGTAAGCGAACGCTGTTCACAAGTAATTGTTCCCACACTCCTCCGCAGCAGTGACGGATGTGACCACCGGTCTGTCACGCAAAGAAAATGCTTTCTAATATTCGGGTTAATAATTGAACAAATTGAGGCCGCGCATTTCTCCCCCAGAGGCAAGTTTTTACTATTGCAGGCAGGATGTAAAGGGCATTTCACTGTATTATGTTACGTCACTGTCACAGCTGTCTGCGCTCACACTTCCACCACTTATCAGTGTAATAAAGACTGCTCACGATTCATCTTTTTTTGACAGACTGTGAAAGAATAGGATTTGCCTTGCACACCTACAGCGTGACCCACTGAACAGCCCCCAGATGCCCCACCGTACATTAAAAAACCCCTTCGGTTTCCCTCCCCACAAGGCTCCTCCAGGGGGGGCTGGGGCGGCACTTTTCCCAGAGAGGATTCAATTAACCAGTCAGTGCACTCAGGACGATTTAATCCCCCAAGCGCCATTTATCTCCATAGCCACACCTCGCGAGGGCCAGAAACTGGAACAGTAACAGCCTGGATTAACGCTTTGCCCCTCACTTTGTATACGGTACCTCTCTACTGTAGACAGATTAGGGGAAGACACATTAAATATGGAGGATTAACCCTTACATGCTTTGTGGGTTTGAAGGTTCTTCTCTATGTACACAACCCAGTGAACATGCTGTATGCCTTTTTTGTTTTGACTTTCAGACTTGACCAGTGAACTGCAGCGCTTACCTAACTGGTATGTGGGTGCCAAAATGAGAATGCTCGTTCCTTGTGGACATCAGAGTGAAAATGTAAAAAGGCGAGTAATTAACCTCAAGCGTATTGGCTTTGTTTATTTGTTTAGTCTTGTATTCTGAATTGGATTAAGTTACTCTGTTTAATGACTTCAGCTTTCACCACAGAGGTTAATGTTACAGCTCAGAGTCCTGACGAACAAAAACTTGGCCCTACACAGACAGTACTGATTGTTATTTCTGCGTATGCTAAATAGAGTATCAAATATAACATAGTTTAAAGTGATGTTCTATCAAAACTGTTTAGCTTACTTGTTGCAGGTGCACGGCAGTTTGATTTTAGGCACCATTGCTTGTTTAGGTGCTGTTTCAGGTGCCTCAGAAAAAAAAAATAAAAAAAAGCAACAACAGCAAATGAAGGAAGAAAAGGTTCTTCTGGTTCCTGGGGGTCCTTGCAATCTGAATAGTTCACGCATGGAAGGCTTGATGCTAGCTGAATCAGCACAGGTAACATTAACCAATCCAATGCATTTATTTTTTTCATAACAATTGTGAGGTTGGACAAGCTTCACAGTATGTTAGCAAAAACTCAGTCAGCATGAATTCCCACTGGAGTTTAGATTTGCTACATAGCGTTGTTCCCAGATTAAATGGTTCTGTCATCAACTAAGGGATGCATGAGCGGCCAGATTGGAATAAAAATGTAATTTTCCAAGCAATGGACCCATTTTTATTTTATTAGTATTATTCTTTTTTGTGTTTGAAATTTTACGAAATAAACTATACAGTTAAGAGCAGTAACACTGTATTTGAATGTTGTTGCCGCACTATACCATAATATGGTATTGTGCTAAATAGCTTAATATGCTAAATCGTATTGGATTATTTTTAAGTGCAGCCTGTTATAGAGATGTTATTTAATGTTATCAGTAAGTGCTGGAAATACTCTGGGATGTTTATGATTTCATACAGTCGATACAGGTAGCGTTTTGGATTTAAAAAATCAGAATTGGCCATAAAGATTTATGATATATGCTGCTGTCAAGCTGCACTTGTTTGTAATTGAACCAAGCAAGGTTAAAAAACTACTTGCCACTATGGCAACACTCGTCCATCCTAACAAAAAATTACATCTAGCCCTTACATAGTATGACTTTACAGTGTTGAAGCGTAGCAGCTGCCTTTTACATTGTGGCCTTATCAACAGAAATGTTCCAAAATGTTTACATTTAGCTGTAATGTGTAAGCTACTGCTTACATGCATGTACTTTGTGGATAGCGATGTGTTTGCTGTAGTTTTTAATTAGATTCTTTTGGCCTGTTTTGTATGAAGTTTGCCTTTTTGGGCGGAGCATAGATACACCAACTGATTGCATTATTACATCACAGAGACTAACAACAGTGAAGAATCTATGCACAGTCAGCCTTCTACTCATCTGATCACTTCATGGCCATATGGCATAAAGAACCCTAGATGACTTCCCTCAGTCCTGGGAAGCCGTGCCCTGTAATCCAGTGTGCTCAGAGCTTTAAATATGAATTAGAGGATCACATCCTCCTGTCTGCCATGCACCTGGATCTACATTTTAATGGTCTCATTACTGGATAGGTGGCTGAGTGAGAGAGTTAAGACTGGATGGGCAGCTTTTCCAGAAGAGCATCCTCACCAGGTCTCACAAAGGATGGCAAACCAAACCTGTGATAATCAATTTTACCACCCCTATGTGCTTTTGTCTGAGGCAGGAGACTGTGTAGCTGTGATGCCATTGATAAGACAGGCCCAGCGTGGGTTGTTCCAGTCCATGCCCAATCGAAGACATTAAATATTGAGCAAGGAGAGACACTATTTCATTAATGCCCTACTGTATGTAGTGCTGAAATATTTATAGCCAATATGTTTGCTGTTATTTCATGTATGCATAACCAAATCATAGTCAACAAGGTGTCTTGATCTGCACTGATATGCACTGATGGTACATTGTGGAATAAAAAGATTTTCAAAATATTGTTATTTTGCACCGATGACATGGACGATGTGGGAGACCTAAATGAACCCCGGAGAGGGAATCCTGATGGATTGTCAGACCTGCATGGGGTAATTCAGCAGACATGTTTGTGGACATACAGCAAGCAGTGATGCCCTCCTGAGTCATCCTGTTGGTGCCAGGATCATTGGCAGACAGCCGCATGACGCAGGACTACACAGGACTGCTACCACGACTGCCCTTAACACCACATCAGCATTGCCAAAAACTGCAATGATGTAATGCTAGACAGACATTAAGTGACTCAGAATGGTAACAGGTTATCTTCAGTGACGAGTCCCACTTGTGGAGGCGGCGAGTGTGGAGCCTAATTTTAAAGTTTGCCTAATTACAGAAAATCTGTTTTGTTAGTGACAATCCCTAAAATTACTCACTGATTTTCACGTTAACTTCACATTTACTGCAAAACAATGGGATCTAACAGCTGCAAAACAACAGGATCTACTTTGTTTTCTTCAGACTGTGAGACCACAGTTTGCAGCAGTTCAGCATAATTTGTCTGGGGCTATAAAGTAGCACAGATTTTGTAGCTTGAAACATAAGAACGTAAGTAGTGGAGGCGATACCATGCGGGATGTGGCTTTGGCAGTGAGCTTATACTTGAGCTGCTTGACCCCAGTGACCTAAGCAAGTAGTATTTTTCAAGCAGACGTGAACTGAATGCTAATTCCAGGATGTTTCTGGAGCTGGGCCTGATTTTCATTGTTCTATTTGATTCTTATCTGTGAGGTCAAATTGCCCGGGCTTTGGTATTTAGGGTCCAAATCCACAATGCTTATTCTTCAGTGGTTGTAATTCATTGTGAAGTCAGGTTTGAGGTCTTCCAATCATCCTTTGACCCACAGAGTTTAAATCTGAAGGAAATTCACCCCACCTCATGTTGATTACTGAGTGCAGGGGTTGCTTTGTTTAGTAGAACAGGAGCTCAATCTGTTATATGAGAACAGAAGCGATGGGAGTAGTCATAGCATGTTGTGCTAATTGCTTTATGGCAAAGATAACTTTCTTGGCTGAGTCCCAGTATCATGAATTATACCCCTTATTTAAATAGCTTAGAGATCTTTTCTCTTTGAATCCCCCACAGAGCTTCGCACCTCGGGCGAACGTGATCATATCTCAAACACTGACTGCATGTTCTATCTTATCCCTACACCGCACACCGACCTTTTATTTTACTTCGTTTTTTGTTATTTCTTTAACTGGTTACATTTATACATAGTAATATTATGTAAATGACCTGCACTTATGTAAATGTAGAATCTGCAGATGCCAGATCTCTAAAACATCACCCACCGCAAGAAAATATCCACATGCATCTGCACAGTGAGATATGATTTCACTAATGTGAAATGCAGACATCCATCTCTGGACAAAGAAAAATGGCTCCCATCCAAAGCAGAGCAATGAGTTTAATTTACGCAGATGGCGACAAAGTAGACACATTCAGGATATTAATATTCCTAATAACAGAACTCCTGCATGCATCTCTGCCTGTCTGACATAAGAACGAACCAGCAACTGAAGCAATAAACCACCTTTAATGCATAATATTACTCATAGTAGGTTGTGGTCCCACTTCTTCCAATTCTGTTCAAGCACATTTAGCTCTACTTAAACCCACCAATTTTTAATCATTTCTGCATAATTCAGTGGTTTGATGTGAAATTATGTCTCCAGTGGTGGCGATAGGCACCAAGGGTCGAAATGTCTACTCTGCAGATATATGCTTTTTATTTACTCTTCAACAACACCAGTGAACAAGTGATGTTATACATGTAGTGTTAATAACAGTGAAGATCGGGTTAATCCGAAAAAAATGTAATCTTTGGAAAGTTTCTCACAACTGCATGTAGATCCTGGTTCATAAGTATTTATGCTGTTCATAAGTATTTAGGCGCTGTTCACCAACAACATGGTTTCATTAAACTATAGCAGTCAAACTGAAATTGTACTAGAGCTTCAGCTTTAACTCAAAAGTTTTAACAAATATATTGTCTTGTTGTTCAGAATTTGCAGATATCCTTTTCACATGTTCACAGGCTCAGAAATAATTGGACAGTTGACTAACTAGCAGTTTTATGGCCAGTTAGCCTTTTTCCTTCTTTTTTAAAGTGCTTAATGGGATGGAGACCATTCCAAGTGTTGAATATGCATTTGGCGGCTGTTCATGGGTACTCCCAATATAAGGGTTGAACGAGGTGAAGAAAGCCATCCATGGGTGTTGCTAGACCACAACCCCCATCCCCCAATGTAATTTAGACCCCGACATGCATGTTACTGTGCTGTTTATGCTTATGAATGTGAAAAGTAGAAATCCAGGCTTGTGCAATCATATCAGACTTGGTGGAACGTCTTCAACTTGAAAACGTTAAGAAAATATAATATTTGTCACTTAAATTTTGTCCTGTAGCATATTAAACATTCTTTTAGAGTAAAATTACTCTTTTGTTGAAATGAACTGAGAGTAAATCTATAATCTGTGTATTTCATAAACATATTTAGGACTTTTAAAAAAAGAGGAGATGGCGTTGCTTGATTTCACTACATTGCTGTTTGATTTCTGACTGTTGTGATATATACACTCATGACATGTTCATGGTGAATATTTTGTATTTATGATTTACATTTTGGGGGTAGTTACAAAAAGTATGGTTCTATGGGACCATCACATAATCTATCAAATATGGTGAAGGCAGTGTGGCTCCTGGGAAGTGGGTTACTGGTGTTTATTGATGATGTCTGCTGATAGAAGTAGCAGAATGAATTCTGAAGTGTATAGAACTATACTTTCGGCTCAGATTCAGTCAAATGCTGATAGTATGGCACTTTAGAGTATAAATGGATAATGAACCAAGACAAAAGAAATGGAATGTCTTTAATGACCAAGATACCTGACCCTTTCCTAATTGATTATGCTTTCTACTGACTGAAGACAAAACTAAAGACCCACAAATGAAGACGACCAGCATCTAAGGGAAGAAACTCAGCATTTTGTGACTTCCATTGGTTCCATCAAGAAGTCATTGACTGCCAAAGATTGGATTAGCATCCAAGTCAAAAAACTGTTTCAAGATGGATGTTTAGGCTTCAACCACAGACTAGACTACCTGACTAGGCCGAGACTGATATATTTTATATCTACTGTGGTGCTCAGTCAAATTTAAAAAAAAATTCCAAAAAGCATGTCAGTGTCCAAATACATCTAGACATGACTGTACCTCACTGTTATTAATGCCTTCTCTGAACTATTCTAGAGCAATGCCTCAGACATCAGGCAGCATTTTCATAACCATTTTATAATATGAATATGATGATATGTGAGGTATCATTTAGAGACATGAGACATGTCCATGTCATCATGTCCAGATGTCAAGTTTCTTTTCGACTATTCTGAACATTTTAATGTTCAGTTTTATAGACATTTAGAAACATCAGTGAAATCCCCTGTTAACAGTGGGTTTAAGGCAGCTTACATAATCTAGGTCTTCTGCATATGGACAACAAAATGTGCTTTTTTTATATATTTTTCTATCCAGACAAAGACTTTCTCCCTCAAACTTGCATTTGCATGTTTCATGTTTATACAGCATAATAAAAAATCCCCATATTTTACACTAAGCAGTTTTCTTTGTCAATGTGTTGACCTGCTTAGAATCAGTACTGTACAGTTGTTCAATGATTAATGGAGAAAACAAATTACATTCTCTGAAACCAATCCCTCAGGTCTTTAGTCCTCTTTCATGCTCTCTCTCATTACACGCTATTACTGTTTAAAATTCTGTTGACACTTTGCCTGGGGAATCATGCATGTTTATCACTCCTTTCCATTTTGAATGATTTTATTGCACATGGTCCCAAGCTAAAGTTGTTAATTTGGTAAGACTGCCTCTGTCAGCACTTCGAAAAACTCAGAGAATTAGTCCTACAGTAATGGACAGTAACAGTCAGGGTTGCCAATTGCTTTAACCATTTAAAGAGAAAAACATTTCCAAACCCACTCAAATGCATACAAACTGCCCAAATTACACAAACAAAAAGATGAAATCAGAATTCAACTGTTTTAGAGCATTGCTTTTACCACAAGTATGGTATCACCAATTTCAATAAAATGCGTTCTTCTGCACTGATTGGTGGCCAAGTCCTATTGCGTTCATAAAAAATGTGAAAAAGTGAAAGGACAAGCGAACAAGTTTCTATCACTGTCAGTGTAATACCTTAAACGCTTCTTATAATGCCTAACAAGACTGCCAAGCAATCTGACACCATTTCTCCATACAAAATCTCTCTGAAGTCCACATGACTCGCCTCTTTAGCTCAACCCCTTTTTTTCTAGTAGATGGTTAGTAGTATGATGAATTGGGGTGACCATTTTTATTGACTTTGTGGTCAGTGAATTATCTCTATGTTGATTTTGAAGGGTGCTTTCTACTTTGAATCATTGTCATACTGGAAGATGGCCTAGTTTAAGCTTCCTGGCTGAAGCAGTGAGGTTTCGATTTTAGTTCTGCTGGTATTTGATGGAGTCTGTGATTCACAGTGGAGATGAGGGAGGTTTTTTTTGCATGGATACCTTCATGTCTCTACACCAAATCCACCTCTGATGTTTGTTGCCAAAACGCTCTATTTTGGTTGCATCTTTGGTTTTAGTTTGGGAGATGTTCTGACTCCAATTCCTAACTAAGACCAAGGTCTGCAGTTCTCTGGCTATGATCATTGGAGACTCTTTTGCCCATCCTCCTCACCATGTGTAAGGCGCTACAGACATATGTACATTTTGCTGTCTGCTTCAAGCTTTTTAATTACTGCCCTGATACTGGAACTGTGTAACTATTTTCTTATAACCCCCTTGAACCCACCTGATTTGTGCAACACAACAGCCTTTTGTGGTGCATCGTCTAGGTGATTGATAAGTGAGGGAATTTGCCCTGTGTGTTACTTTGTAAATATAGCCCACTAAAACAGGAAGTAATGTCTGTCCATTTAAATCTTCCTAATTACATACATAAAACATGAATGGGGAAAATACTTATGTCCAAAAAGGATTTCTAGTAGTGCCAGTAACATACATCTGAGAAAATATGTATTTCAAGATGAGGATTTTCTTTCAATCATTGAACTTCGAATAAATATTTTGTTTGATTTTTGTTAATATTTTGAATGAAGGTGCAAAAGTATAAGCAATGAAGAAACTTTTTTTACAGCCCATTTTGTACATGTTTACCAGGGGTGCCAATATTTATGGAGGGCACTGTATATTTTTAAAGCCTGTCAAAATAATGGCAAGCCAGCTCAAAATGTTCCCCCCACAAAACACACCTCCCAGGCCAATCAAACCAAAACCCCCCAAATAGACAAAAACCACACAAACTGGCAACGCGGTGTGCTGTAATGTTAGGAATAGCAACTAGGGTTAATGTATCATCTCCTCAGAAATTGTAAGAGAAAAATTATTTGAAGTTGTTTGACAAGTTCGGAATGTCACCCAGGTCCCCAAGCATTACTCTTTTAGACCAAAATTTTCATAAGACGGTTTGATGTTGTTAGGATCATGTAGGTGTTAGACTTATTAGCATTTTAATTAGCACTTAGAGATATAATGCATAATTCATAGAATGTCCTAATGAGAAAGATGTTTAGAACTATGAAATCTCCTCTGGTTTAATCCTATCCCACCATGTATTATCTTTCTCTGTCAAATCTTTTTGAATTTCTTTCTTTATGTTATTCATTTTTTCACCTTGTGATGTCTTATGTTCCCTAAGCCCTAACCGTCTGGGCTGCTGTTTGTTGAGCTGAGATAGGCAATCAGATGGAGAATGGTCAAATATGTAGCATTACTGCAGTAGGCACAGGCGAGGGTAGTGTACAGAACCTTTGAACCCTGACCTTTGTGCCTCAGTGTCATATTTTTTCTCTGTTCCTCAGACACGACTGCCCGTTTAGGCGACTGGAAGAGAATGATGGAAGAGGCTGATGTAGCTGATGTGAAATACTGTTAACAGTCTTAATATCCTTTCAGTTTATAGGCGTGATAAAAGAGATGCGCAGAGAGACGACCACTGAACATGGTTACCATCAGCAGATCAGAACGTACTGCACCTGAGGGAACAGCTGAACATCAGGCCTGAATGTTCGAGGCTTAAGTCAGTAAGCATGAAAACATATTTCCATTATCTATTCCATCTCGCTATTTCTCAACCATCAGCCTATAATCTTCTGTATAGTGATGTATATGCCTCGCTCACCCTTGCTTTAGTCCTGGTCCCTATTATGCAGGATAAATAAGTGAGATGCAATTTATTCTGTGCTGTGAAGGTTGAACAGTTCCTATGCTGATCTGTGACGGCCATTATCATACACCTTGTCAGCATTATGCCTGTAAACGCACCGCTGAAACAGTGTGCAGCCGTCAGACTGATATAGCCATCAATAATTTCATTCAGGGGGCACTGGGGTCTTTTAGTACCTGCAGAGGAGACTGGGGGTGTTGCGGTCACGAGAAAAAAGGATCATCAGGGGTCAGGGCACTATCGAGGAATACTAATGCTACCCACCCCCCATCCTGCTCATGATTGCTTATCTGTCACCTCATCAGGACAGCATCATGTGGACACAGAAACTGTCACCTCTGCATTCATCTTAAAGAAACCTCCCCACCTTACTCCAACTGCCCATGCACACTCAACGGGTTATGACACATGATGGCTCATATAAGAAATGTACTGCTTTATCACTCGCATTTCATTCTTTTTTCCCAACTACGTTAACACTGGAAGAGGGGAGGGTTTAGTGCTGTATGACTTCGTTGTTTGGTGAGCATGGGTAATGAGAGACTGGATAGTAAGAGTGCTAGTGTGGTTTGTATCCTACTTTTCCTTACATTAAATTTTTGGGCATGCCGATTTCTATTAACCATTATCACTCAGGATGGGACAGTAATTTTGACATGAAGATAGGCCACCCAAGGGACAAGGTCTAAGCCTGTGCAGATATTTTGTACAGTGATTAAAAACAACAGTGCCAAAGTGCAAAAAAGATTGAATTACATTTAGTACAGACTGTAGCCCGCATAATTATATCACATACTGTATCCCACTATTTCTCAGTCCTGGTCCTCAAGGCCCTCTGTACTACACATTTTGATGTTTTCCCTGCTCCCAGAACACTTAATCCAACTAATGCATTCTTTAACAAGCCCTTACTGAGTTGAAGTGGGCATACTGAAGCAGGGAAAACTATGCAAAGGACAGTGGGGTTGAGAAATGCTGCTGTAGCCAATATACTGTAATAATTGCAGTTAGTGTACTTTATGTAAACTGTATTTATTCAGTGTGGTTCTTTACCCAGCATGTCCAGAACTGTCATTGGTTTCAGGCAGTTTTCATGTTGGTGCAGTGTTAGCCTGTATATTCTATCCTCGATGATTTCCACTGATTTGTTTGCCAAGAAATATACACACAATGTAAAAGGCTGGCGTTTTTAAATGGTGCAAAACAAAACTTATTAGAGTTTAGACATGCAATATCAAGTACCTACCAGGTATTTCAATATGCAGTACTTTCTATATTTGATCAAATGACTGGCCTGCCTGCAGAAGAGACTCATTAACACCCTTTATGTGCTATAAATTGTAGATGGAGCAAAACAAGTCCTTTGATCTCCTTTTTGTCTGAAGCCATTGATTGCAACTCTTAAAAGCCTCATCAAACTGTTTCAGATTCTTCATTCCCTTCCCATGTCTCCTCCTTTGTCCTCCTCCTGCTCTGTTTTTCCCTCTCTTTGTCCTCTGCCATGTGCAGGAAGAGATAGATCCCCTTTCGCTTACATCCATTCTTGAGTAAATCCTGGGTGAGTTTAATGCACTCAGACATGCATGAGGCTGCAATGAGCCAGTATTATTAATACCCAGTTGACCGGGCTTTAGAAGTGAGAATAGAGGAGGGGGTTTCTACTAAAAGGAAAGGACATTCTACCACAAAAGGACAGAAAAATGTTTGACTCTCTTCTGAGTTTCACCATAACACCTAACACTTTCACCATAACATATCACCGGAGCTATAAGGACACCAGTACTCATCCAAAATGTGTTTTAAATGCAGAAACTCCCCATTACATGCACACATTTCCTGCAGGTATCTCATGTTCACAACGGCCCTAATTCACTTTTCTTTGTATATGACACAGATGGGTTGTCTGCGTGGCAGTGTGAACAGTAAAAACACATTGATTCAGACGTTTTAGTATTTGGGATACTTTTATATATGATACTGAAATCCGATTTGATATGTGGCAGTGGGCACGTTGCCATTTTTTTGCAAGTTTTACTTTTCAGTCCAACTCAACATCATATGTTAAATTAGATTAGATTAAGTTCAGCTTTCTTAACATTGTACAGTGTACAGGTCCTGAACCAATGACATGCAGTTAGCATCTAACCAGAAGTGCAAAATGCAGTATTTACATATAAGGTGCAGGAAAGTAACCAAAAAAAGGAAAAAATATTTTGTGAGTGAGAAAATTACAATGTAGGTTAAAAAACTATGAGAGCAATGGTAAAAAGTCTGATAGCAAAAATACAGATGTTTCTAATGTGTGGAAATATTTCTAAACATTTAGAAAAATAGACATGGCCACACATTTTAGAGATTTTATAGAAACACAGATCTCAGAGATCTCAGTGTCATAGAAAAGTTCAAAGTCGGAAAGTTAGTTAGGTTCAAAGAAGTCACCATGGCTACATTACGTGCCCTTTTTGCTTTGAGATTAAAAGTGTTCTCAGTGATAAACCCAGCTGCCAGCCATTGGACCTACTTGATAACTCCTGTGGTGCTGGTAAAGATGAAACCTAAACCTCCAGAAGCAGAGCTCAATTCATTAACAGTCACGATTGTTTACCTCTGGATCTGTCTGGCACATTAAGCATTGTTCTTTTGTGTATGCGTATCAGTTTAGGAGCATGATCTGTTCAGACTCATGTTGGATATAGGTCACATTTAAAAGGCTTAACAAGAACTACATACAGAGTAAGATGGAAATTGGGTACATGTGATGTTTCTCTTTTGTAAAAGATAGCCTTCAGTTAAAGGTCTGGTTGTGACATGTTGAAGAGTCTGACGAAGTCAAAAAGTCTGAGGAAGAAAATGCTCTTTATTAATAAAACAGCTGCAAAGGGCACATCGCATCTGTTTTACCCAGAAGGAGGTCGCCAGTAGCCTTAGGCTACCAGCCTATGGTGACTGTCCCTGCAACACAAACAAGTTCATCCCAGTCTTATAAACAACATAAATACAGGATAACAACAATAACAGTGTCCTTTTTAATAGGGCGTATGCCTCCCATGATGCTTTTCGTAATGCTCTCTGCATGGCGGAAGCTGAGAGGCAGCATGCCCCATTGTAGACCACACAATATAGAAGCAAACTTAAACCCAAATGGGCTGCTGATCTGCTGCACTGATAAAGTAGTTGGCTACAGGAAAGTTATACTAATTGGATTTGTCACCATCAAAAGCTCTTAAATTGATAGGATGCAATAATTGCGTATGGACTCTCATAACTGCATAATCTACATGTTAGTTTCACTGAATAATATGTTTTAAGATTGTTTAGAGGTTACTAGAACGGCAGTCTATGAGCTTAAAGCTTTCTCTTCAGTTAGTCAACTGTGGCCTTTAACTTATGAGCTTCCATTTTTATGTAAATGTAAATTGAAATTTGATTACAAAGGTTATATATAGAACCATCACAACCTGAAGAACCAATTGAATTCTCTAATCTGTCTTTGCTGGGCTAAATGGTTCTTCATCATGATGAAGAGCCTCTTGAATGTGTTTCCTTAAATAACCTTTTAGAAATGCTTCTCTAAAACACCAAACAGAGTTGTTTTAATGTTCTCTTTTCAGTACTTTGAATGATTGTTTATATGCTGAAGATCTTGCCTGAAAACAGAATGCTATTTCGTACTGCTACTATAGCCTGATATCTACATTCTACATAAAGCTGTCTAATATACTCAATATGGTTCAGAAAATGTGTTTTAGTTTGACGACAAAAATGCAGAAATGTCATTAGTGAAGAATTCAGGCCCTCATGCAGATACATAATTACTGAAGAGGTCTTCTTCATATCTGTAAAAACATGGATAAGGAATGGTCTTAATCTCATTAGTTCCACTCCAGTATTTCTCATAGAATCTCCATCCAGGCAAAGAGGGGGTGTGATGATGCAAAAAGAAAGCCGTTATGAGCCCTTCATGTGTCATTCAAGTGATCTGACCTTCATGTGCAGGATCCATTAAAATACTCTGCAGGGATGGCATTACACCTGCACCATATTTTAATGGGCTGCAATGTACACATTTAAATACTCACATAAAAGGAGACGGACCTAGAAGCTAACCAGTATGTAAACTGCCAAGGACCTTTTTTATGTGTTTTTGTCTTTTTATGCACACATTTAGTAGGAGGCAAATAGGGCTATATATATCCCACCTGACTTGCCTTTTGTTGGCCAAGATAACCCAGGTAGACGGCAACAATTTTATCCAACTTGTGTGCTCCAGTACAGCTATAATTCAACCTCAAGTCCTTGCCCTTGATGTTTCATCCATTTTTGAATCTTTTGTTTCCTCAAAATCTCTTACCCGCTAAGCCATTAGATTCAACTGAGGTCTCATAAATGGCTATTCAGAGCCATGGCCCTCATTCAAAAGTTTTTAATTACTGTTAATTATGATTTGCATAAAGCTTTTCAGTCGGTGCCTTCTGAAGCCTTGTTCCAATAGTTGAATTGTAAGCTGATGAGGATGTGAGGGTGGTTTTGAGCAGAGGACAGGAAGCGATTAAACCTGCAGGATAAAAAGCAGGGCAGACAAGGACGGAAGGAAAGCACTGTTGTTTCTCTGTTATCAGACAACAGCCTTTTAGATTACGCAGGGTAAATCAGTCTCTCCGTATATTGCCTTGATAGTGGTAATGGAAAAGGAAGTAATTACTATAAATTGAAATGATCTTAGTGAGATATGGTGAGGTTTAGTGACTTTAATGGCAGCTTAAAAGAGCTTTTAAGAGTGCCACATAGCGTTTGTGCAGAATACTGTAAAGGCTGTGCATAAATCGTGCATTTATCAGTTGCATAATATCTTTTTGAGATGCTCTGTTGGAGCCAGCCCTGGCCTTGAATTAACCTTGGCCTGTCTCCTGTAATAACCGTGATATTTACGTTATTATAGACGCACCCGCGCCCCCTAACACTGCCCATCATGATTTGCGCACTCTGTACTCGGTTGAACAGGCAAGACCTCCGTGAATTCTCTCTTCCGTCATACTCAGTGGCCACTATGGCTCTGGTGGTGAAAGACAAAGAACACAACCTGACAAAACCGATGCAGAATTTATTTACTAGAGATCACTAACAGATCACTAATCACTATCACTGAACTAATGAAGGCATAGGTTACCTTTACACTGATCAGAGAAAAGCCGTGTGTGATCTGATCTGAATTCTGTTACATGACCTGGTTTATTCAGTATCTGAAGTAGACTGTTGATATGTTGATATTACTGATCCAGTGGGTTGGCTTATTCTGTGTTGGTCAAATGGCTTTCAGGAACGTGAGCAACCTACATGTTAAAATTTGAAAGACTAGAAATATTACCAATAAATTTTTATACCAAAAAATCGCAATTACAAAAATAGTGTAAAAACATTATTAATAAAAAAGTAAATGCCATAGTTGTAAGACAAATAAGTAATTATTATGAAATATTTAGGCAACATTTTAAGAAATAAGTTATTATTTTAAGATAGTCTGTCAATATTTTAATGCATTCCTGCTGGAGAAGACCTGAAAAAAGTGGGCTTCTATACACAGCAATAGCTTTTAATTCAAATCGTGATAAAATATTTTTTCTTAAATTTACAAATACACATTAGGTATTCACAGAAAGTTTAGTATTTGTATTTTAACAGAATTATAGAGAAATGAATTGTGTTTTTCCACATGTTAACTATGTTCATATTTTCAACATTGTTTATGTGAAATTCATGTGATCTGTTTGTAATGGAAATGCCTTATCTTATAATGAATTAGGTTTGATGGCTAATATCTATAAAATAATACTGTATGAAATACTGTAGTGAAGGAACAGTTAAACGCATGCTTCAACAGATTATAATTCATAACACTACAATCAGGATAGAACTATCCACACAATTGTCCACACAAATCTGGTACAACAAAATCCAATGTAGAGTGAAATATTATTTGAAAAAAGTATTTTCCCAGTAGATGTCTAGTGAAATATGTAGGGGGTGGGCTTTAGTCCCTGATCTCATTTAGTTCTTCTATCTTTCAGTATCTTACATTTACATTTAAGGCATTTAGCAGACGTTCTCATCCAGAGCGACTTACAACCGTGCTTAGTGTTCTGTTGGATAATATTCCAGCTAGTACAGGAAGTTTAGAGCCCAAAACTCACCATGTGCTCAGACACTGCCCGAACATGGGGCCAGTGCTGATACCTACAGATTAATACACAGACATAGATAAGGCAAAAAGAGCACTACCTGGCAACCCCAGCCCAGCTCTCATACCTATAGAAAAGAAAAGGTCATTAAGTGCATTATGAAGAGATGGTTCTTCAGTCTGAGTTTGAAGACCACGAGAGACTCCGCTGTTCTGACGCCCAGTGGGAGTTCATTCCACCATCTGGGAGCCAGGACAGAGAAGAGTCTAGACACTTGATGAGGACTCATGGAAGACAGCTAAAAGTATACAGACACACTACACACACACACACACACACACACAAATACATTTATGCACACCGATTAATGTTCCTCATTGCATATAGTTATTATTCATGTTTGGCAGCTGACAGAGCAGTAAGATGTAATCTCCTTTAAACAAATGAGAGAGAAATGATGAAATGACTAGACTGTTTAATCAACAGCTGGTTCTGCCCTTCATTTCCCAATATTTAGGGATATCACATAAAAGCTGACGTAAATGCATTTCTGCATTTTACAGATCTTTGCATGGCCATGCACAAAATCTAAACCTGATGCATTAAATTAACCCAAAGACACACACAAACATATCTAGTGATACTGATATCGCATAAGGGCTTTATGACAAATTCGTAAGTATTGATTTGTGAATAGCTTGTTCCAGATTTTTAAAGTAAATGACATTGGATCGACATTTTACCTCAAACCAATTTTTAGCATTCCTACAATTTATACACATTTACACAGACAGCATTTTATGACAACATACACCTGTGTTAACATTTATAAAGGCTTATTTCAACAAGAAAACTAATTCTAGATAGAATAAGCCTATATAAATCTTAATGTAAGTTTTTGTCAGTTTTCATAAAAGGTCCTTCTATCAAGGGCTCTAATGTTAATTGGATGTCATTTGCATATGTGTTGTTCATAAATAATGCTTCTTCTTATATAGTCCTTTAATGTCAAATCACAATTTCACCTTCAGAAAGTTTTATAGCAGCTGGCACTTGTTGGGATAAAGCTTTTAAAGGTTTAAGTAGGTTTATGTAAGTTGACTTAAGAGATATGTGTAGGTGCCATGCATCGTCAGGGAACTTTTCAGGACTTTTGTTCCATTTATGAAGCACTGAAGCATCATTCCCAAGATGCCCTTTTCAGGCAGTGGTATAGTACACTTCATTTACCAGTGCAATGAAAAAAATCATTTTAGTAAAGCGATATAGGAAAATAGTTATTAACAAATAAGTCTCACATCAATGTCCTGATAAACAAAACACTTCAATTAAACTGTAAATATTGAGTGTGTTAATCTTGTGAGGCAGGGAGAGAATGAAGCAGCCAGTTCCATATGACATGGAATATTTCTTGGTACAGGTATTGACTGATATGCCTCATTGACTCCAATTACCAGTGCTTTAAAGCTTTATAAGTAACTCCCTCAATCTTCTTCCTGTACTGTGCACAACAGCACCAAAAATTCTATCTTCATTTTGCCCGCTGTCTAAATGAACCCACCTTACCTATCCATCAGGCCCACTTTTGGCATTTCAGCCCATTAGCTCCCGTGTGCTAAATTGAAAGCACACTTATTTGCTTTACATCATTGTTTGATTAACATTGCTAATGGAGGACTTCCTCGCCGGTGTGTTGCTGGATGATGTGTCTATGCCAAGGAGCATGGTTAAAAGGTGACAGTAAATAAATTGGTCTCCACTGAGATAACCATTTCTGAAAGGCCGAGTCTGATTTGATGACAGCCATTAGCTTTGGTGGGCCAAATTGATCATGTTGTCTCCGAGGGGTGAGCCAACCTACTTATTAACCAGCATGAAGCATTTGGTGATTTCAACATTTTTCCACATTGGTGCCCAGGCCCTTGTCATGAGATTATTTTTGTGTTTACAGGCCCATGAAGTGCTGCTGTATCAATTTCAGTAGGCATTAGAACCATTAAAATATCAGCTTATCATAACAAAATAATTTTAATAATATAGTGTGTGAGAATGGAAACTATAGAGGTGTGAGAACAGAAACAGGAGAAAGTGAAGGTAAGGTTTTATTCCAGATCATTTTCATTTAATTCCAGATCACAATTAACGTGGTGTAAATAATAATAACAATTAAAGTAATTAAGTAATAATAAGAAGAAGAAAAGCTGTTAAGATGTTTTATAGATGTAAAAATGATTTTAACTGTAGAATATCTGTGTAGAATAATAAATTGCTAGTATTTATAGGAGCATCTCTTAAAGCTCATTAAGAATGCAACAACCTGTAAATATGCACAATTATGCAAAACTGAAATACCCTCTTGCCTCCCCATTTCCAAAGCTAGCTTCCAGTGCATTGATTATACAGTGAAAGTAGTATAAATTAACAGCATCACACACAAAATCATAAATTTACCTGCTGGGATTTGAGTCTGTATTCTCTAAACGGGTGCTTTTGGATCCTGCTCTTGCCCTGCACATTTTAATGCTTTCTCTGCTCCCAGTGACCAGGGTTGAGAAGCACTGCTCTAAACCCTAATGAGTGGTGCTTGAGTAAGCCAGAGTGTAAAGCTAGCCCTTCTTACTAAGCTAGCATTAGCCTGACAAAGCAAAAGTACCATAATCTATTGGCTTCACATACCAAAGAGTAATTTTACCTGATCATATTTAAATCTATATTATCTAAAACTTGCATGAATGGAGCTTCACAAAGCTGGAATAAACCATCATTTTTTACCCTTTTACCCTTTTTTATAGTATTTAAATGTGCAGCATACCAAATAATACACCCAGTACACCTTTTACCGATCAGTCCTAATTCTCTAAACTTGCATCCTTGAAGCTTTAAACTTTCATCTACAACATGTTCTGTTGAATCATATTATCCTCAGCTACTGTAGTATAATGCTATGTCATATTTAATTTGAAATAAACCTGTACTGTGGTGTAAAGTTGTAACATTCTGTAGCAGAATGCCATCTACTACACATACATATGTACACACATACATACTGTACATACATACATACTGTACATACATTCTTACACGCATAACATACATACGTACACACATACTGTACATACATACATACTGTACATACATACTGTACATGCATTCGTACACGCATAACATACATACATACTGTACATACATACGTACACACATACTGTACATACATACATACAGTACATACATTCATACACGCATAGCATACATACTACTGTAGATA
The DNA here is from genome assembly GCA_024036415.1 of Prochilodus magdalenae. Lineage (NCBI taxonomy): Eukaryota > Metazoa > Chordata > Actinopteri > Characiformes > Prochilodontidae > Prochilodus > Prochilodus magdalenae. The sequence continues at coordinate 701,415 of JAMWET010003853.1, forward strand.
CATACATACATACATACATACATACATACTGTACACACATACATATTGTACATACATACATACTGTACATACATTCGTACACGCATAACATACATACTGTACATACATACGTACACACATACTGTACATACATACATACTGTATGTACATACATACATACTGTACATACATTTGTACACGCATAACATACATACTGTACATACATACGTACACACATACTGTACATACATAACGCGACATAACTGTATCTATACATCACACATATACATTACATACAGTACACTGTAACACCACTCTACATACTTGTACATAGCGCGCATCACACATACATACATACTGTACATACATTCGTACACGCATAACATACATACTGTACATACATACTGGCTATTGTGTGTACGAATTACAATATATAAAATACCCATTAAAAATACATTTTTGAGTACAGGAACTCTTGTATATAATAATGCTGTGCTTGTAAATAAATGGGCTTGTCAATGTGCTTTGTAGTTTTTTCTGTGTCTCTGGAGAACATCAGTGCTATTCAATGAAAAATACAGATATTCAGTATAGAAAGGTGTGGGGGCACTTCTGCTTGCTCCATTTCCTCTTAGCAGGTCTAGATCTCTACAATAGTCCTACTGTAGCAAGGAATGAGGCCTGTTGTAACAGTACAGTAGGTCAGTGTCTCAGGTCTTTTCTTCTGGAATTAGACGCCCACTGACTGCATGTTAACACAGTCTTTCTTTCAGTGGCCTCACTGAGGTTCCTGTCTCGATGTCACCTTTATCTCTCTGCCTTTTGCCCCATGCATTCAAAGCCACAATAAGGACATGAACGCAGCTCCCATGAGACACTGCAGTCTAAGAAACGCTCCCCTCCTTTTATATGGTCCTGCACTTTAGCTTTTTCATTCTTTTCCCCTGGCGCTTGTTCCAAGTGTGTGGTCTCACCTTTCCTCTTGGTATCACCTATCCTTTTACCTTGTTCTTCTTTTCTCAATCATCCGCATGATTGTCTTCATTTTTCTGCCTGTCTTGCCCATGCTCATGTGCCTTTTAATCCTTAGAAGATGCAGTTATCTCTGGCACAAACAATTTGCCAGAATTTGAATTCATTCATATCTCATTGTATAAAAAAAGAGGGACATTACAATCTAATAGTGATTATATATAATAAAGATCATTAGGGGGTATCTTAAAATGTGTAATCACAAAACTGTTGATTTTATGTAATATACAACAAATTTATAACTGGAAAACAGATTTGTAAAAATGTATTAGTTTCGGTTTCCTCGATGAAAAAATAAAATATTAATTAAATTGTGGGTTTTGTCATTGAAAATAATTAGATAAGATGGCTGTTATGTGGTTGATGCTTAATGATATTGTGTTGATCTTTGATTTTTTTGTGATGATGAAATGTCGGTAAAGGTATGTGCAAAAAAAGTTGGTAGGTATGGTGTCTATTATGGATTATTTTTAATAAACTGGAGGGGCATGAACAAGATTTTATCATTTATAATGTTAAAATAAAATCGGGAAAATATGGGAAAGGTAATTAAACTGTGGAAAGTATAGAGATAAAAAAAAGTGACTTTAATTAGCTGCCGTACACAAGTAATCACTAAAAATAATGATTGGAAAAAATTAGGGCAAGAACAGTAATCAAAGTAATGCAGTGTTTAGTGAATGGTATTTGGTAAAAGGGGTTGAATAAGGGCATAATGAACATTGTGTTGTTTCAACAATAAAGAAAAGTAGAAGCTAACGGACCAAAATGAATTGTTAATGAAGAAAGATGAAATTATATATTTATATAATAAAAAGGTCAAGGTTAATGTCGGTCTGATCTGTAGAGGGCTGGAAATGTGAAAACTATGAAAACATTTCGTGAATGTGAATGGCCATACAATGACAATATGTTTTGACGGTATATTCATGTTAGATGAAATGTAATTAATTGGTTTGAAAGTAAGAGGAACAAAGATGAATGATAAAAAACAGTGAATACTGGGGAGCGACAACAGGCTTTCGATGGACGTGTGGACATCGAATAAACAAGTGTGTGGTCAATAGCAACAAAAGAACAAAACAGAATAGTCAAAATTGAAGCAGGAAAAAATGCCAATGCACCAAGACATAGTTGAAGTCTTTGGATACATTGTGCTGTGGTGATGGTAAGGGCAGTATTGTTAAAAGTATCGTGTAACATGTTAGTTATGCATCGTGAGGGCAAGTATATTAATGGTTCGGGCAAATAACAGAATAAATCGATGGGAATAATCATTTCGAAAGCTGAATGGCCTGCAGAAGTTTGGCACCAGACTTGAGTTGCGCATCATGAACCAGTGCGAGGAAAATGAGGCAATTCGAATGTAATACAATGTATAACATACCAACACCAAGTTTTCAATTAATATCAGGTGGCAGTTATTTTCTTGGGGTGAACATTTGGGAAAATGTTTCATTTGATGATGAGTTGTAAACATCTACAACCGTGGCCACAGCAAAATTAAAGGTTCATATCAACTCAAGTACCCTGACACGGTCCCACAAAATGAGGTATGTAGCCTCAACATACTTATTATTAATAAGGTACAGTTTATAATTCTTGTCCCCATGTTTTTGTGCAATGTTCTTCATACATATCTCTGATTTGACTTAAATGTGAGAATATTTGCAGCAGTTGTCCAGACTATAATCATACAGGACAATATTTTTCAAGTCTTTTAAGCGAGTACGTTATTACCTATCATCTACCTCTATAAAACAAATCGTCTTTCACATTAAATTTTCCAATCGTAAATAAGCTAGGCTTTCATCATGATTCACACTGTGATGTTTTCGTCACATACTGCACGTCTATGGATGTCCATGAAAGGGGAACCTAGGCAGGTGCAGGGTGAACTGCAGTGCAGTATCCCAGTATGGGTTTTGAGGTCCTCGGTGGGTAGGGTGTTTTACACATAGCAAGGCATCTTCTGCACCGACCAAATAGATAACTGACGGCCTAATCTCC